>OZ017738.1:458605169-459300669 GCA_963969285.1 Odontomyia ornata | reverse complement strand
TTTTTTTCTGATTTTTATATATATTCAATTACTAGCATTAAAACCAATGAGTAAATATTTAGAAGACAAACCAAATGTACGTTGCATTTAACAATTATCGAAAAAAAACACAAAAAAAATCATACTAAATACATCAGCAAAACTTGCAAAAAAATTAGAATTAACTAAATCAATGAATGCGAATCAGTTCCAAGAAAGTACGATGATGAAATAATTAAGATAAGTTAACTAAACACAAATGTCTGAATTGTGCTTAGCGACAATGTTCCTAACTTTTTCACCCAGTGAAGAAAAAAACATGAAATGGCATTCATCATTTGGATAGTGTCACAAAAAGATTAGAAATAAAAGTGAAATAGCATAAATAAAAAAACATTGACATTGAGTAATACTTGTTTGAATTTTATGCATGAACATGAGAGCGGGGTGTGACACCAATACCAAAAGAAAGTGGAAGTAGAGAAAAAAATTTGTTTAACATGAAGTGGAAAAAACATTGTTCATCAAACGTGACCTACGCCAATCCGATATTGATAATGAATTTCTCATATCACTCAAAGTGCGTAATAAATTATGATTATTTCCATTTGATTTGAACGGTAAATGTTGATATCATGATTTATCGTCGGCAATGTGAGTGTAGTTTAATAGTTTTGGGAATATATTATTCTGAGTCATTGCAGACGCTTTGGGGCCGTAAAAGAATTTTATTATACACGGTCAGGGCGGAGAGTCATATACATATATTAAATAAATGGAAATATGAAGGAATTCAAATAGATTTTTTGCGTCTATTCCCATAGGAATATTTAAAGCAAATTCAATTATTTTGTTTATTTGACACTGAAGATTGTCGAAACGCGTTTGCTGATATAACAAAGCAATAACTGATGGCTTTTCAAGAAAAAATATATTGGTAAGTCTAAAAAGTATTTTTTGCCATTTTTCGATTGAATATTTCTTTTATTTAAAGTTGATTTTATTTAAGTACATATTGTCCATTATTATCTATGACCTATTGCCATTTTTGGGTAGTGCTATTATTCCATCTGTGTAGAACTTCCGTAGCTAATCGGCGAAAAACTTGGCCAAGTGATTTTCACAGTCCCTTTTTGAAGTGAATTTCTTTTCATTGAGCAAATTTTGCAGAGACCGAAACAAATGGTAGTCTGATGCATGGTCTGCATGGTCTGGACTATACGGTGGATGCATCAAAACTTCCCAGCCAAGCTCTGTCAATTTTTGCCGGGTCATCAAAGATGTGTGTGGTCTGGTATTGTCATGATGGAAGACAACGCCCTTTCTATTGATCAATTCTGGCCGGTTTTTTTAATTGCTTGTTGCAATATGGTTAATTGCTGACAGTACAGAGCCGAATTGAGTGTTTGGTCAGGTTCTAGCACCTCATGATAAACAATTCCCTTCCAATCCCACTATACTCACAGCATACCCTTAATTCGTGTCAATCCTGGCTTTGAAGTCGTTTGTGATGATTCATCTTTTTTGACCATGGTCTTTTTCGAACGAAATTCTCGTATCTTACCCATTTTTCATCGTCCGTAATGATTTGCTTCAAAAATGGCTCGATTTCGTTGCGTTTTGTTCGCATTTCGCAAATCGAAATTCGGTCGATCAAATTTTTTTGCCTTCATTCCTGCGGGACCTTACGCAAATGGCTTAAAACTGTTTGTCGATAGATATTCAGTTCCTTAGCAATGCCATGGCTGCTTGCGTGTCGGTGTTCTTCAATTTTTAGTAAAATTTCATCGACTTCTTCAGTGATTGGTCGACTTGAGCGAGGTGCATCTCTGACATCAAAATTTCCAGAACGAAAGCGAGCGAACCATCTCTTGACTGTGGCTTTTCATAAAGTATCTTGACCGTAGACAACGCAAATTTTTTCACCCGCCTGCGATGCATTCTCACCTTGATCGTAGTGATATTGTCAAATATAACGATTTTTTTTCAGAAATTTCACTCATTTTTAAATGAATACAACTATTGACATGAATGAGAAAATACAAAACCATATGAAAATTGTGGACCGGAATGTCACCTATCAAACGCATGTCTTCTTGACTCAATCTGATTAGTATTGCCCGATATATGACAACGAACACCATCTAGTGACAAGAAAGGCTCAATACTTTTAAGAATATCATATCCAATCCAATTATATAAATGTAGTTTATGCTATTGAAATTCATTGCATCATAGAAAGGCTGAAAATATTTATTTACGAATATTTTCGATGTTAATAAATGTCATGGCAGAATCGTATGAGAAAAACATGTTGCTATTTTAATGATTTACCCTCAATAAAAAATTAATTTTGTGGGTGCAATTAATGATTTAGTAGGTTATGTTACACATAAAGGGTGGTTCAACCAAAACGCACGATGTTAATTGTAAATAAAACAAAAATTTTTCAGAGAATATACTTTATTATAATAGAAGGATCTATGACAATTGTGTGTGAAACAAAATATATCCCAAATGCTCGCCACGGCTACGACGGCACATATTTTCAATGACTCTAAGACATAATTGAGGTTCAATGTCGTTAATGTGCTGAATTATGTCATCCCTTAACCCTTGAATTGTTTTTGGCTTATTGACGTACACTTTTTCTTTAAATATCCCCAGAGAAAGAAGTCCAATGGTGTGAAATCACATGATCGTGGCGGGGAATTAACATCCCCACAACGTGAGATAGCACGGCCATTGAATTTCTCGCGCAAAAGAGCCACTGTTTCATTGGCTGTGGCAAGTGGCACCATCCTGATGGAACTACATATTGTTCAGATCCATAACCTCAATTTCTGGCCACAAGAAGTCCGTCATCATCTCACAATAGCGAACACCATTCACAGTAACTGCTTGGTCGTCCTCATTTCTGAAAAAGTACGGTCCGATGACGCCGCCAGCCCATAAACAGCACCAAACAGTCACTCTTTGTGGATACATCGGCTTTTCAACAATCACTCGTAAATTCTCATTTGCCCAAATGCGGCAATTTCACTTGTTAATGAATCCATTGAGGTGAAAGTGTTCTTCGTTGCTGAAGTTGATTTTCTTTGTAAAGTCACCATTCCCTTCTGTCTGTTCAACCAGCCATTCGGCGTTTTGCCGGCGCTTGAAATGGTCAGTAGGCTTCAGCTCAATTGATCCTTGTAAGCATGTAAATTCAAATCTTTATTCAAAATTTGCATCAGTGATATTCGTGAGATATTCAATTGTTGGGCACGATAACGAGTCAAGGCTGAGGGTTCTTCTGCCACACTATCGTGAAAAACAACAATGTCTTCCGCAGAACGAACTGGGTGAGCATGCACAGGCGACTTCACATTTTCTATAGACCCGGTTTGCTGAAATTTGCGCACAATTCTCCCGATCGTGGACACATTTGGCCGATTATGCTGACCAACAAAATCATGAAGTGCATGATATGCGTTTTGATTTGAACGCCCATTTTCGTTAAAGCTTCAACAACCTTAACGCAATGCTCAATTGTGTACTTCCCCATGGTTGAACTTGTCAAACACTGAAACAAAAAAATGTCAAATTAAGTTTGGCGAAAAACTTGACGTTAAGGTGTGACCCACAATTAACATCATGGATTATGGTTGGACCACCCTTTGAGTGTAAAACTTTGAATTGGCAATTACTTTTTAGTTTTTGTACAAACTTTTCGCAATACCTGCCATGTTACTACCATGTCACGAAAATTTTTAAACCTGATTTGAAAAGTTCTCATCAAAACCTTTGTTTTGAAACTCAAACCAGCCATTTTCTACGAAAAAAAAAAATTGTTACGACCCAGCTCCACATAAACCCTTTAAAACCTGAGAAAAATTATTTCTTACCAGAAATTTGAAGAGGCTACTTCATTCAATCTACAAGCAAAATTTTAATCTTGCTATGGACGTAAGGACAGATACATACATACCAACAGCTCGCGAAACTTAAAAGGGTTTTATAAAAAATTGAACTTTGCTTACGCTGTTCACGTGCATTTCTCTCATTCAACAACACAAAAGCATGTGAATGTCATATATATGAAGCAAAACAACTCATTCACAGAGTAGCAATCAATCAGCAAACAATACGATGTACAATAAATCGTACACAGTACGGCTGATTCTGTTATGCACGCAGCACGGCAGATTCTACAAAGCACACATCAAGGCAAATTGCACCCAGCACGGTAGTTCGTACTACAATACCGAACAGCACCCCGAAATTTGAACATTATGATCTATGATCAACATCGAGCACTGTACTGTTCTACTGTGTGGTGTGCGGGTAGTACGTTAAGGGATGCATCAGACTACGACTATTTAGCAGCACTTCTGTCGCAAGTTACACATGGTTAAATGGAAGCCCGCACACTGCGATTTTCGACAATTTAGTCCAGGTCGGCAGTCGCAGGAATTTGCGATTTTTCCTAAAACCAGTTTAGTAGGTAGTTTCTGTGCTACTCGCGCAGGCGCACATCATTTCGACATTTGACGCTGACATGCACGGAAGTTTCTTGCATAGCGCACAAATGAGTTAGCGCATGTGTTCCTGGCAAAGACAAACCTTCAAACGAGCATATTAGTTCTGCGCATGCCTGGAAGTTCCTTTGCAAATCTTGTCGCAGTGTGTTCGTATTTGCGTCTAAAAATTGCTGGTTACGGCAGAAAAATCGCAATGTGGCCGAACCCTAAATATTAGGTGCACACAAACAGTAAACGTCGCTGTGTTGCACACTTTGCACAGTACGACCTATCATTATTGCGCCTTGGAAAGAACCCGGCTCATGACAGCGCAAAGCTAGCTGCCCGCACGCTTACGCATCGCCAGGCAAGGACATTTCCAGCGGAGCACTAGTCTTTCGCTCGCTGAGGCAGCAGTCCACCGCATAGTATACTCAAATAGTAGCCACACCTTTCATTTACCCTGTGTTGCACACTTTTTGAATTTTCCCAGGGGCACGTCAGCTGATCCGGGGCATGACAGCTGATCCCATGTTTGGCGCGCTCAAGAAACAAAGCAAAATGCAAATAAAATTTCCGACGCACGTGTTCTTTTACGCATTTCAGAACATAGGAGTGTTGCCAGATCCTAATAAAAAACTAAAAGATTGCATGGAACGAATTTGTTTTTCTACAATGTTATTGATTTTTTAGCTCTGGTAGCCCTGAAATCTCTCATCGAAGCATATGTTTATATTCGCGCCATTCCTCGCATCAGCGTTTACCATCTACCTGCTACCGAAGATTTATGGCTCGCTGTTCGGCTTGTGTTCGAATTTTTCCGGAGGGTTGATGGAGTGTGGTTACTATTTGAGTATACTATGGTCCACCGCTGCAGTCCTAAACGGACTTTTAACATCATTTCAAACATTAGAGTTGTTCCGATACTTCATAAAAAAAATTTTCTGTTTACGAAAACGCCATTAGGCCCTAATGCAGAAACTCTCCATATTACATTAAATTGCGGAATTGTTTAAGTTAGGCATTCCGAATTAGACTCACATTAGGCATGCCTACATGGGCTTGCCCTGCGTTAGGCTCTAAAGCCCGTTTAAACTGATTTCTACTCGGGAGGTTTTGCTTGGTGAACTAAGGTCTCTAGTCCAATAACATTGATAGCAACGCATTTGTTTCAAGTGATTTTTCAAACGGACTATGAATTCGCTTTAATGTGATGAATACTGATCAAAAAACTAGGTAATTACTCATATTGCTCAGTCATCCGAGAAGCTATCTATCACATTCTACCAGTACAATACTGCTACAATTCTTGGATGTGTGTAATAATTTTCAACGATCTTCCGATGAGATTTCCCAAGGAAATCTAAACCGATTAGAAGTCTGAGTCGGTCAACTAGTCCGCGCGCTCGTAATCCATTTCACGGTGGCTGCTTGTCGGCCAGCTAGTTCGGAGAGGATTTCGGTCGCATCCCGTTTAAATGGATTGCGCTCTATTACACTAGTTCAGCCACCATTATATGCCCGTTTTAAGAGCGTCTAAAATACAACCATACGGAAAAGAAACCTATCTCTACTTTATTCCGTATTTACCTTAAATTCAGTCAAACAACAGCAACAACAAAACTTAATCTAATTACGCGTTCCCGATTTTTTTTAACCGACGCAGAACCGAAAAATAGACTACTCTAATGCAAACTTCAAAATATCCTTCTCTAAAAAAAAAAAAAACAAAAAAAACATCAAAACAAACTATGGTACCGCGTACCGAAACCGAACCGGGAAAAGATGATGTTCAGAGGACCATGAGTGAACCTTACGGAAGGTCACTTACGGCCCCACCCTGCTCGACGACATAGTTACTCCCTTAAAGGTAATATCGGTGAGGAGTTTTCCCTTAATATAATGGCGGGTTCCATCTGCGGTGATCCTGGTGTTGTTCTCATACTTGTCTTGCAAAGTCAGACGATATGCAGCTGACAATGGCACCAGTGTCTATTAGGCCTATCATCTGCTTTTGCACGACAGCTACAGTTGCATAGGGCCGAACATCATTCTTGGCAAGTTCGTCTAGCTTAATTGACCGTATCAGCCGTCTAGCTTGTATCACTCTCCGCCAGAAGCGGGGGTGTGGTAGGGATATTGAAGATACGCTGTCTCACAGCCTGATACTCCCGCATTCGTACATGGTATGCTTTCATGTGCCAAGGAACCATAGATTCCTGAGTATCCACTAATTCCTCAGAGTCAGTCGCAGGTGTCGCCGGATGCGAAACTTCGGGCGGAGTGTGCGTGGCTATGATCCGGGGTGTAGAGTTGGAGACTTCCGAGGGTAGAGCGTCTAGTGGGTTGGGCACGACGGTTTTTTGGTCTAATTCTACAGTGTCGCCGGGTGTTGTGCGCACTTGCTGTCCTGTTTTTGATCTGGGGCAGTCCTTACAATTTGGGGCGTATGCGTTGGCCTTGCCACAGCGATAACAGAATATGGTAGGTTCCGACTGACATGCGGAGAATTGATGGCCAGGTTGACGACAATTCCAGCACATAGTGATTCTTGGTCGGCCGTTCACTTCGTCAATTTCTACTACTTCTGTTCCACTAGTGATCCTGGGAACGGTAAGCGGGCTGGTCGGTCTCTCTGGAAGAGTTTGAACCGACATGTTAAAGGGGGTACACGCTGCAGGATTAGACTGTAGCTCATGTACGAAGCGTCAGTCTGGACGGTCTCTACGGGGAAAAGAGGGTGATGCATTCGCAGAACGACACTGGCTCTGGAGGATAGCCTCCATGACCCTTGCAGAAGATCGCCCCAATGGTATTCCTGGAGGCATAAGCCATACGTTCTCTCAGTTTGGGACGTAATCCGCACCGGAGGATTTCCAGAAGGTCAACCTCTGAAATAGGACTGACTAGTCGCTCTACCATGCCTATCGACTTCTACATTATCCCTGCACTGACTCAGAATTTATATCTCGGAGTGAACTTCGTTCGAAAATACGATCTTGCACCTGGCCTATTCACAAACCCACCACTTAACTCCATCGATGCAGTGGAACATTCTACATCCGCACCACACCCTATACACACTTTAGACCCAGCACAACAGCGACGACTAGCGGCGGCTGTAGCGGTTTTTCCGTCCTATGAGAAGGAAGGACTTGGTAGAACTACCTTAGTGTCACACATTATTGACCTCGGCGATTCTAAGCCGATCAAACAACGATACTTCGCAATATCACCGGCGAAGGAAAAGTCGCTATATGCCGAAGTTGATCGGATGCTACAACTAGGCGTCATCGAAGAATCATAAAGCGCCTGGACGTCACCCGTAACCTAGTTAAACCCAAAAAGGTTCGTTTATGTTTGGATGCAAGACGGCTGAATGCTGTGAGGATGCATATCCGCTTCCTTTGATAGAGGGACGACTCAGAGTCTTTCCAAAGCGCGATTTATCACCAGTCTCGATCCTAAGGACGCGTTCTGGCGAATTCCGCTAGACCCCGCCTCTAAAGATAAGACAGCGTTTACTGTCCCCGGACGTCCGCTGTACCATTTTGTCACCACACCTTTCGGACTTTGCAAGGCTCATCAGACAATGACTCGCCTTATGGATAAAGTGATACCACCACACCTACGATATCAAGTGTTCGTTTACCTTGACGACTTACTGCTCATTTTGGAGATCTTTCACGAGCAAATCATATTGCTGCAAGAAGTAGCTCAGGAGATCAGGAAGGCCGGATTAACAATCAATATCAAGAAAAGTCAGTTTGTCATGACAGTGGTAAAGTACTTGGGCCACATTATCGGTCATGGGACCATTAGGATTGATCCAGAGAAGACCCAAGTTATCGACATTTTTCCTTTGCCAAGTTCCACCAAGCAACTACGTCGCTTTTTAGGTCTATGTGGATGGTATAAACGCTTCGTGTAGAATTACGCAAATATCACCACGCCACTGACAGACATGCTTCGAAAGGGACGTAAGTTCGTCTGGTCCGAGTCCGGCTTTAGAGCTTTCGAAGAGCTAAAGAAGAGCCTGACAACCGCTCCCATTCTCAACTGTCCGGACTTTGTCGAACCGTTCTCAATTGATTGTGACGCAAGTCAACATGGAGTGGGAGCAGTCTTAGTCCAGCTGTCGGATAACGGAGAGGAAATGCCTATAGCCTTCATGTCTCGCAAGTTGAGTTCGGCGCAGAGGAACTATACGGTCTCGGAACAGGAGTGTCTGGGAGCGGGGCTGGCGGTGAAACGTTTCTGAGCATACGTAGAAGGTCATCCATTTGAAATAATTACGCATCATGCATTTCTAAAATGGTTGATGAATCAGTCCGATTTACACGGACGTCCGACGAGGTGGGCATTGAAACTACAAGCCTTCGATTTCGATGGTTATGTGTATAAGCGAGTGGGAGACACCACCGGAAGTACCGTACTGGAAGGAGAACAGTGGAAATTACGGGTACCCCGGGATATGACAAACTGAGTTAATCAGACGTACCCATGACCGTCCATGGAGTGCACATGGCAGTTACGGTAGGACGCTTAGGCGGCTAAGAGCCTATTTCTCTTGGCCCAAGATGGTCCAACAAGTGAAATCATACGTGGCCACCTGCGAAACTTGCAAGTGCACCAAAGCCCCGAACGCTGTTCTCCGACCTTCGTTTATACATAGACCTCATTGGCCCTTATCCAAAGTCTAAGTCCGGTCACATTGGAGCTGTGGTAGTCCTGGATCAGCTGTCAAAGTTCCCGATTATCGAACCCATCCGAAATATGAACACCCGTTCGATAACAGACTTTATTGAGAAGCGCGTCTTCCACTTATTCGGAGTCCTGGAGTACATCGTGTCCGACAACGGAGTCCAGTTCAAATCCGTTGTTTCGTGAACTCATGGCTAAATATGGAATCACACATCAAAGAACGGCAATTTGTCGCCAAACAAAGACTTCCCCTGTAATTTTCGTAAATTGTGAACGCCGACATTTGTAAGAAAATTCATCTACGGAACACGAGCGCTGATGCGGTATTGCACTCCAAATTGTTCGAACCAAACCTTAAAACAAACTTCTTCTGTTTTTTTATTTTCTCTTTTGACATTTCCTTGTCTAAGCACTCTTCGTTTCCCAATTTCGTTGGGTGCGAGTCGACAAACAACAAGTGGATGTGCAAAGCCTTTGTTAGGTGCAAGCCGGCACACAACATGTTGGTATGAGTGAATATTCTTTAAGAATCGGAATTAATTCGATTCCCGCATAGGACGTAACATACATTACATGTGGTGCGCCAACACATCTCAATTCCAATTTTCTGTCTTGACTTTATACGACATAAATGCGGTTCTCTTCATCATTTTCAAAAAAAAAAAAAAAAAAGAACGTATTAGGTACATCTTAAACGAATACTTGGTCAGCATATTAAAGACGGTCATTGTCCTCATTCAAGTCAAAACGCATTCAATTATCTTTTTGTAGATTTTGCCATAAATCCATATTTACTTTTCATTTCTTTGAGACTCAAACAATCCCATCTTTATTGCACATAAAATTTATCCAAATGAAATCGTCTGGTCAACCATTGGCCATTGCATTTTACAACCTAATTAATATGGAAATCTTTTATTGATTGTTTTCCTTATTTAAGTCAACGATGACTTTTCCAAAACGCTTCATTATGAAACTTTTCATGTTACCGTTATATACAATCTGTGTTAGCATAATTTTAAAATAACTTATCCTACCTGTTCAACGAAAAACTGAAGGAATATTGAAAGAATTATAAAATATTGGCTGAAAAAATTTGAATTCACAAAAAAATTTAACGATCTATGCATGAATAATTACTAGTTTAGCATTACAAAAGAAAATTAGGAAAATCTGCATATACAGGGATTGAATAAATAGAAAATTTCTGGTGAGTCTCAAGTAAACGTCTTGTTATTAGAAAAATGAAATTAATACAAAAATTGAAGAAATGATCAAAACAGGTCTTCATAATTCACGACCTCGAAAAAGAGTACGCACTGCCAAAGTTGGTGTTTATTGGACAAAACTGGACAATATACAGAATTAAATGTTTAAGCCTGCGATTGTTTCACCAGATTTCTTGTTATTCTCCCGATTCTCTTCAGATCTATATTTTGACAACCGTAAGTAATTTAACCACTTTTATTTCTTACCTTTCTTAGACTGTCATAAAATTTACATATATGTTAATTGCAACGCGAATGAAGCGAATCGCGTTCGGTACCAGATAAGGTGATATAAAAGCCAGGAGAGTGTCTTTTATTAGATTGACAAACAGACACACCGACAGACGAACTGCCATTTTCGCCGTTCTAGATGGTCTGTAGAAATTTATTTACAGAAATGGGTCAGGACAAATTTAGACAAATTTTATATCTCTCCGTCGTGGTGTTGATGTGAGACATTAATCGCTGATTTTATTCGCGAGACGAAGATGATAAGCATCTGAAAGCTTGAAATTAAGTGATCCAGGTGAAGCTACACATATGGTCAGACAGTGACGGTCAATTCGGTAGTTAATCTCATTTTACTTTTATTTCGCCCTTCCCGTACTGAAAATGAAAACATTTAAAGTGACGTCAGACAGTGACGGTCAATTCGGTAGTTAATCTCATTTTACTTTTATTTCGCCCTTCCCGTACTGAAAATGAAAACATTTAAAGTGTGCCAACTATGGTCGAGACGTTCTGATTTTTCAGAATTGAATTCAATTCCCAGGAACTTGAGAATTTTTCCACTCCACCAAACGCCAACGGAACAATTACTTATGAACGTGGTGCGCGTACAAAACAAGAAAATCTCCACTCTCCACAGAAACCCATAAAATCAATAGTATTCAGTTGGAATACGAAATCAACATGACATGTCGAATTGAAATCAAACCCAACTCAATTTAATGGTAAAATCAACAAGTCGACAAGTTCATCTTGGCCACTGCATGCATACGCGAGCATGTATACTCGTAAATATGGTGATGGGTAGTTAAATATTATTAAATTCCTCCTCTCATCCAAATGACATTGAAAAGACTTTAGATGTTGAAACAAGTACCAATATAGCATGCATGCACTGGCTGTCGAATCAAATTCATACTCGTATGATTGTCACTCGTGTCACAACATTTCTTTGGTTTGGACTTTTATTGCGCCAACAAGGTCGGAACCTAAAAATCTTTTCTTCTTTAAACAATAATTGCTGTCATAAATCTTCATTCAGAATGTGATCGTCGGGAAATGGATGCGTTGATTTATTTTAATTACGAAAAGTTATGGAAAATTTTCTAACGAAATGTTATAATACATAACTTTGGAATGCTTTTGATTTATGTGATAATTTACTTTATAATAATCAATATAGAGGAAAACTTTTGAAAAAAAGACGATGTTTGCTAGTTGCGACTTTATAGAAACTGTGCATATTACCCAACACTGAAGCGTGGAACACAATCGGACATCAAGCCCGGCGCAAGAGAAATGAGTCACGGGTAGACTTTAGGAACAGGATAATTGTAGAGGGAAAACAATAAACGAAAGCGCACCGTTTGTTAATAATCAATTTATTGTGTTCAAAATACACTGACTAGGTTGATGGTTCGGATGTGACTGACTCTTCTCGATTTTTTCCGTGGCCGGTGCTCTTCAATTGGTGTTGCCATGACACTCGCCCATCCTGACATTGAATCATCTCGACTCATTACTACGTGTCTGAATCCGCAGCATCATCGTAAAAATCCAGTTCGGGACTCACGACGATCCACAGTTTCAATTTTTCGCTCGTATACGCCGAACAGAATTTCCGTTGGTTGAGTCGTGCGACTCTCACGTCCTCGACGAGATATCTGTCTTTTCGTAAACCTCTCGAAATGATGTAGGGCCCACGATATTTGGGCTCTAACTTTTGAGATTCTCCCGTAGCTGCAAGTACGTTCTCTAGAAGGATGAGATCTCCTTCCTTGTAGATAAAAGGTTTCTTGTGTTTCGCGTTGAACCTCAATCTCCATTTCTCTCGTTCGGTGCTAATTCGCTCTGCAGCCAATTTTCTTCGGTTAACTTTATCGCATTCCGTTGGATCAGCAGTCGCTTCATCTGATGCTAGAGCCATACCTAGCCTATTTGTGATGACGTCTCGAAGGCGATAATCGAATATCAACTCGATCGGACTAAACTGAGTCACAGAGTGACATTGCGAATTCAGAGACCACTGAAGATTGCGCTATTGTAATCCGAATCCTTATGGTCAGTTGGTGCAGTTCTTAGAAATGATAAGATGGCCTGATTTGCACGTTCAATTTGGCCATGGAATTCAGCAAATTCTCGTGATGTATAAGCAGTGCCTCGATCGCTCATTATATACTTAGGTAGACCGAAGTACAACGTCAGAACCCTGAATGCGTCGATTAAGGGCCTCGATTTCGTATTTTTGACAGCTCTCAAAATTAAGTACTTACTGGACGAATCAGATATTCCAATGATGAGCAAATTACCTCGACGACTGCGTGGAAAAGGTCCCAGGTAATCAAAATGTAACGTCCAGAACGGATTAGGTGTCACCTCATCCAAGTAAAGTTGACCCTCTGGTTTGCCTGAGATTCCTTTATTATAGCAGCACGCTAAGCATGCTGCGATGTTTGACTTGATGTATTTTCGGAGATTGTTGAACAAAAAATCTTGCCGAACTCGATTTATGGTCTTCCCTAGACCAAAGTGGCCCATGTCATCGTGGTACGTGCAGATGATTTTCCACTTGACTGCAGACAGAACGATGAATTTGGGATCTTGGTCGATATTACGATATAGCCAACCGTTTTTGAGCTGATAATCTGACTTGATCTGTTTGGATCGAGCGGACTCAATATTGCCTATCAGAACTTCAATTAACTCCTTCGACTTCACGTCTTGTAGTTGTAGGAGCACAAGCCAGTCTTCGTTTTCTTCCACTCGCATTATGTTCCCCGATGCTATCTTTGGCTCGTTCGGTGGTTCGTTTCGAGTCCTGCTTAGAGCATCTCATGCGTTCAGCCGCTTGATGTATGATGCGAAAATTGTACTCCTGTAGCTTCAGAAACCATCGACCGATGTGCGATAGCAATGGCTTAGACGTTTTTGTGGTGATAATTGCGGCGCAATCGGTAATTATTTCGAAATACTTACCGAGCAAATAAATGCGGAATCTTTCTAACGACTCGACGAAAGCCAAAACTTCAAGCTCATGACTATAGTATCTGCTTTCGGATTCGCTACAGTGACAGCTGTAGTAGAAAACTGATCTGAAACTGCCACCGTCATCTCGTTACATGAGGATTCCGGCAAGTCCCAGTGTGCTCGCGTCAGTGTGAGAGTCGTGTAAAACAAATTACCAGCGATCGATGATAGCTGCTCATCAACAGTTCGCATGAAAAACGGACGCTTTTCAGTGATAGCATTGAGCTCACGGTCCTCACCATTTTGTTTGCGAACGAGGACAATTGGTGACGAATATCCTGATGATAATGGACGTATGATATCGTTTTCGAGCAGTTCGTTTACTCTTTCTTGAACGCGCTCACGCTTTGCGAACGGTATCCTGTATGGCTGGCGCTGGCCAAGTTTTAATGTCGTTAACCTTATCGTCATCGTTACCGAGTTGCATTGACTTAACTGAGCAAGTGATTCAGAGAAGCATCCTCTATGCTTACTGATGAGCTGATACAGTTGGCCCTTTTCTTTGACGAATAGCGTCGGCTCAAAAGTTGGAGCGTTTTGGAAAACGTTTTCCAATCAATAAACTCCCGGTTCAATGATCAGTCGTTTGCTCGTGTACAGAGTAGATCTAACCCCAATAAAAGTGGCTCCGAGATCAAGTTGTCATCCACCGGAAAAATCTTCGCAGTTGGATTCTTACCATCCAACTGAATTTCGGCCTCGAGTATCTTGTTGCTGAAGCCCCTCCAAATCCTAGTAGGTGAACACTGCTTCACGCCTCCCATCGAAATTGCGATCGTTCATTGAATGAGTGTTCTTTCGCTGCTAGCATAGGATAGAAGTAACTTTGTGTTGTCTCATTCGGCTTCCTTGTGCAGTTCGTCATTTTTATGTTAACATCGGCCTCACTTTCATGGCTAAGGAAATCTCGTCTCAATGATTCGGCAAGCTCAAGCCAGCTTCCAGGAACCTGCGCAGAGTCATCGCTCCAAATTTTAGTAGGCCCATTTAGGGAGACTTGCACGGTGAACACCAAACCTCGATCCTTCCACTGACATGCCTCGGCAAGCTTCGTAACATGGTCAACGAACTGCGCTGCCGACATGCCGGATTAGGACGACGTGTCGAAGTCTGGTAAAATATCAGTCACATCTCGGATGTAATGAAAATGCAGTCCATTACATGCACGCACTAAATTAGCCGATCGTTCGCATGCATCAACTTTGATTTCATGGCGTTAGTGAGTGGTGGTGTCGGCTCCTGCACTACGATCGGTTGAGTGTTAATCTGTTCAGTTGTTGACGACGTCGCCAACGTTCCCCAATTCGATAAAACGGCGACGATAGCTGATATTAACTCGCTCAATCGCTTCATTTCATCACATAACTCACACACATCATCTTCACCCGAACATTCTGAAGTTTTCCCGCCCCTTTCGATTTCCCCATCAACCAGAATTTCACAGAATCTTTGTGCTAACTTGGCTTTGTTCCCCTGCGTAGAGCGTTCCGTAGTCTAAGTTCAAGTTTTAGTCGTTCTTTGTTCAGCGTTTTGACCTTTTCAACCGGCATCGTGTTGCGTTCCGTTTCCCTCGTATATGGACCGAAGGGGAAATCGAACCACTATGACAATTATGTGTAGCCACTCGCTTATGTACCTGTATGTCAAACGTTTCTCCTCCATAGGAGAATTAAACACGAGATAGCGAGGACGGGGAAAATGGCTTTCGACGGCGTCTTTTCGTTTTACGTTCACGATTCGAATTTTCGCTAGTAATCCTCGCTAAACCATGCTTGGATCCCACTTCTGATTTTGTCAGGGGTGGACCTTGGAAACAGGATAATTGTAGAGGGAAAACAATAAACTAACGCGCATCGTTTGTTAATAATCAATTTATTGTGTTCAAAATACAATGACTCGGTTGATGGTTTGGATGTGACTGACTCTTCTCGATTTCTTCCGTGGCCGATGCTTTTCAAATGGTGTTGCCATGACAAATGATTGGTTCGATGATGAGTGCCAGGATGCGTTAGACAAAAAGACTCATGCGTACGAAAAATACATAGGTAGGAAAACTAGGATGAAGAGAGAGAACACTATGAAAATCTTAGAAGAGTAGCGAATAAGGCAATCAGAATTAGGAAAAGAAAATATTATGACAACCTATTGAGAAGCATCGATGTAAGTCTTGCGAACAACAACACAAGGCAAGCATACAAAGTGGAAAAATGCCTGAAACGTGGTTATCAGCCCAAAGCCACACTCTGTCATGATGACATCGGTAATATCATCGCTGACGAAAAAAGGATTAAGGAAAGATAGGCATCACATTTCAAGAATCTCCTTAATCGTCCGCACAGTTCCTGAACATTGGAGCCTATAGATGTCTGCGGAGAGCTTCTGTTGGCCCCACCAACTCTGGATGAGGTTTGCTCTACCATCAAAGCCCAAAAGAATAATAATGCACCGGGCATCGATGAGATTCCAGTGGAGCTCATCAAATATGGTGTCAGCAGTGTTCAGAAAGCCATCCATAATATCATCCAGCACATTTGGCAACAAAAACATATGTCGGAAGAGTAGAGCCAATCAATTATATTCCCTATCCACAAAAAAGGCGACAAGCTACAGTGCGAAAATTATAGAGGCATATTACTGCGTTGTGCGGCGTACAAAATATTCTCAAACATCTTAGAAAATAAAATCGGATCATATGTTAACTTTATTATTGGGGAGTATCAAGGTGATTTTAGACCAGGTAGATAGGCTAATTGTTCACGGTCAAGCAGGTACTTATAAAATGCTGGGAGTTCAACGTAGTACACCAAATTTTCCTTGACTTTAAGCAAGCAATGAATTTTTAAGGCCTTTGTGAAAAAAATTTTTACAAAGGCCTACTAGTTTCGCGACCTGTCTGTCCGCGCGTCACAGCTAGTTTCCTCAGAAACTATAGAAGCTAGAATGTGAATTGTGAAAAGGTCAGAAGTGATGGTCTCTCAAAAGCTAAGGTCTTGCCAAAAATTTACAAATTTTTTAAGGGGGATCCCCCCTAATAACGAATTAGGCTTAACAAATTTTTTTCAACCTAAGGTAGTCGGGTGGGGTATCAAATGAAAGGTCTTGATCAGAACTTTTAGAATCTGAAATGAAAAAATCATTTTATGAATTAGGGGGCCCGGGGAAAGGCAAAATGTACCAAAAATTAGGAGCACTCTCCTGCTTACTCAACTTGTTATGATTTGTTCTTTGTACTCTATTCTAGAATAGGGAAACCTAGATTTTATGGACCATTTATTATTGCATTAAATAAATAACATGAGCTGAGTTACCTTTTAATTAATTTTTGTAAAAATTTTGGGCGGGGTTCTGATCCCCCAACCCCCCGGCGTTGGCTACGATGGCTGCGTGGATAGTTGCTAGGCATAATATACATGTCCAGGATCCAGAAAGAATATGTAATTTGATACCCATATGCATATTTTTATGATCAATCAACCTTGAAAATTTCAAAAGAATTGAATAGTATATTACAACAATAACAGCGATGCATTGTTATGGCGAAATGTGGGCTACCAATCGATTCAGACACTACGGGCTTGTTAGGATTTGCATGAAGATTTCAGGAAAGATGTATATCATGCACATCTTTGAGAATATGTTTATAGTGCGAATTCTTAGTATCAGTAAATGGCTTCCGCGTTACATGAGGATGTTGAGTAAATTTGTGTTTTTTACCCCTTATTTCAGCATTCAAAGTACAGGCTATAAATTTGCAGTGTTGGTAGTTTGTTTACCGTCCGTGAACGACTTGCAGCGATGTTGTGCTGGCTCGGCGAACCAGGTGACCATGCTCACTGAGCGAGACTTGGTCCGAAAACGCGTGCATGCACTGGCAGGCTAACATCTGCGGTGTCGGGACGAGTTCTTTCTCCTTGCGCCAAGTTCCAGTACGAATTATTTCTTTGCATAGTAAACACCCGCATCCCTTCCATTCCCATCGGTAATGAAGTAGCGTCCAGGTCCTACTGGCTTGTTTACTCGGCTTTTCCAAAAACATCGATGAAGCTTCGCATTATAATGACCAGAGGCGTCAGTTTGACGAGGCGAGGCGTCACTTTGGCAGAGGCGTCTAAATTCAGACTGTCGGGATCGTAGATTGAAATGTGCTTCATTTGCACGTCGTGGGTTCCTTATCTTCTGCCGGTTTTTTGGCGACGCACTCTTGGTCATTCGTGGGGCTTCAGCACAACGACGGGGTCTTCCAAACATTTTAATTAGCGCAGTAATTTATATGACTCGCCGCGGCAAATCATGTACTGTCCAAAGGCGGCAAAGTACACTAGTGTCAGTTGGTGTTCTACACCATACTGCTCGAGTAAACTTTTAAACTGCTTCGAATCGGATTGAACTCCGATATTAGAGTAAAGGTTTCCTGGCACATATAGAAAACATGACTCTTCACAAATTACACGGTAGGTGGAGTCGTGAACTTTCAAATGGGACACCAACAGGAATTTCAACAATTGGTCTAGATCGGTGATAGTACCTACGTGTCCCGATGATCTATTTGTACAGTATGGAATGAGTAAGTTTATATAGGAACGCTGGAATACGCGCTCCAGGACATTAAGTTAGCTTATTGGAGGTTATAAGGGGCTGATTTGGAGCTTTAGTACTTTTGCATGTTTCACAAGCGACTACATACTCTTTGACCTGTTGGGACAATTTGGCCCAAAAGAATTATCCTTTAGACGCCGGAGCGTCGATAATGAGCACTGAGGGGATAGTCGTATGTACGGAGAATCAGATTACAAGTCATCTCCTCTGGTACCCAGAGGTTCCAAGATTCTTCTTCCTACAATGAGTCACTGGTTACGTTTTCATTTTATATGCAGACATACCCATTCACTACCTTCGATTCGAGCAACTGTGATTGTCGGATCGCGATAGTTTGCCTCAATTCGTTGTAGTAAATCTACAATAAATCTACAATATTTTGATGGGACTATCGTCATTCAGCGACAGTTCCACTGCTTCTGGTGAAAACACTCAGGGGAGGGTATCAGAAGCGATTTTCTGTGTTTCTTTCGTGTGCTTGATGGTGAATTTAAAACCTTGCAGTTTAAGAGCTCACTGAGCTTATCATCCATGAAGGTTGGCTTAGCTCATTAACCATCGTAATGACACTTGATCGATACTGATCTCGAACGGATGGCCTTCGACATACTCTTAAAACTTCATGACTGCCATCACCACTGCCAGTCATTCCTGCTTGGATATAGTGGAATTCCTCTGGGCCCAGATCAACTTGTTTGACATAAAGGCGATAGGAGCCTAGTCTTCTATTAATTGCACTGAAATCGCGGCGACTCCATCTTGACTTGTGTCAAAACGAATGGAGAAGGGCTTGTTGAAATCAGGGCTGTGCAGTACAAGAGCATATGTCAGTTTGAGCTTTTCAAATGCTATTCGGTTATGTTCAGTCCAGATGAACTTACCCTTCCCTAGCATATCAATCAGAGGAGATGAAACACCGATATCATCCACACACTACCAAGAAGCGTCGCAACTGCTTGCTCGTCCTAGGCAAGGATAAATCATCGATAGCCCGGGCCTTGTCCGAAGCAGTCTTCATGGGACCGTGATCGATGATGTGTCCTAAGTGCCGGACTTCTTTCATGACAACCTGGCTTTTTCTCACGTTTATAGTCACTTCGGTGTTCCTCGATGACACCTTATTGCAGCATTCGATTGAGCTCGACATATAGCAACTTTTAACTCCGCTGGGGACATGGTGAAGTGACGTTGTTTTATTGGTTTGCTATTTTCAACGTCAATGACATGAGAAACCCATGCGGTCATCGCGTGACTAAGATGGAAAGGTCGCGATGGCAGCGTCGAATTGTTGTCGTTGAATCGGGTTTAGCTCATGCTAATTAGTGGGAGGAGTGAGTTTGTCTAGGTGGTCAGAAGAAAAACGAAAATACATGAATGAGTCCGAGACCCAACCGAATTGTCAAACGAAGTCAATGCCGAGGCAAACATTCTGTGTTAGAATCTGATTTCCTTTGTTTGACCCTTGCTGGCGGTGAACGTGGTTAGCATTAATAGGAATGTTTGGTACTAATATCGGAGCACCAGGGATCAACCAGCTTGGGGATTGAGTCCGCACATTTTTGCCAAAACTAGAGGCAAGACAGCTGATGCTGGCACAAGTTTCAATTAAGCCAACATTAACCTCGCCCAGGACTTTGGCTGGAGCACACGGCTGTGTATTATTTTCATTTACCTCCGAAATCATGCATCATAACAAGTGTTGATGGCAGTTGTGCACTCTCTTATAGAAGCTCCTCCAACGACGGTTTGACCATTTAGCATTGCATAGGCGTGATGTGACCTCTTCCGTCGCAAAAATTCTTGCACGTGCCGCCTGATATTCCTGGAACTGAATATAGTAAGGTGTAGTCCGCGTGGTGTAGTGGTTAGAACACTAATTCTGTAAGTCGAAGGCCTCTGGTTCGAGTTTCGTTGGCGTCAACGAGATTTAGTTCGAGTGATTCTTCGGACGCGCTATAAGCCTGTTCAGTTGTGATACGTGCTGGTTTAAAATCAGAACACATCGCAGCTGGGTGAACAGCCACACGGCCAAAGCGTGATAATGATCATATCACCTTGTGGAGTGCCGATACATTCGATAATGACAATGAGATACTCTAATTATCTCCAACCGAAGGCCCGAAAGGGGCTGTAGTGCTACGAAGAAAAAAGAAGAATATAGAAAGATTTTATTTCATGACTCATTATATGTTTGGGCTTCATTAGAATTACGATAAGTGTATCTTTAAACAATATTTTTGGAAATGCCTCTGAAAGAGAAGGACCATCTGCAGTCAGTTTAGTCTTATATCTTCTAGTTGTCATAATTAGTGATGGGTAGTCTCTCTGCTTTAAGGCTGAGTCTTGGAGTCCCTCTGATGTGGGCGGGTATTCGTTTGCTCGTTTTTTTTAAACGGCGAAATCAGGGCAGTCTGGGGAATATGTGTCCGGCTGGCCACAATCGTAGCAGAATTCCTTGCCTTCTACGCAACACCCCGCAAAACAGTGATCTAGTGGGTGAAAATTCTAGCAGAGCGCTTTTCTTGCTTCCTGTGCCAGCTCGTGGCCCTCAGTCCATTCGGGGTTGTTAAAAGTAATACAAGTAAATCAGCGCTGGTAGTGACTCGAACTCTGGTTGGACTTCAGCTATTGTGTGCCGGTCCAGCCAGTCTCGACAATTATGAAGATGCTTATATGGTCCCCGACCCGGTGTATAACGGATCGTCTCTAAAGCTCTTGCGGAAGCGCGAAGCTCAAGAAAGGTGTGTCAGGGAGTATATAGTAAACCATCCGCTTCCGTAGCTCAGGACGGATTCCCTTCCAGAACAACTCCAGGAATTGCTACTCTGAGATGGGCCTGGTGGAGCATTCCATCAAGCAGTACAGGGCTTTATATACAGTCGTCTACTGTCTCATGTACACCTGCTATGGAGCTTCTTTAGCTGTCACCTACTACGGAGCTTCAAGGTACTCCTGTCCAGTTATAAAAAGGATCGAACTCCACAAATCTATAGAACCAACGCTTAGCGCGCACCACAAACAACAGCTGAGCGTGCCTGGCTACGAATCGTAGATCTCCCCCAAAAGCTGAAAGTGGTCATGTGCTCTATTCCGCCTAAGAAAACTCCAATTGTGGCTGGAACAGCTTGGTCAGAAAATACCAACTTCCAGCTAGCAATCGTCGCCGGTAACTTTGATGCGGCAATAAGGGATCCAGTTCTATCTACATTGGTCGCAATTTGTGTTGGTGCTCATGGATGTTAATTAGCACGCATGGCATATCGGCATATCTCCTATATTGTGTTGAGGAGGAAGATCCCAAGGGATCAAAGGAACCATACTGCCTAAACGGTAGGTAGGCTCCAGTGGCACAAACTCTGTCCTTGGTGGTTGCCACGTTTTTAGTTGTTTGTAAATTTTTTTTTTTAAAGACCTACTAGTTTTGCAACCCCTCTGCCCGTGCGTCACAACAAATTCCCTCAGAAACCATAGGAGCTAGAATGCTCAAACTTTGTGAAAAGCTCAGAAGTGATTGTTTCTCAAAAGTTTAGGTCTTATCCAAAATTTTCAAATTTTTTAAGGGGCTCCCCTCTTATAACGAAGTAGCCCTTAAAAATTGTTTTAATCAAAGTTACTAGCGATGGTAGCACTACATTCCCGTCTAGGCCTGGAACCGTCGTGACAACTCATCATAGTTGGCGGAGTATTGATGAGAGGGAACATGCAACGTCACACTGGTGAAGGTAGGCTGCTGACTCGGGATTGTATTAATGGCGTTGGCGCTCTGTTGAAGTTTTGGATGATTAACTTCGGGTGATATGTGTTATGCGTATGCAGTCGTTGGCGGTATTATGTAGCGAACTTGGGGGGTCGCCTCAGGCGATACGGCTGACAATGGTTGCGTTCTGGACGCTGGTTTTGCTGAGTCATCGCTGCGATTTTTGGATGAAGAGACTGGGTCTGCTTCGATGAATGCGGGCTTGAATTTCTCCTTCGAAACATGTACTTTTTGGCCCATGACGTCGACTGCGTAAACCACGTTTAGAACTCGTTGTAGCACTCTATAGGGGCCAGAGTAGGGCTGCGTGAGCGGCTTCTTGACGGCATCCTCTCTTAATAAAACATGAGTGCAGGTACCCAGGTGACTGTTGGCGAAAGTCGTTCAAGAGTTACGATGTAGTGGGGGTACAGGGCGTAGTTGGAATTCGTGGGGGTCGAACCTGCTGTGACCAGGGACTACTATCTCTCCCAGGAATGAAATCGTTGTTCCGTATTTAGGGGAGGGGGGGGGGGATGATTGGCGTCTTCCGTCACCCTGCTCGGATTTCAATGCCCGCAAATTCGTTGAGTCTTTTCGGACGTGTTTGGCGGCCATAATTATGACAGAGTATAAAGGTCCAATAAATTTGCGTGCGTATGCATTACAAAACGTAACATTTTTGCGGATGATGACATGTTACATAATTCTTGTCAGATATATTTTTACGATATCACTTAGCTTTCAATAAAAACTGAAATTGTTTTAACTTTGCCCTTGAATAATATTTCAAGCAGAAATAGAGCCTTTGTGGACTTTGGACATCTTTTTATAAGTGAAAAGTCTATTTTTTCTCGACTATAAAAAAACATCAAGAAGGCGAGCTAGCGTAAATGAAATATGCACTTATGCACTATCTCCTGTGATAAAATCAGTTATTGCAATTTATTTGCTATTCAACAATTTTTCCCATTCTTTCAAATGTCCTAGGTTGACCTTAAATTTAAAAAATTTATTATGAAATGATAATAAATTTTAAATTTAATTACGAAATGGTTCGTAAAGCCTATTCAATTTTATTTTCACTATATGCATCATATTCAAAAGGGAACCGAGCAAGAGCAACAATGAAACGCAGAGACACAATAATAACAATGATTGCGCGACTTAGTCTCGTGTGTACTCTTTGTTAATAAAATTATACTTCTATATGCACGTTGGTAATTTTGCAATATAGCGTAAATTATTATCACCCTCCCAGCTTACATGCATGCATATAAGTAATATGAAATACATTTTAGGCTTTTGTTTATTTTATTTGACTTCACCTTCCTTTCATATTTCTCCATATTTATTGCCCAATTGTTCATATTTGTGCTCTGTGTCAGTTCTCCCCCCGAATGGGGTACTTTTAATCCGTTGTACTCCTGAATCGGTAGTTACTCATGTCGCTGCTGTTGTGTTACTCTGTTATGATAGGCATCAACGCTATAAGAATTTATCACCGTCCGAGTCAACAATAATTATACCTTCATGGTTTTGTGGACGGGAAAAATACCTCAAGAATTCTCACGGTATAATTAGACAATAAATAAGGTGATGTATTGTATGTACAAGTACTATGTATACAATGAAGATGATCATGTTGACGGTGATGATAATGTTGATGATGCTAAAATGTATAAATATTTATGTGAAGTGTGTTATTCTGGTGAAGATAAGTGGCAGATTCTGTAATAAACATTCCTTTTGTTTTGTATGAATTGAATACCCGTTAAGCTTATGAATAAAAAAATCTATAACAAGCATGATTTAGTAGAGCATAAATGCAGAATGTGAATACAACTTGAAAGTACATGCTTCTTATTGTAAAATAAATGCAGAACAGAATTCGATGAGATGCATTTCACCAAATGCGTGTGTTTTGTATTTCATGAAATGCGTCCAAACATATGAGGACAGCGGATTGTAATTACTAGGGATTGGATCGTAGTAGTCTTTGCGTATACACGTCTTTTAAATCGCTCCTGTCAAAAGTTTTCAAAAATTAAATTAATTTTTTAAAAACGTTAGTCCGAAGTTAATTTTTATCGGAAAAAATCTTATATTGTCGAAGTAATCGACTCAGGAAATTTCTATCGAATATTTTTACTTCGATTGGTAACGAAAAACAAATTCACAAAGAAAATTTCGCCGCTGGTATGGAGGAGCCCGACGGCTTCCCACCGTTGGGGCAACCTGGGGAAACGACGAATACGAAACTGGCGACAATCACTAAAAGAAACCATAACGAAGAAAACTCCGTAGATGGAGGATGCAAGCTGCAAATCATAGCGGATAATCAACAAATGGCCAAATTGCAGAAAGAAAATGATGAACTAAGGCAAGAGATACAGTCTCTCAAGGATCTTTTCAAGCAAGGGATGAAGCCTCAAAAGACGCAGCCACAAAATCAATGGCAACAGGTAACAAAGCCGAAGAAAAGTGCAAAGCAAGTAAATCCAGAGGAAGTTCTAAGTGCTGGTGGCACCAACGAGAGCCGAAATTATTTTGCAGCGCTGGAGGGATTAACCGAAGATATGGAAATCGAAGAAAACATCAGAGGTAATTTTAATCAAGATAATGACGTTAATTTCATTCAATATTTAAAGAACAAAAAAAAGGAGAAAAAACCAGCCCGCAGTTCTGCTGGTTCCTCTGAAAAAGCTTCCAACAAGACAGAAAAAGTTCCGCCAATCAACGTGTTCGGACAAACCGGGAAAGATATGGTTCGGCTATTGGCAGCCGAAAATAAACTGGCCAATTTCGAAATCAAAAGAGTTAATGCCGAAAAATTAACTATAAGGACGAAATCACTGGTTGATTTCAAGTCAGCCAAAGATGCGCTGATTTCTGGGGAGGTTCCACACTTCACCTATACCCCAAAAAGTGAAAAGAATCAGACCTTCTTGTTGAAGGGTTTGGACAGCGGAGAGGATACGGTCGATCTTCTTCAGGTGCTCAAGGAGGCTGCACCAGATATTGATTTTGTTTCAGTCAAAGCCTTTGCGACAAGAAGCTCGACCATAGAAAGGAAGAATTTACCACTTTACCTCGTACAAATTGCAAATAAGAGCAGTCCAAGTGCCCTTCAACAAATAAGGTACTTAAATTTCAGAGTGGTGAGGTGGGAACGCCTCCAGAAAAGAGAAGTCAACCAGTGTTACCGGTGTCAAAGATTTGGACATTCGGCTGCCAATTGTGCCATGCACTATCGTTGCGTTAAATGCAAAGACGTTCATGCTCCCGGTGAGTGCAGATTGGCTCAGACGGAGCCTAAAGAAAAATTATACTGCGTTAACTGCGGTGTTTTTGGTCATCCAGCATCATATCGAGGATGCTCCCGATATCAAGATGTAAAAGCTAAATTTGCTCCAAAGCAAACACAAGTACACCGTAATATCATACCTTCCAACTTCGTCAAGCCCGGATTATCATTTGCACTCGCCGCTAGAGGACCAGCAGAAAATGCTGGAAATAATGTAAATAATGTAAGTGGCAATAATGAGCTGCTTCTCAAAATTTACCAGCAACTTAATTCTTTATCGGAGAGAATCGACAAATAAGATTCAAAAATTAACTTTGCTTTTCAGCGTTTAGGTCTTTCAAATGACTAATAATAACTTGTCATCCAGTCATATTCCCATGGATAGGCTTCGCCTCATATCGATCAACGTCAACTCTATCGTTGCTATACATCGACGTGATTATCTCCTTGAATTTGTTGTTAAGCAAAAGCCTGACATCATACTTCTCACTGAAACCCACCTCAATTCATGGCATTCCATGGAATTCAAAGATTTTGCATTCGTAAGAAACGATAGGGTAATAGGTGATGGGGGAGGTGGCACCGGGATATTGGTTAGAAGACCCTATTGTTTACAAAATATTGAAAAAGTCGAATTCAAAAGCTTTGAATTTCTTGAAGTGTCCGTCATCAAAATTTCACTGCCAGGTGGGGATAACCTCTTCGTTATCTCTGCCTATGCAACTGGTCAAAATGTTCTCAAGTTCAAGGAGGAACTCAATTCCTTGTTTGAAATACTCGAATTGAACAGGCTGCATAGTTATGATATTTTTGCCAGTGACCTGAATGCCAAGCATACATTATGGCTAAACGCCACCAATAATCCAAGAGGTGTATTCCTGAAATCATGGATAACAGAGAACCAAATTGAATACAGGTGCAACCTATATGGGTCGGAGCTCCCAACATACCTTAGGATAAATTCATATTTGGACCTCTGCATTGCTGACGCAAGACTTGAATTCAGCTTTAATAGTCCTCACCGGAAACTGCAGGTGCTTCCTTATGATAGCGACCATAACGCAATCGTAATGGAAATCAATCATCAAAGGGATGATTTCTTCCTCATTCCAGTTCAACATGAAAACCATCGGTTGAATTTCAAAAAAACAGACTGGGGAAAGTTTCAAAAGAAGTTTAATCGGGAGTACCAGAAGCAATGTCCTCCTTCTGATGATGGCAACGCTTGCTCAATGGTTCTTAATAACAGAAATCTAACTGACGATGAAATAGATCTCTATTTGTCGAAGTTAGAGAAGCTGACGTTGGAGACGATTGAGAAAGTAGTTCCCAAGATTAAACATCGAAACAATATGGAAGGATATGAAACACCAACCATTGCAAGGTTGAAAAGATTGAAAAGCCTTCTTCTCACACGCGTCAACAATATTTATCGACGAATTTGGACTACAACCATCCCTCGTTGGCTTTGTTGAAATTACACCTGAAGAATGTCCGGAACTTAATCCGTTCATACTTCAGGAGTGAGGTCAGCAATCAATGGGCGGAAAAACTGAGGGGTTTTAGCCCACAGGACCCAGATGGCGTTTTCGCGAAAGTGAATAGCTTATTCCGCAAGAAGTCTCGAGTGAAGGTATCGAATCTTGAAGTCGCTAGTGATGAGATAAATCTTCTCGATAGAGCTGGTATCGAAATTGATAGTACGACTCCGGGTAGAAATGGAAACAGGATTATTTGTGAAAGATTGAATAAACTTGGTTCATCTGCCAAACCCTGAGAGAGGGAATGAAATATTTTCAGAGGTCGTTGAAGCAAAAGTTTCCGACTTCAAATCAAGCCTGAACGGCCAATCAATTCTTCATTTCAATGAAACATTAACATCTGACCTCATACCGAGCTTGGATCTTATTGATTATTTTGTCAGCTATGAAGAAATGTGTTTCATATTTCGCAGGATAAACAACAAGAAATCATGTGGTACTGATGGTATTCCAAATGTAGTTCTCCGACATTTGCCTGAGGTTGCTATTAGGAACTGGAAACAGGATTATATGTGATGAAACAGGATTATATGTGATGGATTGCATAAACTTGCCCTGATTGGAACACATTTAGAATTGGTTCATCTGCCAAACCCAGAGAGAAGGAATGAAATATTTTCGGAGGTCGTTGAAGCAAAAGTTCCCGACTTCAAATCAAGCCTGAACGGCCAATCAATTCTTCATTTCGATGAAACATTCACATCTGACCTCATACCGAGCTTGAATCTTATTGATTATTTTGTCAGCTATGAAGACTTGTGTTTCATATTTCGCAGAATAAACAACAAAAAATCATGTGGTACTGACGGTATTCCAAATATAGTTCTCCGACATTTGCCTGAGGTTGCTATTAGGAATTATTGCATATTGTTCAACAACATGTTGAACAAGTCATATTTCCCAAATGAGTGGAAAAAGGCTAAGGTATTTCCGATCTTGAAGAAAGGAAAAAAATCTTCATGCCCTAAAAGGTGTTTGAAGTGATACTCAACAAAGCATTAAACGCCCACATTGAGAAATATGAGTTGATGCCGAATTGCCAATTTGGTTTTCGTGCCAGGCATTCGACCATACATGAAATAACGAAAGTAACCTCAGACATCTGTTGGAAACTAAACAACAAAGAATGTGTTGGAGCATGTCTCATTGATATGGAGAAAGCCTTCGATACGGTGTGGTTAGATGGACTAGTTTTCAAACTTCTTCAGGACAGGCTCCCCAGACACCTTGTCGCCATGATGTGTAATATGTTATACGGGAAATCCTTTGTTGTAACTGATGGAAATCTGACAACAGCGCGCGAATTCAAGGTCTTGAATGGTCTACAGCAGGGAACAGTTACTGCGCCCCTGCTTTTCTCAATATTCATTCGCAAGCTATTGAACAGCTTTGATTTTAATGTCTCGCCAACGCGATCATTGGTAGCGTTTGCTGATGATCTGATCATCTATACGGCAGACCGAAAAGCTACAATAGTTCAGAGCAATCTCCAAAAAATTTTCAATGATGTGCAGCTCTACACCGACAATTGGCGAATGAAAATCAATGTGCAGAAGTGCGAAACAATCTTGTTTCGGACAACGCTGCAGGGGGCCAGTCAAGACCTGAAACGTAATTGGAAGGATTTCCACATTATGGCTGGTGAGGGTAGTTCAGAACGGGTTCCATATAAATCCTGTGTTCGATACCTCGGTGTTCATCTCGATCAGTATCTGTACTACACTGAACATGTCAAAATCATGCTCAGTAAAGCACTAAAAGTAGTCATGGCCCTTCGGCGACTCTTTCATTCCAGATACATTGATCAAAAAGTCAAAGTTATTTGTTACAAGACCCTTGTTAGGCCAGTTTTGACATACGGATGCCAGATCTGGTACAACCAGAGTGCTAGTACAATGGAAAGATTAAGAGTTTTCGAAAGGAAATGTGTTCGTGCATGTACTGGTTTGTACAGAAAGCCTGAGACGGATTGGAAGCACTATATACTCGTATAGAATAGAAAAATTTATCAAACCGCTCAAGTGACAAGAGTCGATATCTTCATATTGAAACTTCTTCGGAATCATATCGCAAGATCTGTAACTGTGAGTGAAAACCCTTGGATTTCAGAGCCGTTCCACCCTACAGACGGGTATATTGTGACTTGCCTCACTACTGGCTTCGTTCCTCCAGAAGCATTCGTGTATTTGGACATGAATCGATATATTTTTGATTCTGACGGCGTCCCAATCATATATCACATATACCGACGGGCCACCGATAAGAAGATAAAATATCCTCCGAATCTGAGTTCACGAGACCAACAATTCCAATGGAGATACTCATTTGCTAGATTCGTTGAGGCTGGTCGAGCTGAGATGGAGCAATCTAGGTATTTGTGGCTGAATGACAATGTCTAAATTATTCGTGTTTATTTTCTGTTTTTGTGCTTTTTCTCGTTACTTAGTTTTTTAGATTCATCTCATTATTGCTACATCTAGTGTTGTTGTTTATTTGTATTATAATTTAGGTATAGGTTTCAATATAAGGTAACGTTTTTTTTTGTTTTTTTTTTTGATTGAACTTATTTAGAATTAGGGTGTAACATATTAGGAATAGGATATAAGTTCATTGTTGTGTTAGTAATATAAGTAATTTATGAATAATGCTGGTTGGTTTTTTCTCCTTTTTCGAATTGAATCAAAAAATATGTACTAATCTTAATTAATTTAAATTTGCAAGTGTATTTTTTTCATTAAATGTGTTTAACTGATAACGTATAAATTTAGAGAGCCATTCGGGCCATTATGTTTTTTATAGTTTTCTTGTTTGGAATTTGCTTTATGTTCTTTTAAAAATTTATAACGATTAGTATAAAATAAAGCGCTTTTGACTTTGACTTTGACTTTGATTGTAATTACTAGCAGAATTTTGCAACTGAGTAAGAATGTTGTACTCTTCTCTTAACTCATTCATAAATAAACCCGTGCGAGCATGATTCTAAGGGATAAGAATCGCTAAATTAACCTTTATTACATTAGAACAGTTACCATATTGTACAAGTATTTTTATTGTTATTAATTATTTGGCTGTTGACGATTTACACCATTTCTGATATTCTGATAAGAATCCTGTAGTGTCTGGAACGAAAGTCTAAGGATTTTTGTTAATGTCATGGGTGAAACTACAAAGACTAATTTCGTTGAATGTGGTTGAATCCCTCTCAAACTTTTAGGTACCGTAATCCCTCAACATTCGCGGGGGTAAGGTTCCTGAAAAGTGCTGTGAATGTTAAATCCGCGAATGTTGAGTCTACGTTCCTATGTAATAAGGGGGATTACGTTCCACAACGGCAACAATTGAGATAAAATTCAAGTTAAAAACACATTTATTCAAAATTATAGTGTGTAAATAAAAAAGAAAATAAAAAAAATATGTAGGTACATGTTAGTTTTTTCCTTTGATAGTTTTCAACGTAGATGGAATGAAATAACTTGTAATTGAACATTGCTATGCTGATAATTCAACTTCTTTAAGGATTTCCACATAAGGATTTGGAGCGGGCTCGATATCCCTTTTAAACTGCAAACTTCGATTAAGAGATGGCTTTTTGAACACGTTGGTCCCTCAAGGTTAGAATTTCCCTGAGCTGTTTTGAAGAAAAACTTTGGCCTGCATAAAAAATATTGAATGAAAAAACAAATTGATAAAAACTAGCCAAAATACTTACCCGCATTTTCCCGACTCTCTTCCTCGCACTCATCTTCAGATTCTTCAGTTTCCTCTCCTTTTTGTTGCAATAGGTCTTCATCCGATAACTCCTCTTCATGAGAATTTAACAATGCTGTGTCTGTTACCTTGTCCTCATTTACAACCTTACTGATTTTGTCTGTATATATTCCCTGTGGAAGTTCCGTTCTTGTTTATGAAACATTCTTTTCAGAAATTTCTTCATACATTTTTAGCAGCTTTCCCTCTTCATTGCTTTTAACTTGTGGGGATTTCAACTTACCCCATGTTGTTTGGAATAGCACATTTTCCGAAATTCTATCTTTTGACAATTACTCTGTTACCCTTTCCTCCTTCCTTTCTTTTTGTTCACTTTCACAATTAAATGATATCCCTAACGTTAACAGTAAAGCTTTGGATTTAGTTCTGTCTAATATACCGAAATCTTGTGTCTCCCTGCAGGCTGCCCTTACCCCCTACGTAAAACCTGATCCTCATCATCCTCCGCTTCATTTGCTGATTGTTCTGGCTCGTGATCTTGTCCAAAAAAAGTTATCCCTTCTAGCTTTAATTTTCTAAAAGCCAAATATTCTGATATGGAGTTAGAATAAAATTCTGTTAATTGGTTTCCTTTTTTTCGAAACATAAGTGTTGATGCAGCGCTTCAAAAGTTTTACATTTTTCTTGAATCCGTGATAACCAGTTATACACCCGCTCTATGCACGTGGAAGGTTAAAAGATGCACCTTGGTTTAATAACAACATCGCTTCAGTCTTAAATGCCAAGGTCGCTGCCCGCAGGAAATATCACTTGACGGGCTCTGAGGTGCACCTACGTTGTTATAAAGGTCTAAGAACTGAAGCCAATAGTTTAATTAAAAGTGCTAAAAGCCATTATATTGATCACGTGGAGGGCTCCATAAGGTCGAGTGCTCAAAAGCCTTTCTGGGCCTATATAAATTCGTTTAAAAAGTCCTGCGATGTGCCCTACTCAATGAATTCTGATGGTATCACGTCTTCTGATAATGGGGAAATTTGTGAACTCTTTGCACAACATTTTTCTTCTTTTTATAGTAAGACAAGTGGTGCAGCATCTTCATTCATCAATGGTCCAACCATGAATTTGCCATTTGCATGTGTGAACCCTGTTGAAGTTGAATGCCTATTACATGGTCTGGATGGCAGTATTGGTTGAGGTTCAGATGGAATTCCCAATATATTTGCTAAATCTTTGTCGTCTTCGCTGTGTGTTCCTTTGTCCATCTTATTTAACCAAAGTCTCGCAGATGGTTGTTTTCCTGCACGCTGGAAAAGAGCTAATGTCTTTCCCATTTTCAAATCTGGAGATAAAGCAAGCGTGTCCAATTACCGCCCCATTTCACTTCTTCCCTGTTTTAGCAAAGTTCTGGAAAGAATTGTTTACAAACAAGTTTATCCTTTGTTGCTTCCGTTTTTTGCAAATGAACAGCATGGGTTCATCAAAGGTAGATCAACTCTTACCAACCTTTTATCTTTAACAAATAAGATTGCTGCTGAGTTTGATAAGGTGAACCAAGTAGACGTTATCTACAAAGACTTCTCTAAGGCCTTTGATTCAGTTGATCACCTGATTCTTATCCAAAAATTGATTAATTTCGGCTTAGGCAGTTCTATTGTACATTGGTTCTGTTCTTATGTTGCTGATCGGAGTTGTGTTGTTACCATTAATGCCCATAAATCCTCTCCATTTTATCCCTGTTCTGGAGTTTCACAAGGCTCCATTCTTGGTCCTCTGTTGTTTCTCGTATTTATCAATGATATTCCTTCCCTACTAAACTCCAGTGCACTCATGTATGCAGATGATTTGAAAATATTCAGGGTGATCGAATATGTCAATGATTGTATTATTCTGCAGAAAGACCTGGATATACTAGCTGGCTGGAGTGCAACTAATCGGCTGAAGTTAAATGTAAACAAATGTTTCAAGATGACTTACTCCCTTAAAAAGTCTTCTTTTGATTATAACTATGCGATTTCTAATGTTTCTTTGAGAGCTGTGGTGTCCCACAAGGACTTGGGAGTATTTTTTGATACCAAGCTTCATTTTGGACAGCATATAACTCATCTAGTATCTAAAGCATCTCGTATGTCAGGTTTTATCCTCAGATCCACAAAAGATTTTAAAGATATTTCATCGTATGTTTGTTTATTCTTTTCTCTTGTTCGAAGCATATTAGAGTATTGTTCGCAAATATGGAGTCCGCATCAACGTTACCTAAGAGATGCTATTGAAGCTGTGCAACGTAGGTTTACTTGGTTCCTTTTTGTTAAATTCCGTATCCCGTATTGCGCTTATAGTGATCGCCTGTCTTTTCTGCGCATTCCTTCATGAGTCTCTCGCAGAGTTTTTCTCGATGAATGCCTTCTTTTCAAGCTTTATCACAATTTGCTTCCTATAGGCCTTGGCATTGAAATTTCCACCTTCAATACCGGACGTCCAACTAGATCCTCGGTAGTCTTCAATATTCCCTTTGCTCACACTGATATTTTATTTTTTTCGCCTGCTGTACGACTCCCACGTAATCATAACGCGCTTGGTCTTGGTTTAATACCGCTGTCTTTTGCTAAATTCAAAAAAAACTTAAGGAATCGGCTCTTCTGTTTAACTTCGAAGAATAAGTTTTCTATTTCTAATTAATTTATTGTATTTTGTACGTAGTTTCCTTTTTCATTTAATTTTTTATTATCCTTTTTGGATATATTGATTTTATGTATAAACTTTGTTTTATTTTTTGTTTGTCTATAATGTAATTGGATTATATCTGTTTTATAGATTAAATAAATAAATTTGTTAATTCCGTCATGTCTCATATTGTCAAATATTTCACCACCAATCTGATGTTCTAGTCGGACTATTTCATTTTCCTCATCTTGGACTGGTGGGACAGTGCTTTCCTTTCCAACCACGTGTGGCCATGTCTGTCTACAGCAAGCGTTAATTGAGCTAGATATCTTTTCCTGCCAAGATGCATCGATGTCACCAATGCAATCGGCAATGTTAAATTTCTGCCAGCAACTCGTTACTGTTTTATCTGAGCAGCATTCAATTGAATTTAAAATTCGCTTAAAACTGTGTTTGGTGTAATAAGCCTTAAAAGCTGCAATCACCCCTTGCTCGAGTGGTTGTAATTCGGGGGCATTTAGGGGCAAAAAAATCACCCTTACATTCGGATTAGTCCTAGCTAAACTGGAGCGTTGTCGATAAGAAGAAGCACCTTGAAAGCCAGGTTTTGCAAAGCAAGATATTTTTTTACCTATTCAATAAAACAAAAATGAAACCATTCCTGGAATAAGGCACCACTGACCCATGCTTTGCTATTAGCCCTATAAAAAACAGGCAGTTGATCTTTGTTTTTTCCCTTTAGTGCTCTTGGATTTTGGGAACGGTAAATTATCATAGGCTTTATCTCACAATCCCCTGAAGCATTTTCACACAGCAGTAAAGTAATACGGTCTTTGGCAGCCTTGAATCCTATGGCAGTTCTTTCGGCTTTAGAAAGACATCTTCGATTCGGCATATTCTTCCAAAAGATGGCAGTTTCATCAACGTTAAAAACTTGTTGTGGAAAATACTCTCCTCTCTTGATAATTTCCTGAATACTTGGTGGAAATTTTCCTGCTGCTTCGTGATCAGCGAAAGCAGATCCCCCAACTCATTTGATATTGTGCAAGTTAAGTCACTTCTTGAAATCCTCGAACCACCCTTTGCTTTCTTAGAAGATAAATCCAGAGCGAGAATTTTCATTAATGCTATCGTACACTTTTTTGGCCTTTTCTCTGATCAAAGCTGAACTAAAGCGCATTTTCTTTTGAGACATGTCTTCCATTCATATATTCCTAAAGCTTGTTCGGTCTTTTCAAGCACTTTATTTCTGATTTGTGACGCTCGTTTTGATGACGCTACTGAAGTAGCACCCACACTGTCCCTGTTTGAATTCTCTTATGCCTTGATTGAACGAACTATGGATTCATTTATTTTAAACAAGCGGCCAACGGAGGCAAAACTTTCTCCCGCATGTAACTTGTCTAAAATTTTTATTTTGTACCAAGGTTTAGAACAGTTATTTTATTAGCTAAACTTTTTTTTAATTGGATCATTTCACCCTTTTCACATCAATTTAATGTAAATCTATACGACAAATTTGCTCTACATTTGAAGCTTTTCTAACATCGCGCGGATATCGATCACTCTTTCGGATGGCTCCGATAGCTTTTTTAAATTACTTTTTATGGAATTATTTGCAGCTACATAAATGAGTTGCATATTTTGAATAATAATTTTTCTGAAAAATTATTAGAGAAGAAAAATGTTAGAAGAAGGTGGTTTCGACGTGTGCACTAATTCTCCTCAGGCCACACGTCGAAACCACCTTCTTCTAACATTTTTCTTCTCTAATAATTTTTCAGAAAAATTATTATTCAAGATATGCAACTCATTTATGTAGCTGCAAACGATTCTATAAGAGGTGACTTTTTGTGACACTATTTCCACAAGAGATTAAAACAAACTGAAAAGAAGGAAAAATGAATTTAGAATTTCGGTCAAATCCATGCAATGCCGAAATCGAATTGATCACACAAGTTTTTTGCTTCTTTTTCAGTTTTTTTTTTTACGTTTTGGTAGAGGAGGCATTACGCGACACAATTTCCACGAGAGAATAAAACGAACTGAAAAGAAGGAAAAATTAATTTAGCATTTGGGTCCGATCCATGCGATGCTGAAATCGAATCTTTTAGACAAGTTTTTTGTTTCTTTCCCGCGAATAATGAAGTCCAGTTGCGCGAATGGTAAATTTTTCCTTATTTTCTCGTCCGTGAACAACGAAAATCTCATATGTTAAGACCGCGAATGCTAAGGGATTACTATATATTGAAATTCCGAATCTCACTATGTTTATCCAAGGCGAAAGAATCTCGACTTCTTAGGCATGTATTTCTCTTAAGGTTTCTTCTTTATTTTCGTTTTGACGAAATAGAGTGTAGGGGAAACTGGGGGAAACACGAACACTTCAGGAAAAACATTGATAAAACAGCGGTATTAAGACAGAAAGTTTTGTTTATTGCTTTTTAATAAAGTTTGACAATCCAGCTATCAATTCACTCATCAACATTCATTATTTTTTTCAAAAAATGTAATAAAAAGAAAAAGAAACAAAAAGTTCGTAATTACCAAACCCGAGTTTGGTAATTACGAACTAACATGTTAATTACGACAGAGATCGCATTTATAACCCGCCGATGTTGACTGTCCATCTGTTCATTTCTCATGAGCACAATTTTCACATACATAGCGCATAATCGAATCTTCTTCGGGGGGATCGATATATTTATTGTTACAAAAAATACAATAGTAGTCATCATTTTCCTTCTTCCCTTTTTCTTCCCCTCTCTAATTTTGACCAGGATCATTAAAGTCTTTAATATTTATAAAATTTTTCAATACACTTTCAGCATGTTTGTTTATAGATTTTCTATCTTTACGTTTCACTCTTTTTAATTTTAATTGCTTTGTTTTGCATCTTTTCAGTTTTTCTTTTGAATTCTTCCTCTTTTACGCGTTTTCTATTTTCCTTTTCTTCTAGTTGGTCTTTTACGGGTGTACTTGTTAGAATAATCTATGTTATCTTTCTAGTATTGCGCTTGGATATTTTTGGAGGAATTAAAGGCAATTCAACAATTTCGCACAAAGTAACTGAGAGCCTGCACGTCACTTCACTTGATTTTAAAGAGACTGCACGTGTATCAGAAGTTTGGATATCGAAAGCTTCAACACTGTGAACTTGTCCAGCCGCAGACATATTAGAAGTATAATTGTGAGCATCGGTAGCTTGTTCATCACAAATTGCCAATTCGTCCATGTGAATGTCGATTACTAAATTACTTGGAAGTTGGGTATCGATCTTACTGTTTTGTCTTCGAAATATTGTTGCCTGTGAGGTATTATTCAGAGAAACGCATGGCTGAATTAGATCAAATTCAATTGGGCGCAAGGGATATATTCCTGCTGATCGAAATCCACTGGCTGCCTTTGCAATATTACTGCACCGGTTAAAAGCATTTGTAAATAATTCAATGATCTCGTATTGTGTGATTGGTTTCCCAAATCGATCTGACATGTAATTCTCACATTCTTGGTTGTATGCAGTCTTTAGAGGACCAAAAAATGGCGGTGGCAGAGTCAGCATAATGATTCCGTGGTCTCTGCAAAGTGTGTATGCATTGAAACTGATATGACTCTCATGGTTATCTAATATTAGCAAAATTAGATTTTCTTTGGAAGGCTTTGCAAATGAAACAAAGTGGTGCAGCCAATCAATAAATACATTTTCATTTATCCATCCAGAGCCTGATACTGCTGCAATCATGTTCGTGTTACTGCCTTTTAGTAAGAGAGCATTCATCCGCTTTCTTTTAAATACAAAAAATGGAGGAATATATTGGCCAGCCACACTAAATGCACAAATAACTGTTGTTGTGTACCCCCTTACAGCGCTCGTTGTCTTACCAACTTTTTTTCACCTTTTGCTGCTAATATTTTAAAATTTCTTTGAACTATTGATATACCTGTCTCATCAACGTTAAATATTTTATCAGGTTGAATATGATGTTTGTCTTGTATGGCATTCAAGTTATCATAAAATATTTTAACATTACCTTCATTCAGTGCAGAGATCCGATTTAATGAGGTTGCTTCTGGTGTTCTCAAATATATATTGGGATGTCTCTTCATAACATTGTAATACCAGTCTTTTCCTGCAAGCTGTTTTACTCGATCAAAATTATGAGGAACGTTATTCCGCTCTGCAAATTGGAAGGCTATTTGGCAAATTTTTTCTTATCGTCAATCCATAATAAAGTTTGCTGCATTTAATAATATTTTCCACGAGCTCCAATTCTTGCTCATCTGTAAATAATGGTTTTCTACCATTTCTTGGTTTTTTCATTACAGCCTTCTTCAAGTGATCGAAAATTGTGGTTTTAGGCACCGAATAAGTTGTTGGTGCTTTTTCAATACTCAGTTTTTTAGCTTTGACATCCTCTACAGCCTTTTGGAGATCTTCTAGATTATACTCGTACTTTGTTTCTGTCTTTCTGATGTAATTACGCGGCATCTAGAACAATGATAAAAGCAAATGAACAGAGAACTGACAAATGGGGTAAGGCCGAACGTTCGAGATTACCCGACATGGCCTGTTCGCCATTGCCCCTTAGGATCGAAACAATTAAAATGACAATAAAAAATTTAGGTTAGATTTCTTATGCCATGAGCGTGATTGGAATTTAACTGATCAATATGTGAGTATTTCACTATGTAAAAGTTAAATCACTATAGTTGATAGAAATAAAACTACATCAAGTTATATTTACGGAAACTTACATCAAAAATACACAAAATAATCAAAAATCCACACCTTGACTCGTATGCGCGTCCGTATCTCCCGTGTTGTTGAGTGAAACTACATGCAGCGCAACCTTCAAGTGGCAGTGATCAAAACTCGGCCACATAATTCTAACATGTTAGAACTGTTGCATTCGGAATTACCCCGCGTTCGTGTTTCACCCACTTAGGCCCAAGTGTATTTAGGTTGTTTTACCTCAATTTTCACTCTTGATGTATAATCAGGCAATATTATGAAAAGATAAAATTCCAGTATACCTTAAGGATTTCATGGGGAAAAAATGGTTATCATAGCTTTAAAATGCCGTTTCAGAAGGCCAAAAAGTTTTAACGCTGTTATCTGCTGACTGAAGTACATTAATTATTTTAATATTTTGATGAAAGGGAAATGCAGAATCCCTTAGGAATGTTGAACAATTTTTTTACCTGAACTATTCAAATTAATGAAAAGGAAATGCTGCACTTCACTATAAAAACCAAAATTTCAAATGTGTTCTTTTATTCATATACTATACATGTGTCAAGGGTGGCATTTAATTTAAAAAAAATTGACTGTGACAGCATGAACGGTATATATATATATATATATATATATATATATATATATATACATATGCATTTTCTTTATATATATATATATATATATATATATATATATATATATATATATATATATATATATATATTGCATTTGAAAGGTGACACTCAATGCACAACTTTCACATCGACAGTTTTGTTTATCGTCATTCGTGTCAAAAGTTGTATTCATTTAAAAATGAGTGAAATTCCTGAAAAAATTCGTTATATTTTACAATATCACTAGGATCAAGGTGAGAATGCATCGCAGGCTCGTGAAAAAATTTGTGGTGTCTACGATCAAGATATTTTATCAAAAGCCACAGCCAAGAGATGGTTCGCTCACTTTCGTCCTGGAAATTTATATGTCAAAAATGCACCTCGCTCAGGTCAACCAATCACTGAAAAAGTCGATGTAATCTTACAAAAATTTAAGAAGACCGACACATGACATTGTCAAGGAACTGAATATCCATCACCAAACATTTTTGAACCAATTGCGTAAGGCTGGATACACAAAGAAGCTCGACGTTTGGGTGCCGCGTGAATCAACACAAAAAAATTTGATTTACTGAATTTACATTTGCGAAATGCTAATAAAACGCAACGAAATCGAGCCATTTTTGAAGAAACTCCGTGTGGAGTTGGTAATTGTCAAAATATCATTCGTTATAGCAATATTATTTACTTCACTTAGTTTTGGTATTGTACTGTGTTTCGAGATGGAATCTTATAGCGTAAACAAATGGTGCTCATGAATTTTATAAAGCCACATTTTTCTACCTAGGATAGAGGCGTATTGTCCTCACAGAGTATGAAGATTAAAACTTGGTTTATTTGGCTGATTTTTTGGCCCCCTTCTAAATTGAGAAAAAATAGAGAATAGAATAATGTGATATCAATAAAAAATACCTTCATAGCTTGAACCTCTCTCAAATATATCTACGAGAGTAGTTTGTTTCTATAACTCTTCACTGTGACTGTGACTGCTTTTAGGAGATTCGATCTGAAAAGCAAGTCGTTGAAGATTTAGTACATACTTCATTACATTTTTCGCCATGAATAGCATTATCTGTACTTACAGCAGTTTTATCTTAAACGCCAGAAAAATCCATGAAGATATCTTCCGTGTTAGCAAGTTCATCAGTAGGGCACGTAGCGGTTGAACTTGTAGACGGGATGTGCGAAGATTCTAGATTATACTTCATTATTTTTATTGTCCGCTCTTCCCTTGTACTTGCATTTGCATTTCTCATTTGTAAAAATACATGGCGATGATTAGTTTTTAAGTGCGTAGATAAATTAGCCGGATTGCCGCTGAATGTATAAAGTTTTCCGCACAAATTGAAGGGGCTGATAGTCCGTCCAAAGAATCACTCAAAACAAATCTCATTGTCACCAACGGGTTTTGAACTACGGACCTTCGGTTTACGGGGTAAACATTCTAATCACTACACAACTGGACAACACCAAGTATATATGGTGGATAATTAGAATCATCAATCTACTATTATTGGATATGCTTTCATTAACCAAGCAATCTTCTCAGTGCATTTGAGTCGTGGCTATATGATAACATGGAACGAACTTTTTTATACTCTCTTTCTGTTACAAGCAAGATATTGAAAAGCTCTGATGTGCCCTTTTTATTGGGTTATTTACGCTTATACGATTTTAGTATATCGGTACAGAATTGTTGAACTTCACGTCTTTTTCAGCAATACACCCAACGATATTCGTGCGATATAAGCTAATGACGTTTCGAACTGCAAAAAACTGTCGATTGACTATCAAACACGACTTGTCAAATAGATTCTGAAATTAACTTCAAACTAGACAAATGTAGAATAAGTCTCTCGGCCCTGTGAATCTGGAACTTGTGCTCACTTATTTTTCCCCGCGAGGGATTTCAGCACACTGCAATTATAAGTTATTTGCCTAATACGGACTAATTTTTAATACTGCAGATAATCATACACTTTTAAGGTCTTTGTAAAAAAAATTTGGTTCGGAAATGGGTTACTAGATAATGTTTTAAATACGAATATTTCAATTAATGAAAAATATTTATTCTCACGAAGAACTTTAGGAAGGTGATCATACAGTAGTTTTTACTTCTGATGTTCTCTCTAGGAGAATCTACACAAGACTGACCAACAATTATCCTGAAGTATTTATCCTAACTAACTATACAACTAAAATATGAAGAGTCGGCTACAGATGTCTGTTAGGACAATAAAAAGTATTTATTATCCCAAACACATTTTTTTATTGCTATTGGGATTTTCCCTGGGATATTCTTATCATCCTTTCCTTGGGTATTTCCTGAGTCCCAAAACCTCAGACCACTCACCATACTTTCAATAGAGTAATTTTTGTACATTTTAATAAATATTTCAACACGCCTCCTCAAAAATTAATCTACTGAATGATATCATACGACTGACATTTTACATTAAACATAAAATTACTTAGCTCAAAATTACTTCACTTTAACATTAAACATAAAATTTTAGTGGTACACCTTCCTCATGTTACTATTTGGGATATATACATATGATCCAACATTTGTTGCTAAGGATTAGGGAAACCCAAATAAAACCTAATCAGACCATCTTACTTAATATTAAATTACAAAATAAAACTTATAAAAATAACTTATTATTAATACTATTCCAGAGCTAATCCTTTCCTTAATTCCAGGAATTTTACTTTTACTTTTTACTTTTAGGCTTCGTGAACATATCAGCCAACTGATTACCTGTTGGAATATATTTTAAATTAATTGTTTTATTTTCAACTTGCTCACGCGAGAAATGATATTTTATGTCGATGTGTTTCGATCTTTTGTGACTGGTTGGGTTATTCGCAATACTAATGCACCCATTGTTGTCTTCGTAGATTGTTGTAGGTTCTGAAATTTTTATATTTATACTATTAGCTAAAGATCTCAACCACATTGCCTCTCTAACAGCTTCAAAAGAGACATATACTCTGCTTCAGTAGATGAAGCTGCCACAGAGGTTTGTCTTTTTGTATTCCAAGTAATTGTGCAACGTTCGAATAATTTAAATACGTAACCGGTCGTACTCTTCCTGTCATTTGAATCAGAACCTCCCCAGTCTGAGTCTACATATCCACTTAAAGCATCATTGAAACTGCCTCGAACGTATGTTAATTTTAGTTCAGCTGATCCCTTAAGATATCGAAGTACTCTTTTTAGGTTTTTCCACAACTCTTTATTATTTTTATTTAGATAACGACTTAAAATGTTTACAGCTACACTCAGATCAGGTCTAGTACATAACATTACGTACATTAAGCAACCCACAACGTTTCGACAAGGGGCATCAAATTTTTCATCAGAATTGAGGGCTATAAAATCTAGCTTACTTTCGAGTGGAGGATTAACGGGTTTACAGTCTGACATATTGAATGTACTTAAAATTTTCTTTATGTATTGAATCTGATCTAAAGTTAATATATTTCCATTTCTTTGAACTCTAATTCCTAAAAAGAGTTTAATATCTTTCAAGTCAGTCATATTAAATTTCGTCATTAGATACATCTTAAAATTAGTCATTGTTTCTAAATTAGCCGTGGCGATTACAAGATCATCTACATAAAGTACTAAATATATATTTTTCGAAATATCTCCCTTATCTAATATATGTATACACCTATCAACAGCTGAATTCTTAAAACCTTCTTCAATTAAAGATTGTTCAAACGTTTCTAACCAGCATCTTGCAGCTTGTTTTAATCCGTAAATAGCTTTATGTAATTTACAAACTTGATTTTTACTACTTTTGACACCATCAGGTACTCTCATATAGATTTCCTCTTTCAGTATGCCATTTAAAAAGGCCGTCTTCACATCCATATGGTGAATAAGTAAATTAAATTGGTTTGCTAAAGCTACTATGATTCTAAAACTGGAAATCCTAGCTACAGGTGCAAAAGTTTCATTGTAATCTATTAAGTATTCTTGGCTAAAACCTCTAGCTACCAATCGGGCTTTATATTTTGATGGGTTTCCAAATTCATCATTCTTTATTGTAAATACCCATTTACAGTCTACTATATTTTTATCTGAAGGCTTGGATACTAAAGACCATGTCTTATTTATCAAGAGAGAATTAATTTCATCTTTTATAGCCGATTCCCATTGAGCCCTATCATCTCTACTTTTAATTTCTTCATATGAGGTTGGAATATTACAAACAAAAGATTGAGCACTCAACAAATGACTATCGAACATTTCATCTTCATTGTATGGAATAGCCGGACGACCTTTAATTCTTTCACTCCTTCTTGGCTCAATTGACAAGCCTTCTTTCTGTTTATCATCACTGTGATAATTTTGAGAGTCTTGAGATTCAGGATCTATTTCCATATCTGTTTCAACTACAGATTCATTATTTAATTTGACATTTTCAGTGCTAGATTTCATTTCATCTGATTCATCAATATCAGATTTATTTGATTTACCTACTGATTTTGACATTATGTCAGATGCATCAGTTTTATTTTGAGTGTTTTCGAAATTAACACCTTCAGTCTTAGCTGTTGGTCTAGTTTTCAAAAAATTAGTTCCGTCAATTATAACATCTCTAGCTACTGTAAACTTCCCAGTTTCCACATCCCATATCTTATACCCACTTGATTCATACCCAACCAGTACACCTTTTAGTGATTTTTCATCAAATTTTGACTTTCTGGTTTTCTTATGGATAAAAACGGTAGAACCAAATACTTTTAAATATTTTAACTGTGGCTTTTTAGATTGTTTCAAAGCTCTTGTGGGCGTCAAGTTAATTAAATATGTACTAGTCAAAACAGCTTCACCCCAAAAAGTCTTATCTAAACTAGCTCCCGCAATCATTGCTCGAGCCTTTTCAGTAATCGTTCTCACCATACGTTCTGAAACACCATTCAATTGCGGGGTATGTGGAACAGTCAAGTGATAAGTAATGCCTTTTCTAACACAATATTCCTTTATCTCGTTTGATAAATACTCTCTACCATTATCACAATATAGATTAACAATTTTTAAATTAAAGTGAGCTTCACTTTTAGCTACAAAATCTTGAAAAACTGTAAAGACTTCAGATTTATATGCAATTAGATATGCAACACAATAGTGTGTAAATTGATCGACAAATAAAACAAAATAATTTTTATCATTAACTGTAGAAGGAGTGATAGGGCCGCAAACATCTGAATGAATTATAAATAACGGTCGTTTTACATGGCTTTTATCTTTAATCTTATTAAATGACAAATGTGCTAATTTGCCATTAATACATGGTTCACATCGATATTATTCGGCGAAATATTTTCGATTTGTCCTATATCCTCTATCATCTATTTAATTTTTAATTCTAAAAATTTGGTTTTACCTATATGGCCTAGACGCTGATGCCATAATTCATAATTTCCATCTTTAGCAATATTTACTTGAGCATGTTTAACAATCACAAGCTTAATACCAATCAAATTATTTAACTACTCACCTGTCATGATGACATTATTATCCTTACTTATTTCGACACCTTTTTGGTTGAAAATAATTACCATACCAGCTTCCTGCATTGTTTTTACTGATAGTAGATTATACGGGATGTCTGGACAGTAGAAGACATTTTCCAGGGTTCCTTGTACACCTAGGTTGCTGACAACGTTCAATGAGCCCTTCTTGGTTATTGTGATGTATTCTCCTTTTTTCGCAATCAACACTTTTATTGGTGTCTGTAAATCAGCAAAATCCCGAACTAGATCTTCTCTGTTGACTATATGGTCAGATGCTCCCGAGACTAGAATAAATTGAATACAGTTATTGTTGTCGTAATTATTTCGATGATGTAATGTATAGTCGCTAGTCATAAAAGCGAAACTTGAGATATTATCCTTGGACGATTGAGCAAATTGTACAGTTTGGACATTTTTGTTTTTCTCAGCTTTTTGATATTGAATACTTCTCTTGTAATAGTAGCAATCACTTTTGATGTGTCCTTTTCTACCGCAGTGATGACATTTTCCTTTAGATGAATTTCTTTTATATGGTTTAAATGATTTGTTTTTGTTTTGATGATTATTTTTGAAGTATTTCCTATTATTAAAATTACTCTTCCTCACTGTATTATCTTGATTTTCAACATAAAGCACTTTTGAACTTGTATCACGATTATCAGCCTTGATTTTTGTTTCATGGTCTAAAAGTCTTGTTTTTACGAAAGCTAAATTCAAATTATCCTCAGATAATGTTTCTATAGCAGTAATTACACCATTATAAGATGATGGAAGTGTCAATAGCAAATGAGACACTTTATCAGGTTCTTCTAATTTTCCACTTGCGACTAATAATTCTGTAACTAAATCAACAAAAATTCTAAAATGTTCCATCAAAGATATGTCGCCTTGTAATTTAAGTTCCAATAATTTTTTTCGTAAAGCCAATTGAGCGGCAAGGCTTTTTCGTTCGTAGATCGCGTCTAACTTTGGAAAAATTTCTTTTGCGGTACTTGCTGACTCCGCGAAACCAAGAAAAGAATCACTTAAATATTCCACAATCACACTTTTTGCGATACGTTCCGCTTTTATCCACTTTCTATTAAGTTCTTCAGGAGCTTCATTATCAATAACTTTGATGACGTTCAATTCAGTCAGTAAAGCACGAATCCTTAACTTCCATACACTATATCTATCACCGTCAAAAGCTTTAATATTTCTCTTAGATTTTGTCATCTCCATTGTTTATAATCGTGAGATACACTGAACGAGAGAAACGTATAATTGTTACACTTGTGAAATTAACAGGGCCGATATAAACGCAATTGTTAAATAAAGCACTATAAAAACTATCACTGAAACACAAAGTAACCTGGGCCCATAACCTGTTGGGAAATGGGTTACTAGATAATGTTTTAAATACGAATATTTCAATTAATGAAAAATATTTACTCTCATGAAGAACTTTAGGAAGGTGATCATACAGTGGTTTTTACTTCTGATGTTCTCTCTAGGCGAATCTACACAAGACTGACCAACAATTATCCTGAAGTATTTATCCTAACTAACTATATAACTAAAATATGAAGAGTGGGCTACAGATGTCTGGTAGGACAATAAAAAGTATTTATTATCCCAAACACATTTTTTATTGCTATTGGGATTTTCCCTGGGATATTCTTATCATCCTTTCCTTGGGTATTTCCTGAGTCTCAAAACCTCAGACCACTCACCATACTTTCAATAGAGTAATTTTTGTACATTTTAATAAATATTTCAACAATTTTTTTTTTACAAAGACCTACTAGTTTCTTGACCTGTTTGTCTGTTTGTCCGTGCGTCACAGCAAGTTTCCTCAGAAACCATAAAGGCTATAATGCTCAAACTTTGTGAAAAGGTCAGAAACGATAGGTCTTACCAAAAATTTAAAAATTTTTAAGAGGCCCTCCCTAATAACGAAGTAGCTCTTAAAAATTTTTTAAATCAGAGGTAGTTGAGTTAGGTATCAAATGAAATGTCTTGATGAGAACTATAAAAATCTGAAAGAAAGTTTATGCATCAAAGGGTCCAGGGGGTGGCAAAATGTACCAAAATTTTGTGTCAAATTAATTTATGCAAATTATTTTTTTTTTAGATAAACAATTAACATCGATAATTTTTTATTGGAAAACGTTTTATCCATCTATTAATGAAAAGAGTTTACATTATAACTATGTTGTTGAATGAATTTTAATCAGTGTTTCCTTCTTTTTCAGGTAAGTGAATTAAATCCTACCAGCCTTCATCTAAACGTAAGTGCACGAAAATAGAAGGAATCGTATTCCTTTGACATTATATTGTATATTGTCAAATCTAGTCTTTTGCCCCATAGCTTTGAAGAAAAAAATGTTCAATTTACGTTCGCAAACCTTTGAAATGTCAAAAATAATTCCAAATACTAGTATCAAATATTCATTTAATATAATAAACATCGTTCTATAAATTAAGATGAATTTTAAGGGTAATGCCCTTCTTGGGGAGTAAGTTATTGCTTCATAACTTGAACAAATTACATAGGTACTATGCATGCAGAACGCGAGAGCTCTTGCATGCCAGAAAATCGTGTATGAACTCTGGCGTTAGATTTACTTCAGCAATAAGCGACTCCTTAAAATAAACCCCTTCAACGCCATGTGTACAATTCCTATTATTTAAACAAAATCAAAATATCTAAACATGGCAAGATTGTTGCTTTATTTTAATCTGGCCCCAACGATTGTTTACAAGATATAAATCCAGTTCAACTAATTATACACGAGTGGCTGCCAAAAACAACACATGCAATGCTATTTATACTTGAACTAACGACGTCCAATAAAAAATGTGAAGAATCTTTCGAAAAATCTCGTACCAAAAAAGACTGAAACAAGAAAAACGAAGAACAATTAAACATAGCACCCAAAACAAGAACAATTGAATTTTGTAACAATAACAAAGTCAAGCATCTGATCAGAACCAGTAGCAACAAATAAATTCCTTCGATAATGATGTAGAACGGGTTAAAAAAGATACTCCTGTGAGGAGGCTATTTACGGCATTCGTAAAAACGTCCTTCTTACTTTTTCGATTAACAAGCTGACGAAAGGAACAATAAAACCACCAGAAAAACAATATTTAAAGCAAGGAACGATGTTGTTTACAATATTTTGCTAAATGGTAATTTCAGTTCAGTGTAAGATAATATATTAGCACCCTCTCGCTAGATGACATCATTTCGATATATCAGCAAGAGGATGGGTTAGGTAATTAATTTTTTTTTGTTTTAATTTAATGAAGATCATATTCAAATAAGAGAAACGAGACTTGTTTTTAGCGTTTGATGCACTTGGGGGGGCAAAAACTATTTTAATGGTCTTGTTTGTCCATCCTTCGAGGCGCCAATCTTTGAAATTCAGAATTCAAGCAGTTTTTTTCACATGGACTGCACTTTTCGCACCACTTGAAAACTTCAATCACAAAACAATTTAGTCCATCTGATTTTTGTATAAAATTTCGTTTTGTTTCCAATCCATTTTCTAGTTTGTTGTTATGCGTGCCAATTGTTCTTCGCAGTGCATGTTTCGCTAATAGATGAAAATTTCAATTTTAAATATTTAAATTTGCGTCATCAAGCATGTGCTGGTGGTAAACAGGCGAAATTATACTAGAAAAACTTGACTAGGTTGGCAAGAGGATGTGAGAGTGCAATTTTAATATATTTCTTTTATTTTGTTTCTCATACTTATCTTAATCTTTCAGTGGAATAAGATTTAATTTTCTTTTCTTTTGTTTTTTATTTAGTAAATTCTACTGCGAGACCGATGAAATCATATTTGTCTTGAAAATTGAAGTGGGTCCAAGTCCAAAATGAAGTCACTTTTATTGGGATTCTACGCGAGGTTTTTAATCAGCATGGAATGAAATCAGATTGGCGAATGATCGTCAAGTGAAATTTTAACTTTTTTCTTGACTTTGATCTTGTGATGTGGGTAGAGTTAGCGTGTTTAATCATTATTATGTCATTTGATTTAATGATACTTATAAATAGAAAGGTTTTTGAACTTGAATATAACCAGTCGGATTGGTTTTCTGTTTTTTAGTGTGGCAATTAGCTTTTAGTTGAGACGGCCCCGAATGAATGATAATTGGAGTAATCGTTTAAGCAGTCTAGATTAGCCAGGATCTAAGGTACGCACTCTCTCTTTGGTGACTAATAATCGTACTCTCTCTGCGGTCCTAATAATCACTAAAGAATGAGTAAAAAGAATGAAATTTCATGAATCTTTTCTGATCTATCGTGAACACAAGATATTTATTTGAAATGATAGAGAATTCCACATATGGACTCTATTGCTTCCTGTGATCTCTGTTAATTTTTTGGTTATTTAGTCTTCTCTAGCATAATCTATCCGTTAAAATATTTCCAGCCAGAAAAAACATCAGCTACCCGAAAAAATCGCTTCAACTCAACAATTTTGTTGTTACTCATACAGTGCTTCAAACACAAGGATCCTATGAATTTGGCACAAAATCTTTGAAAAATGTATTCAGAATTCTCAGACTAGTTTATTATGCCCATCATGCTCCTAAGCATTATTCTTCAAGAGTTCTTTTTACAATACATCTTGTTATGAACACATACTAGTATAAGCATTTTAGGTGAATGCCATTCACGCACTAAGAGTGGAGCTCCAATGCTCGCGAGTGGCTGAACTACCCACTAAACTCATCCCCCGTCAACCTACGAACCTAGTCTGGAACCGTTTGATACACTACTTCGGGCCAGGACTCGTTTTGCTACACCGTAAGTCGCCTTCAAGTTGTGGTATCCCTTTTACACCAGGAGGGGAGGAAAGAAAAGGAATTGCGAGACAAGCGAATTCCCAGCCCCGACTGCTGTGGGTCTCTTTAATTTTTTTAGGACTGCCCGACCATAATATGCCAAATGGTTCCATTTGTCAGCCGACCCAAGCATCACACCAACTATGCTATCTGGGGTGAGCTCTCCCGTTTCCTTCTAGAAGTACCGTCGCAGCCTGTCCCATTTTTTGCCTGAACAAAATGTGCATCGCCTTTCTTTAAAAGGAAACATCTATAGTCGGGGGACCGTGACCTACCAATCTTGTGCAGGTAAGACTAAAAACACCCATGCTCCCTCAAAAGCAGGATCAGATAGAAGTCAGGCTCGCCATGCCATCGATTTAGCCATCGTCTCAGATCCGGCATGAGCCATGCAGTCCACCTTCCCTTCGTGCAACTAACCCATGACTGCTGCCAATCGTTGAGTAAGCGCTGTCTCTCCTCGTGGGCAATTGTCTCTCTCGTATCGTCGTTTCAACACAGGTAAATAGCGTGGCGCTGTCTAGCGAAGAGGACAACAGAAAACATGCCTGCAATAACTCTTACCGCCGAATCAGAGACTGTCGGATATGAAGCGCCAATCCTCAGTGCTCCTTTTCTCTGTAACTGTGACAGCACTCTCCGTACCTGTGGCAGCACTCATCAAGAGGCACCATCTTCATAAGTTGAATCCCCCTACCATAAGTCGAATCAGAGCCGATACGCCTGAGCAGCCTTCTCAACCATTGCCCTGATTTGTTTTATGAAAATTGTCATTGAGTCGATTAGTAGCCCCAGGTGCTTCACCGCTGGCTTTGATTTGATTAGTATGTCTCCAATAGTGATCGTTCTTACTCCAGGGATTTTCTTTTTTCTCAAGATGACCACTCCAGTTTCCTCCAGTGCTAGATTGAACCCGCGAGCAGTCATCCAGTCTCTCACTCAGCACATTGACATACCTAGTCTAAATTATGCTTGTTCAACGGTGCTTCCAGCGACCAGATCCACAACATCATCCTTATAGCAGATCAACCGTGACTTATTATCTCCAGTCTAAGTAGTACGCCGTAAGACACGTTCCACACGAGTGTAGACCAAGGATAGATCCCTCGGCAAAACCCGATGTAATTTCCATACTTCGTTGGCCCTGTATCTTGTCATAAAGCAGGCTTCTGTCTTTCAGTTAGTGACATAAGGCATATCAACCCATCTAGCGGAGTTGAAGGCATTCTTAACGTCGAGTGTCCCCAACAGAACGATCCGTCGCTTGGTGCGGCTATATACCCCTATCTTTTGGATAGGACTTACGATCTTTGCAGTTGCATCAATAGCAGAGCGATCTGCTCTAAATTCGTCCTGCTGAAAAGATAGATCTCCAGCAGCACGAGTTGCTTCAGTGAGTCTTCCCTTGATGAGTTTCTTTAGCATTTTCTTAGCCGTGTCTAGCATGCATAATGGGCGGTGTGCAGATGGCGATCCGAAATTTCTTTCTCTTTGTTGCTCAGCACGAGCCTCAACACCTTTCATCCTATCGGGAAAACCCCGTCCCGTAGGCAAGCGTTTAATTTTCTGAGCAGCAAGTCAAGACAATCGTGATGGACTAGTTGCAACACCTCAGCTTGAACAACTTCTGTGCTTAGAACCTTTCTTATTTTTAATAATAGGGGGCACTCGATTGCTGCTTTACCATGGACAGCGTCAACCCAGAAGAGATGAGTGGGGAATACTGCCCGCAGTATCTCGTCCATCTGCTCTACTTCATGTATGTAAGGCGTCTGAAAGGTAGATCGTTTCCGCATTGCTAACTTGTAGCTACAGCCCCATGGATTCTTTGTCCACTAGATCTTCTCAGTGGTGAGCATTTCCTGGCCGACTTATACGCTGCTACCCGGTATCATGCCTCTTCAAGGTTCCTTACCCGTTGAGCTTCACGCTGAAGCTTGTGACACCTCCTTCGCTTTTCAGCGATTTCAATCGACCCCCAGTGCATTGGGGGCTTGCCGTGCCGGGGTTTTCGACGGAATGTAGAAGCGCTGCAAGCAGTTGTGATGATGCTCATAGTTGAGCTCACAACGTCTTGAGCTGCCAATTCTTCTTTTCTCTGCGAATGTGACTGCAGCGGAGGTCCTCAATGAACCTCTCCAAGTCCATCCATTCAGTGCTCCAGCCAATTGCAGAAGTTCGGGAGCACGGACGTTGGGAGACAACATCACGGAAATCAAGCAGAATGTACTGATGGTCACTAGCTGAGTAGTCCTTTAACACTCTTCAACTGTGTATCCTCCATACTAAGGACTCCGAGGCGAATGTCACATCCAGTATAGTTCCTTCACACCTCATACGGCGGAAAGTTGGTGTACTTCTGGTATTTACCACGACGACGGCCATCCTGGCCGCTATTTCTTGGATTCGTCTTCCCTACGGATCTGTTAAATGTATGCCCCACTCGATTGCTTGAGTTTTAAAGTATCCTCCAACGAGAAAGTTGCGATTCGCGTTCGAGATAGCGCCCTTCAAAGCATTAAGCTTGGCTTGGGAATATGATATCGGCTCGTTCGGCCTTCTTCTTCTTCGTAGCACTACAGTCCCTCTCAGGCCTTCGCTTCCTGCAAAAAGCGCCTGCAACTGTCTCAGCCTCCAATTTTCAAATCCGAGCAGCGATGAACTGTCTTCGTCGACCGAGCCAGACGAGCGTTTCCTCAGTTTGCCTACTGGTCTCCGGCCTGCAGTTCTTGCAACGAATACCTTTTTGGGTATCCATTGCTCATCCTCACGATTCATGTGGCCATTCCATTGCAGCTTCCGCAGTCTTACAATCGTTGAGACCTCTGGCTCTTCAATAATTTCATACAGCTCATGATTGTATCGAGTTCGCTATTGGTCCCCGTTTAGCTTCGCTCCGCTTATTCACCTCAGGACCTATCTTTCGAAGGCGTTCAATATATTTTCGGATGCTTGGGTTAGGGTCCATGTTTCACACACATAGCATAACACAGGTCTTATCACAGATTTGTATACTTGGAGCTTTGTTTTTCTGTATACGCAGCTGGCCTTCAAGATCGTCAATACTGAATAAAATATTTTATTTTCAAGCTATATTGTTCGGCGTATTTCGTCTCTTTCATTGCCCGTTTTCGTTATTTTGGCGCCTAAATACACTAATTTGCTCATATTTTCGATACTGTATTCGCCAACTGTGATATTTTGTGTATTTGAGGAATTTTTCCTCGACTGCGTCATGAGTTTTGTTTTATTCTCATTGATTTGCAGATTCGCTTCGCTGTCGAGTTTCAGGAAGAGTTCTTTGGCAATTGTTAATGACCGTGACAAAATGTTGAGGTCGTCTGCATAGCCTACTACTTGGCTTGACTTGCATGGTAACGTACCTCATGTATCGACAGGTAGCTTTCGTATGACGTACTCTAGAGCCAAATTGAATAGCAATGGGGCCAGCCCATCTGCCTGCTTTAGTCCGATATTTGTGTCAAAGGTATCGGTGAGTTGGTTATAGATGCGGACTTGGGAGGTCGTCGACGTCATTGTCATTTTGGTAAGATGGACTAATTTGGCTGGGGTGTCAAATCAAACCATTATTTCGTACAGTACGTTACGATTTATATTGTCGTATGCTTGCTTGAAGTCAACGAAAATTTGACGAACGTCTATGTTGACCTCCAAGTACCTGCTTTCGTTTGGCCTTAGCCACACACTAACGAAGGTGTTCCCTGGGCACTGAACCCACACAAAACTATTCCTTCATCTACAGCCCTCCACCTGGAAATCAGTGTTCCCAACCCAAATGGAGGCAGCACTAGTTTTATGAGGATACCATGATGCCGAACTTTTATCATAATATGGATCACTCAGCAGCCAAAAATTAAGTTTCATGTCCCTCGCAAATGGCTCAAGCAGGTTTTGGGCGGTTGAACTGTGGCGTACCTGCAAGTTACGGGCCATCAAAGTTCTGATTTTGCCTTGGCTAGGGTTTCCTGGGAAACCCAACATTTTCCTGATCTCAAGACATATGCAAGATCTGATCTTAGATCAGCATCTTTGCAAACGATACAGTGTGCCACATTTGTACACTCTTTTCTTTTATACCTACTTCACCTCATTTTCAGCATAGAAAATTTCTATCAGGCCCTTTGCATATTTGTGTGGTGTGAGAATATCCAAGGCATTTGAAGAATTGAAGAGGTGCTACTCTGCGCCGTATCGTGCTGGTGACCCACCAAATTTTTACTTTGCCCATATTCAGAAATTGTTTGGCGTTCTGTTTTATCAAGTCGATGATGGCTATACGTTGTCCCCTGCGGTTTCCAGGTGTCAGCCACGCGTTGATCCTGCCCACACTAAGGAGCTTCCATTTGATGGCCTCTCCTAGCTCGGGTAGTTCTGTGACGCAGTCAGTTTTTCTTATTTGGATCGTTGCTATTGGCTCAAGTGAGGCTATAGTTGCATTCTTGCCGAAGTCTTTCTTTGCTGCATCGCATAATGCTTCTTTATTATCGGTCTCTGCTCCAAATTTGACCAGTATGTGGCCCAACCGGGTTGGCCGCATCTACCTTAATAGCAGTGTTGGTATCTTTGAATCTTAAATTTCCCCTGATATCCCATAACACTTCTTCATAGGGTTTTAATCACAGTACCAGCTGCCGGGGTCTTCGTCGTGGCTTTTTCTGTCCTGTTTCACGCCAGGTCTTTCTTCTTGCTAGGCGTCCGTGAAGACTTTGTTTTCTGTCATACTTTCAAGGAGTTACTTCGCAGCTTTCTTCGCTTCTTTTGTCAGCACTGTCTGCAAACCTTGGTTTATTGTTCCTCGCCCATCAAGTGCCTTTTCCTTCTTTCTTTTATCCTGATCCCCTTCGATTGGCCTAAATACCATTCTTTCATTGATGTTGATGGTGGGGCTATTTGCGTGTGCGCTTAATGTTTAGGCTTCTGCGCTTCTTTAGCCTTTTGATCTTCTTCGGTCTTGAACCAGCTCCTTCGGTAATGCCCTATGCGGTCTAGGAACTTCTCTAGTTCAAGAAGTCCATTCTTTGCACAGGTATTGATTTTTGGCGAGTTGCATGCTGGTTTTATTCCTATTAGAACGTCTCCTACTTTTTGGATTAGCCTTTCTTCTTGATGTCGCTGGACGGCAATTGTACTTTTCGACCTCCTTTTTTGGGAGAGGTTATCGGCTACTATTTTTGAGTGCAGTACTTCAACCATATTTTCGATGATGGTGATGAAATTGTCCAAGGGCGCTTCGTTTGTCTGGTCACTCCTTTCGTTTTCTGCCATGATCACTTTGTGGACCTGAGGATGGTTCGTTATAATTTCGACATTTGAGACCTTTGTTTCGGTTACTTGAGTAGAGGTCGCAGCAGTAATTATCGAACTCCCGATGTTGTTTATATTTTCCTCTACTGTGCCTTCATCTGGCGCGTCCTGCAGAATTCCCCCCCTTTTTAGGACGTTCTAGCGTTTACATCGTTTTTTTCTGGGCCCGAGCGCCGCAGGAATTTCTGTTTAGACATGGCTGGGCGTTGGTCCTGTTTTTTGTCCATCTTTACCGTCATTGTATCCGTCGTCGATTTTGTCACTGCTGGTACCGTTTTCAATGTGCTGTTAGCATTCTTAAATGTGACGCACGACATCGTTGATTTTCTTAAGAACTCTGTATGGTCCCTGCCAACTAGATTGCAACTTTGGGGACCTGCCTTTCTAACGTCATGGGGTTATCTTGCTGGAATCCAGATGCAGTTTGCTCTTAAATCATACCTGATCTTCATGCGATCAGTAGCCAACTTCAGGTGTTTCCGTAGTCTTTAATATACTTGATTTCGTCGGGGGGGTGTTCCAAACTTCAAATCAGCTGGTAGATGAATAACTTTTCCAAAGATGACTTTAGCCGGTGATTTCCCTGTTAATCTATTCTATTTCATACTAATGTAATACAGGGTGCGGCAGCATAACTTCCTTTTTTGAAATGGCCGCCCTTAAAGTGCTAACTGTTATAGCGCGGCGCTAGTAGTCTCATTCGAGAGAGGTGATTTTAAAGTTTTGCTCATCCCTTGGTTAGTCGCTATCATGCGTTGGAACAGTGCTATCATGCGTTGGAAACAAGTCCCGCTGAAAATTTGTTTTGTTGAATTTTGAAAAAAGGAAGTTATGCTGCCGCACCCTGTACAATGACATCTGTGAGCTCAGCTGGGAGTTCCAATAGCTTCCAATTGATTTTTAAAGCAGCTCCGTGTGCCGACAGTCCTTTCTTTCAAGACGTCCAGTTGTCTCTTTCCATACTTTTAATGGCCCGATATCCTATAGAATTCTCCTTTTTCCAATTTGTCGGTAATATTTGACAACATTTGTTATTGCTTTTTTGATGAATTTTTTGATTAAATATTGTTTAAATGATGAGTGCCTCCATATTATTCATTAAGTTTTTGAGCACCATAATATTTTACAACAAGCTTTACTCGTATGTTTTGAAAAAGTCTCAATCATTCTGTTAAGGTTGTCAAATTATTAGCTCCAAGAAGTGAGGAAAATAGGAACAAGGTTGTGAGTGCAGCAAACATAGTTGATTTAATTCCACAAATGTTGATTCTTTGGATATTATTCTAAGTGATCCCATTTAACTTTATGAATTTTGTAGTAAACAGCTACGTGCTGATCTCCGATAGAGAAATAATTTCTCACGCCCACATCATTCGTCCAGGTGGCTAAGTGCACTCGGCATATAACACCAATCAAGCGACAATATTCCTATAATTATAGAGTTTTCCCTTAATTTCTCAGTTTCATCCAAACCCGAAGAACATGAGGGAGTGAAAGATGTTTTTTTTTGCACTACAGCCCCTTTCGGGCCTTCGCTTAGAGATAGTTAGAGTATCTCATTATCAGCATCGAAAATTCGGCACTTGAGAAGGTGATATGATCAGTACCATGCTTTGCCGTGTATCCGTCCGCCCGGCTGCGATACGTTCTGATTTATACCACTACGTATCTTTACTGAATGGGCTTATAGTCCATCCGAAGAATCACTCGAAACAAATCTCGTTGTCACCAATGGGATTTGAACCAGGGATCTTTGGCTTACGCAAATGAAAGATGCTAGCAAATGTGAAATGATACTAGATTAGTCAGTTTCTGATGTAAATCGATACTCGCGTTCAGATGCTTCATGCTTAGACAATTGGGTATTTGTAAGCTACAAGGGTTTTGGGTACAGGTCTAAAATTAGTCTACTTTGGAACTCTGGGAATGCGCAACGTCGTTAGTGGTGTATCACGCATGACATGACGACAGTGCTTTGTCACTTTCAGCTTTGTCTATTGCGGTTGAGAATGTGAGTACTTCACGATAAATATTGGTTGCGTAAAGTATCAACGCTCGCGTTAGAAACTTGTTGGTTTGATACCAGTTATATATCCAAATTCACGTGGAATGTGAATTGCTACTATCTGCGTATGTGAAGTGGTTGACAACGAACCGGAGTTTTGGCAGCGAAAACAAAAATTCGCCAAAACCAAAACTTTCCCATTAATCTCAGGAAAGAATGTGAGTTTTCTGAACAGTAGAATGCGGAAAACATCCAGTGATTTTAAGTGTCCTTAGAGAAACCTGGTGTTATAACACATTTTCACGTAAATAAAGCCAATTTGGTGCTGATTCTTGACAGCTGAACTAATGGTACTATTTACTTACCTGGGTCATATTTTCTAAAGTTGCAATTAGTGCAGCGCAAACTTCTCTAATGATTTTCGAGATAGGTTGGTGAGATATTTTAAATACAAAATGTAAACCTCTAAAGCTGCCTCCTGTTGTTAAGTGCCGAAGAGCTAATGACAGACGGACTTTGGCAAGAATTGATTTTCGGAATTAAGTATCTTTTTTGGATATCAGTGGCTCAGCTTTTCTTAGCAGAACTTCAAAATCAGTGGCCGACATTCGTACGAAATTGTTAAATTCTAATGCATTCTCAGCCATAAGAACTGAAAAGAATTCCGCGGATGCGTTCTGAAATAAATAAAACATTCAAGCTATATGATCCATGGTTTACTGAATGATGAGTATATAACTTTCTTCGATTAAACCTTTACTCTGTTCAACGGTAATACATTTGAATCATCCACCATCTTTGTTTGATTTTCTGTTTTCTAATATTTTTCCACTTAAAAACACGTACATAATAATCAATAGTGCTCATATAATACACTAGAGCAGCAACTTTTACCCCCATATCGAACATATTTAGCGCACTAATTCACGAAGAAATAACTTTTATAGCAAGGCTTCGCATATGTAGCCACTCGGCACAGACGCTAACACCAAAGTTAACGCAGGTGGAGCAGTAGCAAAAAAATAACAATGATAGTTGCCGACTTAATCTTCTTCTCTCCTTTCAGTTGTTTAGATTTTTCAGCGGAAGCAGAAGGTAAGTATGTCGTCGGGTGGGCAGGGTCTTAGGTAACCTAGACTAACTGGTTGAGTGCTTTTGGATCAGTTTGCGGTGTCGTAGTTCGTATTTTGTAGATTTGATTTAGCGAAGGCCGAAACAGCTCGAATTAAAGTAGAGTACGTCTAGCACTACATTGGTATGTAGAGGCGGGAACGCGGGAGTTCGTTATTTTTGTGTATGTTGCATTTTCGGAAGCCTCAAAAAGGCAACAGTAGAGTAGAGTGAAGACTTAAATCTTCATTTGGAAAATTTTGTATGTGTTTAAAACGGACAAGTTGATCGGTGGCTGAAACTCGTAAATGAACATGGTCTACTCATGATAAGACACGACCATTTGCTCTCCGAACTAGCTGGCCGACAAGCAGCCACCTAGGAGTAGACTTAGAATTCCTGGACCTGTTGACTTTTAAGATACGGTTCGTTGGTACGGCATGAAACTTCACATCTGGGTTCGCTGAGAGGACGACAATGAATTCCTTCCGGAAATAATCGATCGGAGCAATGAAATCATTCCAATTTTTGTTTTTTCAATGAGCTTTTCAATGAAGCAGCAATTGAAATAGAAACACCTATTTTTAATTGTTCAGCATCGCCAACATTGATTCGGTTGTAGAAAATATTCAGATCTTATATTCAAGCGAAATTCTGACAATTTCACCCCCTTTTGTAACATTTGGGCAATCTCAACGGACAGGTTCACTTTGAATTAATGTATGAAAGGTAGATTTAAAATATTTTGAATATAATCGATAGACAGTTATGTATTCAAAACATTATCTATTTTTTAGTTCTATTCATAAGCTTTCTATTGCCACTGTTAAAAAATTTTACTAACAACCTACAAGCATAAAAAATAATTTCGTCAATCATTATTGACGTCACTTAAGGCCACAACGCATTGATTCAAAGCTTAAGAGTTCTTTCCTTTCAAACTATACATGCATTGCCAACAAATATCAAAACGTATTAGATTTAAAAATATTATTTCCTATTCTATGAATTTCAAATGGAATATTTCGAAAACAAATAAATTTGCACAAAATCTACGTCAACCAAATGTTTAATCTTAACAACTTTCCGAAAATGACATTTTATATCTTTGAAAACAGATCCCTCCCTCCCTTCATTCACCCTCTTGCAGCTTTGAAATCAACACTAGCAGGCAAACAAGTCAAATAAATCTTGACGAATAGGGTGAGGAAAAAAACGGAAGATTCAATTGATACGACTGAGTTCGCTTTGTATTCCTTAAAGTATTCTTTAAAAAGGCAAAAAAAATTAAAATAGATTTGCAGAATGATTAATAGCCCTAAAATAAACAGTGAAAAATAGCAAAAAAAACAAATTAATAGATGGTAATGCATTAAACAATAAATAGTCAGTCAAATATTGTTGAAAAATTTTATAAGTCAACAAATTGATATTACTGCTCAGCAATAATAATTACCGCGCTTCTGAACTTGTAAACAAGATAATCTTCAAATTCAAATCTCTTTTCCGTAATAATCAGCCGTAGAAAGAACGGCATTGGCGCGCTCTGCAATGGGAGTTGCCAAGCCAGCTGAAATCGTATCATTGAGAAGTATCTAGATTAGTTATTTTAAATTTGACTTTATCTACCACACTAATCAGCATATGTTGCTATATCGACTCATACATACATATATAGTCTAAATACGAATATATTTATATAGAGAAAAGAACTTTTCAATTTACATAGATACTCATATCAACGAGGATGTTTGCATAGCGTGTTTTTCTATAATAAGAGAAGCAACGCATATTTTTAGATTCAAATACTTTTCTGAAAAAAAATAAAACAAAAATGAATAAAATAAAAGATACTCTTGCCGCGCCTCGTCACGGTATTTTGTTGAGTCGTTAGACGTTTTAATGAATTTGTTTTCATACTATTTCGTATTGTTGACTAATAAGCTACTTCTAAATTGAAAGAAAAACGAAAAGCGAAAAACTATTCGCTTTGAACTGAAAAGAAAACAAAGATGCAATCGAAGAAGATAATAATTTGCTATTGTTTTTATTTTGTATTTATTTTCAATGATGGAAGCAATTAATTGATCAGAAAAATTATTGAAATATATTGTATGTATCTATATATTTTATTTTAAGCATTTCCTATTAAATTTTAGTCATTAAGGATGCATCTAACATATACAAATTTGCTGAACAAACCACTTTAACCAGGAATGAATCTGACTTTCTAATAAATTTTTAACGTTTGAGTCAAAAAATCTCCGTTGGGGCCACCAGCCGGATACGCGTATTTCTCGCAGGCATCCTCATTTTAAAAAGCAAAGAATAATTTCATTACCCGCCACTTTGAAAGGCAGACACTATTTCAGGAAAATGTTCTAATATGTTAATACTTGCAATGTACGAGTATACCATTTCAAACGTTTCTATGAAAATTGATTCAACACTTCAGTCGCTATAGCGAATTTCGCTTTCTTTCTGACGTTTCTATTTTGAATGTCAGCGTTTGCTAACAGAATAAAAATATTCGATTTTTATTAAAAGCGGCAGCTAAAAATATTTTGATATTTTTTTGCAGCATGGAAAATATTTTTTGATGATCCATAACTACAAGTTTCATCAAAACCCGTTAGAAAACTTGGCCACTAGAGGGCCACAAAAATCCATAGCATAGGCCAGAAACGCCGAACGCAACAATATACTCAGCCGTCCCCTATAATTTTCCTGAAACCACGAGTACTGCGGGAGGCTTCTTTACTTCCAAAGCATATCCATCGAATACCGTCAAGGTAATTAGGGATCGTAGTAGTCTTTGCGTATAGACGTCTTTTAAATCGCTCCTGTCAAAAGTTTTCAAAAATTAAATTAATTTTTTTAAAAACGTTAGTCCGAAGTTAATTTTTATCGGAAAAAATCTTATATTGTCGAAGTAATCGACTCAGGAAATTTCTACCGAATATTTTTACTTCAATTGGTAACGAAAAACAAATCCACAAAGAAAATTTCGCCGCTGGTATGGAGGAGCCCGACGGCTTCCCACCGTTGGGGCAACCTGGGGAAACGACGAATATGAAGCTGGCGATAATCACCAAAAGAAAACATAACGAAGAAAATTCCGCAGATGGAGGGTGCAAGCTGCAAATAATAGCGGACAATCAACAAATGGCCAAATAGCAGAAAGAAAATGATGAACTAAGGCAAGAGATACAGTCTCTCAAGGATCTTTTCAAGAAAGGGATGAAGCCTCAAAAGACGCAGCCACAAAATCAATGGCAACAGGTAACAAAGCCGAAGAAAAGTACAAAGCAAGTAAATCCAGAGGAAGTTCTAAGTGCTGGTGGCACCAACGAGAGCAAGAATTATTTTGCAGCGCTGGAGGGATTAACCGAAGATATGGAAATCGAAGAAAACATCGGAGTTAATTTTAATCAAGATAATGACGTTAATTTTATTCAATATTTAAAGAACAAAAATTAGGAGAAAAAACCAGCCCGCAGTTCTGCTGGTTCCTCTGAAAAAGCTTCCAACAAGACAGAAAAAGTTCCGCCAATCGACGTGTTCGGACAAACCGGGAAAGATATGGTTCGGCTATTGGCAGCCGAAAATAAACTGGCCAATTTCGAAATCAAAAGAGTTAATGCCAAAAAGTTGACTATAAGGACGAAATCACTGGTTGATTTCAAGTCAGCCAAAGATGCGCTGATTTCTGGGGAGGTTCCACACTTCACCTATACCCCAAAAAGTGAAAAGAATCAGACCTGTTTGTTAAAGGGCTTGGACAGCGGAGAGGATACGGTCGATCTGCTTCAGGTGCTCAAGGAGGCTGCACCAGATATTGATTTTGTTTCAGTCAAAGCCTTTGCGACAAGAAGGTCGACCATAGAAAGGAAGAATTTACCACTCTACCTGGTACAAATGCCAATAAGAGCAGTCCAAGTGCACTTCAACAAATAAGGAACTTTTATTTCAGAGTGGTGAGGTGGGAACGCCTCCACGAAAGAGAAGTCAACCAGTGTTACCGGTGTCAAAGATTTGGGCATACGGCTGCCAATTGTGCCATGCACTATCGTTGCGTTAAATGCAAAGACGTTCATGCTCCCGGTGAGTGCAAATTGGCTCAGACGGAGCCTAAAGAAAAATTATACTGCGTTAACTGCGGTGGTTTTCGTCACCCAGCATCATATCGAGGATGCTCCCGATATCAAGATGCAAAAGTTAAATTTGCTCCAAAGCAAACACAAGTACACCGTAATATCATACCTTCCAACTTCGTCAAGCCCGGAGTATCATTTGCACTCGCCGCTAGAGGACCAGCAGAAAATGCTGGAAATAATGTAAATAATGTAAGTGGCAATAATGAGCTGCTTCTCAAAATTTACCAGCAACTTAATTCTTTATCGGAGAGAATCGACAAACAAGATTCAAAAATTAACTTTGCTTTTCAGCGCTTAGGTCTTTCAAATGCCTAATAATAACTTGTCATCCAGTCATATTCCCATGGATAGGCTTCGCCTCATATCGATCAACGTTAACTCTATCGTTGCTATACATCGACGTGATTATCTCCTTGAATTTGTTGTTAAGCTAAAGCCTGACATCATACTTCTCACTGAAACCCACCTCAATTCATGGCATTCCATGGAATCCAAAGATTTTGCATTCGTAAGAAACGATACGGTTATAGGTGATGGGGGAGGTGGCACCGGGATATTGGTTAGAAGACCCTATTGTTTCCAAAATATTGAAAAAGTCGAATTCAAAAACTTTGAATCTCTTGAAGTGTCCCTCATCAAAATTTCACTGCCAGGTGGGGATAACCTCTTCGTTATCTCTGCCTATGTAACTGGTCAAAATGTTCTCAAGTTCAAGGAGGAACTCAATTCCTTGTTTGAAATACTCGAATTGAACAGGCTGCGTAGTTATTATATTTTTGCCAGTGACCTGAATGCCAAGAATACATCACGGCTAAACGCCACCAATAATCAAAGAGGTGTATTCCTGAAATCATGGATAACAGAGAACCAAATTGTATACAGGTGCAACCTATATGGGTCGAAGTTCCCAACATACCCTAGGACAAATTCATATTTGGACCTTTGCATTGCTGACGCAAGACTCGAATTCAGCTTTAATAGTCCTCAACGGAAACTGCAGGTGCTTCCTTATGATAGCGACCATAACGCAATCGTAGCGGAAATCAATCATCAAAGGGATGATTTCTTCCTCATTCCAGTTCAACATGAAAACCATCGGTTGAATTTCAAAAAAGCAGACTGGGGAAAGTTTCAAAAGAAGTTTAATCGGGAGTACCAGAAGCAATGTCCCTCTTCTGATGATGGCAACGCTTGCTTAATGGTTCCTAATAACAGAAATCTAACTGACGATGAAATAGATATCTATTTGTCGAAGTTAGAGAAGCTGACGTTGGAAAGGATTGAGAAAGTTGTTCCCAAGATTAAACATCGAAACAATATGGAAGGATATGAAACACCAACCATCGCAAGGTTGAAAAGATTGAAAAGCCTTCTTCTCACCCGCGTCAACAATATTTATCGGTGATTTTTGGACTACAACCATCCCTCGTTGGCTTTGTTGAAATTACACCTGAAGAATGTCCGGAACTTAATCCGTTCATACTCCAGGAGTGAGGTCAGCAATCAATGGGCGGAAAAACTGAGGGTTATTAGCCCACAGGACTCAGATGGCGTTTTCGCGAAAGTGAATAGCTTATTCCGCAGGAAGTCTCGAGTGAAGGTACCGAATCTTGGAGTCGCTGGTGATCAGATAAATCTTCTCGATAGAGCTGGTATCGAAATTGATAGTACGACTCCGGATAGAAATGGAAACAGGACTATATGTGATGGATTGCAGAAACTTGCCCTGATTGGAACACATTTTGAATTGGTTCATCTGCCAAACCCAGAGAGAAGGAATGAAATATTTTCGGAGGTCGTTGAAGCAAAAGTTTCCGACTTCAAATCAAGCCTGAACGGCCAATCAATTCTTCATTTCGATGAAACATTAACATCTGACCTCATACCGAGCTTGAATTTTATTGATTATTTTGTCAGCTATGAAGACTTGTGTTTCATATTTCGCAGGATAAACAACAAGAAATCATGTGGTACTGACGGTATTCCAAATATAGTTCTCCGACATTTGCCTGAGGTTGCTATTAGGAATTATTGCATATTGTTCAACAACATGTTGAACAATTCATATTTCCCAAATGAGTGGAAAAAGGCTAAGGTATTTCCGATCTTGAAGAAAGGAAAAGAATCTTCATGCCCTAAAAGCTATCGCCCAATCAGCTTGCTGCCTAACATCAGCAACGTGTTTGAAGTGATACTCAACAGAGCATTAAACGCCCACATTGAGAAATATGAGTTGATCCCGAATTGTCAATTTGGTTTTCGTGCCAGGCATTCGACCATACATGCAATAACGAAAGTAACCTCAGACATCTGTTGGAAACTAAACAATAAAGAATGTGTTGGAGCATGTCTCATTGATATGGAGAAAGCCTTCGATACGGTGTGGTTAGATGGACTAGTTTTCAAACTTCTTCAGGACAAGTTCCCCAGACACCTTGTCGCCGTGATGTGTAATATGTTATACGGGAAATCATTTGTTGTAACTGATGGAAATCTGACAACAATGCGCGAATTCAAGGTCTTGAATGGTCTACAGCAGGGAACAGTTACTGCGCCCCTGCTTTTCTCAATATTTATTCGCAAGCTATTGAACAGCTTTGATTTTAATGTCTCGCCAACGCGATCATTGGTAGCGTTTGCTGATGATCTGATCATCTATACGGCAGACCGAAAAGCTACAATAGTTCAGAGCAATCTTCAAAAAATGTTTAATGATGTGCAGCTCTACACCGGCAATTGGCGAATGAAAATCAATGCGCAGAAGTGCGAAACAATTTTTTTTCGGACAACGCTGCAGGGTGCCAGTCAAGACCTGAAACGTAATAGGAAGGATTTTCACATCATGGCTGGTGAGGGTAGTTCAGAACGGGTTCCACATAAATCCTGTGTTCGATACCTCGGTGTTCATCTCGATCAGTATCTGTACTATCCTGAACATGCCAAAATCATGCTCAGGAAAGCAATAAAGGTAGTCATGGCCCTCCGGCGACTCTTTCATTCCAGATACATTGATCAAAAAGTCAAAGTTATTTGTTACAAGACCCTGGTTAGGCCAGTTTTGACATACGGATGCCAGATCTGGTACAACCAGAGTGCTAGTAAAATGGAAAGATTAAGATTTTTCGAAAGTAAATGTCTTCGTGCATGTACTGGTTTGTACAGAAAGCCTGAGACGGATTGGAAGCACTTTATATCGAATAGAAAAATTTATCAAACCGCTCAAGTGACAAGAGTCGATATCTTCATATTGAAACTTCTTCGGAATCATATCGCAAGATCTGTAACTGTGAGTGAAAACCCATGGATTTCACAGCCGTTCCACCCTACAGACGGGTATATTGTGACTTGCCTCACTACTGGCTTCGTTCCTCCAGAAGCATTCGTGTATTTGGACATGAATCGATATGTTTTTGATTCTGACGGCGTCCCAATCATATATCAGATATACCGACGGGCCACCGATAAGAAGATAAAATATCCTCCGAATCTGAGTTCACGAGACCAACAATTTCAATGGAGATACTCATTTGCTAGATTCGCTGAGGCTGGTCGAGCTGAGATGGAACAATCTAGGTATTGGTGGCTGAATGACAATGTCTAAATTATTCGTGTTTATTTTCTGTTTTTGTGCTTTTTCTCGTTACTTAGTTTTTTAGATTCATCTCATTATTGCTACATCTAGTATTGTTGTTTATTCGCATTATAAATTAGGTATAGGTTTCAATATAAGGTAAGGTTTTTGTTTTTTTTTGTGATTGAACTTATGTAGAATTAGGGTGTCACATATTAGGTATAGGATATAAGTTCATTGTTGTGTTAGTAGTATAAGTAATTTTTGAATAATGCTGGTTGGTTTTTTCTCAAAAAATATCGAATAATCTTAATTAATTTAAATTTGCAAGTGTATTTTTTTCATTAAATGTGTTTAACTGATAACGTATAAATTTAGAAAGCCATTCGGGCCATTGACTTTTTTATAGTTTTATTGTTTGGAATTTGCTTTATGTTCTTTTAAAAATTTATAACGATTATTATTAAATAAAGCGCTTTTGACTTTGACTTTGACTTGACCGTCAAGGTAATTCACTGTCCATGCTATCGATGTCGTTAACGTTTGCAAGTTTGTGGCAATCAGTGGCTTCTGGCAACGAGCGAACTGACAATCAACTGCTCTCTCTCTCTTTTGGTCGCGACTCGAACAAGAATTAACGAGTATTGCCGTTTTTACAAGGGTTGCTCCGGTCAAGCTCTTTTCGGCCCCGGATAGCTCTGTCAGAGACGGCGCAGGCGCCACTCGTCCGCCCTTGGAGCCCATTGGAGCCGCCGAACGAGGTAACGGCTCCTAGAAGAACAAAGAATAGAATCCTAGCTACCTCAGATCCTATTCTATCAAATCGTAATCCCCTACAACATCTGAATAAAACGTTGGAAAAGCCAGGAAGAAAATTTAAGCGCGATCTGACCACGATGGGCGCTTGGAAATCCCGCGACTTCAAAACGAAGCCAGTAAATTTCCTTCTTGAGAAAAAAAGATAGCTTCCCGCTCACGAGCAGAAAGTTCACAATTCGAGAGACTAAATCAGAAATAAAAGCAGTAAAGGGAACAACCGAAAAAAATTCAATTCAGTTAGTCTTTAACTTTAAACTTTAAAAATTTCACAAGAAAATATACGATAGAACATTGAGAAAAAAAAGATAAACTATTCGCCAACACTTACGACGTTGATTCCGCTGCCGCTGATGTGGGGATACCCAAATAATTGGTTTTTGCTTTCTTCACTGACAGTTTTATTTCCAAATCGCCACTGCCAATTTCATTGATTTATTTTCTAAATCTCCACTGCCAAATTCCTCGATCGCGTTTCTCCGGTAGATTCCTGCCTCGACTTGCACTCTTCACCAGATGATTTTTTCTGCTCGAAAAAAGAACGGGACATCCTTCCGTCCCCCTTTTATTGGATTCTCGGCCAACGGCTCGTTTGAGGACCTTAAAAAGCCCACTACGTGTGGCCGGCTAGGTAGTTTCCCAGCAAGAGAATCGGTGCTTTTGGGTGTTCATGGAATCTCACTCCTATAAACGAGTTTGGAGAAATGTCAGTAAGGCAATTTACTCACAGTTCGGGTTTGTTGCTGTTGTCGCTGAAGAACAACATTAGCGGCGGCATTCGACATGTGCTGTTGATTTTGATTTGCTGAACGGACTAGCGGTGGAGGATGTTGCGATTAAACGCAATTGTTTATTGTTGGAATTTGCATCCCTCGTGGACTGTAATTTGTGTATTGCTGACGCTTCGTCATTAAATTTTGCAAGGTTTGTATGTTTTGAACGTTTGCATTGTTATAAGTTCTTTGGACTTGCTGTTGAGCATCGCTTTGTGCAATCGTTTCACCAGCTCTCATGGCTCCTGGTGCATATGCTAGAGACGAAGCCTGAACAGTTGCTGCTGTTAGAAAGCTCTGAGGAATAGCCTGCTGCCTGATGCAAATGAGCATTTGCTTGCTGTGACAACTGCTGATGCTGCCCATTCTGGTTATGAGGAGACGATTGGCTTATGGTTTGCATCCTCGTCAATAACTGCACATTTCTCGATACTTCCACTTTCTGCACCATTGTCCTTGGTGCGGAGTTGGAACTAACATTCGACACGTTGTTACCAGTTGAAGAGATATGAAGGACTGGTTGTTGTTGAGCTACATTCGATTGTGCCGATTGGTTCCTTCCTGTTGTCAAATATGATATTCCTTTTTGCATTAAGGAAATTAAATGTCGGTTGACTACCTCCGGGAGATTATTTCGCTTGAACGATTACATTGCTAACGACTAACTTCGGATTTCCATGTGCGTGGCCTCCATTCGATAATGAATCGAAGAGCATATTCCCGCCATTACCGTCGCTCACCGATTTTAGGATTTGATGTTGATTTATTAAATCATTTGCTGTTAAATTTATCACATTTGCGCCGCCTGCAGTATTTGAATTGGAGCTAAAGGTTGCGTGCTCCAAAAAAATCCTCACTAACGATTACTTGTCGAGGTTGTACCGCGTGCAAAATTGTTGTGGTTGTAGTTTGATGATGTTGAGATGACTAGGTTTGGTGTTGTGCATGTTGTTAAACTTGATGAATTTGTTGAGTTCACCTAGTACCAATTCATTCATTTTTGGTGTACGTTACTTTACGCTTTCTGCTCGTGGGGTTTGCATTTATTCGCGGCTGATTGCGTAAAGTCGTGACAAGATCCCTTCGTGGTGGATGCGAATTTAACCTACATGGCCTTACCCCGTAACACGAGTTTTTGTTGAAATTTAGTATATTTAATTTGGCAATTGATTGCTTTGTTATCACATTAAATGAGTTTTAACATTGCGTTGTGTTTGTCTTGGTCCATGGGATATACATGCGGCCACAACTGGTGGCCCTATCATCGACGTGAACCCCGGCTTGGGGAGCACCCAAACATAACCTCAATAATCGCGTGTTTTACGAAGACACTCTTCGTAACGTGTTTGCTGGTCCTCAATTTTTAACTTTTTGAGGTGCATCGTGAAATTTTCGCGATAATAAACTTTTTGCTAAAATAACAATGTCGACTGAGGATTTGACACAGGGCATGTTCGTGTAACGCGGCCAACGAGGCACGATAACAACAAGTTGTTCGGCACGCCATAAGAACAGAGCAAGGACGTGATATCTTGGCCCAAATTTTTGCCACCAGTTGATACAGCAATAAACTACTGTCAAAGACGTGAAATCGCCACTATTTTGGTGAAGCGACCCAACGCTTTGGTTTGTGCAGGCCGAGGTGAAATTTTTCACGAATAAAATAACGTCTGACAACGCTCGTTACTACACAATCATTGCTCCTCAGAACATTGATATCCTGCAGCAAGTATCTGACATAATCCGTTCACCAACAGTCACGAACAAATACGGTTCGGTCAAACGGCATCTTCTCACCAGATTCTACGAACCTAAGAAGCGACAGCTAAACCGGTTGCTCACAGGAGCAGACTTCGACGGAAAACAACCGTCACAACTACTTCGAGAAATGCAAAACTTCACACCTACCAGTGAGCGTCAGGTGCGTTATGGCTACTTGCGAAAATTCGGAACTCTATAAGCTGGCAAAAATAGTAGACCGCATAGTGGAAAACAGTGTTCCGGCTTACGTGTTGGCTGCAGAGGCTACTCCACCGCAGGCACGGGTGCCTGTTCTACCGCAGGCATGGCTGCCTGATACGTTAGAACTCAGCAAACAGATTGACAAAACTGAGCGGTGGCTCAATGTCGTTGTCGCTCAGGTGATACAATTTGCCACCAATTTCAACCCTGCTGTTTCACGTGGTTTGACAGGTGGTGCAAAAGGCTACCGCACCTCGACTAATAACAAGACTTGCTATTATCATACAAAATTTAGCGTAAACCCGAAACGGTGCTCGGGGCCTTGCTCGTTCCAAGCAAATAGAATCAACGCAACTGAGATAGTTGCCTTCCATCATCGGAGTGGAGGACAACATAGACACAATTCCGGAATTTCGACTACACATAGTCACACTTAAACTTCCTATTCGACTCGGGATCGTCCGTATCGATTCTTTCTAAACGCTTCCCGAGTTCACAGGCTTTCCTTTATTCCCCTATTAACCTCTTTTCTCAACTCTTTCCCCTATTTAGTCCTAAAATGAAAATTTCTCCCCTTTTCCACCCTGATATTCGTCGACTCTTTCTCGGCACATATTCTCTTTTGCTGCAGCAGGCCACACATTATATTTTGATTTAATTTTTAAGACAATCGGTAGAAGTTACCGATCGCATGTAGTAGCACGTGAATATTGTACATATCGCGTGTAGAGAGTGTGACCACATATAATATATACACCATGGGCAAATCATAACATAAGGGTATCGAGTATCGAAGAGTGCGTCTCTGTCCGGGTTAAGCGGCCAAAGGAGCCAACTTAGCCCAAACAGCGGTAATGGCTGGTGCCGATGCCGTGGGCCGCCGATCTCCTAACTGCGAGGCTAGGCATCGAAGGCCCAGTGCACAGTCAGTCGATTGCAAGAGTCCAAGCCGGACATTCGTGCAAGGAAGTCGCACTGATATTCATATTTGAGACTTGGGGATATTTTAGCCCTTTTGGCATAATTTTGAAGATAATATATTCTTTTGAGCATCATAATTGCTTATTTTCCGCTGTATACGACGCAGATACGGTTGCGAGCGTCTGCTCTGCCTCTGCTGAGGCAGTACGTTCGAACACTCATTACTTAGAACGAGAACATACACAGCCGCGGTTGACAGCTTGACTCTTCACTCGTTGTTAGTTTACATCGAACCTCTCAACAGAGAAAAACTCTTCGGGAAGAAAGTTCTTTATTAAGCTGTATGTTTTTAGTGAAAAAAGTATGATTTTTTCTTATTACACACTGGGAGATAAGTGAATACTATGGGCTAAACGATTTTGAAAAAAAATGGATAACATTGAGCTCAAAATTTATTCATTTATAATTAAAATTTTCTATTCTAGAATTTGAACTAGATTTCAAGACAAATGGCTAAACTGTCAAGATTCCAATCAATGTTTAGTTTCTGCTTGGGTTCGATGGTCATAAGAAGAATTTATTTAAACTTTGATAAAACTCAGTTGAAATTGGGCTCGGCTGCTTCACCGCAGTAAGCTGAAACATGTCGGGTGTCAACATCGTTTGTGTTACGAGGTGATAAAAAACAATTAGTTCTAGGACCAGTGTACAGTAAAAAAAAAATTATGCTACATTGAAAGTTAAATTATTTTGGAATATGGAAATCGTTGTGAAAAATTATTCAGTAAATTCTTCTAAGCATACAAAGCAATTATTCCAAGCCATATTTCTGGGGCCTGTCACAGATGCACTAACTATCACCAAATGTCTCTACATCAATTATCGGGGCTGACTTATCTACACCAATTATCGGCGCTGACTTCTTAACGCATAACGGACTTCTGATCAATTTAAATAACAGAAGACTGTTAGACAGCAATTCCATCTGCTCCAACCCGGGAAAAATTGATCTGGTTAATGTTTTTAGGGTGTCGCCACCAACATTACAAAAATGGGCACCAAGGCAACCGCCACTGCCGTACATCGAGTAGTCCTTGGGCCAGTTCCATGCATCTGGTTTCCAAAAAATCCGGTGGCTGGAGAGTTTGTGGCGACTATCGCAAACTTAACGCCCAGACTGTACCGGATCGATACCCAATTGCACACATTCACGACGTGGCTGGCATGCTACACGGTAAAACTATATTTTCGAAGTTGGCCAAATCCGACATGAAAAAGACAGATGTTACAACACTATTCGGACCTTTTGAATATTTGGTCAGGCCTTACGGTCTAAGAACTGCCACGCAGACCTTTCAACGGCACATGGGTAACATCCTCTGGAATTTGTCTTCTACTATATATACGATATCATCATCATATTAGACAATACTGATCAACATCGAGAACACCTCAGCGTCCCTCGACGACTTGAGCAACACAACCCGCACATTAACATTGATAAGTGTACATTTGGTCAAACGGAAATAGGGTATTTGTCGTCCAGTGAGCAAGAGAAAAAGTAAATACGCAAAGAGCAACCGGCAATGCGCTTAATACGAGCTATCACATCGTTGACGACAAGCTTTGCGTATGCTTCCAGCAGAGTAAAGTTGAAGAGTTGCGAGCGAACAAATACCGCCTATGTGTTTACGCTTCGACAATGTAGTGGTTCCGAGCGAGCAAACACTGCCTATTTACTCACGTTTCGCCAATGAAATTATACAAGCAAACACATACGCCCATTGTCATTGAAGCATGTACTTGTCGTCGAATGAGCAAGCGAAAAAGTAAATAAGCAAAGATCAACCCGCAACGCGCTTCATACGAGATCACATCGTCGACGACAAGCTTTGGGTGTGCTTCCAGTAGAGTGAAGCTGAAGGGAAAGCTAAATTTCAGGCGAAAACGCTCTCTCACTCAATGTCCCCAGTTTCGCCGATTCACCTCAAGAGATCGTTAGAAAGCCGAAAGCTTAAGCGAAAAGCACTCCCTCGCTGAATTTCCCCAATTTCGCCTATTCGTCTACTGACTTTCACCATCCGAGCAAGCGAAACGGAGTGGGGAGGAAAAGTGTTCCGTAGAACGGGAACGTACGTGTTCGGCTATTCGGCACTTTTGAAGAGAATTGAAGCTAAAAGCTTACGAGGGAACCATATTTATTTTTTTCCGTCGGGAAGTGAAGGAACTGGGCTGTGGAATCCGGAAGGAGATAGCGGGCCGTCATCGAGCTAAGGCACGATCTCAGCCCCCAATGAATAATTAGCTAAGTGAAATTGACAACAACACTGTAGACCGGTTTAGGAATAATAAACCAAGGAAAAAATATTAACTGTGCGTTTTCGTAACAATTCTCAGGAGGTCCGTTGTTGGTAGCTTTTCAGGTGCGTTAATGAGTGTAGCTGGCGGAAGCACCGCAAGGCTTCCCGAAAGTGGCCGGCAGGATCCTAGGTGGTATTTGAATAATATAACATTAGTGCAGCCGGTAGGCAATAGATGATAGGGAGTGAAGTGTTGGCTTGAGCCGTGAATCTCAACCGGTCTTTTGGCGTTGTGGCCACCACGACCAGTTAGCTCGTCTTTTCGATTCACTCTACAGGCTGGCGCTAACATGTGATACACAGGAACATAAACAGTGTAAAATTGTACAACAGAGTTTACAAATAAATAAAGTTAATTCATGCAGGAAGGCCTCTCTCTCTCTCTCCAGGGATTCTTGTTGGTGTAAATAGGATATACATCAAATCGAGCTCCCAGCTCATGCCAGTACACGTAGGGTATACGGCTTATGTAACAGGCATATGCTGGAGGGTCGGCACAGCTAATCCGAGGAAATTGAGACAGTTGGACTTCATCTCTCAGTCTACGACGGAGATAGTCCACATTTCCGGTGCGGAGAATCTGGTAGCCGATGCCTTCTCCAGAATTAATACCATCAATATACCTTTCACCCTAGAACCAGCTCAACTAGCTGAGGCTCAACAAGAAGACGACAGGCTTCGTGTGTTCCTGGACAACAGCATTAACACTGGACTACAACTACAAAAGCTGTCAAGCGGCACTGCGACTGTTTACTGCGATACTTCATCAACAGGCCTTTGCTTCAGCATACGGACTCGCTCGCTCGAGTGGCAAGGCGACCCTTCACCAGCTGCGCCAAAAATACGTATAGCCCAGCATTCGGAAGGACACAATACGATGGACCTGTCAACGGTCGAAAATTCAACGACACAATAGGAACGACACAATAGGAACGACACAATAGGAACAATGTACCGAACACAAGGTTCGATTATGTCCACATCGACATATTCATTCTGCCATTGGTGAGCGGGTATTGATACTGTCTTTCAATGGTAGACTGATTTGCATAGTCGCCAGAAGCAGTCCCTATGCAAGACATAACTGCGGGCACAGTCGCCGTCGCTTTTTATAACACCTGGGTTTCGCGTTTTGGAACTCCCAAATCGTTGACAATCGACCAAGGCGCTCGAATTGAGAGCACACTTTTTCGAGCTATTAGCAACCTGACTAAAATTAAACGAATTCTAACAATACCCTATCACCCTGCGTCCAGTGGTGGTATTGAGCGATGGCAGGGAACCTTCAAATCAACTTTTATGTGCAGTCAACCAACATCCTGGATGAAACTACTTCCAACTTTTCTACTGGAATGGCAAACATTACTCAAGGAGGACTTGGGAACTTCACCTGCCGAACTACTTCACGGAGAACAGCTACGTGTTCCGGGCAAATTTTTTACAAACGAGGACAGGCCAGCCGATCCCATCTATTTTGTCGAGAAATGTCATGAGCACATGCGACAGCCAATCCACCAACCCTATACAAGACCACACGAGATGGTTAAACGTATCAACGATCACGACTTCCTTATCAAGGTCAAGGAACAAGATGCAACCGGCTCAACCGAGTGACTCAAACCAGCGTATACTGCACAAGACGACAGCGAGCAACATCATGACATTCCCCTCAGAATTTACAGCCGGACGGCAAAGCCAACATCAACCTGACGTCAATTCTCGGAAGGGAGTGCTGTGGCGATCATGAACACAATTTACACCAATGAGTGGCGCTTGCATCGTCTCGAGGAAATCTACAAACCCACATCTGGCAGCCAATCTTCTGCCAATGAGCGAACTGACAATCAGCTGCTCTTTCTTTCTCTTTTTTTTCGCGACTCGAACAAGAATTAACGAGTTATAGTTTCTTTGTTGAACTTTATAGTATATTTAATTTTGCAATAAATTGTTTTGTTACCACATGAAGTGAGACTTAACATTGCGTTGTGTTCGTGTTGGTCCAGGGGGTGTGATGAATTACAGGAACTCCATGAAAAGCTTCAGGTGCTATGTCTGCATCCGTTGAACTTGAGCGCTGCAATAACGTGTCAATAACGTCTCCTGTATTTTCGAATATCTGCATTAATTTACATAGTTAATTTTAACCATCATTTCGATTGTGGAATATGACGTAAAGAAAATTTTTGTTCTTAAAAACCACTTTACATCATCATTTCGTCGATTTCCCGTAATAAATTACACATAAACATTCGTCGTTATATCAGAAATATGCGCATGTATTTTCATTGTTGAATGGAGGGCACTTACTCTAAATAATATATAAATACAAAACACTGATATAATGCAAGTGCAATGCACTGTAAGATTTATTTATGGGTTGCGTGCATTTAGCTAATGATTTTCTTTTGTCATGAAAAAAATATACTAAATTAAAATTTGTTTTAATCAGAATTCATGCATGTGCACAAAACCGCGGGCATAAATTTAGTTAAAGAAATATTCTTATTGGTCGCATGACTCATAGTCTTTAATGTGGGTCATTGCTAAATTTTATTGATAATAAAACTATCAGACTTTAAAACTGAAAATAAGCTTAAAAAATCAATTGCTAATCAGAGTAGATATAACGTTCAATTAATTCAAAAACAAAAGAATAAATTAAACAAATAAAAATATGCAGTGAAATAAATATTTACCAGAGTTTTTAATACATATGACTAACTACTCGTATGTACTTTGAAATTTCGAAACATTTTGTTTTCCCAATAAATCTACATAAATACAAAAACAAAATGAACCAAAGCTGGTTCGAGTAAACATTTTGAATCTTCATTCATTCATTAATTGCTTCAACTGTTTTTAATTTCGCACAGGTAACTATAAATAAACAACCAAATTTTCCCTATTAATAGCACAAATCAATATTTATCAAATTAAAACTAATAATCCAACTCAATTCTTCGATCGACATAAAAAATCTCATTCTAAATTTAAACACGGATATCATCCCTCGTAGACTAGTTCATCTTCATCAATCTTAGATAAAATAATAGAAGATAAAAAGGTATTTTTAATACACACTTTGTTCCAAAAATAATTAAATTTCAAAAAATCCAGATTGCACCGGTTCCTCTCCATTCACTTCGAGTGGAATTGAAAATACTTTTAACACTGGACATATTTTATAGCAATGGATAAAATAAACATTTGAAATTGAACAAGTCATATCATTTCAATTTCGTGCGAGAAGGAAGTTTGGAAAGAAGGAAGAGCAGCAATAAAAGCAAACATGCATGCACATGTGCCATAATATCTCACGTCATAAGAAACGTTAATGTTTGAAATTATTTGAATTTATGTGGAAGTAAAATTTTGGGGAAAAAAGCTAATATAAAACACCTATCAGCTCAATGTGTATATACTATCGCGATTTTTTAATTTTTTTTTATTCTTTTCCTTTTCTTTATCATTAGAAAGTGTTCTAAATTTTGAACAACAGTTGCCGGGACGTGTGTGCGTCTTCGGACGGTGAACAGAAAAGAATTAGAAGAAGAATCTTTTTAATTCTCTCCTTCAGAAATTCAGTTGCGTTTTGTATACATTTCGGTGTTTTTGTATATACGCAGGGAGGTCGATGACTTGACGGTAGTCTAATTTTGAAAGCTAATTGAGGCTGAATAAAGCTGAAATGTAATAAATTTCTTAGATTAGATTTTATAAATATTTAACAGTAGCTGTAGTATGATGTGTTTCACGACGCAGCTGTAGACCGAAACTTCTACCAATATGACATGCAGAAAATATGAATAAACTAATTTATTTGTTCGAACTGTCTGGAAATAATAGAAATACTCCTGGGGACTGTTTGGTTTTAGAAAAATTTTGAAAGTCCACGTGATCATAAAAATTTTGGTGGAAAATGTATACCAATGCTACTTGACTGATGAGTGAAATATGGTTTTATTGTTTTTTTTTTCACCTCTATACGCTGATCTCAGACCAGAGGGACCATATTTCTTCAAATTTTTACGGTTTACAAATGTCACCGGTGAAATATTCCACCAACACCAGCTTTCAATTTGGAAGCCTTGTGATAATAAGCTGTTTCAACTGAAGTATGGCGAGGATGAGGCCAAACATTGCTGTTTAAAAACAATTATAGATTAAAATTGCACATCATCTTTAAAGCAAAGGCCATACAAAATAGAATGGATCGTAGTAGTCTTTGCGTATAGACGTCTTTTAAATCGCTCCTGTCAAAAGTTTTCAAAAATTAAATTAATTTTTTAAAAACGTTAGTCCGAAGTTAATTTTTAATCGGAAAAAATCTTATATTGTCGAAGTAATCGACTCAGGAAATTTCTATCGAATATTTTTACTTCGATTGGTAACGAAAAACAAATTACCAAAGAAAACTTCGCCGCTGGTATGGAGGAGCCCGACGGCTTCCAACCGTTGGGGCAACCTGTGGAAACGACGAATACGAAACTGGCGATAATCACCAAAAGAAAACATAACGAAGAAAATTCCGCAGATGGCGGGTGCAAGCTGCAAATAATAGCGGACAATCAACAAATGGCCAAATTGCAGAAAGAAAATGATGAACTAAGGCAAGAGATACAGTCTCTCAAGGATCTCTTCAAGAAAGGGATGAAGCCTCAAAAGACGCAGCCACAAAATCAATGGCAACAGGTAACAAAGCCGAAGAAAAGTACAAATCAAGCAATTCCAGAAGAAGTTCTTAGTGCTGGTGGCAGCAACGAGAGCCAAAACTATTTTGCAGCGTTGGAGGGATTAACCGAAAATATGGAAACTGAAGAAAACATCGGAGGTAATTTTAATCAAGATAATGACTTTAATTTTATTCAATATTAATGTACAAAAATAAGGAGAAAAACCAGCCCGCAGTTCTGCTGGTTCCTCTGAAAAAGCTTCCAACAAGACAGAAAAAGTTCCACCAATCAACGTGTGCGGGCAGACCGGGAAAGATATGGTTCGGCTATTGGCAGCCGAAAATAAACTGGCCAATTTCGAAATCAAAAGAGTTAATGCCGAAAAATTAACTATAAGGACGAAATCACTGGTTGATTTCAAGTCAACCAAAGATTCACTGATTTCTGGGCAGGTTCCACACTTCACCTGTACCCCAAAAAGTGAAAAGAATCAGACCTTCTTGTTGAAGGGTTTGGACAGCGGAGAGGATACGGTCGATCTTCTTCAGGTGCTCAAGGAGGCTGCACCAGATATTGATTTTGTTTCAGTCAAAGCTTTTGCGACAAGAAGGTTGACCATAGAAAGGAAGAATTTACCACTTTACCTGGTACAAATTGCAAATAAGAGCAGTCCAAGTGCCCTTCAACAAATAAGGTACTTGAATTTCAGAGTGGTGAGGTGGGAACGTCTCCAGAAAAGAGAAGTCAACCAGTATTATCGGTGTCGAATATTTGGACATTGGGCTGCCAATTGTACCATGCACTATCGTTGCGTTAAATGCAAAGACGTTCATGCTCCCGGTGAGTGCAAATTGGCTCAGACGGAGCCTAAAGAAAAATTATACTGCGTTAACTGCGGTGTTTTTGGTCACCCAGCATCTTATCGAGGATGCTCCCGATATCAAGATGCAAAAGTTAAATTTGCTCCAAAGCAAACACAAGTACACCGTAATATCATACCTTCCAACTTCGTCAAGCCCGGAGTATCATTTGCACTCGCCGCTAGAGGACCAGCAGAAAATGCTGGAAATAATGTAAATAATGTAAGTGGCAATAATGAGCTGCTTCTCAAAATTTACCAGCAACTTAATTCTTTATCGGAGAGAATCGACAAACAAGATTCAAAAATTAACTTTGCTTTTCAGCGTTTAGGTCTTTCAAATGCCTAATAATAACTTGTCATCCAGTCATATTCCCATGGATAGGCTTCGCCTCATATCGATCAACGTCAACTCTATCGTTGCTATACATCGACGTGATTATCTCCTTGAATTTGTTGTTAAGCTAAAGCCTGACATCATACTTCTCACTGAAACCCACCTCAATTCATGGCATTCCATGGAATTCGAAGATTTTGCATTCGTAAGAAACGATAGGGTAATAGGTGATGGGGGAGGTGGCACCGGGATATTGGTTAGAAGACCCTATTGTTTCCAAAATATTGAAAAAGTCGAATTCAAAAACTTTGGATTTCTTGAAGTGTCCGTCATCAAAATTTCACTGCCAGGTGGGGATAACCTCTTCGTTATCTCTGCCTATGTAACTGGTCAAAATGTTCTCAAGTTCAAGGAGGAACTCAATTCCTTGTTTGAAATACTCGAATTGAACAGGCTGCGTAGTTATTATATTTTTGCCAGTGACCTGAACGCCAAACATACATCATGGCTTAACGCCACCAATAATCGAACAGGTGTATTCCTGAAAGTATGGATAACAGAGAACCAAATTGAATACAGGTGCAATCTATATGGCTCGGAGTGCCCAACATACCCTAGGACAAATTCATATTTGGACCTCTGCATTGCTGACGCAAGACTTGAATTCGGCTTTAATAGTCCTCAACGGAAATTGCAGGTGCTTCCTTACGATAGCGACCATAACGAAATCGTAATGGAAATCAATTATCAAAGGGATGATTTCTTCCTCATTCCAGTTCAACATGAAAACCATCGGTTGAATTTCAAAAAAACAGACTGGCGAAAGTTTCAAAAGAAGTTTAATCGGGAGTACCAGAAGCAATGTCCTACTCCTGATGACGGCAACGCTTGCTCAATGGTTCCTAATAACAGAAATCTAACTGACGATGAAATAGATTTCTATTTGTTGAAGTTAGAGAAGCTGACGTTGGAAACGATTGAGAAAGTTGTTCCCAAGATTAAACATCGAAACAATATGGAAGGATATGAAACACCAACCATCGCAAGGTTGAAAAGATTGAAAGGCCTTCTTCTCACTCGCGTCAACAATATTTATCGACGATTTTTGGACTACAACCATCCCTCGTTGGCTTTGTTGAAATTACACCTGAAGAATGTCCGGAACTTAATCCGTTCATACTTCAGGAGTGAGGTCAGCAATCAATGGGCGGAAAAACCGAGGGGTATTAGCCCACAGGACCCAGATGGCGTTTTCACGAAAGTGAATAGCTTATTCCGCAAGAAGTCTCGAGTGAAGGTATCGAATCTTGGAGTCGCTAGTGATGAAATAAATCTTCTCGATAGGGCTGGTATCGAAATTGATAGTACGACTCCGGATAGAAATGGAAACAAGATTATATGTGATGGATTGCAGAAACTTGCCCTGATTACCCAACCAAAAGTAAAATTCCCAACCATCAAAAAAAAGTCCCAACCAAAAACAAGTCCCAACCATAGAAAATGTCCCACCAAATAAAAACACTCCCAACGAAAAGTAATAGTCCCAACTAAAAAAAAAGTCCCAACCAGAGAAAATGTCCCAACAAAAAAAAACAGTCCCAACAAACAAAAAAAGTCCCAACCAAAAAAAATCCCAGCCAAAAAAAAGTCCCAACAAAAAAAAACATAACATAATAAAAAAGTCCCAACCAAAAGTAAACGTCCCAATCAACAAAAAAAGTCCGAAACAAAAAAAATCCCAACCAAAGAAAATGTCCCACCAAAAAAAAAACACTCCCAACGAAAAGTAATAGTCCCAACCAACAAAAAAGGACCCAACCAAAAAAAAAGTCCCAACTAAAAAAAAGTCCCCACAAAAAAAACATAACATAATTAAAAAGTCCCAACCAAAAGTAAAAGTCCCAACCAACCAAAAAAAAGTCCCATCCAAATTAAAAGTCCCAACTAAAAAAAAAGTCCCAACAAAAAAAAACGTCGCAACCAAAGAAAATGTCGCAGCTAAAAAAAAAGTCCAAACCAACAAAAAAAGTCCCAACCAAAAGTAAAAGCCGCAACTTAAAAAAAAGTCCCAACCAAAAGTAAAAGTCCCAACCAACAAAGAAAGTCCCAACCAAAAAAAAGTCCCAACAACAAAAGACAGTCCCAACAAAAACATTGAAGAAACACAGCTCCTACAAAACCAGATTTCGACCCTGTCATATTTGGTGCTTCATCTGTAGTAATGTTACAAATATTGGTCAAAGGTACTTCCAAAGACGTGATAGTATCTTGAAATTCTTGAAAAATGTCTGATACTTTTGTTGTTCCCTTCAATGAACGCATGCAAGCTAATTCTTCACTAACACAAAAGTTGTCATCAATACCTCTTATAAATATCAGTAACTGAGCTGTGCCAGTATTGTCCGTACTTTCATCTAATGCAAAAGAACAGAATTTAGACTCGTTAATCTTTGACCTTAACTAAGCTGAGCAACACACGTATTGCACTCCACATCGCCATGCTACCGATCTGCAGACATCAACCACGGCACTACTCAGTTAATGTTATGGTGAGTTCAGATGCGCGCCATTTAGCCCGGCCAGCAGCTCGACGAGTAACACGGGCGTCGTGAATGTGCACGAAATACTGAGGAGATGGAGTGCATGTGAACTCGCACAAGTAAATTCATCTTTTGATGTTTACCGAAGCCAACGTAAAACTAAGCCAAACACATAAATATTGCATTTATAGTCGTCAGTCTACATGTGCCCAACCTCCAAGCAACTTTCAGCCTACTTCGGCAAATGCCCTCCAAGTGGCTGTATGCAAAGTAGATTTCATTGCATTTTTGACGGCACTTGCAACTAAGCGTATGCAGAAACTAAAACAATTTTGACATCGCAACCGGCGGTAATATGTTCTACGTGGACTTTCTCGATGTCAGTCTTGAAAACCAGCTCGAACCTATCCAAAACTTGAATTGTTGCCGGCAATTAAACGATTTTCTTTGCATTTTCATATATTTCGCAAAGCAAAAGTCAGCCTACATGTGGTCATGTATGTGATAGTAGAGCTGCCTAGAATAGGCTTTGTACTGTAGTTTGCCTTTGATGTTTGCCAAAAAACAGTCGCCCGTTCAGTGACGAGCGCATGCACAAGCAGTCCATTCACACGCGTATGCTCTTGGTCGCGCCCGTTGAATGTGCCTTTGAACGCGTGCGTGTAAATGCAGCATTAGTTGTGATAATACTGTACTTAAAACGCAATGAAAACGAAACCGTTATTTGATTCTACGTATGGAGGAAACAAATTTTTTCCCTTGTCTATGTGTAATTGTAGGGGTTATTCAAGACAATGTCGCGGGCCGGATTGACTACCCTGATGAGCCGCACTTGGCCCACGGCCCGTACTTTGACCTACACTGCTCTAAATTTATTTATTTATTTATTTAAATTCCATTTAACAGATAAAATATAATCCAATTCCAAAATGGAACAAAACAGACAGAAAAGAAAATTAATGAAAATTAAAATTAAGTGTTAAAGTTAATATAAGAAGAAATTCAATGGTATTAACAATAAAAAATGTGCATGTAAAATTAAATTAAAGTACAGAAAAAAAGTAAAGTCCAGTATTTACTCCAGTTGAGTTGTAAGAATCAGGCTTTCTAATCTCAATTTAAAAACTAGGCTGAGTCGGAAAAACGGTCAATCTCGAGCTTATCATGATTCCTTACCATTCGTATAATGGGAGAATGAAAATAGAAATTTGTACGGGCATACGGTGACACGAAAAAATTGTTTGCCCGAGAAGAACGCGATGATTGACGAAGACGTAAGTCTGCAAACAATTTTAATGAAATTTGATTGTGGCAGAGTTGATATAGAAAACACTGATCTAGATACATACATGCGACGGGGTGACAGAGAAGGCAAACGTGAGAAGAATAAACGACTTTAATAGGGTTGATATGGGACTTTGAATTTGTAAAACAAGACACGAATAAATTTACGCTGGACATTCTCTAACGAGTTAATGAGGTAGGGGTGTCGGGGAGAACAAACTACAGAGCAATATTCGAAGGTAGGACAGACAAGACAAATAAACAATCGGACGGCGAGTAGACATATTGTTAAATTTATGAGCATGCCTGAAAATAGGTCCGAATATGTTCGAGGCCTTAGTGGTCACGATAAGAATGTGTGCATCAAAATTGAGCTAAGGATCAAAAGTAACACCAAGATCCTTAGCAGAGCTCACAACAGCGAGTGGGACTTCATTCAACATATAGGTGAAAGTCAACGGAGAATGATTTAGATTAAAAGTCATTTTATAGCATTTGGCAACATTAAGACAGAAGTAGTTAGACGAACACCAGTTACTTAGTGCAATCAGGTCCATCTGAAGATATTGACAATCTTGTACAGACCTGATAGCTCAAAAGACTTTAAAATCATCGGCATACAGTAGGCAATTGGAGGCAATAGCCGAAGGAAGATCATTTATAAACAATAGGAATAGGAGGGGACCTAAAATGGAACCTTGAGGAACACCATAGGATGGATAGAATGGAATACAGGTAGTTCCACAGTAACTCACACAACATATACGAGAAGACAGGTAGGAATCCATCCATGATAAGAGAGGGCCAGCAACTCCAAAAACTTTAAGTTTGTAACAGAGAAGTTGATGGTTGACCGTGTCAAACGCCTTCGAGAAGTCATTGAAGATGACATCAATCTGCAATCAATTGTCTAGGGCTTTAGCAATGTAATCGGTGAATTCAATTCAATTTGAGGTCGTAGAGTGACCTTTGAGAAACCCATGTTGTTCCTTCAACAAGATAGGGGTCAATGAAACTGAAAGCCGGTTATGTACCAGACGCTCGAGTAATTTCAGGAAGCAGGAAATTAAGGAAATAGGACGATAATTGGACACGGAAGAAGGATCAACATTTTCAAGAATAGGAACAACGTTTACTGTTTTCCAATAAGTAGGGAAAATACCAAATACCAGAGGTTAAAGAGAAAAGCCAGAGGGATACAAAGTGAAGACGCTAATGGCTTGACAAAAATATTCGGTAAGCCATCAGGACCAGGTGATAATTAGGATTAAGTGAATTAATGAGGGATTCAACTTTGATATTGTCAGTGAAAAGATATTGTCAGTAAAGTGCAGGTGTATTAACGGGAACGGAGTCATAAGAAGAAGGGATAAAAGTTGACGAGAAGAACTGAGAGAACAAGTTAGAAATATTCTGTGAGAAGAGCCGACTATATTATTCCAGCGGACTGAAGGAGGGAGAGAAGAGGAGGACTTGCAGGATCTAATGTATGACCAGAATGGTTTCGCATTATTCGCCATGAGGGAACTCTCCAAGCTACTGAAGTAGTTTTTCATTGCAGTCTTTAGTTCTTTTTTTGCTACAACACGCAGATCACAAAGGCGGGCTCCGGATTCTTCAGTACCACAACGCTTGAAACGGCAGTGTGCTTTACTTTTAGCATTCAAGGCACAAAGTACTTGTTTAGTTAGCCATGGTGTCTGCTTTACTTTGCGAAAAGCTTGTAAAGGGGTGAAGTGTTTAATCAACTCATAGAGGTAATTATAAAACTTACTCAGAGCTTCATCACACTCCAAGTTATCAAAAAACTCCTGCCAGGCACTGTTCCCAAATTAAAATCACCGCGTGCTAGAATTAAAGATTGCGGATGCCACATTAAGACATATGAGGAAAACTCGTCAAAGAATGTCTCATACACATACAAAGGAGAGTTATTAGGTATGTAGACAGAGGAAACTAATAAAGATGTATTGTTAGGAAGGAAGATCTTGACAATCATACAATCCACAACACGGGAAAAGCAAAAATCAGCGCAAAGAGCGCTACGTACTATATTACTAACAGCTACAAGAACACCACCTCCATCTACTTTATTTGCAGAGGCCTTGTCCCGATCAGAACGGTAAATATCAAAATCAAGGGAAATTTCCGAGTTTAAGATGTTCGTATTTAACCAGGTTTCCGTAAGACATATAAATACATCTTCGCTGAGTTGTAACGATAAAAAGAGCTTATCAAGCTTGGTCCTTAACGCTCTTACATTTTGGTTATATACTGAAATGTTAGAAGTTGAACTACAGTCATGAAATCTTATACTAGTTTGTAAGTTGCGGTCTTCCCGGTGCACGAAAGGACTTCCTTCTTCTTGAGCTTAATGGTTTAATAAGTACTCCAGGTGGCCAAGCTTCAGGATTCAAAATAGTATCACAATTTGAGGGCTTGAAAGAAGCTACCACTCTGTCCTCCAGATTATCCTTGGTTAATTTGTAGCAACTAAGCTGGCCCAAATTTTTTGCAAACGTAGTTTTTTAGATGGTCCGCAGTTGTATGGTAGCTTAGGTGCGAAATAAAGATCTCCTTTGGAGGGGATACGATGTCAAGTGTTGGAACTTCGTCATCTGAAATCAGAGTCGCCACAGCCGATGTGTCAACACCAGATGAGGGTGGAAGACTAGCCGAAGGATTATTTTTGGTTTTAGGGATTCCTTGAATGAAAAGTTTTTTTTAGTATGATTTCTTCACACATCAGCGCAATTGATTAAATACTCGTACTTCAATCAATTCCTCAAAATATTCAGTAAAATAGGCAGAAATTCGTGTGACGCTTTCAAATTTATTTCATGCATTTTGCAATGCATAAGTAAATACTTTGTCGATAAATTCAAGAATAGCTCATAAATTTAATAACAATCAGATAAAATTCAAACATATAAAGTTCAACTTGTTTTAATCCAAATAAATTAGCATACAATAGACAAACTCACCTTTTTCTCATATATCTTATATTGTCCGATAGTACATATTTAATTGAAATTCAAACGTTGACACTCGAGCGCGAAATTGCGATGTGAATATCAAGCATGTATGCAAACAATACTCCGCCGTTTATCTATCGATAAATAAATTTAAATCGGCCGATTAAATCGAATCCGATTGATGGGCAACAACCAACGATACGGACACTAATTCAGACGCAACGCAATCATTTCTGCATCTCGTCGTTCCATCGTTCCGTTTGGCTCAACTCATTAATAAAACAAATTTATACGGTGAACAACATAGTTCACGATTAGCATACTAATTGGATCTAACAATAAGGTAAAAATCAATCTTTCACGATTTCCTAAATTCAACTTCACAAAAAATGATAAAACAAATGAATTTGCATGCGGAGGAAAACGGAGACAATAATGCCAACGTCTAAGCGTGGTGTGAGGCTTATCTTGAAATTTCCAGCGAATGCATAATTTATTTAATTAGCAATTATTTGTTCATCTCCGATTTTGCATTTGATTAACTCATTTGTGCATTGAGAATGAATTAATCGGCCGTAAATAGTCGCAGTGACGGCAACAAGTGCAGAACTAGATAAACTACTCGTACCCACTTGGTTGCTGTGTTCGATACGAATAATAAATTTATCCTTCACCGACTGATGCCAGATTGAATTTCGATTTTCCTATCGATAAACAAATCATTCACAAATTGTGGTTTGATCTCGAATAACCAAAAGTGAAATTCGATTCTTGGGAAAAACAGCTTTCCGTCGGTTCACGGGTGTCAGAGCCGGTGGTCGATAAGTTCTTGTACTCGTATTTAGATACAAACAAGTGAGGGCAGAAAGATATTTTGCTAGCAACAAGTTGAACATTATGTGATATGTGAGCTTTTTCAATGGACAATTCTATGGATACTTGTATGTCGACATATTCAGTTATATCGATTGAATGGCGAGCTGTGAATAGAAAAGATAGAAAAGGAGTAGGTGGATAGTTAACTTGAATAGCATGTTGTCCGATCGAATCGGTTCGCATTAGTACTTGTATCTTTGAGGAATTATATGTAAATGCACGGTTTGTATAGATTGAGGAGATACACAAAATAGAATATAGTTTGTTGCTTCCATAGTAAATACTTTGGTCAACACAACAAGTTGTTGGAGGTTATACAAGCGAATATTGTTCCTCCAACTGACATCATTTCCTTCATGGTCCAGTGAGCCACACGAATTTTATGAGGCTTGTTTATGTAGCAATTATCAATTATGGGAACCGTTCAAATATAATAAAGAATGAAGATGCACCGATGAACCGTTAAAAAATCTTGAATCATATGGAGTAAAATTCATATATCGACCAGTTGCTTTCAGCTCATTTGGTTAGAGTTGTGTAAACATTATGTATGGTTCTTTTGAAAGAGCTCCTTCAGTGACATACATATGTATACTATCTTTGAATACATCTTTGACAGTCGATAAAACAAAATTACTCCGTTTGAGATTGAATTAGTGCTTTTCGTTTATTATCTATCGAATTGCAAAGTCCTCATTCATAATTCCAAAATTAATTTTGCAATTGGATCGCTGATAAACCTTTCACTTCCCCTCGATCTCTTTTTAGAAAAGGGCTATGGTATCAGACATCCTTTTCTTCTTCTTCTTCTTCTTCTTCTATGTAGCACTACAGTCCCTCTCGAGCCTTCGCTTCCTGCAAAAATCGCCTCCAACTGTCTCGGTCCATTGACCGCGTCCCTCAATTTCAAAATTTGAGCAGCGATGAACTCTCTTCGTCGACCGAGTCAGACCAGCGTTTTCTCGGTTTCTCCACTTCAGCTCTCCCAACGAATACCTCTTTGGCTATACTTCGTTCATACATTCGATTCACGTAGCCAGCCTTTTGCAGCTTCCGTAGTCTTACAATCGTTGAGACCTCCGGCTCGTCAAAAATTTCATACAGCTCATGATTGTATCGAATTCACCATTGGTCCCCGACTTTGCTTCGCTCCCATTATTCGCCTTAGGATCCATCTTACGAAGGCGTTGAATATGTTTGCGAATGCTTGTGTTTGGGGTCCATGTTTCACACCCATAGCATAGCACAGGTCTTATCACAGATTTGTATACTAGGAGCTTTCTTGCGTATGCAGCTGGTCTTCAAGAGCGTCAAAACTGAGTAAAATATTTTATTTGCGAGCTGAATTCCTGGCCGTATTTCATCACTTTCATTATGGGTTCTTGTTACAGGCGAACATTGAGGTTTCTTAGTTTTGCTCACTCCGAACACTATCATACGTGATTTCGTAAAATTTGAACCTATACAATCCCGAGCCGCACTTGATTACATTTTTGTGATAATGTCATATTGTAGTCAAGGCAAGAGAAACTACTAATTGTAATATTACTAAAAGCAAGCCACGTAATATTTTTGCCTTTAATGCCATACAAATAAACTAAGATTGCTTCCGATTCACACGCCCATAGACAACGCTAGCTGTAACAAGCGCTGAAAACACCATCGACTAACGCGAGCTCGGTATGCACTTTATTCGATCAGGGGAAACAACAGATTCATGGTGAGGAAGCCGGCAAGGTTCAACAGTGCATTTATGCACGAAGGTTACTACCAAAACAACCACCACAAAGTTTGCTCTTCGAATTCGGAAGAAATCGTGGACACAGTGGGTCTACAACTGCAACAAAAGGATAAAATAACTTGTCAGCCAACCCGTCAACCGGCCTCAAGCGACTTTGAAACGAAATTCCCAGCACTACGACTAAATTATACGGAAGCGGAATTGATATACACCCATACAACGTATGCTGGATTAACGAATACATGATTACGATAATGACGATGAAAATATACCAACACCTACTGCACTAGATATTGGGTGAATGAAGGAACATTTTTTTTGCAAGTACCAAACACCTTACCTCCTTTCCTGGCTGGTTAGCGACATCGTGCCGCTGCACATCACCACCGAATAATTCTTCCCGTACAAGTTATCCGCCATGGAAGGCATAAACAGACCTCATCGCGACATTTTCAAATTATTGGGGAGGGAATCGGTAACTGAAATTACGATAAATGGTTATTAATCACTACGCACGATACACTTTGTGTTAGTACAAACGTTAAAATTCCCACCTGGGGTTAGAAAGAAATTTTAACGCCACGGTTCAGAATGGATCAGTACGCGATGATTATTGGTTTATTTACCCTTAACTCGCGTTAAGGCGTAAATAAACATTACTGACACATCAAACTGTCAGCCAAATGCATTCAGCTCGTAATTTTCTTTATTACCACCAGGAACTCCACCGAGTGGAACTTATTTTGAGGAGAACCGAAGCGAGCGGAACTACAGCCACAACCACTCCTGGAGAGGGGTGAGCCCTTGAACGAAATTTCCCAGTGGATGAGAGTTGGCCGTTATCCGAGATTATTTGGGTCCGGGAAGGTCGGCGTGCTTTTTTTTCTACTTTTGGATTTTTGGCGGAGAGACGTGACGAGCGCTGATCGATAAATAATTTTCCCGAGTAGAAGTTGCGAGTACGAGTTGGAGTGAAAAGTGGCCGAATTTAAGGAAACACAATAGTGGGTGGACAAGAAGAAACGAACGTGGAGGATTGGACGAGACGGCTTTGAAAAAGTTTCTGTAGGAGGAAACAATTTGCGGTGGCTACACTAAGAAGCAAAAAAGGCGCCCCTGGTTAGCTTAGGGAATAGGAGACAGTAAGTGGCTTTTCATTTGATACTAAACAAGAAATTGTGGATGAAAATCACTTTGAAATAATAACATACGTAGAGATTGCATTTTCTTGTCTTCATAAATAGCTAACTGTGATTTTATAGCGTGTGAACAATGTGGCTTGGGAATACATTTCCCGGGTCGTTAATTAGGCGAAGAAGCTTGGGATATTGTTCAAAGTGGTTTTTGTCCTTCTCCACATGGTAGTAGTAAAGGAATCTAAAGTTCCTTTTTGGGTGAGGGAATCTAAAATTTTTGTGGTGCTATAACTCCGTGGCACCGTGCAGGCGCTAGAAAGGTAGCACTGGCGGTTACGTGTCTACGAGTGCGAAACAAATTAAGGGTTTTAATATTACTCTGGTCGGTCATTTTCTCATTTGGGCGATCTTTGGGAGGCTTGGTGAACCAAATGAGTGGCACCCGCGCCCGTCTTCGGGTGAGTTGGTCGGGTCTGGAGAGCTTCAGCCGGAGTAGCCCCAATAAAACGCTGGTGGGTGGTAACGAAGTCGGCAACAACCTTTACAATAATCTCCTGGAATACTATCGGCGCATTGTTGAGTTCAAACGGCATAACAATGAACTCGTAATATCCGCAATGCGTAACAAAGCCGGTGTATTGTCGAGATTCCTCTTACAGTGGAATCTGATAATAGCCGGAAAATAAATTCAAGGCTGTGAAAAATTTGTTACCACAAATTTGCTCTTCTACGGTTTTCATCAGATATGGTTGTTTTTCGGTTAAAGCATAAACAGCTCGAAAGTCTACAAAGAGGCGGTCTTCTCCGTTGTATTTTTGAACAAGAACAACTGGTGGTGAATAAATAGAATTACTCGGTTGAATGATACTATTCCTTAAAAGTTCGGGCGTGATATTTTGTACTTTTGCGCATTTGGCTAATGGAATACGACACAGGCGTATTTGAACAGGTTGGATGTAAGCTTGATTTTCATCATTGCGGTCTTCCATTCTCCCATTTCTGATATTGACTCGGCAAAACATTGACAGAAATTTGAAATAATATTCTTAATTTGTTTGTGGTCGGTGAGAGTAAGCAACTTTCCCATATTAAGAATAAGCTCCAACCTTTCGATTTGGTATTGTTGTTATTCCATGATCAGTTGAATCTAATCCCAACAACAATGTATATGAAAGAAGATTATCATCCACTACATACAGATTCATTGTTACCGTTTGTTCGTTGATTTTCAGAAACGCTTTCATTTTCGTTGAATAGACGAAACTGCGACTGGTGAATGCATTAAACTTCAGTGGCTTACAAGCTCTGAACTTGTCTGTGACGGATTCACGAATCAATGATTTGTCGCTACCAGGATCGATAAAGGCCTCGACTAATTTTCCATTTAGCCCTACTTGCTTATCGACTCTTGCTTGAGTTGGCGTTGATGAGGCGAGACGATTTATGTTTTACGGTAACAGCGCGTTTTCGGTCTTTGAATGGCGAGAGTTAGTTTTATGTCCAGATTTTTGACACGCGGTGCATCGTGGTATACGTTGAGGCATTGAACAATTCATGGGAATGTGTCCCGCTTTCCAGCAATTGCAAAAAATTTGTTGCTTCGGGTTGTTACTTGGTGTACGGATTTTTTGATTCTACTGTGGCCACTATTGACTTTCGCAGCGGCTTCTACAATATCACGGTGTCGGCTGATTTATGATGATACGTTAAATAACGTGTCATGGCGGCGAGTAAATCACTCAATTTGTTGAATTCTACGCAAGAAACTGTGTTTTGCAGATCCACACATGATTGACTCCATCGACGATGTATCCGATGATGGCTCCTTCGCTCAAACTACCATTTCGTCCTTCGGCACACATTCGGTACAAGTAATCCGTAATCGATTCGTTTGGCTGCCTGATTCCTTTCATCATACGGATGTGGACGTCAGTTTCTGTCTTACTGAACTCCCTTTTTAGATTGCGTGCAAAACAGTATCCGTTTCGTATATGCTATCTTGATGGAACCCATCCACAGTCTCGCTGGTCCATTTCACTTCGTTTGGACAGCAAAGAAAAAATTGTTTGTTCCATCTATACACTTCTTTCAGAAACTCGATACGCTAACCAAACTATTCAGCATCTATAGAATTGTTTATCCGAAGGTTATACGTGGGCAAAACATCAATTATATTGCGAAGACTAAATCAATTATATCGCGAAGACTATGGAATGTTCACAGTCAAGCAGGTACTTGGAAAATGCTGGGAGTTCAACATACACATATACCAAATTTTCGTTGACTTCAAGCAAGCATACGACAGTATTGATCGCAACGTTCTGTACCAAATAATGCTTTGCTGTGACATCCCAGCCAAATTAGTCTGTCTTACCAAAATGACAATCACGTTGACGACCTCCCAAGTCCGCATCAATAACCAACTCACCGATGCCTTTGACACAAATATCGGACTAAAACAGGGATATGGGCTGGCCCCATTGCTATTCAATTACGTCATAAGGAAGCTACCTATCGATACACGAGGTACATTACTATACAAGCCGAGCCAAGTAGTAGCCTATGCGGATGACATCAACATTCTTTCACGGTCATTAACAACTGCCAAGCACTCTCCCTGAAACTCGACAGCGCATCAAAACTAGTAGGTCTACAAATCAATGAAAATAAAACAAAGCTCATGATGCAGACGAGAAAAAAATACCACAAATACATAAAATATCACGCTTGGCGAGTACAGTATCGAAAATGTTGGCAAATTTGTGTATCCAGGCGCCAAAAGAACGAAGACGGGTAATGAAAGAGACGAAATACGCCGAAGAATACAGCTCGCAAATAAAATATTTTATTCAGTTTTCACGGTCTTGATGATCAGCAGCATACACAGAAAAACAAAGCTCCAAGTACACAAATCTGTTGTAAGACCTGTCTTACGCTATGGGTGTGAAACATGGGCAAACCCAGGCATCCGCAAATATATTGAACGCCTTTGAGGGACGGGTCCTGAGGCGAATAATCGCAGCGAAGCTAGAGGGGATCAATGTTGAATTCGATGCAACCATGAGCTGTATGAAATTTTTGACGAATCGGAGGTCTCAAAGATTGTAAGACTGCGGAGCTGCAATGGACTGGCCACATGAATCGTATGGACGAACAACAGATACCCAAAAAGGCATTCGTTGGGAAAATTGAAGGTCGGAGACCAGTGGGGAAACCGAGAAAACGCTGGTTTGACTGGGTCCGCGTAGACAGTTCATCGCTACTCAGATTTTGAAATTGAAGGACGCGGTCAATGCACCGAGGCAGTTAGAGGCGCTATTTGCAGGAAACGAAGGCTCGAGAGGTGCTGTAGTCCTACGAAGAAGAAGAATCTATGGACATTGTCCAATTCACAATCTCGATAAGTGCTAAACAAAACCAATATAAACAAAAAAAGAAATAGGTAATATAGTTCTTGGTTTCCTGGTTTTCTATAAACTCATCTAGTGCTACCGGTGCCTTAGACGAAATTTAATATTTGACTAGGAAAGGAATGCATTATATATATTCACTTGACAGTTTTCGTACATTTTCTCTCCCCTTGCATTCTACGAAGCTGGTAGTACTGTTTGGAAACCAGTTTAGGAAAGCGCTTTTCATGATAAATTTTATTTGGAGGGATCCCCCGTTAAACCTCTTGAAAAATTTCCTAATACCTGGAATTTTGAAAGCCCTTAACTTCTAATATGCATACAAAGTTTGGTGTCCGTAGCTGCTATGCTTTCGGAGAAAAACTGCTTTGACACACAGACGGACGGGCAGACAGTCGCAATTTCAATAAGGTTTTGTAACTAGTACAAAATCCTATGAATACAGTGACAGTCACTCAAAACAGGGATAAATTTGATATCGAGAGCATTTTGTAAGCTCAAAATGAACATCTTAAACTGAAAGAAATTGTCCTTACCAATAACAGTCTTTTGCCTTTTTTCCGGTTGATTCAAATGAGTATCTAGAGTCTCCCTTCTAGTTTCTTCTGCATCACTGGATATCAAAGAATCCCTTTTGGTACGTTTTCAGCTACTCATTTTTTTTTGTGGTAGGGAGGTGAATGCCCATTTTGCACATAGTGTGGGACTTCCATGTTCACAAGAAGGTGACTGGACTACCCATTAAACACCTCCCTATCAACCTGAGAAGCTAGCCTAGAACCGTTTGACACATTACTTCGGGTCAGGCATCGTTTTGTTATGCCGTGAGGCGCCTGCAAGCTGGGGGATCCCTCTTCTAGCGGGATGGGAGAGGGGAAGAGGAAGTGCCAGACAAGCGATCCCCCTGCCCCAACACCCCAGCTGCTGTGAGTCCCTTTTACCTTTTAGGACTGTCCGAACATAATGCGCCACCTGGTTCCATTTGTAAACCCATTCGAGCATCACCGCGACTATATTATCCGGGGTGAGCTCTCCCGTCTCTCTGTAGAGGGCCCTTCGCAGCCTGTCCCATTGTGTGGTAGGCATTGTCTTCCTCTCCTGGGCAAAACCGACAATCGGGGGACCGTGACTTGCCAATCTTGTGCACGTAAGACTGAAAACACCAGTGCCCACTCAAAAGCTGGGTCAGATAGAAGTCAGTCTCACCATGCCTTCGATTCAGCCAGGGTCTCACATCCAGGGTGAGGTGCGCAGTAAACATTTCCTTCGTGCAATTCACCCAAGACTGCTGCCAATCGTTGAGTGAGCGCTGTCTCTCCTCGCGGACAACCATCTCCCTCTCATCCTCATTTCGACGCAGATTAATAAAGCAGCGCTCTCTAGCAAGGAGGCAGACAGGTATCACACCTGCAATGACTTTCACCGCCGAATCAGAGACTGTCGGATACGAAGATGCAATTCTGAGCGCTCCTCTTCTCTGTACCTGTGCCAGGCATTTTTGGTAAACCTCCTTACTGAGAGCGTCGCCCCATACCTCTGCTCCGTACAGTAGCTCTCATCAAGAGGCGTCTTCTTGATGGGCTGGGTCCCCCTACGTTGGCCATAAGTCGACTCAGGGCCGATATTCCCGAAGCAGCCTTCTCAGCCGTTGCCCTGATTTGCTCAGAGAAACTCATCTTCGAGTCGATCAGTAGCCCCAGGTATTTCTCTCGACTTGTATGTCTCCAATACTCATCATTCTTACTCTAGGGATTCTCTTTTTTGTCAAGATGACCACTTCGGTTTTCTCCAGTGCTAAACTGAACCCGCGAGCAGTCATCCAGTCTCTCACTCGGCGCATTAGCATACCTAGCCTAAGTTGCGCTTGTTCAACGGTGCGTCCAGCGACCAGAGCCGCAATATCACTACATAGCCGACCAAGCGCGACTCATCTGGCATCTTCAGTCTCAGTAGCCCGTAGTAAGACACGTTCCACAGGTCTGGACCAAGGATAGATCCCTGGGCAACACCCGATGTAATTTCCATCCTTCGTTGGCCCTGTGTCGTGTCGTAGAGCAGGCTTCGGTCTTTCAGGTAGTCCCTCAAAAGCTGCATTAGATATTCTGGAACTTGAAAAGGATCTTAAAGCGTATCTAGAATATCCACCCATCTAGCGAAGTTCAAGGCATTCCTGACGTCGAGTGTCACCAACAGGACGATCCGTCGCTTGGTGCGACTACATGCCTCTGCCTTTTGGACCGCGGTCACCACCTCTTCGATCGCATCGATAGTAGAACGTCCTGCCCTAAAGCCTTACTGCCGAGGAGATAGGTCCCCAGCAGCACAAATCGCGTCAGTGAGTCTTCCCTTAATGAGTTACTCTAGCACCTTCCCATTCGTGCGGTATGCAGACGGCGATTCAGGATTTCCCTTCCCCTTGCTGATCAGCACGATCCTCGTCACCTTCCATCGTACCGAGAGAAATCTGTCCCGTAGGCAAGCGTTGAATGTGCTGAGCAGCAAGTCAGGACAATGGTGATAGACAAGCCGCAAAACCCCAGCCGGAAGACCATCTGCAGCTGGAGCCTTACTCGTTTTCAATGAAAATACTGCCTCCTCCAGTTCCGCCTGTGTGAAGAGCGTAACTAACCATTAGAACCCACTTCTCCGCGATTATTTCACAAAAAGAGTATCTCGCGGTTACTAATCAAACGTATGCAGAACTATAAACAAATGAGCAATGCGAACGCTCACTTGAGATCGATATAACTGCCGCATTCGCATGGACGGCCTAGTGGAAGAATATATGAGCAGTAAAACGTTTTTAATTTTGTAAACCATTAATTTTTATATCTACTTGAAAAATACATATCTTTTCATTTTACAGTATTATATATTAACCTGCTCAAAATATTGTTGCTCTTATTTTTAAAATTTTGTGGGGGATATATCCCGAGTTTTTTTTTAAGGGAAGAATCACTCTTGGCACTTTATTTTACTTCAATTAATACGTTCGACCTCAAACTCGCACCAACTTTATTCCCGGAAGCCGGAAACTAAAAATTCTTCTCGCTCACTCGTATCTTCATATGGATCATACGTTATTCCACAACTTATGTAATTTCTTGTTTCTTATTTCACAACTATTGTAATTGATTGCTTCTTATTATACAACTAATGTAGTTTCTGGTTTCTTATTTCACAACTAATGTAGTTTCTTTTGCCCATCCTCACACCAAACTTTCGCCACTCAACTTTGCAATCAATTCATTCACTTTCTTCTTCCGTCACCATGAAAATCAATCTCGTATAGTTCAAATTCAGATCTCTTTATTTTTTTCCAACTAACAAATTAACACACTTCAATATTTATCCTCCAATTCCCAAATTGAAAAATCAGTTAGTTTCTGAATTGAAGTTTTCAAATCCAAAAATTCACTTCACCATTCTTTCGCTAAAAGCAATTCCTCTTCTTTCCGTCAAATACTGACTACCTGTTCAAATCCAGAATTTCACATCTCAAACCCGCAATCTTTTCATTCTCGATTCCCGCCGCTGCATCTGGGTAACGTAATCAAAGTTCATTAAACTTCGATTCCACTACCCACACATCTTTTCCATATCGACAAACACAATAATTTCCATTTTGCATATATGGCGATTTGAATAACTATGATAGCGTTTGGTTAGATAGAAATTATCATATATACATACGGAAACAATTGCTTTTGCCGATATTCCAAAAAGAGTGCTTTCCTGCGCTCGCGGAACTTGAACCCAGTGGACCCCGGGTCGAGAATCCACGATGCTACCAACGGAGCCAGCTTCTGTTTATTTCCCATTCTTCGAATTAACAACTTCAACTATGCACCTTTCTTAATGAGCATTGAGATGAAATTTGTTAGTAGGGAAACGTGAATGAATTATTTTTAGTATGAAAAATAAAATTTGTTAGTGGGAGCTAATGAATAAAATTAGTTAATATGAAGGAAGGAAAAGATATCGAATGAAATTTTGTTAATGGGAAGTAATGAATGGAGTGGAGTTAGTGGGAAAATTAAGATTATTATATTACTATTTTTTGTAATTAAAAATAGGGTAAGAGGGTAGGATTGAAATGATGGGGAAATAAAAATTAAAGGAAAATCGTAAATAAATATACAGAGGAAAAGTATAAGTGCCCAAAAGAAGGTGGAGATGTTACTGCGGCAATTTGAAGTTGCAAATGGGAGAATGCCGGTACGCCGGAATCCTCAACAATGCCTACAAAAGATATTTAATTATTATAAACATTTATGTTGACTATCTATATATGTAAGAATTGTAAAATGACTTGTTTTATTTAGTTCTAACAAATTAAAGCTCAGGTTTATCTAAACGAAAAGTTCAGGTTTATTTAAACGATGAGTTATTTAAATGAATTATAAATTAAAAAGTAATTGAATTCACATCTACTGAGGAAAAGATAGCACACACGACCTTAGCACCGCAACGTCGGAAAATCAACTGTTTCTGATCAAAGGCACGACCAAATGTCCAGAACCGCTTCTACAGTGTTGCCACGCTAGCATGACTGATTGCTTTTACGTTTACACTCGGCCATCCTGCTCGTCATCTGTCCCAGATGACAAAAAGTCTTCGTTGTCTGCATCGTATCTCCACAGCTTCATATTGTCACTACTGGTAATGCTCTTACACGGGTCTTCAAAATCAGCTGCTTTCACAACATCATACCTTCCATTGCGCTTGACTTTGCTCACCCTGTAAGGTCCAAAATATTCAGTTGCTAATTTCTTTCCAGCAACAAATTTTGTTCGTTTTATTGCCACCAAATCATTTAGTTGATAAATAACATCTTCTTTGCGACGTTTGTTGTAATTTGCTCTGTATGTATCTTGCGCCTTTTGTATTTTTAGCTTTGCCTCTTCGCGGGTTTGTTGTCGATTAGCTTCAAACAATGATAGCCATTCGTCTTGTATCATGTTGAGTATGTTGCTGCTGATATTTAACTTCATCTTAAAGCCAAATATGAGCTCAAACGGTGGACGTTTTGTCGAACTGTGCACGCTTGAGTTAATCGCTTTCTGCACTTGACTAATATACATATACCACTTCGATGAATCATCTGCTGATAGCTTCGATAATACGGATAGAATCACTCTATTTTCCTTCTCGACATGCCCGTTTCCTCTAGGAACGCCCGTTGTTGTTAATACATGGTTGATGCCATACTCGGTGCAAAAATCAGCAAAGGCTTGCGACACAAAAGCTCCACCCCTGTCACTTACTATGCGATGTGGGTATCCAAAACTGTCTGACCACCACGATAACTTGCTTATAACTTCGTTGGCGGCTTTAGTTTTGTTGTAAATAACCATACGAATTTTGCGAACCCGTCGATAACAGAAAAAATATATTTATACTTTTTCGCTGTTGCATCCATTGGCCCAATGTGATCGACGTGCAACATCTCTAGTGGTTGACCTCCTTTATCAATACACTGTAGTTCGCCTTCTTTTTCACCAAGCTTCTTGTTGGCTATGATACATTTGACGCAATTTTTAATGAAGTTTATCACTTTATATTCCAGGTGTGGGATAAAATATGTCTGTTGAATTGAGTGCATAGTCTTCTGCACTGTAAAGTGACCAGCTTGATGCGCCTCGCGAATAATTTCAATTTCCATTGCCCTGGGCACCACCAGCAAATTATATCCATCGATGTTCTTGTAGATAAGTTCGCCTTTCATTTTGTAATTTTTATACCCTGTTGTTTTTAATATCTCTGCCACTGCCACTAAGTGTTCATCTTGTCTTTGTAATTTTCGGATACGCGCTGTTATTTCAGAATTTGTAATTAGAACTTCTGCATATCTGCTCAAACCGTCCGCATGTTTCATTGCGTCACCACTTCGGTGCTCTACTTCAAAATCGTACTCTTGCATGTAAAAAATCCATTGTGCTACTGCGCGTGGAACTTCTCTCTTTGCTATTGTTTGCTTAAACGCTGAACAGTCTGTTGCCAATTTAAACTTAATGCCCAACAAGCAGTATCTGAATTTTTTCTCATTGCCAAAAACGCCGCTTTGACCTCTAAGACATAGCTATGTTGCCTCGATTCTACTTCGGAAGTCTTTTTGCTCCAAAATTGTATCGGGTGGAGATTACCGCCTACTTGCTGTAAAAGTACGGCTCCAAAACCATACTGGGATGCGTCTGTGTGTAATTCGGTCTTTGCATCACGGTTATAAAGTTGGAGTACTGGTTCTTTCGTTATTAGTGATTGCAACTGGTGTACAGCTCGTACTTGTTCTGCATTCATAGCAAATTTGGCACCTTTCTTCAATAATTGTGTCAACAGACGAGCTATATAAGCATAACCCTTGGTAAATCTACGGAAGTACCCAGTCAGTCCGAGAAATGATTGGACCGCTTTCAGGTTTTTAGGCATCGGGAATTTCTCAATGGCTCTCGTCTTTTCTGCTCCAGGTTTTACTGTACCGTTTTCGACCGTATGACCCAAGAATTCAATTTTTCGTTTCAAAAAGGAACATTTCTGCCATTTGATCTTCAACCCATATTTAGCTGCCAGCTGTAATACTTCTTGTAATTTATGGATACCTTCTTCGATGGTTGCGCTGTAAACCACTATATCGTCCATGTAAAGCTCCATTACATTTTCGTTTATAAGCTCTTGAAAGATGCATGTGACAAATCGTATGAACGCTGCTGGCGAGTTACAAAATCCAAATGGTGCACGATTGAACTCGTATATGGCATTCTTCACCACAAACGCCGTAAACTCCTTACTGTTTTCTTCAACGGGTACATGGAAAAAGCCATTTTCTAGGTCCATGACCGTGAAATACTTTGCCGCCTGCAGTTTCTCTAGTACCTCGTCGATTAATGGTACAGGAAAAGCATCTTTGAGTACCATCGAATTCAGTTTGCGGAAGTCAACACAGACACGGTAAGCTCCGTAATTTTTCTCTACGACCACCACAAGATTGGCATAATCAGAAGTAGATTTGCGTATAATATCTTTTTGCAGCCATTCTTGTATCTGATTCTCTACAGCAACCTGTTGATGCAACGGCAATCTGCTTGGCGATTGACGAAACGGAACTGCATTGTCTACCGTTATTTTCAGTTGGAGAGGACACTTGAGTTCTGCTTGCTGATCGTGGTATTCCGCAACCATTGCTTCAACACGCTTTTTAGTTTGTAGTGCTAGCTCACCAAAGTCTATTTCATTTTCAGAAATTTGATATACATCTGCAAACTGTTCCCTTTCTGGAATTATTACGCTCACAAATTTGTAGCCTTTTTCGTTATGCATATATTCAAATTTGTCCAAGAAATCATTGCCAATTATGACCGGATGTTTTAATACGCCATCGTCGACCACAACAAATGTTTGCTCAACTTCAAGGTTATCAATTTTTACTTTCGCAGTAATAAAACCTTTTGGTTTTACTGGCACATTTCCCAGTCCATACAATGTCGTAACACTATTGTCAATTGCAATATTTTTCAAGCTTAACACATGTTTTGCACAATGCTCACATCAGATCCCGTATCGAAAAAACCAATTACACTTTTATTGTTTATGAATATGTCTTGTAAACGTTTTTCGTGCTTCATAAGGTTCACTTGCTTGTTATTGTCTTTACAATCTTTGGCGATATGCCCGTGCAAATTACACTTGAAACACCACATCCGACTTGCATTGCGCTTTTTTATGATCGGTCGCCCCACAATTAAAACAATGTTCTCACTTTATTTTTGCATCATCGTCTGTTTTCTCGTTTCTAAAATTCGTGCTTTTGTTATTGTTCCACTTTTCATTTTTGTTGCACTTTTCACTGTTCTTTACTGCTTCGAAAATTTCATATTTTTCTTTTAGCTCTCTCAAGCTTGTAGATGAATAAAACGAATATTTAATTTCTTGTTTCACTTTTAAGCCATTGACTACATACTGCACAGTTGACTTCTCATCAACATTTCCCATGGCCGCTCATTTTTTCATATGCAAGACATCTCATGAAATGTTTCGTTTTCTTTTTTGCTACGTTCGCATAATTTTTTATGTAAATCGGCACTATTAAGTTCTTTGTGAAACTCATCTATAAGTTCTGATTTTAAACTATCGTAATCACAAACCGGGGTTGAGTCTAAAAATAATTGAGCAGTTTTCACCATTTTATTTTGAGCTTGCACATACATTTGCTGTTTATCGAGTTTGAAAACCTCCGCGTTTTTCTCGAAGTTTTCGAACCATAACCTAATCGGAATGCTGATACCATCAAATTCGTTGATCACTTTGTTAAATGACTCAAATGATACCGGCGGCTTCTGTTGTTGATCAAGCTTCAGCGCTAGCAACCGTAAAATGTTTGTTAACTCTTCACTGTCTACTGTTTGTGTTTTCTGCTGAGATGTTGGCATTTTCTCGTAATCGTTATCAACTTTTGCACTTTTTATTCTTATTGTTGTTTCTACTTTTTCCATGTTTATTGTTCTTTCGACTTCTCTGATTTTTTTCTACGGCACTTTCAACTTTTCTGTTCGTATTGCAACCACTTTCAAACGAGTTTGAACCACTATCAACTGTCTGTTCTCTTTCAAATGTTCCTTCCAACTGTTCACCTTCAAATCCACCTTCTTTTCTACTTTTTGATGTTTCTTTTGGCGCTGACTCTTTGTGGTTTATTTCACATGCAAAATTCTGATCGGATACCTTTACCCGAATTATGCACGCAATCTTCTTCGCACGAACTGTATACATCTCCTTCTGATGAGTGCCGTTTTCTAATGCGGTTTTTATATCGTATACTTCTTTCAATTGGTTGATTTGTGTGTGTATCCCGTTGCATTACTTCATGTAAAGGTTAAAATGCACATTTTTCTCAATTTGTACGCCAAATAATTTTTACGTCGATAACTTTTTAGGAATCACTTCTGCGGATACTGCACGATAAATATGCTGGCACTTTGTGTGAACAATCAACACTTTTAGTTTTATCTCTTAAAATTCGATCGATTTATTTTCCTCTTTTGTACACTACCGTTAATTCTTCTTATTAATTTGGTTCGGTTGAGCCCCCAAATGTAAGAATTGTAAAATGACTTGTTTTATTTAAGTCTAACAAATTAAAGCTCAGGTTTATTTAAACAAAAAGTTCAGATTTATTTAAACGATGAGCTATTTAAATGAATTATAAATTAAAAAGTAATTGAATTCACATCTACTGAGGAAAAGATAGCACACACGACCTTAGCACCGCAACGTCGGAAAATCAACTGTTTCTGATCAAAGGCACGACCAAATGTCCAGAACCGCTTCTACAGTGTTGCCACGCTAACATGACTGATTGCTATTACGTTTACATATATATTGTATTCCATAATCAAATTAGTTTATTAGCACTTAGAAAGATTTTAATATTTTCTTTTCTTTTCCAGGTAAGTCGTTAAATACTTTCTGAAATATGGCTTCATTACAAGTGTAAGTATTAGTAACATTTGTGCTTTTTGTTTATGAATCATATGAAAGTAATAAAATCTTGCGCCAATGGAAAAATACAGGCCTAAATTAAAAATAATATTAACGTAATTTTAAAATCCAAAAGAATTGCATCAAGGTTTATTTTAATCACAAAAATTAAATGCATGCCACCTTTGACTACTTTCAGTCAAATAAATCTAATTTATATCTCCGTTTGTTATTCAACATCAATAGTCTGAAGCCTCTCTTGGTACAAAAAATACGATTTCATACATTTTTGCAATAATTAATCAACCAAAAAATACAATCATATCCTTCTTGCAATTCATGGAGCAAAATCGTTGCATAATGGTAATAAAACTTTTATTACTGGCACTAAAAGCTGAAACATAAAAGTTGAGCATTGTTAAAAACTCGTTAAAATTTTATTAGTAAATAATCCCTTTGTTAACGCTTCATCAGATCGAATTTCATTTGTTACTATGCTTAGCACATCCAGGTGATAGTAATATATCACAACAAAACTTCCCGAATTTTATTACATAATCAACCAACTAGTTCTGCCAGTTTCGACCGATAATAAAAATCTTACATTCAAACACGTATGATTTATCTGGATAATTTGTTAGCTTTACTAATTAATTATTATTCTTTCTCCATTAGGAAGCTTGAATACGTCCGCTAAGTCTTCGGGAAGATTCTTTCTACTGTTTCTACCCATGTTCATTTTTTAGTACGAGTATATTAAAATCAAAACAAAAAATAAAACGCACGTTTCGAAAATGGAAATCAATTCAAATTATCCATGAAATAAAGCGAAAATATATAAATAATAATAAAAATAATACCAGATGTGCTTTTGAATAAAATATTCCAAAAAAAATCAATCAACCGCTAAAAAGCAAATATTTTATTTTTGCGAAAATTGCAAAAACGTGCAAAAATCTCCGACAGAGATTAATTAATCCGCGACAACTGCTGCCGTGATTAATGAGTTCATCCGTTTATTCATATTTTCAACAATTCGACACAGCCACCATAATACCAAGTGGGTGAGAGAGTCCAAGATTGAATTAATTTTTTTCTTCTCAACACAATACATTGTATCCTCAGGAGATGCAAATCTGCAACAAATAAAAGACGTTAAAAAATGACACGATTTTGAGAGAGATGATATCTATAAATTTAAAAGATACGAGTACATACAACAATATTTTACAACAATTATATGCACAAATTGCATTTGTAAAAATGTAATGATATGTGTAACATGCCCAGGTGTATTATATCGTATGTGCATGCATATGAACTTTATATGACCATCATTAAATTGTTTACGAACAAATTGCAAAAAAGAAAAGAGGAGGCAACTGCAAATGCAATGGTCATTATTTGGCTGATGTTGTCGTGAAAATATGTGCTGAAAGTGTAACAACAAAATAGCATTAAGATGCCTGAAAGATGCCATGAATCATCACGAAAACGATCTGCAATAAATTAGCATATTTAAACACACATTCGGGTACGTAGGCCTGCATTTATAATGTATTCAACAACAGCAGCATGCATTTAGCTGCCCGCACGTAAATGCGTTAATTGTAATTGATGCGGTATTTAGGCTGAAATGAGAGCATGCAATGGACGTTTGGTATTTATTGTTTTTAGGTATTTTGATACATTCGCTTTTCAATTGTAGTAAGAGGGTTATCTTTTAAGGGTTTTGGAATATCATACAATATCCTAAAAAATTATGCAAAGCTTTAAAAAATGTTTTCACCAAAGATGGTGTTAAGGAATCAATTAGAATGTCAAACGCATTGCAGTAGTACTGGCAGCACTTTTTCTATGTCCTACGACGCTCTGTTTCCTTCTAAACCTATTTTCTTCCTGTCAAATTTTATTCTTGAGCGTAGGGATGGGAGTCGAAAAATCGTTGTTTTTCTTCCCGGTTTAAACCGGGTTTTCTTTCAAGCTCATGAACCGGCTGAAAACCCGGATACGAAGGAATAGAAAACAGTCTTTTCGCCATCCCTATCTAGGCAACATTAAGGACCACATTCACTAGAGCAAAGTAAATTTCTACGAGGGCGGTCCGATAAGTAAAGTGTTTTCCATTAAGGACATAAAAATGTTATCCATTAATAAAACATATATCGAGTTCAAATTTATTGTGGGTGTAGTGCAAGCATTACATTTTATGAATATGGTCATATGACAACCACGAGCCTGTTTACAAGGGTCGATTTTTCGGAACCAATTTTCCATAACTCTGGCACACATTTCGACCGAAACGTTGGCAATTTCACGTTGGATGTTACCTTTGAGCTCGTCTAAAGTTGCTGAATTGTTGGCATAGACCAGTGACTTAATATAGCCCCATAAAAAGAAATCCAATTGAGTTAGATCGCTTGAACGAAGCAGTCATTCGACCGGAGCATTTCTTGAGATAACACGTTCACCAAATTTGCCCTTCAATAAATCGATTGTGAGGCATGCTGTGTGACTAGAGGCACCGTCTTGTTGAAACCACATATCGTTGATGTCAAGTTCATCCAATTCTGGCCACAAATAATCTTCAAGCATAACACGACAGTGCTCCCCATTGACAGTAACATGATGGTCGTTTTCATCCAGTAAAAATGCGGCCCAATCATACCTCCGGTATGAAAACCGCACCAAATATTAATTTTTTGCAGATTCATCAGTGTCTCAAGGAGCACAAGTGGGTTTGTTGCTGAATAATAACGCATATTTTACTTATTAACAAAGCCATTGAGCCAGAAATGAGCTTCATCGATGAAGATGATTTTTTTAATGAAACTCTACATTTTCTTCAAGTTTTGCCAGGGCTGATTGAAGAAGTTTCAGCGTTTCGAATGACCAGGTGGCTTTAGTTCTTGAGTCAATTTGATCTTGTTACCATATAAGCGAAGATCTTTTCGCCAAATGCGCCACAGTGTATGCCCAGTTTTTGAGATTTGGATCTTTTTGAATCTATGTACTTACGGCTGCGATGTTTCCTTCGTTTCGAGCGGTATGACGTCTTTTTGGCGCTGAAACGTAAAATAGTGAAAATTTGGACTCAAACTTATCCAGTATAGCACGCACAGCCCGTCGGGTGGGACGATTATTACTGGCGAAAATTGAACTAAGCGCTCTAAAAGTTGCGACCACGAGCTCCGAATTTCGGTAGTAATTTTATTAATTTCCAAACGTTGCTGGCTCGTGAACTTTACCATGATGGAAATGTTGACTTTGACTAATGTTTTGCCATTGACAGTTGACTGAAAAAGTTTCTCTATACGTAACCTACGGAATAAAAACGAAAATTTTGTCGCAATTTGTTTCTTAACGTAATTTCCACTTAGCTCAATAAATTTGACCTGACGATGCTCCAATTTCTTTAACCCATCTGAAAAATACTTTTTCTCGAGGTCTGCAAAGTAGGCTCCCGTAGAGACGATGGCCTCATTCGACGAAATATGTGTGAGCCGGTGCTTTGTCATGGTAGAAGAGCACTTTTTTCGTCAAATGAGGAATTTTTCAGCATTTCGGCATCGAATCGGCCTAACAATCCGGCCTAGTAGAGTCCTGAGACCATTTTGCCTTTTTTTCGGAGCACGTTCACTGGGTGAAGTCCACTATTTGGACTGCTCCTTAGTCTGTGGTGTGAACCAGTGAAGCGATGTTTCGTCGGCGGTCACGAAACGATGCAGAAACTCCTTCGGATTGCGCTGAAACAGCATCAAGCACTGGTCCCACGGCTGCGTTTGTTATCCGGAGTGAGCAAACGCAGCACCCACCACGCCGACAGTTTTCTCAATCCCAAAACTTCATGTAGGATATAACCCACACGGTCTTTTGAGATGCCCACTGTCTCAGCTATCTTGCGCACCTTCACTCGGCAGTTTGCCAATATGAGCTCGTGGGTTTTGTCACGTGATCTTTCCCGATAGCCGTTTTCGGGGAACCTGGGATGTTCATCAAAAGCTGACGTGCGACCACGGTAAAACTCGTTAGACCAATTTTTACGGTCGCCATCGCAAGAACAGAGTCACCGTACACAGCATCCAAGCGCTCTTTGGTTCCGCAGTGTGATTTCTCTTTCAAAAACAAGAATCGAATCACCGACCGCTATTGCTCTTTCTCCATTTTTAAAATCAGCGGACACGCTTGCTTCCACACATGATCAAAACAAAATTACGAGTCCGATTCGTCTCAAATTTTTATAGTAGCTGCCTTCGAAAATGTACTATACATTAGTGGCGGGCATTGAGGCTAAATACTTGTCGGTCCACTCTTGTATGTTTGATTGGTTCTAGGTATTTGTTGCTTGAATCTCGTTTTAATGTGGAAGACTCTACGTTGGGGGCAAAGTGAAGTCAACACACGATACATAATAAATACAAAATGCTTGGGAATTGAACTGAAGGATGTTTCATCCTTATACTGTAAATGAATGATTTAGCTTAACAGTAAGCTATCTGCTTGGATTTCAATACATTACTCTCTCAATTTTAGCACAAATATGACATATCCCTTAGTTCATTTTTATTGAAATGATTTAGGGAGTAAAAAATCGAAAAACCATTTTCACCAAAGGCTAATCAACGGACATAAACATATATGTACATTTAATTTTGATTGAGTTTTAATATTTAATAATTTGCTTAGAAGAAACCGAAAAACCAAAAATGACAAAAACGGGAAAACTCGCTTTTTTACCAAAAATTGCCAAGCCCACACAAGCGAAGTCGTGTTTTTGTAAACGTCTCGTAATCTAATAGATTTAGCTTTAATTTGTTCACAATTAAGTTTTTAACCACCTTAACTCTAATATAAAGATTATAGGCCCAGGCGCGGCGGGTCAGTAAAAGTTTTTCGAATTGTTGGATGAAATTGCGATTTTTTGTTTTAGACTTACAATGTCGTTTTTCAAGTGAAGCTTCTAAACGATAGCAATTATTTTAATTGGAGTTTGTTGCAAATTACCAGGGTACCGGCATTCTCTTGCTCATTACTTTAAATGTTCATTGATATCGTATCTATTGGGTGCACATATCTCATAAAATATTTTCTTATTTTCCTTTTCTTCAATCCTCTACTATCGCTAATTTTAAAGTTTTCATGTTACTTTAAAAATATCTTACTTCCCCTTTTCCAATAAATAAATGTTATTTCTGCTATTGACTTGATTTTTTCATTATCTTCATTAACAAAAAATGTTAATTTTCCTTTCCCATCTAATGATTTTCATTTTTTATTTGATCTTGTTGTTCCCATGTATTTATTGCAATGGGACAACTATTAAACAATGATCCCTCCTAATCTCTATTCAAACTTACCCATTACGGTAAAATTGATGTAAGCGTTCTAGTACTTTGCTCTATTGAAGTTGAGTGTTGAATGCAAGTTAGCGTTGGTACTAAAGTAAAACGCAATGTTTTAGGTTTAGAGTCCAATTGTATTATTATAAACTTTACTTGTACAATAAAATTCCATTAAATTGCTTATATGACCAAAGTATAAATCATAGAGAAGAATGGTTTCGTGTGAACTGTGAATTTGCTGCGTTTACTGGATTGTGCAAATGCTTCAATTACCTTTGGAGTCTAGATCTGCATCAGCATGATAGTCTAGTAGTGTTTCGTGCTAACTTGCATGGGAGAATGTCGGAACTTAGTGTAGGTTCTAACGCGTTGGACTCCCAATCTGGGGTTCTACTGGGACCGTGGTTCAAATTCTCTTAGAGGCAAAAATCTTTTTAATTTCATCAAATGCAAATATTTCTCAGTGGTTGATGATCTGCATATAGTTATGCCAATGCTTGGTGATAAGAGTAACATGGTTATATGCAAATCACTATGCATGCAATCGAAAATATGATATTTGGCAAAAGCTTGAAAGATTAACTTATGGAACGGTATTGATGTATGATGAACTTCAATTGCAGCCAATTATTTTTTCTTTTTCCTTTGTTGTGTGTTTCGAATCCTTTGAGTGAGACACTGAAGATGACTCAAAGGAGTCAAAACGCGTCTGCTCACACAACAAAGCAAGGCCCGACGGATTTTCAAAAAGAAAAAACTTCAATTGTGCTAAATCTGAAGGCCAGCGGATGATTGGGAGGACAAAGGATTGCGAGATCAGTCAGGTGGCAGCTTTGGTTGAGTTGGAACGAAAGTTTGGGTGAGACAGTCAGAATTGGGAGTTAAAGGTTAAATATGCGTGGAAAACATTTTTGTAAAATCAAAAAATGACTGTACGTGTAATTGATGATGTTTGAGCGGGTTGGGTTTGCTTATCGAGGATTTCAACTTGATAGGAAGTGGATAATAATCGTAGGAGTTGGGATTGAGTGTGACAAGTGATGTTAAATTATCACAATAGAAAAATCATGGGAGACTAGTTCTGAATATAAAGTCAGTGATCTCCTCAAATGACATGTTTCAACAACTGTTATTCAGTGCTTTTTTGTGCAGTAAAAATCCTCTAATTGCAATTTCACTTTGCATATTTTTACTCATGCACTTACCAATAACTAATTACTATCCAGGGTTACTATCCCAGCCAAATGTCGCAGGTTTATCTTGGCTAGGTTTGCGTTGTTGTTTATTTTATGCGCCCTAATACATAAGTTTGACGGTAGTTCCAAGCAATCGTCCAAGTTGAAATACATTATTAGATCATAGTTGGAAGCAGATCGCATTTAAATCAATCTCTAATAAGAGTGCTGTTTAATAATGACCCTGCCTGTTGTTAGCGCATTGTTTATCTGGAGTATCACCAGAACATACAAGCGAGCAGTGTAGTGCGAAAAAAGTGCTAAAGATCGAACAGTTGATTTTGATAGGCGAGAGGCATAAGTGGTTTATGGTGATCAAAAGGAAGGGGTTGTGCAGTGTGTGCAGGCATATTTTTTGGCAGAAATTGATCAATGAAACCTATTGAAAAAATTATTTAATTTAATTTTCAGCACTCCAGGGCAGTATTGTATAACATTTTGGGTTTCGATTGTTTTCTTAAATTTGTTTTGAAACCTCCACATTTCTCATGTTAGGATTTTTTTTTGATTGTTCATTTATAAAAATTGCATTTAATTTAATCCGAATAAAACCGCCATAATGTTTTGAAAATGTAATTTTTTGTTTCATTTCTTGAAATGAGTTCCCACGAATTCTTCCCATCCTCTTGTATTTCGTGTTCATGTTGTGTGTAAGGTGGCCCAGCATGGACAGAGGATTTCCCGGAAGACCCAAGGCTCATTATGCCACCCCGGGGAAGGTTATCCTCCGCTGGATATTAATGCTTGCAACTGCGGTGACTTCCGTGGTGTTAACAAGCTTCCATAAGGAAACTTTTCTACGACACCTTTTGTGACGTGATCACTAAACCCAAGCCCGAAAGCGCCGAAGAACTGGTGAAATGAGAAAGTTCAAATCAAAGTTCTGGATCAGATTATGCGTGGCCGACAATGAAATTAGGCATATCGACGGGATCGATATAGCAGGGTAAGTATTGAAGGCACTCAAGGAAGCTCATGAAGAGAGAGAGAGAGATTCTCCAAGGAGCAAAATGTGGCTAGTCAGGGATATCATGAGGCAGCATGCTAAAAACGCGGATGACATTCGTTCTCACATAAGCCAAATGTTCCAAAAGCTTCTAGCTCTCAGTAAAATTAAGCCCAAATTTATGTTGGTTGCAATACTGCTGAGCTCTTTACCGAAGAGCTACGATGGTATAATGTTGTCCATCTAATAACGTGACGAGATCGGTACTATCAAAAACATAATTTCGAAGGAATATCCCAGAAGGTCAACCTGCGACGACGGAGGAGCAGCTACTGTACTCAAAGTAACGACAAAATCATCCACCAGTGCAGAAAGCACTCACAAAAATACAATAAATAAATACAATAAAATAAATATAGGACTAGGAAGAGAGGAACATTGATTGATTGGTTTTAAACTGTAGTCTGAATATGATTGGGGAAAAGCAATGGCTCAGGCTATTTAATATTTTGCAGTATCTTTTAATCGGTTCATTTTCACCGTAGATGGTAAGATGTCGAGTTTCCACCATCAAACTTGAATGTCTTGTAGATCTTACTGGTTCGTTCAACGATATCCTGTCAATCAGATATTGAACTTTAATGGTACCACGGAGGACATCAAATGCAAAGTAAGAGCATGCCATAATTCTACGGGAGGCAAGTGAAGACAAATTTAGAATGAACAACCGATATTCATATGAAGGCAAGCTCTGAAAGTTACGTGGGTCATATTTTCAAGCTTCAGCTATAGATGGTTTATGTTGGACCATGCAAGCAGAGCATTTATCTTGTTCTGTAAGACTATCGAATCACTGTGGGATGTTATCCCATAGTATAGTTTGAGATCATCCGCATAAAATAAAAGGGGTATATTGGATAATAAATCAGAAAGGTCTGATATAAATATGTTGAAAAGAAGAGGTCCGAAATAACTGCCTTGAGGTACACTGGAGTAGACTTGAATTTCTTTGGACATATATTCTTGAAATTTAACGGTTTTAGTCCGGTTTTTGAAGTAAGAGTTTAGCTAGTGAAGCAATGGGTCAGTGATTCCAAAATTGCGCAATTTTTCTGACAGAATCGTATGATTGACGCGATTAGAAGCTTTACGAAAATCAGTATAAATTGCGTCAACCTGGTGTCCTTTTTCCATTGCACAAAGTATGTATGAGACCATAACTGTTAGATTGGTGGTTATGGATCGGTTTTTCCTGAAGCCATGCTGCTGGTCATTGAGACGCTGCCCTATTACGGGCGATATTTTAGAGCATACTATTTTCTCGAATAATTTTTGCATGGCGGATAAAATGACAATTCCTCTATAATTTTGAACACTCCCTTTGCTTTTGCTTTTATGAATCGGAGTCAGGTGAGAAGATTTCCAGTGTATTGGAAATTTTCCGCTTACGAGTGACTTATTAAAAATGATATGGAGAGGTAAAACTAATATTTCACTGCAGTGGTATAGAAAATAAGGCGGAAGTAAATCTGGGCCAGGTCCATGGTTCAGATCAAGTGTTTTAATTGCATTAATGATATCATCTTTAGAAACTAAGAGTTCCAGAAGCGCTTTTCAAAAACGGCGTTAGTATTATCTACATGAGGTGAGGTGTTTGGTAAGGTATACACTGATTGAAAATGATCTGCGGAGAAATTACAGATTTCTTCCGGGGCAAAGGAACTGCGGTCTTTATAGGTCATTTGTTTAGGATAACCATGAGCTTATCGCTTAATATTTGCAAAATCAAAGAACTTCTTTGGGTTTTGGATAATGTTTTCGCCAATAAAATTAACCTGCATTGCATAGGCCTCGCGTGTCTTCAATCTAAATTCATTTGTCAGTTCATTATATTCGTTTTTAATTTCATCACTGACATTGGGTTCTTTTTGTATAATTTTGTGGAGCTTATTCCTTCTGTTTCTTAAATTTCGAAGACTACTGTCCAACCATGGCTCAGACAGTTTATTTATCTTTTTGATTTTAGGTGTATGACTTCCCACGGCGTCAAATATGGTCTAGTAGAAAGAGTTCACTGCAACGTCTACATTTAGCATGGAAAGGCTACTAGTCCAGTCTACATTAGAAATATAACTCTTAATGCTATCGTAGTCAGCATCACAGAAATCAAATACAATCAAATTATTGTACGGAAGGCTGTTTGTGTCATCAGAGATGGAATAATCAACTGAAAGTGCGGAATGGTGAAGGGTATTTTTGAAAAGATTTTCCACATCATTAGTTGGATTAACCAATACCTCGCCATAAGCATTCGTGAAAATTAGATCTAACCAATTGCCAGAGGAATTGGGTGTCAGAGCTACTTGCTGTAAATCATTGCCGTACAATGTAGAAACTAGGTTGAAATCAATATCGTCTCGAAGATTCAATGGAATGAGACGATTGTCAAGTTCGTCAACTACAAGCTTTAAATTGAGCCTGTTAAAATCTGCAAAGATAATAATTTTATCTTCTTCTTTCGAGAGTTCAGCAAGTGAAGAGACAACTCCACAAGCCTCGGTATAGATTGTCTCACTGGAAACTGGGGGAATATAGAATACACCAACGTACAAATGAAATTTATTTGTTTTGATTTTCGCTATTACATGTTGGAAAGTTTTGAAAGTTCACTGGAGTCAGCGATGTGTATGGCAATTAGGACACCGATCTTCTCTATAAAAATACCAACAACTGTCAATGGGAGTCATTTAACCAGGTTTCTGTAAATGCAAGGATACTGAAAGGGCATGATTTAGCGTTGAGAAAAAGTTTGTTGAGTTTGCCTCTCATGCCCCTACGGTTATGGTAAAACATTTTGAGGCATTTTGTTGTAGAGCTCTTTTTGTGGACGAAAAAATTTGTGATGTTGCTCACGTTACCTTTTGAGCGAGGATATATAATTTGAGCTTGCATAAGAAGCGTAAGTTTCAAGATCTTTTTGGCTTGTTCTGATGTAACACCAAGTTGCTCATGGTATATAAGATTTAGTTCTCGTAGAGCATCAACATCTATCGGAAGACCTTCTCTCTGGATCATTACTTTTATATTGGTCTTCGTTTTACCGTCGATACATGTTGTGTCTGGTGCTTTATGCATGTAAGCTAGGTAAGTCAAACCAACTCATATAATCTGTGCTCACCTAATCTTGATAGTAGATACCTGATCTGAAGATCTTTCCTAGAGTTTATTGTCGCTTTTACAATCGGGGGTACGAGTGGGTCTATAAAGGATTGTTTTTCGTTCAAAGGGTTATTGAGTGTGCTAGGTAATTCAATTACACAATTAGGGGACGAAGTCTGAAACACACTTCTTACGAAGTTTGGATGTTCGAAAGGAGGTTTTATAGGGTTAAATTCAGAAATTGAGCTTTTATTCGTTTCTGAAGAACCGATATTTTCTTTACATTTGTTATTATGTCTCCCATCAGCCTGTTATCTGGAAGGTTAACAATGTTGTTAGTAATAAATGGTTGGGTGTTGTGAGTAGTGTTAACATTCAAGTTTTTGTTGTTAGTGGAAATTACTGTTACATTTTTACTGTCGTTGTATTTGCTTGGTTGATTATTATTGACAGCAGGTTTCCTTGATTTCCATTTCCTGAAGACCAGTCCGCTACAATTGACGCTACCGTTTTTGGATGTGTGATTAGAGAAAAGCCAGGCATATTTGCGCGGTATGTATACTTTGAACGATTTCGTTTCCTTACTTCTCTGTGAAATTGCCTCCACTCTGCAGCCTTCCAGTAATAGATTTACTTCCGAGAATTTTCGAACTCGAGCAGTATTAGTATTCTTCTCCAACCGCTCAAGTCTTTTTTCCATTCGGCTTCTGACCAAAAGGTGCCCAATTTATAGATGTGGCTGACAATTTCAGATGCTTGATTTGAAGCAAGTATCGACACCACTTCATTCAGACCACATGATTTCAGATGGCTGGTATTATTTTGAACTGGAAAAGCGTTGATAATGTTACGCTGCTTCATTATTTTTTCATCTGAAATATTACACTTTTTACCGATGTTTTCCAATTTTTGAGAATTTCCGGTAGCTGCAAAAAGTTGTCCCGCTCAGCTAGTTTTTGTGTAATATTGTTAAGCATATCACTGAATGCTTTTTCATGGAAAGGTTCTGTTCATGATGGTTGGATGCTGGAGATTTGCTCTTTCATGGAGATTAGTCGATTGTCGATTCAACGAATACAATAAAATATACACCGCTACCGTTAATAACGTTGAAAAATTGTATGCAAAAATTTAAGAATGTATGCATTCCAGTCGCTATGAACACAGATTAGCAGCACTGCCATCCACAAATTAATATAAAAAACACGTTTACCCACGACCGTAGGCAAAAAGCCAAGTTCACACCACGAACTGTCAAGATGCACCATATGAGTCATCCCTGACAGAGACTTGAGTTGAGACTAACGTTACGAGAAATGTCAATAGGCGATCGCCAGGGCCGGATCACTGGATGATTTCACCCTTTTTAGGGCACTTTGAAGTCAGTTCCTTTTATTTTTAGCTTAGAGATAGAGTATCTCATTATCATGATCGAATATATCGGCACTCCACCAAGTGATATGGTCACTATCGTGCTTTGGCCGTGTGTCCGTGCAACCAGCTACGCTACGTTCAGATTTTAAACCAGCACGTATCGTAACTGAACGGGCTTATAGTCTGTCCTAAGAATCACTCGAACTAAATTCCATTGCCGCCAACGAGAACCGAACCGGGGACCTTCGGCTTACGGGACGAGTGCTGTAACCACTACACCATACGCTTTTTAGGGTATTGTAAAATATATTTTTTTTTCTTGAAAAGCCGTCGGACGTTGCTTTGTTGTGTAAAAGACAATTGATCAAATAAATAAAAAATTTGGCTATTGGGAAATACTTTTACAATGCCCTACTAAAATCACAACCTGTCAGTCCGTGTATCAGTGCTTCACAGCAAATTTTCTGACAAACTATATAAACTACAATCACATTCGGTACATAAGTCAAAAATGGCGTCCTCTGAAAATGTTCAGTATACAGTTTTATTGTAAGGTTTGTAAGGAGAATTCCCCCTTATAGGAGGATGTCCCATAAAAAATCGTTACGAAAGGTAGCCACCATGGGTATCAAATGAAAGGTCTTGATGAGAACTTTTCAAAACATGTCTCAAACTGTAATTTTTAACTACAAGGGGTGTAGAGGCACGGGAAATGTACAAACAATGTGTGTCTCCCTCTCGCAATCGGATACCTTTAAAGCGAAAAGTCTGAAAAATATCAAGAAAGTAGGCCTGTGTGAGTACAAGGCCAACAAATAACGTTAAACGTCAAAACTCGATCAACTTTGTTAATAAGAGTACATTTTGAAAATTTTGCGTTTTTCTCTATAAAATCGAAAGACAACCCTTGATTATATGATTTACTTAATAGCAAATTCATGTTTTCTGAAAATTGCGTACAAATTGAGCCATAAACACCAAGGTACAGTCGATTGAAAATTTATCAATTACAACAACAATCACACGTGATTTTGTGGAGATACGCGTTTTCATAAGACGCAGATACTGGAATTTTGATGAAAATTTTGGAAATGTTTTGTAGCATTGATATGTTTCCATGATTACTCAAACAAGTCAACGCACTGAACATAAAATGGAAATACATCATAACCGTTTGTTAGTTTCCCGAGCTCATTTCATCGAATATGTATATAGTATAAATGAGTCAGGTTTTCACATTCAAAAGACGTTGAATTATTAATAATTTTACAGTAACCTTCTAGCAGGAGCACTCTCCTGCTACAATGACCTGTTTTTTTTCCAAGACGGAGAGCATCATATATATATATATATATATATATATATATATATATATATATATATATATATATATATATATATATATATATATATATGGGATATAACGAAATTTGTGACCACGCTAGAGGTTGCAATTTTGCTTTGATTTTCACCAAATTTTCAGAAAAGGTGTATTGGGTAATTATCTCGGTTAAGTTCGTGAACCAGCTATATCGGCCGGGCAAAAACAAAATGGCGGCCATTTTAGACGAAAAATCGTGATTTCTGTGCTGACCAAAGTATAGCTCCGATTTGGATGAAATTTGATATAAAGGTTCATTGATGTATGTGATGAATCTCACAATAAAAAATGCAAAATCGGTACGGCAGAAACGAAATGGCGGCCGCTCAAAGGTTGAAAAACGTGCAAAATTTTTTTGTTGTAATAGTGGTCAAAGCTTTCAACAGATTTTCATGAAATTCGGTAGTTTGATAGAAATTATAAGTATCTAGAAAATTACGTAAAAAAACTGGAGGTCAGGTTGCAAAAAACAAAATGGCGGCCAGTTGAAGGTCAAAATTTCAAAGGCTTTTAAAAGTCGCAATTTTGATCCGACATGTATGAAACTTGGTTTCAAGATAAACATTACTTGCACCTACAGTCTTTGATATTTTGGTGATCATGCATGTGCAAATTTCAAAATGGCGGCCGTTTAAATAATTTTTTTCATATTTTTGTGGCCCTCTAGCGGTCACATTTTCCAACGGATTTTGATGAAACTTGAGATTATGAATCTCTGTACTATGTTCTTGTATTTTACAGGAAATTATTAAAATTGAATGAAAAATAAAAAAGTCGAAAATTTAAAGCCTAATATTTTTAGCTGCGATTTTCTTTAAAAATTGAATTATTTTGCCCTGTCTAGAGTGAAACTCCTATTTGAACGAGATAGTGCATTGATTGATGAGGTCCTAGCATACAAAGATTTAAAATAATCCAAAATCAAATGCATGCATTCAAAATGGCGGCCCCCAAATGTCTGAAGGCAAGCGCAATTCGCTATTTTAGTGCCAACTGAAATAATGAATATTTTTCATGGAAACGTTCTAAATGACTTTACTTGAAAGAACTTATAAACCAGATCATTTTTAAGATATTGTAAAATATTTTTAACAAAACCCTAAAAAATTATAAAATCGCGACTTGTCTGTCTGTCCGTCCGTCCGCCCGTTTGTTCGTGCGTCATAACAACATTTCTCGCAAACCACATGAGCTAAAATGAGGAAATTTTCTACGTAGGTCAAAAGTGGTGCCTCTTGAAATTTGCAGTGCAAGAAAATATTTTAAGGTATTTAAGGCGGGTCTCCCCATACAGGGGGGTGGCATACAATGTTTTTTATTTCTGTAGCCATCTAGCAGCCAAGGTTCTCAACAGATTCCGTTGAAACTTGAAATTATAAGTTATTAAGGCAAGTTAATTTAATTTATTTATGCAAATCGAATGGCAAATAAAACAGTCGAAAATCTACAGCTTAATATTTTTAGCAGCCGATTTCAATAAAAATCGAAATGACGGGCCTAATAGTTCAGAAAAAAATTGAAAATGTATATATTAATGGCAATGCAAGTGCTGATTAAACTTTTATGGAAATCTTTTGAAATTAACTATTCGAGCTATTTAAGCCTTTGTGCGGTTACCACTGTGAACTGTGTAAACAGCAAATGCGAGAAGGGCGAAACCGGAATTTATATGTTTACAACAATTTATGATCCGCCGATGTTCAATATGTAATCCATTCGCGTGCAACTCAATTTAATTAGCAAAATATTTGCGCCCCGATAAAAGGTCTCTAAAAACGAACGTAGCCAGATTTTTTTTATGTTAATAAATACCCATGTGGTACTACAAAAATTGCAGAAAGAAGTTTAGTTGTAGGCAAGCCAAATTCTTTTTCGAAACTTTACGCTACATACGAGAAATTTACCTTTCCGGCTGGTGCTGCCAACGGGGATTTTTTTTCAAAGGATTTCTTTCACCAAAGAGGATCAAGCGTAATGCTAAATAGAAGGTCTGGACAAGATCTGTCAAAGCTATTTCCCTAGAAATTAAATTTTAAAATCTGAAAAAGGTCACGAATGTAAGTCATCAGGCAAAAAAAAAATCCTTAGAAGTTGAAATTCACGACGAGTTAGAAAAAAAAATTGTATAATTTGTTAATTTCGAATAAAACCGTTGAACTACCCAAAAATTCTTCGAAATTTTCCATTTACATAGGTAGTCATTTATTAGGTAGGTTATAGTAACTATTCCTGGCTGTGGAACGATATGGGTTTTTCTCTGGATTTTCCTGAAAATCAAATAAAGATTTATAGCAGGAAAATCTTTCAGGATTTTTTTCTAAGAATACTATAATAAATGCGGAAGCAAAACGGATATGAGTAAATTTGACTGTTAGTGTACGAACAGTCTTTGACTCGACAGTCGCGCAACCATCGTAATTTACACATAGTTAAATGGAAGCGAGTACACTGCAACTTTGCGTCTTTTCTTGTCAGGGCGATCGTCGAAAGGATTTGCGATTGTTCCTAAAAACCAGTTTACTAGGAGTACTAATTTTCAGATGGCATATGTTTGTAATACGAATGACCATGGAAGTTCTGCGCATGTCTAAGGACCCTTAACAAGTCTTATCACTGTGTGCTTATTTTTACGGCTAAAAATCGCTTGAGACGACAGTTGTGTCATAATCTGGTCGGACCCTTAGATGATTTGAAATATCAATAACTTAAGATAACATTTTATTTTTCATAGGAGGGTTGCAAAACCTTTCTAGTAAGCCTCTAACATTTTCTTTATCTTTAATTTAATTACGCTTAGATCAATTCTCGTAGGCGTAACTACAGTGCCTGCAAGAAATTAAACTTGCAATACAACTGCAGAATTGCATTATTATCTAAGTCTACAAAGTTTTTCGGCTGGACGTCATTAAGATCCTTTCCAATATTCTACCCAAGGCGTCTTACTAATTACATGATAATTTTGACTTATCGCTACCTGGGTTTCTTTGGACTTTATTCCTTTCCGAAAAGGAAAGGAAAATGTATCATAGACAATAGTTGCATTTTAACATCGGTGCAGTGAAGACAGTTCAGCGTGAAGCGTGTGCATTGCAAGAGTGTCGTGAAAAATTAAAGTGTGATCATAGCAAGAAGTACTTATTCCATATAAATTTTCAAGAGTGCATTGAAAATGAGTCTACCCTATCATAAGGTAAAATTTATTTCAATTCATATTTTATCACTATAAATTTGGTAAATATACTCAATCATTGATGAATAAATTAAATTTATTATCAGAGAATTTTCAAATATGCTTAACTAGACCACCCCGAATGCGTAATAACTGTTTGAAATTATTTCAGTATTAGTTTGCTTTTAATAAAAGTCCGAGTAATTATTAATTCCCATATTATCATCAAATTGTCGGTTGGAACAAAAGCTAAAAAATCACAAAGCATGCTAAGAAATGCGAGTAAAATGTTAACATGAATAACTTCTGCTCAACTTCTAATTACATGCATACCTTTTCACTGTTTGATTATCTTTTTAAAAAATTCTCTTCCGACTATTATGCAAAAATATGTTAACGCATTCAAGTCGAGCGTAACTTAGATACATTTCATTTAGCGTTTTTGTTTCCCCGCTGCTATCCGAACATTAACATGAAGCGTCATTTCTTTAATCGGTTATGTATCATATCAAAATGCAAAAACGTTTTTTTTCGTGTCTGATAAACCAGGAACAAACGAAAAATAAAATAACATTTTAATTTCATGCTGACTTAGTTTTGATACCAAAAAGATTTTTTAAAATGCATATTTCGCTTTTTATTTTTCTTGTCTGAAAATATTTTCAAAATTGATAGACAGCAGCCACGAAAGATGGTGTCAATCGTTTTATTTCAAATTTTTATCAGACATGCATAAATGTATTTATATTCGTATATACAACAGATATTAATGTCATTAACCTTTTGTGTGATATAGGAATTACATACTCCTATGGAGGTACTCACAATTCATCACACCTACATGAAATTTTTGAAAAAATTTGTTTGAAATTTTCGATGACACGTTTTCGTTTCTTTTTTTTTCATTTCGAGTGAATTTCTAAACTTGAGACATGCGAAGATTGAGAATGCAGAAATCAAAATAATTTATTGAAGTGCTAATTTTTTTAAACAGCAGCGTTGAAATTTCTTTTCTACTATTTTTGATATTATAATCGGTATTTTGACTTCAGTTAAGATGCGGCGGTTGTTTGTTAATGCTATTGTGAATTCTATTTTAATTTTCATGCCTAAGGAACGAAGACGACACGCGCTTGTTTTATTAGGTTATTAATTCATATCTTTGCACACAGTGACGTGTTTTCCCTGAGGTATGTTACTCGTGCGCTATCAAAATTTACATTCTTTTTAATTGGCGCTCTGGTTTAGAGTGAAGTATCAATATATTCAAGCTAGGATTTGATTTTCGCCTAAGCCCGGAGGAAATGTATCTGTTTTTCGATTACTTTTGAGGGGAAATCCGGTTAAAATTCTGCTCTTTATTTTAATTTTCAGCTTATTTAATAATGGAAAAACAGTTTGTATTTATCATAAAACTGTTTGTTTTCGCACTTACAAAAACATTTATGATCTTATGATAAATACTAAACGAAATGGACGATAAAGAAATCAAATAGTCTATTGTTAGTAAATTATTTGTTTACTGGAGAAAAACAATTTTTCATGCATATATTTTCTTCTTCAACTGATTGTTAAATGAGCACTAGCCCTGGGCTAAACCAGTCATTAAAAAAAAAAAATACGCATATGATAAAAAAAATTGCGAATGTGAGAAAGCCTACACAGGAACTTGGCCTCTAATTCTTCGACCTCAATTGCCTGTTTGCACCTCTAAGTACGCACCACAGGGTCTTTCTATCGTTCCTTTGGCTGCCCTATCCTATCCGTTTTAGTATTTCTTTCAATCCTGCCATACATAGTCGAGACTTGCCTTCATGATGAGGCAATATTAATTTGAATTTTTTTTCACATACTCGTAGAGGCACAGGTATATCATCGTACATATCGTTTTCCTAATCCTTCCAGTCTGGTCCATAGTATCCGCACGCCTAGGCTCCGGAAAAAACCGAACAGCCTTCACCACGTGCTCAACAACAGGAGTAAGTAGTAATTTTCGTATCGACTTCGGCGCGACAATCAATTTACATCATTTAATGCAAGGTTGCGTAAATCTGCTGTCTGCACACAGTATCCGACATTCACACAGCATCCACACCTTACATTTACCCTGTGTTGCACACTTTCTGAATTTTCCCAGGGGCCGGTCAGCTGAGCCGGAGCACGTCAGCTGTTCCGAGGCCTGTCGTATTCAAAAAACAAAATAAAAAGCAAATAAAAGTGTCAAATGAAGACCTGTTTTGAAAAGTTCTCATCAGGATCTTTCATTTGATACCCATATCAGCTACCTTTGACGGATTTTTTTTGGGTCCACTCCCGTATATCGTAAATACCTTATAAAATTTTTTTGTAGTTGAACTTTCAAGAGAGCACCACTTTACACCAACTTGCAAGATTTTTTGTTTCTAGCTGAAGTAGTTTGCGAGTAAAAGTGCTGTGATACACGGATGGACCGACAGACAGGACGCGATTTTAGTAGGGTTTTGTAAAATTATTTTACAGCCCCTCTCGAGCCTTCGCATAGAGATAGTTAGAGTATCTCATTTTCATGACCATATTAATTTTTTCGGAAGTTTGTTTTGTTACTACCATGCTCCCGTCTGTTTGCTAAGCTATTATATGATCTGATTAAATCAGTACATATGAACACTCAAAGTCTGTCCAAAAAATCCCCTGAAATAAACCACGTTGTTCACCAACGAGATTTGAACCTAGGACCTTCGGCTTATGGGTCTCAAAATCTACACCAGCTATATTCTTGGCTCCGTCCGTTACAAAAATGAGCCAATTTGTTATTGAGTCTAATGCAACTAGGTTTTTATATATGAGTATGTTGCATACTTGATTAGCAGCCTCCAGAATTACCTTAAGATTGAATGGTCCGATAACCGCAGCCGTGGGAATTATTCAATTGTCAAAGAAGACTCTAAACTTATGGTATACGCGGGCATAGCTGCAATCTGTCTTATTAAAAAAAGATTTGCTTAACTCTTTTGCGGTCAGCAAGCAACTCAGCTCTGTCTTTCATCATAAGCTGTCTAGCAATTTCCAATGCTTGAACGCTGGCGATGCTATGAGAGAGTGTAAGCCAGCTTTAGGGCTTTCGCTTTGATTGAGGCAATGCTATCGCAAAAATAGTGCGGTGCATTACGAAAAGTGGTGATTAGTCTTATTAAGGCTTTATATATGTTTAACGCGACTGGTTTTCCGAAAGAGTCCATGGGCTTACACAATATTTTGATCAAATTATGTTGCTTCTGCTTGCTAACGATTGTGCTACTCCACTCTTCTTCTTCGTAGTGCTTTAGCCCCTTTCGGGCCTTCGTTTCCTGCAATAAGCGCCTCCAACTGTCTCGGTCTATTGACTGCGTCTTCCAATTTTGAAATCCTAGTATCAATCAACTGTCTTCGTCGCCCAAGTCAGACCAGCGTGTCTCCATTGTTCATCTATACAATTCATGTGACCAGCCCATTGCAGCTTCCGCGGTCTCACAATCGTTGAGACCTCCGGCTCGTCAAAAATTTCGTACAGCTCATTGTTGTATCGAGATTGCCATTGGTCCCCGTCTTGCTTCGCTCTGATTATTCACCTCAGGACTCGTCTATGGGGATGCTTGGGTTAAGGTCCATTTTTCACACCCATAGTAAAGCATAGGTCTTATCACAGAGTTGTATACCTAGAACTGGCCTTCAAGATCGTCAAAATTGAGTAAAATATTTATTTTATTTCGTTACTGGTTATCGTTATTTTGGCGCCTAAATACAAAAATTCGCCCACATTTTCGATATTGTATTCATTCACCTAGTGTGATATTATGTGCATTTGAGGCATTCTTCCTCTCCGAACCTTAAGTAGTCCAGTTCGATTTATTTTCCTGCCAAAGTAAATGATCCTGTTTTACCATGCAATCTATCTTCCGTATCTACTTAAAACACATATTGTGGATGTTTTTGTCCCGAAAAGATTATAACATAGCTCTTGTTTTTGCAGGATTCACTTTCAAACCAAGCGAGGCACAAAATCTGCTGAAATTATTTATCTTTTTTTGTAAACCGTCCACAATGACAACGAGCTTCTTGCCCTCTAATAGCATAAGAAAATTGGCGGCGTATTGCAAGATAGTTATCATTCGCGTGGCTGTGTAGAGCCATCTTATACGCGGTAAACAGGAAGGGACTTAAATCGGCGACCTGTGGGATACCGTACTGAAAAGTTCAACGATCCAGTTGATATATAGTGTGCTTACGTTACGGTGACTAAAGTCTGCTCGAAGAGATGAGGATCCACATGTTCATATGCACTAGTGACATCGCGAATGAGCCATTTGAAGCTTAGAATCCTTGTCGTTGCAACTTTGAGCATCGTTGTATTAAGACAAGCCCAAATGGACGTATTTTTCCTATATGCGAAGCAGTTTGTGGATAAGATATTGTTTTCCTCAGTAAAACTATCGAATTTGATTTAAATCAGGTGCACTAATTAAATAAATCGGTCTTCAACTATTGAAATGTACTGAATCCTTTTTGGGGTTCAGTATAGAGGCGATTCTGATGAGCCTGCATGCATCTGGGATTTTGCACTCAATAACAGCTTTACTCCAAGCCTCAATGTTGCAGTGAAGGATATTAGCAGCAAGAATTGTTAAGTATATTATAATCAATTAAGTCGACACCAAGCGCAGTGGGCTTTCTTTGCTCGTTAAAGATCTGTTGTACCTCCTCAGCATTAAAGAGGTGATTGGGGTTAACGCCAGTTATGGATTCTTTGATGCTATATGATATAAAATATCATCAAGGTATATATCCTCAAGCGAACGTAAACTTTCCTCTTCATCCATTTGATCACTTGTATTTCCAATCTTGAAGTTTTGATATTATTGATATAAGGTCCAAGCTCGTTTAATATTACCTTTCTCACCGACATTAAGATCAGTTTTTTCCTCACCCTTTCTTTTCAGCATCTCTAACCGCCGCTTCGCACTAATGTCTTGCTTCAATTAAGGCGGACCAGTTCTAAAAGTACTTCAAATACTTGAAACTGCCTGGTGCCATATTTTTTCTTTGCGAGATTTTCTAATATTTGTTGCTGTATTTAAGTCCCTTGCGTGTGGTATTTTAGTATTGATAATGATTTAGCTCACGTCATTTAGCATCTCCTTAATATTACTGTTGAAAGAACTAATCGCAATATCGTTACTAATCCTGCCCTTAATTTGACTCAGCCGCCAAGTGCCCGAGTGCATTTTAATTGTGATTTTAATTAGACAATGACCACTATTACACAGATCGTCCTTGACCTTGTACCAGCTGGCCAACTTGAACGGTATCTTTGACAAGGTTACATCTGGAGAGGACAATATTCATTTGCCCTCAAACTTGATTCTTCTGAAAGTATAGGTTCCAGTGTTAAGTATTTTGTATTTCAGATTTTCCAACCATTCAAGAAGAATTTTGACTTTGATAGTATTAAGATCACATCCGATGACAATACGTCAGGCATAATCCAGCTGGGGCTTGATTTTGTCCATTCCATGATATATACCGAGACAAGGAGACTACAACCGCTTCCAGATTGGTGTTCAATCTAATTTGTCTATAATTGATATTGTTACGTAATACGATGGGATGCGAAAACCCTTCCTTAGCTGTTTATTTGAGGCGAGTATCCTTTAAACGTGCGGCTACACCACTAGCATACGTATGTTTCATAATCATCCTTCTTACGACCCCAACATGGGTCCGTTTACTTACAAATTGATCCCTTCTTAACTGTAGAAAATCCATTTGCATGATCTCCTCTATCTATTTCTATGTACTGTATAATTGTTGTAGCTTCTCTGTTAGTGGCATTTATTATCGAACTCACTTCAACCTCGTGCTTATATTTTAACCACTTTGGACAGTTGTGACCAGTGACTATATATTCGCTGCTTTTACAAAATATAGTGTAGAAGAAGGGAGAGGAACTACCCCACCCTTAATGCCTGCGGACGCTACAGAATGCTCCGTCTATCTTTTAGAATTGCCCAAATGATGCGTAAACATGGTTCAATTTGTCAACCGATCTAAGCATCTCTCACATTAGACTATACAGAGAGAGCCCCCTATTACGTTAAGAAAGTTACCATGTTGCCTGACTAATCTCCTGCACGCAACAAATTTGTCACAGGTGTCATCTTCCTCCCATGTAATCGGGAGATCGTGAGTTGCCACTCATTTAGGCCAAAAAAAAAACAAAAATTCGCGAGAAAGAGCAAGATAAATGCCAGTTTAATCATGTCTTCGATTAAGCTACGGCCTCCGATCAGGGATAAGATGCACTGTCTGTTGAGTGATCATTGCCTCCCCTCGTCTTGCCTTCGTTTGTACGCAGATAGATACTCCTGCGATTTCTAGCAAGATAGCCAGTTGGTCGTGCTCCTGCAGTACTCAGAAACTGTCCGATATACGGATACAATTTGTGGCACTCCTAGTCCCTACACTTGTGCTAGCCACTTTCGGTATAATTCTTTGCTGAGAGCGTTGCCCATATATCTGATCCACACAGAAGCATATACTGTACGCCACTTATCAAGAGTCGTTTTTAATAATAGTTTTGATCGCTTTTTGATAACACACGGTTGAAGTACGATACGATTTTCTCTTCAGGATCAATTGTTGAGAAAACACTGCGCCAATTCCGATGTTGCTCGCGTCAGTATCGAGGACAAAGGTTTCTCCAGTCTTGCATACGTCAACAAAGGTGCTTTACATAACTCCTTTTTCAGCTATTCAAATATGATCTGGCATTGTTCGCCCCCATGCGAACGGCCTCTTCTTTTCGGTTAAGCAATTTTAGCCAAGTACTTCACAAATCGCCTGTAGTACATTGCCAGTCCCAGAAAATGCTGAAATTTGTGCTTATCGTTCGGTATTGGCCAGTTTTTCATGGCTTCCATTTTCTCCGGATCCATCTATGTTCCTTCTGCAGATACCACATTTCCCAAGTACCTAGCCTCCTTGCTGAAGGATTTGCACTTCTTTGGACTCAGCTTTTAAGGTCCGCATATTTTCATCAAAGCCAATATCGATTATATCGTCCAAATAAACGAGACAGGTCTTCCAGCTTAAACCACACAAAACACGCTCCATCAGGCGTTAAAATCTAGCTGGCGCATTGCAAAGTCCAAAAGGTATCACAAAAAATTTCCCCTGACGGGATTCAACTAAAAATACATCAGAAAAAATATTTCCGCAGACCGGTCCCAGCTGAAAATGCTGTTTTCTCACGAATGTCTTACCTCTTTAGATTCAACATTGAAAATCATCTCGCGTCTTTTAAGGTGTCCCTAATATCGTCAATACAAAGCAGTGGGTAATAATGCTTCTTTGTTACATTACTAAGCTGCCTGTAATTTACGCAAAATCGTGTGCTTTCATCCTTTTCTTCACAAGAACTATAGGTGACGTCCATGGACTAGTTGACGGCTTGTTTCTCCATGTCGCTGATTATTTTATGCACCTCGTTGCGTTTTGCAAGCGATAATTGTCTAGTGGGTTGCCTGATTGATTTAGCGCCCATGGTATCAATCGTACGCATGACTTTGTTCGTTTTGCGTTGATCTTCGTCGTTGGAAGAAAACACAGCTGCAAATTCGTTAATTAACTGTAGAACACGAGATCGGTCACCGACTGAAAGATGATTCATCTCAATCATTGTTCCGGCCATGTTCCGTGTAACGACCACCTCCTCTTTTGCATGACAGTGTGATTTGCCGGACAAATCCATCGCAATTTATGAAGCAATAGGCTAGCAGTTCCTTCCTTTCACCTTTACTTTCCTCCCTGAAACGCTCATCACTCTTATCGACACACAGTTTTCATTGCCGATCTTCACTAAACTTCGCGCCATTAGTAAATTCCGTAGCGCCGGTAGTTTTGCTGACTTCACTACGTAGAAACGATAAACCCCAGGATTTCGATCAAGCTTAGCTCGCAATATGTGCTCTGATTAATTCGTCACATCTGCATCCTCTGTGACCACGACTCGCAGCTCTACTCCTTCTATATCGGAAACTTCAGCCATGATTTAAACGTTACGCCATTGTAGTATCCTTCGATCTAAGTCCAGAGTAAATTCGTTTGATTTCAGGAAGTCCATCCAGAGGATATACTCTTCTGTTACATCTGTAAGGAGGGACTTATTGCTGAATGCGATGTCTCCCAATATGACCCGTTTTTCGATTTCACCATGCACTGCCGTCGTCTCACCAGTCGCTGTTCGCGGTAAAAATTTCCCGCTATTTCTGAGTTGTACTCCTCTTACGATGTTCGGTCTCAGGATAGATTTTGCTGTACCAGTACCGATAGTGATTGTTTGCCACCTATCAATCGAGTAAGGCAAAGTGGTTCTCTCTTCCATGATGGCAGTTCCTAGGGTATTTTCTCTACAAGTCAACTTCTGCCTCGTAAAGTTGGCTTTGAAATGTTCCAGAATGATGGCGCCAGTCTCCCAAGAGAAGGAACAACCCGAGGAGCAGTGCCCATCAATTTCGATGAAACCGCAGTTTGCAACAGGCACCAGCCCGTTTGCAGTAAACGTCGCTCACCATCGGGCCAATAAACGTGCTGTCATGGTAACAGCCAAGATGGCGCGTGGTGGTTACACCCACACTTTCTTTTATTCGCATTGTTTTCGATTTGCATATTTGCACCAGTTTCTCCCTCAATCTTCTAGGGGTTAGATACTCATCTAATTTGTTTAGTTTCTCAACGCGTGAGTCCCATTTATGGTGAGGCGTGTCGTCGCCGCTCATAGCTTATTTGCTTCGGATTCTATTTAAACAATTCTTTAGTCCACATTTAATGTGCTTTCATTTTGCAATTCTATTTACTTAATTTATTTCACCTTGCTGCTCATTAAGTCCGCCGAAACCGACACGGTACTTGCTAGTGTTCACTTTACTATTTGTTCAGGATTCAACCTTTCACGTTTGCTCTCTGCAAGACAACTCACAAAATGTTTTTTAAATTTTGCCTCCCCTTGGGCCTCCGATGCATAAAATGACTTTTTTCTTTCAGATCCTAGTAGCTCTAATCAAAACCTTTCATTTGATACCCCACTCGACTACCTTTGATTAAAAGAAAATTTAAGGGCTACTTCGTTATTAGGGGGGGCCCCCTTAAAAAACTTTGAAATTTTTGGTAAGACCTAACCCGTCAGAGAGACCACCATTTCTGACCTTTCCACAAAGTTTGACCAATCTAGCTTCGATAGTTTCTGAGGAATCTTGCTGTGACGCACGGAAAAACAGGTCGCGAAACTAGAAGTCTTGGTAAATTTTTTTTACAAGGAGTAAAAAAGAGGAAAAAGGACCGGACCAAGCTCAAGTGAATCGTGGTTTCTTATTATGCGCAAGAAAGGAGAGTGAAAATATCGATCATTGCGAGTAAATGGCACCGCAAAAATATTTCTATTCTGAAACGGGTATACCCCCTGTCGAGTACGCTTTTCAGTACTTAAATTTAAAGCAATGTGATGGTGGCAGAGTTGATACAAAAAACACTGGTCTAAAAAAACTCTACGAGTTTTCAGGGTAGGAACACAGTGGAATGTTAAGCGATGCTGATAGGATTGGTAGGGTAAATTAAACCTGTAGAATAAAGAGATCGAGTGAACCTTTGCTGAACAGACTCCAAGGATGAATAAAGGCAAGAACAGTGAGGAGACCAGACGACAGCACAACATTTAAGAAGTGGACGAACACGACAAACAAACAAGCGGACAGCGACAAAAATGTTGCGAAATTTATTCATATCACTGAGCACGAAACTCTTGATGCCCTCGATACCACATTAAAAATGTGCTCATCGGATTTGAGTAACGGATCAAACGTACTCACGGCTAGGCGGGGAGCACCATTCACAGTATACTTGAACACAACGGGAGACTTAAACAGAAAGGCCGTTTTGTGGCATTTGGCAATGTCGAGGCAAAGGAGAATCGATTTACACCAATTGCTTAAGGCAATGAGATTGTGTTGGAGATAGAAGCAATCCTGTAGGGATTTGATCTCACAGGAAACTTTATAATCATCTGCAAAAAGAAAACAAGGTGACCTAATTACAGACAGAAGGGGGCCAAGGACGGAGCCTTGAGGAGCACCAGATGAAGAGAAGAATGGCAAGGAGCTAGTACCAAGAAGACACACAAGGCATGCACGTAAGAACAGATAGGAAGACATCGACGAGAGAAGGTCTTCAGTGATTCCGTAAGACTTCAGTTTATAGTATAAAAAAGAACGGTTCACAGTGTCGAAAGCTGTAGTAAAGTCGATGAAGATGACATCTACTTAGTGTTGATTATCTGAAGCATTTGCAATGTAATCATTAAATTCAATAGAATTCGTGAGGAATCCATGTTGTTGAGGCGGTATCATTGGACTCAGTAAAACAGAGAGTCGGTTGTGAACCAGGCACTCTAGCAACTTTGGAAAGCAACACAATAGACATTTAGGGTGATAACCCACCATTTTTGAAAATCGGGACAATGTTGGTTTCTTTCCAACAAGTGGGAAAGGTTCCAGAACAAAGACTAAGCTTAAAGAGATGGGATAGGGAAACACTTAAAGAGGATGCAAGTGACTTAGCAAATATGTTGGGCAGTCCATCTGGACCAAGACTTATATAAGGATTAAGCGAATTGGTTAAAGATTCAATTTCTATGTAAGCCGTAGAAAGAGAATAAAGGAATGGAGGGTGATTTGTAGATTTGTTCTTGAAGGTATTAGAGCACGAAGACAAAGAGAGGAAGTAGGGGAAAAGAACCGAGCAAACAAGTTCAAAATTGCTTGAGGAGTTGAAGCCCTAACATAATCCCAATGAATAGTATGACGAATGCCATGCGAAGATTTGAAAGATCTAATATAAGACCAGAAAGGCTTGAAGTCATTGGCAAACAAAGAAGCTTTGCAGGTTACAAAAGTACGTTTTCAGTGCCAATTTTATTTCCTTTTTGCAGTAGCCCTTAACTGAGCAAACATCAATCGAGATTCCTAAGTGCGAGTAGATTTAAAGCAGCAGAGTCCTTTTACTTTCTCTATTAAAGCTCTTAGAACTCTCTGAGTAAGCCAAGGTTTGTCTTTGGCTTTACGGCTACGTTTGAGCGGTGTACGAGTATACTGCCTCTTATACTTTCACCTCCGACATGTCAACGAAAACTCAACCATATGATTCGTGAACATTCAACAGATGACGGGGCACATCTTGCCAAGTTGAATTTTAAATTCTACACAGCACAATTTTGTAAGATAAATCGTGTTGAATGTGGTGCAAAAGTGTTGCAGAAGTGATAATGAATTCAATTGAAATGTTTGGCTATGATCGCGAGTGTTGTTGCGTCGGGGGGAAATGAAGTAATGTGTGTGGGATTATAAAAACAGCCATCGGAACCATGCCAGGGACGTATTCTTCGTAGGGAAAGTCATGCTGAATCTTTTTTTTCGTTTGAACTAGAATTGCCGCACAGAAAATTGATTTAGTTCAAGATGCGAAATTTGGTGAGAGACGTCACGTCAAACTTATTTGAAGTTCGAATTAACAGCTGGTTATATGCCAACTTTACGCCACATCATGAAATGCTTCAACTCTCTCGACGTACGAGTATATCGTATCTATTCTCTCTGACATCTATCGCCAGAACTAATCACCTTGGAGCAGTTTGACCGCTCATCTTAAATGGACTTCCCGCTGTCTCTCTGTTCGTCTGTGCGTCCGTCTATCAGCCCGTTCATCCATCTGGAGGTCCGTTACATCCCATAATAATTCATTCCAAAAAGGATGCCCTGTTTTCAAATTAACTTATATTTTTAATTATGCATCAAAAGAGGGCCAAAACATTGCCGCCAATTCGTATGAAGATTGATCTGGACAGAACTTATTCCAAATTTTAACATATCCTTGAATTTAACTTTAAGATACAATCAGAAATACATAGAATCCTATGAGACATTCTGCTTTTTCGACCAACCGTATACCATCACGTTTCGCAGACTGTACGTCCAAAGTACTCTAGCAATAATATTTTCATTTGTTGCACGGCATAAAGCAACGTTAATGTCGAGTATCTGCATGCACGATGTATGGTAACATATTTATCTTTTGTTTCCAGTCTAAAATTTTCGGGGAGTGGCTTTGGCATGATACCAACAAGTGAACTACACCGTCAAGAATCTGAGCATACATTACCTCTTCAAATATTTCATAGAGCTGAAAATGTAGAGATTTATTTGAACCAGATGACCCGCTAACCATGTCCCAACCTCCATGGATGCAAAAAGTACCTGTCAGATACAAAGAAAAGATACAGCATCCAACTCGGTATCTATCTATAGCTCAATCTCAAGTATCTTGTTATATAGCACCCTGGCAAATTATAATAATAATCTAAAGATAATACCAACGAAAAAGCCATGAAATTAAAATCAGATAGGAAATCGTGTAGATACAATTGTAGCAATTTATTTGTTTTTCCTTCCGCAGCACTAGTCGTAGATGAGACTTTCGATTTGCGCTGTAACGACTCCGGTGCATGTGACTCCAATCAAATTGGGGTCTGTGCTCCACTGGCTTGCCCCGTGTTTTGTTTCGTAATGTGGTTTTGTTGATTTGTAACCATGAAGGGCTTGGAATGATTTGAAAGATACAAAGTTAATGCTTGTTTCTACGTCGTCGCCGAGTTGATGAGTTTCGTGAAAATCAACGGCTTTCCACTTAGATTATTGCTGATGGAGTTCAGTTTCTTGGGTAATTGAAGGTATTTGTTTAAGGTTGTAATTCACAGTATCGACATTATCTTGGATATGTGGTTTTCAGCATTGTTACCGTAGCGAAGCAAAATCTATCGCAACCAAGCCCCAAATGACTGCTTTCCCATCTATCAAGTGTTAAAAGCTTATTCTACCTTTGCCCACCATAGATTGGACTCCACGATACCTTTCACTTCCCATTTCAGTATGTCTTCATGTGCAAAGGTACGCTTGGCGCTTGCACGACACGAGTCGTTTGGAGCCGCACTAAGACCTTTTGTTTACAAATTGTAAAATGAATCGTATTAGAAGGTCTCTCCCTTACTGTGGTATTGTCGTTTTCGTTGCTATCGAACGTCTTTTGTTTTTTCGTTCGATGTAAAGTGAATTAAACGAACCGTGTATCCAAAATCATGCTGGGTCGTTGTTGTCGTTTGCTGGAAGCTTTAGGTCTACTATTTATGGGCTAGATGGATGGAAAGATAGATGAAATGACACAGAAGGGCTCCAAAGTGCATTTTGTAGTTTTTTCCCTAAAAGATTGCAGAGAAACGCTAACAATGGATTCATATTACTTAGCAATTTTTATTTTTTCTCGAGGCGGGCCCATAAACATTTGGTGAAAGTAAATGTGGTGAAACCTTAAGGTATTACATTAGTTGCCTTTTTTGCCGATTGCATTGCCTAAGTAGAATTGAGGTTGATTGAAATGTTAATAGTAGAGTTGCTGGTAGAAGGGCATAGGGCTATGGCCTACTTTTTTCCCATTTTGAAAGGTTTTTTAAAAAACACAACTTGGCAGAAAACAATTGATCATTAAGATTAATGGTGGCCCATAGGAAATGACAGGCGTTGCGTGAGAAAATATGGCAGAAAAAATTCTTGCGTATGTTTAGCAAACCAAATTTGATTGAGATATCCTATAAATGTATTTTCTATACTGAGAAAATCATTCTTATGCTATGTACACCGAAAGAAAAATCGATTATCACCTTAATTAACTTAGATAATTTATTTTCATTGGAACTGCCAAACAATTCACGGAAGTTCAAAGAAATTTAAAAAAAAATAATTCCCCCCTTTATTTCCACGATATAATTTGTATTTAAAGCATATAATTCTTTCGTTTCATTTATATACGCATTAAAACCTATATTTGTATACTTCCTCTTCGTAGTACTACAGCCCCGCTCGGGCCTTCGCTTCCTGCAAATGGCGCCTCCAGCTGTCTCGGCCCATTGATCGCGTCCTCCAATTTCGAAATCCGAGCAGCGATTAACTGTCTTTGTCGACTGAGTCAGACCAGCGTTTCCTCGGTTTTCCTACTGGTATCCGGCCTTCAGTTCTCCCAACGAATACCTTTTTGGGTATCCGTTGTTCGTCCATAGGATTCATGTGGTCAGCCCAGTGCAGCCAGTGAGACCACCGGGTCGTCAAAAATTTCATACAGCTCATGGTTGTATCGAATTCGCCATTGGTCCCCGCCTAGCTTTGCTCCAATTATTCGCATCAGGACCCGTCGCTCAAAGGCGTTGAATATATTTGCGGATGCTTGGGTTAGGGTCCATGTTTCACACCCATAGCATAACACAGGTCTTATCACAGTTTTGTATACTTGGAGCCTTGTTTTCCTGTGTATGCAGCTGGTCTACAAGATCGTCAAAATTGAATATAATATTTTATTTGCGAGCTGTATTCTTCGGCGTATTTCGTCCCTTTCATTAGTGGTTCGCGTTATTTTGGCGCTGAAATACACAGGTTCGCTCACATTTTCTATACTGTATTTGACAAGTGTGATATTTTGTGTATGTGTATGTTCCTCGGCTCGAGGCCTATCTTCGTTGGATCAGAACATGGTCGATCTGGTTTCGTGTGTTGCCATTCGGTGATACCCAGGTCATTTTATGAATTCGGCCATGTGGGAAGCAAGTCGAACGTATGACTAGATTAATTCTAGATGCAAAGCCAATCAGGCGCTGGCGGGTATCATTTGTTTCATAGTGGAGGCTATATCATCTAGTCGCTCCCTTGATGAGATAGCTCATTGCCAACGTTAGCTTTGAAATCACCCAGAACTATATTTGTGTCGTTTGTAGGCAATGACTCGACTAGTCTTTCCAGGTGATTGTAAAATGTTTCCTTCAATTCTTCGTCCTTTTCTTCGATCGGGGCGTGAACGTTAAGTAGCCAGATTTTAAAGAGTATTGCTTTTATATGGATCGCTCAAGGCCGTTCATTGACTGCCTTAAAATCAATAACGTGCGATTTGAACTCTCTATCCACAATGAAGGCCACTCCGAATTCTTGTTTTCCAGTAGGCTTCCCAATCCAATTCGTTTCCTGGATTGCCAGTAATTTTAATTGATATTGACTGGCCTGTTGTAAAAGGTCCTTAACAGCGTCAGGGTAGTTTAGTAATCTGACATTACAATGCCATAGTCCTTTTTACGTTTGCGTGGTCGTTGCTGTGAGTCCAATCCCTCTCGAGGCCTATCTGCAGGTTTCGAAACATTTTAAGGTTATTCAAGGACGAAGAATTAGCCCGTCGCACAACCTCCATTCCGGCGGCATGGTTATTACGTCGATTCCGTTATCAGGTGCGGAAGATTCGCCTTCATCCTCTTACGTCCCCACAAAGGAGATGTAAGTAGAATTTAGTAACAGAGCTGTAGATTTATTTACAGTTATTAGCATTTCTCGGCATTTAATGTCCCATTATTGGGAAACCAGTAAACCCATTGTGCGACCATAATAGAATTTACTACCATTTAATTGGGGGATTTTTGATGAGGAATCATGGTAACTATGGGTTGGGGAAACAAGGGGTTCCCTCCTCCTTTCTCAGACCGTCTACGGCTTAGTTATCTTTATTTACACAAACGTTTTTTCAAAGCCAATTACCTAACCACATTTTAATTACGAAAACCAAACGCCTTTTCACTAAACGGATATTTACTTCATGAGTTTAAATAGCCACGTGTCTCATTACCTGGGTCATAAATCCAAAGTTCCTGACCCTATATTTATTGATTTTTAGGGACTCCGTCGTGTCTAACTTCCAGGTGTTCATGATAGTATTGATTACTGTGACGTCCTCCTCTGTAATTTCGTGGTTTTCTCGTACCATATGCTCAGTTACTTTGGATCGAAAATTTGAATTTTCCTTCTTTTTCTTTTTATTTGCTGCTTCGCATAAATGCTCCGCAAACCTGACGATTATTATTATTATCAGTCCAATGTAGCTACCGTGTCAATCTCCACATTGATATTTGGTAAATTCATCTGCTCCCCATCTTGTGCATAGAGCTTAGTAAGTTCTGGAGTCTTGTTGCTCTACTTGTACACACTAGATTAATGCCTAATTTTTTCAGAGCACTCCCCATTCTTTTCATTTTAGAGTTTTAGGCCACCAGCAGTCATATTCTTTTATCTACTGTCGGAGTCAGTGTTGAAAATGTCCTAGTGATGTCCTGCTTCGTTCACTTTTCCATGAGATCGCACCCTGGTGTCAGCAGGTTTGCGGTATATTTCAAATTCTAGCCCATTTCATATTATACACGCCATCAAGCCTAGAAAAGCGAGTCTTCTATTAATTTTTGTCTCATGCGTGAAGCTGATGTTTTTGTGCATGGAATTTATCTCGGTGCGTGCTTGTTGAACCCGTTCCTGCTTGATGACTGAAAACACGTCATTGACATATTTTACCCATCGATGTGGCAGTTTCCCTTCTCGTAGTAGCTTCTCGTCTAAGTGTGATAGGAACTGCTCGATTAATACATATCTTCGTGGATATATTGGTATTATTTAATGCACGAACTTTTTTTTAAGTCAACCAATATGTATATGCCAATATGGTTGTTTTTGAAATCCACTGTGCACAAATAATGCATCTTTCAAACGATTGTATTTGAATTGAATAATTCACTGTAACATTCATTATAACGTTATTTTAATATAGCGGGCGCTAGTCTATATTGAAAATCCACAACTTTCACTTCACGAAAAAAATAACACATTCAATCTTATCAGAAAACATATAACATGTACGCATCACAATTCATTTGCACCTCGATATTTTTCCCTTTTAGCTTGATTATCCACTTGGTGTTGAAATGGTAGAAAGTCTTTCGTGCATAGCTAAAGCTACAGGGCTTGTAAATGATAACATGTTTGCCGACAATACGGAACGACAATAAGGAATTCGCAATCAAAAACCAGATAATCTTTAAAATTGATCTGGCCACGCTGGTGTTTTCGAAGCAACTCTCTTTTGTCCAAGGGAAATGTAAACTGTTTTCAATTTAAAGATACCGCACAATTCGTAAATTTTTAAACGATTTGCTGATTTAGAATCAAGTTTCAACTTAAAAGGAACAATTCATATCGCGGTGTGACAACGTTCTTCCAATACAAAATACGGTCTTTTTCCTTTTGTTCCTCCGTGCCCAAACAATCATCAGTCGTCGTTCGTGACGTCACAGCAACTCCCCTGTTATTGCCTAGCGCACAGTTAACCGTCATTGACGACATCTATTCAATTTTTCTCGCGCCGCAATGCGATTTTTCCAACTTGTTTTGTCTTGATGCAATTCGAGATATTGATAAAATAGAATAGATGTTGGAGAAAAGAATTTTGGGTGAAAGAAATTTATCATTATTGTCGCAAATGGTTAACAATGGTGCAGGCATAGAACTATGAAGTCTTGCAGGCAATGTCATTACGGCTTTTGAATAATATGATGCATAAATAAAAATAGTGAGCAGGACTGCAGATAGTACCATGAGGAAACGTAGAACGCGACAGTGTTGTAACGCCATTGTTTGAAATTTCCTGAACTCAGCTGCTGTTCCTCTTTCTTTTTTTTTTCTTATTGAAAATTGTTTCTTTTTTCTATTGCTTATTTCCATCGAGCTTGCTTTCATTATATTTCGGAAAACAATAAACTTAACGTCAATTTTATAAAATTAATAAAGCAAAAATAAATAAAATAACCTTAATAATATAAAACTTTATCGATCCCAAAGGAACAAAATATAAATATTAATTTATATTTTTATGATTTTTCCTTCTTGCTTTTTTCTTGTCTAAAGGTGTTCAAGTGAAACCACAGGTCGGTTTTCAACGTTGAACATTTTCCAGGATGAGTTTGTTGGTTGGTCGCGGTTTATGCTTAACAGATTTTTTCATTATTCGAGTGATTTTGAAAAAATGGGAACCGTCAATCTAAGTGATTTAAATTTATAGCAAGGGAAGTTTAACTTGTTTGCAGTCTATAAGAGATGATTTGATTTAATTTGCTGAGAATTCGTTGAAGTTTTAATAATTGTGTAACATTTCGACGTCGTATAATATACTAAGATATACATATTTTGCAAAATTTAAGTAAAGTTGTGAAATATTGCATTGAAAACTGTCTGTCGTTGATTATGTTGTTAACATAGATGATGACGGTGATAATCAGTATTTACTGTCATTGATTGTCATACGGTTATCTGAATGTTGTATAGCTCGGGATTCTCATAGCGCTCGATATTCGAGGTCGAGGAGGAATGAGGTGTAGCAGTGGCGGGAACCATTTAATGATTGTGAATAATATTTATCTCCCATTATCCTTTTCGTGAAGGCTCCTCAGGCAGTTTGCATAGGCGGACTGCTCGATTACTAGACAGCGATGATGTAGCCGATGTCATCACGACAGAGCGCGATCTTGGGCTAATAGCATCGTTTCATGCTTTTCACTTCTTTGTATGCTTATCTTGTGTTATTGCTCGCTAGAGATACGTCGATACTTCTAAAATGGTCGTCATAGTATTTTCTTTTCTTCATTCAAATTACCTTATTCGCAACTGTTTCGAGATTTTTATAATGCTCTCTCTTTGTCCTGGTTTTACTACCTAATATTGGTTATACGCCTGATTCTTTTTGTCCAATGCATCCTGACACTCGTCATTGAACCAATCATTTCTGATGTCCGATCGTCTGTTCTGCCACGATCTTAATGGCCGCTTTCACTCCCACCCACATTCTTGCTGCTTGATTTCAGTAATGTGTGCCGATAGGATGGGTGCTAGGTAGTTGTCGAGGGTCCCTTTGAAATTTTTTGCCACAGAGGCCGTTTGGAGTTTCTTGATGCCAAATTTCTTTAGATGACTGATCTTCGCCGAACACGCCTTTAACATATGAAATGGATCGGTCGATTCTGAGTTGAAATTGACTCCTCGGTATGTACGGACGTCAAGTCAGCTCGAGGCCCAGCGTTGTTGGATCAGAAACAGGTCGATCTGGTTTTGGGTGCTGCCATCCTGTGGTATCCACACTATTTTATGTATTTGTGGATGTAGAAAGCAAGTCAAACGTGTGGCTACATTTCTACTACATGCAATGTGAATCAAACAAACCCTGGCCATTGTCATTTGTTTCTTCGTGAAGGATGAGATACCTCATTGCCAACCTTAGCGTTGAAATCATCCAAAATTATTTTTTATATCATTTGTAAGCAATGATTCAAATCGTATTTTCAGGAGATTGTAGAAAGTTTCCTGTGTTTCTTCGTTCTCTTCTTCTGTTGGTGCGTGTACGTCTATCGGCCCGATTCCTTGCTACGAGTAGTTTTCCTTAGAGCTGATGCGATTTAGCACCTCAGCTTCCTTCTATCTGTGAGCAATTTTTGCTCACTGTAATAAGCGAGATCATACCAATTTGTTTTTATTTATATTATACAGGTATTTAGTTAAAACAAGCGCGAATATTTGAATAGGTTTCATTTTGGAGTGCCTGACGTCGTAGGATTCCCAAGGTAGTGTTAGGATGCCTATCTACTATGTCGAGCAGTTTAAGTGCTTTGTCACGTACGTATTTTTCAACGTTTGGATCCTGAAGTGCTTTATAAATCCGCATTTCTAACATACCATAGGATTCCTAAGATCTGTCTGATGACTTTGTTTTGTATGGATTGTAGTGCCTTTTTGTTGTTCCGTGTCATCTGGTAGAAGGCGGTACTACCATACAGTAGCGTCGGTCGTATTATTTGCTTGTAGATCAGCAGACGGTTATTAGAATTGAGTCTCTTGGCCTTAAAGAGTGGATAGAGTTGAGATAAGCAACCATAGCTATGCCCTTGTTTACTGTGTTATGGTCGGTCGAGAAAAATTTGTTGTCGAATCTCAGTCCTGAGTATTTGGTTGTTCTTGACCAGGCAATATTTATGTTATCAACAGTCAGAGATGTCGGTTGCTGTTGTCCTTTTCTAGTTATAAATAATGCCTGAGTCTTGTCTGTGTTTAACTTAGTCGTCCACTTATGAAAATACTCCAAAAGCATGTTTACGGAGAGCTGCAGTTTGGTATTGATAACTCTTGCTTGTCTAGATGAGTAAAAGATACAGTTGTCATCGGAAAATTGGGACTTTTGAACGTTTAATGGCAGTCGATGTACGTCTGCAGTAAATATATTGTATAGTATTGGATAGATGGTGATCCTTATGAGACGCTAGGTTAAACTCGACGCAGGCTTGAGAGATGTTTGTAGATTTTGATACAAAATGATCCACCTTTTAAAAAATAGCCAATGATTTGGGTGAGCTGTAGTGGCATTTGGAGTTCATGCTTTTTGTGAATAAGTCATGCATACCTGGCTTTATTAAAGGCTTTGACTATATCTTGATTTCCTGCGTTTTAGCCCTTTTTTAATATGTTTGGCCGCCCTAGTAAGCTGGAATTCTATGCAATCTGTAGGCTTGAAGCCGGATTGTTCTTCTGAAACTATTTCCTTTTCGGTAACAACCTCGTTTTGTTGGTTTAGTAGCACCCGCTCTACTATTCTCGACCAATACGTTGCCAGTTTTGAGAGGTTTTTACCAGGTTTTAGGAGAATAATAACAATTGCCGATTTCCATATTTTGAGTTATACTCACAAGCAGAAAATCGCGTTTGTAGTCGTTATTAACACTTTGAAGGTGTTAACCGGAAGCCATTCCACTATGTTATTTGAAATTAAATCAAATCCTGGTACTTTCTGTCTGTTTAGTACTCGTATGATGTCTTTTACCAATTGCAGGCAGGTGCTGTGTATTTGGTCGGAATCTGCAATGTCTGTCCAAATGAGCTTGTTGGTCAATCGATTGACATGATGTTCATGTTCGTCAAGGTCCTTCTCATCGGATGAATTTTCATAGAACTGCTATTCCATTTTATCTGTGAAGGCCTCCGCCTTACCAGAACTGTCGAATTTAATATCATAAGGGTCATGAATAAGTGGTATTTTTATTTGTTTTTTTATACGAAAATATATGGATGTCTTTCAGAAACCGTCACACCCAAGCTTTAGGGTTTGCAAGAAGCTCTCTCGTTGTTCATTACAAAATTTTGATATCCAATCACAAATTTTGTTTGTAATTTGATCTGCTTCCTGGCATAATCTAGAATCACCTGTGTTCCTAGTTCTTCTCCGAACTCGATTCCACCTTATTAATTCTTTAATGTCCTTAGGGACTTCGTAGAGATTTGATATCCTTGTCAGAGTTATGACTGAGTGATCCTCTTTTGTCTGCACTATTTCGCCTGTGATTTTTCCTATCATTTTTTCAGTGTCGCGGACTGTTTCAGGTGTTTGAATAACGGTTTTTTTAGCCAGCGTGACTTAGAAAGCTTGCCAATCAGTTTTCTTCTTTACTTGTAGGGGTTCGTCGATGTATATTTCTTCTATTGAATAGAGCACTGGTTTGTGATCGAATGAAGGTTCTTCGAGAACTTCAATGCGCACATCGTGCTCAAAGGGACATGAAATACCGATATCGAGAGGATAACCATTTTTGTAGCCGTAATGTATTGTCTCGTTGAGAAGGTGCAGGATTAGTGGATTATCTGTGATGAATCGATTTAAATCAGTCCAAGCACGGTTGCTTTTCACAGCTCCCCAACTTCGCTGATAGGCATTGAAGTCTCCGGCAAGGAGTATGGGTATGGGACCCTGAAAGTCCAGACGTTTTTTTGATATCTTCAATGAGCGTTAGCACATGTAGGGGCAATACACGGAGACTGACACAAATTCAAAAGAATCTGTTCGCACTTGAATATCAGTAACTTCTAGAGTTTGTAAAGTAGTGTCAATATGAAATTATGGTTCACATTCCTTCTCACAAGAATTGCCATTCCACCTCCTCTACCTACTGCTCTGTCATTTCTGTACAGAAAATAATTAGGGAAGCGCAGGCGAATTCCAGGCTTCAAAAGGGGTTCCGGGATGAGAATAATGTCAAATTTACAAACAAATATAAATTAGGTCAGCTCACAAGTCTTATTAAGCTGGTAATTTGTACTCCATGTGGAAACGTTTAAGTGATCCATGTAGCTCATTATTGTTTGTTTGTGTTTGTATTATTAATACTATTTTGGGATGCAAAGACGACCGGTATCATTTTTGCCATCATGTCTTACATCATGGTCGCTGCTTCGGGAAGGAGGACCTTCACCAACCAGGATGGCCCATCCCTTAGTTTAATGTAATGATTCGATGGGGTGAGATCCCTGGCGCTCTAAATCTTCTTTGATATATTCAGTCAATAGTCCATACAGACCCCTGATGACCACATTGACACTCCCTTCTTCAGGAAGGAAGTACGTGTGGTATTGTATTTTCGTGTTTAAAAAGTATTTTGTAAGTTTTCTGTGATCTTGTGGTGTCTGAGGAATTATTTGGATCCCCAAGTAGACCCTTTTCGTAGATTCGGTTTAATTCCAACTTTTTCATTAGGAATTGGATTCACTTGTCGGGCTCTCAAAGAATAACGGGTACTGTTGTCCGTTTTTTGTCTTCATCTGGGGATTTAGATGGGATGGAGACTGTAGGACTGGTCTTTAGGATAGCCAGTTTTAGTAGAGCCATTGAGGAACCCGGCGGAAGAAGAGCAGAAAATTCTTCATCCTCCTCGGCCAAGTCCTCCTGCATGGACTCATTTTCCTCATCTTCTTCTTTTATTTCTTCCTCTTTCATTGTTTCTTCCTCAGAAGAAAGAGGAAAACGCGTACAGCTTTCTGGTGAGGAAGATGAATACTCCATTTTCCTCTTTTTGTTTTTGCTTTTCTTTTTTGATTAAGCCAGCACCTAATTCCTTAATTGCTTCATGTGCTCTTTGTTGTTCTGCCAGCTCTGTATTCACTTCAGCTAGTTGTTGCTCAGCCCATCTCAACTGCTGTAGGACTTCGATAAGCTGTGCTCGCACTGTTTGCGAAGCTTTGAGTTTTGGAATCAGCAGAGCAATGTGCCGATCTTTGTCCATCAAGGATATCTCAGTCATATCGAAAATTCACCCAAACTAAACTCAATCATGTTTAAAAATCGATCCAACTATCAAATTTTTGCGATCGGAATATTGAAAAAAATTAAACAAAATAGTATAGTCTTACAAGCAGGGAAAACAAAAATCACTCACCCAGAAGACTCTTCGATTAGTGTTTGATAGCTCCTTTGCTTTCTGCTTCGGCCTTATATGCTCCTTCCCGCTCTTTTATTCCACCTTGGTAAATTTTAAACACAATTACCACTTCGAAATGCCGCTAACACGACCGAACACTTTCACATGTCGGCCCAATTTGGAAGAATTTCGCTTATAAACGGAACGCATACCACCGTTCATTGACTGCCCTGAAATCAATAGCGTGCGATGTGAACTCTCTATCCACAGCAAAGGCCATTCCTTATTTTTTTGAACTTTGTATGCAATCTCATATCTTGAATATCACTTTTAGTCCAGTTCGTTTCCTGGATTTCCAGTAAGTTTAATTTATATTGGCTGGCCTTTTGTAAAAGGTTGTTCAGTGAAAATTTAGGAAACCCACAATTGATATGCGGTCTATTCTCCAGCTACATTAGCATTTTAAGGATGATTTGAAATTACATTTGGAAAGAAAATATTTTAGGCAGGTTAACAGTGCCCTAAATAGTTCACGTAAAGTTAAAAATATTCTAACTCCTGAGCAGAAATTAAGAGTTACTTCAACGTGCTACAAATCGAGAAGCCTCTACTGTTCAGCAACTACTTTAAACAACCGCCAAACTCCAAAATGAGAGTCAGCATCGCTTCATGTCTGAAATGTCGCGTACTTATTCGCCTATACATCTATGAAAAATTCACCTGGCACACAATTTCAGACCATTTATTACAATAAAACTATTATAACACAATAAAATAGAAGAAAATGATGTTATGTAATACCAGACAAGCCTCACATCTCCATGCCACAACAATCATCTCTTCGCTGGTTGTGTCTCGAAACTTGTAAGGCGCTCAATTAATCTGTGATTTTAACCTTGCTACTACTAGCATTTTAATGTTTAAGATACACCAAACAAATTGTTTGCATCCAACAGATACTTGAATCTGAATCTATTTATTTACAATATTTGTGCTACTTGGACAGCATTGTTAAGTTTGTTGTTATTCTTCGTTTCTCTGTCGAGTATCACGTTTCGAAATAGTGAACAAAATTTATTTAATTGTTCACTCAGCTGTGAGGCGTTTAAATGTTACTACTCATATATAAGAATGTTAGATTAGTATGTAGAAATGTCGTCAAAATTCATTTAAGAGTATTTGACTGCAAAACTTTTAAAGATGTTTTTTTTCATTCTAAAAATACCTGAAATTATTAAAGATACATTTGTTTTTCGCGCATGGTTTTAGAATTTTCTTCAAGATCGTGATCATTAAAAATTGTTCATTACAAAAACTAAATGGGCCCCGAAGCCCACATCTAAAGTAGAATACATTAGGCTAAGATTTATGAGGCGCAACTCAACTTTTTGAAAATTACTCGTCGACAATGATCTGCACTTAAAAGGGTTAAAGCAATTATCATAAAAGAATAATAGCCTAGACAACAATTTACACGAGTGTGTTATATTACCCGTAAACATCTCATAGGTGCCCACATACTCGTAGTCGTATTCTAGCTGGGCCAGGTGACTTAAAAATTGTCATAACCTGTTGGACTTCATGTTCATTTCATATCAATACGAGACTAGTGTTTGTTTGTTTCAATCTTAATGGATGGCAACACAATGTTTAGTTGAAATATTTACGCATGCAATTAGCCCTGCACTATCAATTACAGGTGCAAATAGCCGCTAGGCCATACCCACCCACTTCCGCATTAAGTCACAGTTTTATGTATCTTCATTCAAATTCGAAAAGCTTTAGATACTTTGTTAGTTAGCCCTTCTTTTTTTTTGTTTTATTTCCCCATTAGTTAGGCCTTTGTTTGAATAGTTCTTTGTCTATTTACTTTTCGACTACTATTCTGAATTCGTCGTTAGTTACATATGTGGATTGTTTGCTTTTGGTGTTATTTACGAGTATGTACGCCTACATTACGGATGATACGATACATTAAGCAATTTAACTTCGTGGATAATTAGCTTTATTATGAAGTTCGAGTGATAGATAGCTTTGTGAGACTAGCAAATGTCCTTTGCTAAGTGCTATTTGGGTTAATTAAAAACCATATCACATGTAAATTAGAAAATATCTTTAAAATTTATGTAGCGAATAATAAAATGTTCTAATGTTGAATAGTAAAATTGTTTAAGGGCTACTGAACAAAGTGTTACGGTGTGAATCCGAAAAGAGAATCACACAAGCATGTAGGTGATGTCATGTGTAGTGGAAAATTTAAGAATGTACACTTCCGCCATACGTGACGTGTGACCTTAAGACCGAATTTGTTTCCAGCTGTATAATTTAGTAGTACAATTTTATTGATAGCCCTTCATTTGGCCTTCGTATGCAAACAAAATTAAAGCTACGAATTTCAATTCCACTGATGTTCAAGGTGATGTAGTTGATTAAGAATATATTCAGGCTCGGACAATAGATTAGCTGGTTTTTTTTTAAATCTACAAACTGATGAAGGTCACGCCCACGAACTTTTAAATAAGGCTTGATTGAAACTGTATTGAATTGCATGATTTGAGCGTTTAAGGCATATTTTTGAGATTTTTTTATAATTTCCCTGATCACAATAACTACCAAAAGCGATTTACTAAGCTTGCTTTATGTTCTTATTAATCTAGTTCATTAAACTCCAATATTTAGTACATATAATCAACCTGTGATATAGTTCGACATAAGAATCCTGGAGACATACCGGTCCCATAAGACTAGGTCCTATCAGGCATTTGCTGATTCGACGAAAATTGAAGCTGTTTATGCGGCAAAACAATCTTATCACGTTGCTCAGGAATACTTCTTAAGCTTGATAACCTCACGCAATCTTACTTACAGCTTTTATGGGTCACTCTTTGATTCAAGTTGCTTCTCTCCTTCTTTAAAGATTCTTAAACTACGAAAAAGAGTGTCTTTTTGCCACCAAACACCATCAAGTATAAATGGAGTAGTAGTCGCACTGTGACCTCTCGATCTAAGAAATAGGAATGGCACACATTTTTTTCGCATGTATCTCTAAGGACTGGATCATTTTCCGTATCACAACGGGCTCATCTGCTTGTTTGCCAGAATTGATCTATGTAGGCTACCGTTTAACCTACCTGTTCACCTACATTTATATATATTGGCTCACCACTTGTGCGTACTAACTGAGAATCTGCAGATACAAACTTTCTTGAAAAAATGTCAGTGGCTGCCGATCTCTGTCTATAAACCTGTGAGGATTTTATATCTTCGCTACCAGTGGAGTGTATTATTGTGTGAGTCCCTCTTTCTGATGCTCCCTCGCTTCTCGTTTCGTGTATCACATCCCATGTAGCAGATCTGCTATAATGTATGAATGTTTCTTTGCGGGATTCTCTAGCTTTATCCTTACTCACTATCTATCTTCGCCTGTTTTGCTCTGTGGGGACTTAAACCTTTCTTCCATTATTTGGGATGATGAGTATGTCTCCATACTGTCCAGTGGTAATGTGTCGTTTGCCCTTTCCTCGTTTCTCTCCGTATGCTCCTTCATCCAATTCGTCACTAGTGCGAATTCCAATAATAAACTTCTTGACCTTGTTTTTTCCAACTTCCTCTCACCTTTCATTAATCCAGATCCTCACCATCCACCTCTCCCCATGGAGCTTTCCATCTCCTCTCCAGCTTCTCCTAGAAATACATCACCTTACCGCTAATACTTTCTAAAAGCGGATCTATGCAGCCTGGATTCTAGTATTAACCAGTTAACTGGTTTTCTTTCTTAATCAACCTTAACCTTAACGTTACCAGTTAACTGGTATTCTTTCTTCATTAAACTTAGCTTTACAGAATGTGTTGATAAGTTCTCTCTGTTTCTTTCGTCCTTAATTACTCAATTCACCCCTTTGTTTCCCCGAAGGAGGTCTCAAGATGCTCCTTGGTTCAACTCAGATGTTGCCAAAGCTAATAAGGTGAAGGACGCATCCCGGAGAAAAATACTCTCCAGTGGCCCCTCTAACGACCACTCGGTTGACAAGCAGAGACGTACTCAGGCTAAGAAAATTGCAAAGCTTGCTCTTCGTACCGCATTTCAAATGCTTATCCTTCTTTCTATCCTTCTTCTTCTTCTTCTTCTTCATTTTCCTCTTCCGCGATTCGTACTAATCCCTTGCAGGTTAAACTGCTCCGGTGGCGGTCCAGACGGGCATCCAAACTTCCTTGCAAAATCACTATCCTCGTCTCTCTGTATTCCTCTTTCAATTATTTATAGTTTGAGCTTAGCTACTGGAATTTTTCCTACCAAGTGGAAAATTGCCTATATTCTACCTATCTTAAAATCAGGGGATCGCAATTCCGTTTGCAACGATCGTCCTTTATCTCTCCTTCTCTGTTTTGGGAAAGTCTTTGAAAATATCGTTCTCGATACTCTGTTTTCCCTTATACTTCCATCCTTAGCAGAATAACAACATGGTTTTGTCAGAGGTAGGTGTACTCTCACTAACTTGCTTTCTTTTACCCACCACATTGCTGCTACCCTTGACCGTCAGCAACAAATAGACGTTATTTTCATGGATTTCTCTGAAGCGTTTGATTCTGTAGATCACTCACTTTTATTTAAGAAACTTAAAGAGTTCAAAATTCCTGATTTCCTGTACTCCTGGTTTCTATCCTATGTTTGGGATCGCCGTTGTCTTGTCACTGTTAACTCCTGCTTCTCCTCTACATTTTGCCCCAGTTCAGGTGTACCGTAAGGTTCCATAATTGGCCCCATTTTATTCTAAAAATCAAAGAGAATAGCTTCAACATTGTGAAAGTTGGACAAATCGAAGCTGGACTACTTATCTCATTAATGATTTTGGGCTGTGGCTCAATACGGGTCCTTTCAGTCTTACCCGCACAAGATTGTGAAGATACGATCCCCCAGACAGCAAATCCTACCCAGGGGTGAGATGTGATACCTACCTACCTGTTTTCATAGCTTTGTAAAACGAGTTTTACAAAGAATACCTAGCTTCACGCACTGTTCGTCTATCTGTCCGTGTGTCACGATAAGTTTCCTGAGAAACTATTGCAGCTACAAAGCTCAAACTTTATGGTAAGGTCAGAAGTGGTAGTCTCTCAAAATTTTAAGTCTTGCCGAAAATATTTCAAGGGGCATCCTCTCCCACCTTATACCGACGTGAACATTAAAATTTTTTATCATCACAGGTAGTGGAGTGCGTATCAAATCAAAGGCCTTGATTAGAACTTTTAAAATCTGAAACAAAAACGTCCTTTTATGCATCAGGCGACCGAGAGAGAAGCAAAATGTATGGCCTCATCTTATGTGGCGCGACTTTCCAAGCCGGGCGTGGGTTTCCAGAATTACTCTCCTCCAATCATCACGGTTCCGCGACCTCGTCCGCCAGTTGTTTACTTCCAACAAGGATCAGCTCTCAGCTTCTATCGTGTCTTCCCATCCCTTCCACTTGTGCTCGATCCATTAATGTTCTTTAGGATTGCCAGTTTTCTTCAATTCTTTCTACATGGCCCACCCATCGCAATTCACATAACTTTACACAAGAGGAAACAGGTGTATCGTCAAATAGTTCATATAACTCATCGTTATAACGCAGTCTCCACTCTGTTCCTTATTTCACTGGGCCGTAGATTTACCGGAGCACTTTGCGTTCAAATTTGTCCACTACCCTTTCGGATTCGCTTGTCAGGATCCATGTTTTACTTCCATATAACAGCACAGGTTTGACTAGAGTTTTGTAAACGCAGAGCTTATTTTGCCTGTACGAGACTTAGAGCTGAAAAATCTGGAAAACATCATAGAGGTAAGACTTTATGAGCATAAGGGCAACAAATTCTTCAAAAATAGAAAGTAACTTAACTTTGTTAGTAATACTCGTAGTATGATTTGTGAATTAAACATTTTGTTCCATTTAATCGGAATGATACGCCTAAACTTCTCAAAATTTTACTATTATGATGTTAACATACTTGTAGTACTAATATGGCCACAAAATTTCACCAAACTCACATAATAATCAAGTGAGATATAGCCATTTTAATTATATGGAAACACAAAAACAACAACACGTGACGGTAGATGGTATTTATTTCAAATCGATCTAGACGTGTTTAATTTGAAAATGTTCGCCGACTATTCAGAAAATTTATCAAGTTGAAACAAAATGGCTGTCGTTTTGTGCTTCGATCTTTCGGGTATAATTGAACGATTTCTTGTATGTTGAACGGATTCATTGTGTATGTCATCGATTCATGTCATCAGGAAATTTTTTTTGTACTCTAGGATGGTAACAAAGCCCTTCTGGTAGGAGCATTCCTCTACTTGATTTGTACAGAAGTTGAGAAAAGTAGTGTCCAGAATCATTTCCAGTTGCGGGTCTGCTTTCTCAAGAGAATCTAGTGGAAAACATGCTACAATTTACTGAGAAATAGGATCATGTAGGACGTTACGCTTGGCTAATACTTCAAATCAAGAAGGACATTCTTGATTGACTTGAGAGGCAGATGTTCCCATCTTGTACGACTGAAAGAAACGGCCCCCTTCTGGCGTGCCACAGGGATCTATCCTAAGCCCTTTCCTATTTAAACCTTTTCATCGATGACCTTCCTAATGTTTTTAGTTCAACGACGATCTTAAAATCTTCAGAATCATTCGCTCGATGAATGACTGCTTGATACTCCAAAATGACATTAATGTATTGGACGAATGGTATCGTATCAGTCGTGTTGCTCTCAACGTCCCTAAATGTTTTCATATGTGTTTTTCCAATAAACTAAACACCTTAGGCTTGACTATTCGATTAGTGGCTCAGTACTTTTATCAGTTGACGATTTTAAGGATCTTGGTATGACGTTTGACCAACATCTCAAATTCGACATTGCCCATATAACATCTAGAGCAGCTCAAATCGCGGGCTTTGTTCTGCGCTGTTCCCACCGTCTATTTATCTCACTCGTTCGCTGTATTCTAGAAAACGCATGTCAAATATAGTCTCCCCGTAACACATACCTTTCGAATGCCGTTGAATCCGTACAGAGAAAATTTACTCGCTTGCTTTTCTATAAATACAAACTATTCTACCCTCCATATGGTGAACGTCTTATCTACCTTGGCATCCCTTCCTTGAAGATGAGGTGACAACACCTTGACCAATTTTTGCTCTTTAAGCTTCCTCGAGGCTTTTTATCATCGGATATTCAAAACGCGATTTGCATACGTCCTCCATCTAGAACCAGATCTACTCAATTTTTATCGATTCCTTTCACGCGGACAGATATTTATTTTCATTCCCCATTGGTCGGGCTTGTCCATGACCATGAATACCTTCAGCATAGTCCTCGTTTGGAGTCACTCGCAGTGTTCAAGTCCAAACTACGTAGGATTCTTAATTTTTAATTTTATTGCGTTACCTCATTTAAATTTGTCTAATTATCTTTCGTTCATATCTTTTGTAATAATACTTATTTTGCCTCAAATTTTAGCTTTCTTTTGAGATAACTTTCTTTCTATCTATTTAGTAATTGGAATTTATTCTGTAAAATAGATCTCAAATAAATTCAAAAAAAAATTACGAGTGTAATCTTTGATGAAGATCATTACAAGATTCTTTCGTTCTTCTGCACTAACTCATGAATGATTTAAATCAAGGTTCTAGTCAGACATTTCAAAGGTACAGGTTAAGAAAAATATATCCCTTGAACTCGTCTGGAAGAGAATAACGCAACCTCTTAAACTATGTAGCGTCTACGTTCTTCCAAAATGTTGATACCCTACTCGATTACCAAAATAGCGGGACAAGTCAAAGGATGTGAGTACTCAAAAACAACATACTGTGGTATGTTCAATAGTATATCTTCTTCTTCGTAGCCCTAGAGCCCCTTTCGGGCCTTCACTTAGAGATAGAGTATCTCATTGTCATGATCTAACGTATCGGCACTCCGCAAGGTGATATGATCATTAACGCTTTGGCCGTGTGTCCGTCCACCCAGCTGCGATACGTTCTGATTTTAAACCAGCACGTATCATAACTGAACAGGCTTATAGTCCGTCCGAAGAACCACTCGAACTAAATCTCGTTGACGCCAATGAAACTTGAACCAGAAACCTTCGGCTTACGGGCTTAGTGCTCTAACCACTAAGCCATGCGGACTGCTTGTTTAACAGTATATAGAAGAAATAAAATAATATAAAAATAGTTAGGCCTAGATAAGAAAATCTGGCATAGTACGCGTAAATGGAATTGCAATGACCATGTTGAAAAGTTTACGTTGAAAATATAAGCTTTGAAACGTTTCCTTACGTCTCATCTGACGGGCGATTTTGTACAAACTTAAAAACCCTGTTAAAATATTGACCTATCTGCCCGTCTGTGTGTTACAAAATTATGTATCAAAAAAATGGGCAAAGGTTCTTAAGGAGGGGTCTCTTTATATAGTAAGGTGGAAAGATCTTGCCGAGAACTTTCCGAAATAGGTCTCAAAACTACGTTGCTTGCATCGCAGGGACAGGAAAATGAAAGGTGCATGCCTGCCAACCGCTCGCAATTTGACACCTTTCTTCTGATAAATGACAAAAGAAATCACGGAGGTAGTCCTTTGTGAAAAACTCAGAAACCAAAAATTATTCAGCTTTGTTAATAATAGTATGATTTATAATTTTGAAATCCGAGTAGTAATGAACTGTCTTCATCGACCGAGTCAGACCAGCGTTTCTTCGGTTTCGCCACTGGTCTCCGGCCTTCAGTTCTCCCAACGAATACCTTTTTGGGTATCCGTTGTTCGTCCATACGATTTATGTGGCCAGCCCATTGCAGCTTCCGCAGTCTTACAATCGTTGAGACCTCCGGTTTGTCAAAAAAAATCTTTATATTCTGTTTCAAAAAAATTGAATGATTTCTACAAAGATTATAGCCTTCTTTAAGTTCCCATTCAGTTAATATTAGCACTATTACAACAGAATGTCGGTCAATTATAACGGAGTAACGGTCAATTTTTTCGGAGTTTATTCATCATTGGCATACCATAGGTTGAACCCTTCTGAGAGGAGTGTACTTCTTTTTTCCGACCATGTTTTTCGTTTGCACGTGAACAGGAAAGCTTGATTTGAATAAATAATTTACAGCTTTCTTTCCCCGCGTGTTTCTATTTGCAAGCTTTTATTTACTCTTGAATTGGTTTTTTGCACATGTGTAAACCTCGGTTTTGCATATAGGTACTTATTATTTATTCAATCACATTTGCCTATATCACATCCCAACGACAATGTTAGCAGCTTTACATTGTTGAAAATTAACATATAAACGCTAACTACAAAAGCAAGTTCAACATAATTTCTAACCTTAACATAAATAGGGTAGAAAATTTGTCTATATGACAACTGTCTAGACTATTATTAAAGATGACACCAGAAATTAGATAAGCAGCCAAATCTACTATATTTCATATGTGTGCTAATTTAGAAAGATGCGTTGCAGCGATACAGTTAAAACCATCTGAGTAATTGATGATAACGCTATATTTCCTCTTCTAATCGTATACTCGTATGTGTACAAAACCTATTTATTTAGCGTATGTTAACATACGAGTACATACTCGTATATTCAGAAATGCACATATAATAGCCTACGCTCGTTAAGATAAGATGTTTATTATTCTCTAAACTAATCCAGTTCAACAACAACAAGGTCATTAAACTCTCTGCATTATGTGATATAATTTAAAATATCTGCAATGATGTTGATAATGATTTTTTATTCCTTTTAATCCAAGAATTTTTTTCTTCCAACGAGAATTGTATACTTAATTTTGATAAAAGCTCAAAACATGGTATAGCACATCTTATCAAACACGTGTCCTACATGAATTTTTTGTTACGTTCTTAAGGGAGTGTGTTGCATATTATTTTTAATATTTTTCAATTTTTTATGTACGAACAAATCCCAAAATGAATTGTTTCTTAAAATTGTTTTTTGTTCTTCTCTTGCAGTGCGGTCTAAAACAAATATACATGGGAGAAGTAATGGAACTTGATCATGTCTCGCAAGTGATAGGCTATCATCCTCGTTATCAGGAAGAATTTCTTAAGACGCAGCATTTCATCATGCGTGGTGATGGTCCGCTACCGTATGACTATCGATATTATTTGGCAATCATTGTAAGTTGTTTTTGTAGAAAATTCAATTTTTCTTTAAGTTTTTGATTTACTATATTATTGAGAATAGAAATACTGTAAAAGGAACTCGTTAAAGCCTAATTCGATACAAATCACTTTAAATGATTAGAAATCGCTGATCAGTATTCAAATTGTGTAAAATGGGATACAATATCCATTTTTAGGACTTTGTAACAGAAAAGTAGTTTTTAATTCTAGGTAATAGATATCTTCAGTAGTCCGTGTGGTGTAGTGGTTAGAAGCACTCAGCCCATAAGCCGAAGGTCCCTGGTTCGACTCTTGTTAGCGGCAACGAGATTTAGTTTGAGTGATTCTTCAGACGGACTACAAAAGCCCGTCCAATTGTGATACGTGCTGGTTTAAAGATCAGAACGTATCGCGGCTAGATGGACGAAGATACGGCCAAAGCGTGATACTGACCTTATCAACTTGTGGATTGCCAATACATTCGATCATGATAATGAGACACTCTAACTATCTTTAAGTGAAAGCCTGAAAGGAGCTGTAGTATTTCAAAAAAAACAGAGCTCTTCTGATAAGAGCACTCTCCTGCCTATTCAACTCTTTTTTTCATGGAGGAAATCATATGTAGCTTTTGGCAAAATTATCTATTGCTTTATGCAAATTTTATATCACTTTTGGCCAGATGTACTAGTATGTTCTTTAAATTACTCGTATGTACAAGATGTAAAGATACCAGCTCAATTTGCAATCACTTCTAAGATAATATATATTTATATGGACCTAATGTAAAGAATTTGATTTGGGCTTAGAAAAGGCATCACATGACTCAATCTAAGCACGTTTGCCTTACAATCTGTGTGTGCGGGCTCGATTTTGAGTAACAATAAATTTGAATAAATAAGTGTCTGAATGAAATTGTTGAATATTTACCCAATATTAAGCAGAATGTAAAATTATAGAATGTAAAATTATATATAGAAATAAAAGAGTGAGTATTACTACTGACATAATGTTGTGTGCGATCCGTATAAAAGCGAAATTCTTCAAAATCTGGCTGGTTAATTTTCACACCCCGACCGAGGAAAAGGACAAAGAATCGAAGGAAACGTTCTACAATCACCTGGAACCCATTGCTTACAAACGACACAAAAATAATTCTCGGTGATTTCAATGTTAAGGTTGACAATGAGCGATCTCATCGGGGAACCACTGGAGGATATAGCCTCCACGACGAGACAAATGACAACGGCCAGTGCCTGATTGACTTTGCATGTAGCAGAAATCTAGTCATACGTTCGACTTGCTTCCCACATCGATGCATTCATAAAATGACCTAGGTATCACCAGATGGCCACACAAAACCAGATCGATCATGTTCTGATCCAATAACGTTGGGCCTCGAGCATACTTGACGTCCATACATACCGAGGATCCAATTGTAACTCAGATCATTATTTGATCAAATTAACCTATCGATGTCGTATGTCAAAGGCATATTCAGCGAAGACCAGTCGGCTACAAAAATTTGACATCGAAACGCTCCAAAGCCAAAAGTTTCACGGTGACCCTCGACAACCAGCTGGCTCTCATCTTATCAGACGCAACGTTAAAGACAAGCAACGAGCTCTGGATGGAAGTGAAAGCGGCTATTAGGACCGTGGCAGAACAGACGATCAGGCATCAAGCCCGGCGCAAGAGAATGATTGGTTCGATGATACGTGCCAGAATGCATTAGATAAAAAGAATCAGGCTACAAAGTATACGTAGGTAAGATTACCAGGACAAAGAACATTTTGAAAATCTCAGGAGAGTAGCGATAAGATAATTAGGATTAAGAAAAGAAAATACCATGACGACCAATTGAGAAGTATAGATGTAAGTCTAGCGAGAAACAACACAAGACAAGCATACAAAGTAGTGAAAAGCCTGAAACGTGGTTATCAGCCCAAAACCAAGATTAAGGAAAGATGGGCATCATATTTCAAGAACCTCCTTAATCCTCCGCACACCTCCAGAACATCGGAGCCTATAGATGTCTGCGGAGAGCTTCCATTGGCCCCACCAACTCTGGATGAAGTTTGTTCAATCATCAAAGCCCAAAAGAATAATAAAGCGCCGGGCATCGATGGGATTCCAGTGGAGCTCATCAACTAAAGTGGCGGTAGAGTTTGGCAACAAGAACATATGCCGAAAGAGTGGAGCCAATCAATTATATTCCCTATCCACAAAAAAGGTTACAAGCTACAGTGCGAAAATTATAGAGGCATATCACTACTTTGTACGGCGTACAAAATATTTTCTAAAATTTTAGAAAATAAAATCGGATTATACGCCAACCGTAGTATTGGGGAGTATGAAGGTGGTTTTAGAGCATGTAGATCAACAATAGACCAATTGTTCACAGTCAAGCGGGTACTTGAAAAATGCTGGGAGTTCAACATACAGGTAGATGTACACCAAATTTTTGTTGACTTCAAGCAAGCATTCGACAGTATTGATCGTAACACACTGTACCAAATAATGCTTTGCTTTAGTATCCCAGCCAAATTAGTCTGTCCAACCAAAATGGCAATGACGTTGACGGCGTTGACCTCTCTAGCCCGCATCAATAACCAACTCACCGATGCCTTTGACACAAATATCGTACTAAAGCAGGGAGATGGACTAGCCCATTTGCAATTCAATTTGACTCTGGAGTAGGTCATAAGGAAGCTACCTGTCGATACGCGCGGTTCATTACTATTCAAGTCGAGCCAAGTAGTAGCCTATGCGGACGACATCACCATTTTGTCACGGTCATTAACAACTGCCAAAGAACTCTTCCTGAAACTCGACAGCGACGCAAAACTAGTAGGGCTACAAATCAATGAAAATGAAACAAAGTTCATGACGCAATCGAAGAAAAATACCCCAAATACACAAAATATCACACTTGGCGAATACAGTATCAAAAATGTTAGCGAATTTGTGTATTTAGGTGCCAAAATAACGGAAAAGGCTAGTGAAAAAGACGAAATACGCCAAAGAATACAGCTCGCAAATAAAATATTTTACTCAGTTTTGACGATTTTGAAGACCGGCTGCATACACAGGAAGACAAAGCTCCAAGTATACAAATCTGTTATAAGGCCTGTGCTATGCTATGTGTGTGAAACATGGACCCTAACCCATGCATCCGCAAATACCTGTATGTTGAACGCTTTTGAGCGATGGGTCCTGAGGAGAATTATCGGAGCGAAGCTTGACGGGGACCAATGGCGAATTCGATACAACCATGAGGTGTATGAAATTTTTGACGAACCGGAGGTCTCAAAGATATTATAAGACTTCAGAAGCTGCAATGGGCTGGCCACGTGAATCGTATGGGCGAACAACGGATACCCAAGATGGGAAGAACTGAAGGCCGGAGACCAGTGGGGAAACCGAGGAAACGCTCGTTTCGAAATTGGAGGACGCGGTCAATGGACCGAGATAGTTGGAGGCGCTACTTGCAGGAAGCGAAGACCCGAGAGGGGCTGTAGTGCTACAAAGAAGAAGAAGAATATATCTAATTGGAATTGTGAAACCGTACTTAACGCGGCATAATACATTGTACAAACTATTGCTACACGCAATATATCTGATGAATTTAATTTTCGCCAAGGTTTTCCGCGTTTACTTAGGTTTCCTCAAAACCAGCTTACTTTGCTTAATTTATTCAGTAAACGTTATTTATCAATGTCATCTTCAACACGAGCATTTATTGTTAAATGCGCTCCAGCTAATAATTTAGCTACATCATGTATGTGGTTGGCACCTGTTCCTTTTCTCAAGACCAGTGTTCCTTCTTCTTGCAGTTTCTCGAGCAGTTCGCATCTACGGACTGCTCGACTACTACAGTCCGATCGCGTGAAATATTTTGTGGTGGTCTCTTGTACTGGTAGATAGAACATGTCCTAAGACACTGCAGAAGCTAGCTGGTAGCATTATAACGCGTCGCCAGGCAAGGCCATCAAGCAAGCCCATACCCTTAGCTCGCCGAGGCCGCATTCCATCGCTGCTACCTTCAACGGACGTAATACAATTTTCCAAATCCTATAAATAGCTTGTAATATGAATATGTTGTTGAGACTGCTCAAACATCGAGGTCAGTAAAACGCAAATAAAAATGGTGGCCAATTTGAATATACAATAATCACATATTATCAGTTAAAGTCAGTTAAAGATTGAAGTTGCTATTTTTAGTGCATTATTTGATTTATTAACTTAGTTACAAAACCTCTCTGGTAGGAGCACTGCTCTGCTGCTTCGATTCATTCTTTCCTTAATTTTTTTGCGCCATGCTTAGGCAATTTTTTACTAAAACCTCGTTTATCAATATTTTGAACCCAGATTAGTCAAATCCATATTCAGGCTCAAACTGCAATTAGGGCCCGTTTTGGTGCTGATTTTTTTTTGCACGGAGAATTACTATCCAATCTTCCTGTGACATATGCTTACTGTCATCATCCTGTTGTGATTGGTTTTATTGCGTGTCGCTGCCAAGAAACACAATGTTTGTGAATCTTCTTGATACCTCGAACTGTTGTGTTTATACATGTGAACCTACTTTTTTGGTGAATATTCATTCCCATTTCGTGCACAATGTACGAGGGCGGTTCAAATATGATGGATACAAACGCTGTAGATGGCGCGCATGTATGTTTTGAAGGTCGTGGCTTGAGTATGTGATAGCAGGGTCCCTTACAAACAGTGTGGCATAGTTTTCGTCGGGAGTGCATATTTCACGCACGTGCTACGACCATGAGTGAACGCCAAGTGCCGACCGCCATTGAGCAACTTATTGCCCTTCATTTTTTATTGTGAGAAGGTGTTAAAAACACGGAAATTTTTCTGCATTTGCGAAATCAGCTCGGTAGTGGTAGTCGCAGGATGATAAACCTGGGCTGTAGGGGGGCGTTCCAGTACCTCCCACCCCAATCCCGTTATTTTATCGAGCATGCTCCCCCGTTTCGAGTGAAAAAGCGGGTTTTACGTGTGTTTTCAGAAGGTTAGAGTAGTGTGCAGCATTGATGGAACGTTGGGTGCGCAGGAAATCGACGTACAGCACGCCTCGCCGGTCCCAGAACACAGTACACATAACCTTATCCGCGGACCTGGTTGTCTTCGCTTTGACTGGTGCTCCTTCCTCTTTCTTCCTCCACTCTTTGCACAACACTTTGCTTTCGGGAGTGTAATAGTGTACCCATGTCTCGTCTGTTAGTGAAGATTCGCGTTAAAAAACCTCCCCCCTCTACCTCGTATCGCGTCAGCAAGTGGCGACAAACTTCCAACCGCGTGAATTTTTGCTCGAAGTTTAACAGTATTTTGCGATATTGAAGGTGCTGGTTCGCGGTCGACGATCATGCGGCTCATTCTCGACGGTTCCGCGACCATCCTTGAATGCTTTGGCCCATTTAAACACAGCAACCCTACTCAGGCACTCACTACCGAGCTGATTTCGCAAACGCAGAAAAATGTTCATGTTTTTAACGCCTTCCCACACTAAACAAGTTGGGTAGACAGACCTATGCTCATGTCAGAAGGGTTTTGTACTCAACTTACAAAATGCAGTAATCAGCAACGAATAAAATCAAGAAACATGTCAAAGACGATTTTATTGGAGAAAATGTGAAATTCGAGGATCATACTATTATTAACAAAGTTGAAAGAATTGTGACTTCTGAGGTATTTGTTTTACTTATACCCATAGATATCTCCCTTGATAATTTTTCCAGATTTTTTAGAAACACATTTTTCATGTATTTCCGCCCCCTGTGCCCCCACTGAAGCAAAAACTGTCAGTTTAAGAACTGTTTTGAAAAGCTCTCATAAAGAACTTTCAGTTGATATTCATATCAGCTACCTTTCATGAAACTTTTTCAGGACCCACTCCTCTGTACTGTAATCATCGATTCATGGCCTATTTTTTCGAATCCTAGAATGGTTACAAAGCCCTTTCGCTAGGAGCTCTCTCCTGCCTCTTCGACTTGTTTCAATTGTATTTACTCATTTACATGATACCTATCATTCCTGAAATTTTCATGCAAATCCTAGCAAAGCTGTAGTGCCTAAATCGATAAAAAGCGCATATGTTTCCATAGTAATGAAGGGCATATTGTTCCATAGTAATACAGGAAAATTCAAATCGCTATAACTTCATTAAATACTATTCGATCTTAATGAAACTTTCAGAAAAGATCAACCTTATAAAAAGCCATCCGTTTGCTAAATTTTATTGAATTTAAGGGTACCGTTTGGATTTTATTCAAGAAAATATAAAATCGACAAATCATACTATTACTAACAAAGTTGAGTGAATTTTGACTTCTCATGTATTTGTTGCTATTGTACTCATTAAGGCCTACATTCATGATTTTTTTCAGATTTTTCGGATGGAAGGTTTCCAATCGCGAGGGGGGGGTACGCGAAAAGTTCGTACATTTCCCCTTCCCCTGCCCCCCTCGGTACTCAAAAGGCAATTTTAAGACTTGTTTTGGAAAGATCTCATTGAGACCTTTCCAATGACACCCTACTCGACTACCAATGGTGAAAAATTTTTTTTGAGGGGTCACCTCCCTATACGGGGAGACCCCCCTTAAACTCCTTTGAAAAATTTTTCCACCCTTGAACTTTCAAGAGGTCACCACTTCTGACCTTTCCACAAAGTTTCATGGCTGTAGCCTCTATAGTTTCGGAGAAAAAGTGCTGTGACATACAGACGGACGGACGGACGGACAGACGGACACAGGTCGTGATTGCAATAGGGTTTTGTATTTTAGTACAAAACCCTAAAAACGAATAACAATACGTTGCGCAACGGCGGCCGGCACTTGACGTTCACTCATGGTCGTAGCATGCGCGTGAAACATCCACTCCCGACGAAAATTATTCCACACTGTTAGTAAACGACTCAGCTATCACATACTACTGTGACCAAAAAATAAGGTGACATTTGAATTTAAACTGCGCGCATAGAAGGATTTAGAGAATTTTTTTTTTAGCTGTTAGTACTGTCAGTGACATCTATGTCAAATTTACATGTCAAAATATTCATCAGTGTTTGAGATACGCGTTTTTGGAATAACCCTGCATTCAAATTTCTTTGAAATCGTCTTGAGTTGTGCGCATATTTTTGTCAAGTTTCATATCACAATAATAATAATCCATCGCATAACATTCCAAATCTGAACATTGGCGTTGAGATTTATTGTTAGAATATATCATTCCATAACGCTAATGGTATGGTCAATATCACGCTCAACCATGTGATTATTTCCTTAATTTTTCAATTAGTACACATCACAGCTGCGTGCACTGATAGTCTGACAGCAGCATCAGCAGCTCAAACTCGATGCTGGCACAGAGGTTTGAACTTGGGAGCTGCTACCCAAGCGGAGTACGAGTATGCTCTAACCTACTGCTCCACACGGACTGCGAATCATGGGAACATCGATTTATGCTACCAAAGGAGAGGTAGGTGAGAAAGCGCTATCAAATGATTTTCTTAATGGAAAGTTCAATTAGTTTGTATGAATTGTATTCAGTTCACGGAAGAAGGATAAAATTATTCGGACTCGATTCATCTCCATGATTTAACGTTTTGCCGAATTTTTTTATTGAATCAAGTTTTCAGTTGCAATGTACTCATCTATTTGTGCATAAAAGGTAGTTGCTATAGCTCTTCCAATACGTATCTCAGAATTATTATTCTTATTTCTGAACAAATTAGTGTTTTTCATTGACAAACAACCTTCTTAAATTGATCTATTGTAAGAATTTGAATAATCTTAATCAGCTTTTGTAGAAAATTGAGTCGTTGTTATATTTTAAAAGAAATTCTATATAACTTACAAGCTGAGATCATCTGCTGAATTATCATCTTTTTTTCCTGATTTTTCATCTTTATTTTCGATGCGATACATGAAACTCTCAAATAAATTTACATTCACAACACCGAACGTATTCCGTTTATTATGACAAATTTAAATTTAATTGGATCTTTTTTACGAAATATCGCATAAAATACGAGTACAATAAATAAACATAATTCCTCGGATAAAAATAATATGTGTGTCAGGTGCTTGAACTTGTATGAGGAAATGGTGGAAGATACTAAACTTCATGGTAGTTTAGAGAACTAAATTTTTTTCAGGTTTTATGTGTTTTTAGTAGTTTTCTGAAAAGAACTATCATCCTCCTCCGTCGTGTTAGAAAACACAAAATTTTATCTCCGAGATTGTTATGACAATCTCAGAATTAATGTGTGCCTTTTGTGATCTGTGGGCTTTATAAAAGATAAAATGTAAAATTTTTGTCATACGAATCCAGAAAATATCAAAAAAGGACTATCGATTTATCTAAGCAAATCCCTATGATGTTACTTAATATGCCGATGAAGCTTACTTCCAATATTAATTTTTTCATTATGAATAACTTTCCTGGAATGCATGTAAATATATTCTTGTTAATAAACTACCAGATACGCATAAATATTTGCTTTAAAGTAAATTAATATTATTCTCGTGGAAAGCAAAGAAAACTCGTGAAAAACAAATTTTAAACGGCACAATATCATTAAAATGACGAAAATCATCTGAAAATAATAAAACTGTGTGTAATGCATGAAAATACACAAACCATTATTCATTTCAATTTATGACTTTGTCTCGCCACTCTAAACATTGACAAAAGTTATAATTTTATCAACAAAAGCCATTACTTACGCACATTTTAATTCTCATCCACATCTGAAAGCTTTATCGTCCTTTGTTTTAAACGATTCAAAAACATTGAATTGCAGTAAAATGCAGTGTGCAACAGCACCAAATTTTATTTGTTTTTATTTTGTAGTTTTTTTTAAATATTTATTTTATCTTGAATTTTGAATCGTTTCTTTTTCACAGCAAGAAAATATAAGTACAATAAACTAACAATAAAACTAACGCGGTCAAATAATTTTACGAAATTTGTCCTGTTTTGGTTCGAGTTTGCTGAAAAGATGAATACTCTACTTTTGCTTAGATACGTTTATTTATTTAGTAATTTGGGATAGTCATATACATGGTCACAATGGAATTAAATTTATTTATGAAATTTGTCAACTAAAGCTTCAATTGAAAGAAAATGTGGTAAAGACTAATTGAAATTATAGATTGATTAATTTGCTCTGTTGAGAAAATCGATAACAATTTACATAAACAAAAAATGAATTTAAAGATATACAAAACATCTAACTTAATAGTCCCGAGGTCATTCTAAATTTAAACATGTCGTGCATGTAATAAAATATGTCGAAACAATAACTTTTCTTGTAAATACTGTCGCGTGTTTTCGGTTCGCGGCCAATAATTTTAATGTTCCGGGAAAGTGAAAACGCAATATCTTTTAATTTAAGTTAAAAGAGTTTATTTGATTACAAAAGTGCACAATGATCAATTTAACACTTTCACTAATTTTAATTTTCACTATTGAAAATCTAACACGTCCATAAGTTTCTTATCGCAATTGTCTTCTAAATCACTTCACTATTACGAAAATCACTTTTGTACTACTCGAATAATATCGCTTCCCACACACAATCGCAGTTCTTATCGCGGTCGAATGAATGATTCCTCCATTCATTCAGCTCGCCTTTATATAGGGTCTCTACCTATTCACCCATTTCTCGTACATTGGCGAATGTTCTACCGAGAGGTACCTGGTAGATTCGAGCATATTAATGAATGGAGTGACGTCACTTGCAGATGTTGACCATGCTTGTTGGGTTCTCGTGGGTTCGAGTAAATTCATTTGTTGACGTTCTTAATGATTGTGAAAACAATTGCGACAGTAGCTCGCAGAATTATTTGTACATGTAATTATTTGTACATGTAACAATACATTAAAATGATTCTTTATACAGTGGCTTATAACTTATTTGATGCGCTTCAGCAAAAATCAAACAAACGGTTGTCCTGATGTAAACGAATATAATGTTACAAATCTTTTGAGAGAGTTTTTAAAATGAATAGAAAAGAAAGAAACAATGTTTCGAATGTCCTGTTAGCAGGAAGATAGCAAAAGTGTATGCATAGAATAGCTCACAGCATATTTGATGAAGTTAATTCTTTGTCTCCCTGCGTCAAAAGTGCATGCTCAAGATCGGAATTTATTTCGCTATGTTTAATTCTAATTTTATTCTTCTTAAAAAAATAATTTGATTGCGATAGCTTAAAAGTGGATAAATTGTGTCACATTTACAATGAGTTGCAGGAAAGCAGCAATTTTTGCTCAAGTGTTTTCCTGCGACCCATCCATTCATCATTTTAAAATATGAATCTCAACGCAAAATGAGCCGAAATGTTAATTTGAGATCTTCAATAGTCCAACAGTATAATTCAAAAGTTTTTCCAATGAAAAAAGATTGGAAAACAAGGGTAGAAATGCAAAAAACAAAATTTTGAATGAATCTGATGAACGATGGATCATTAGGAAAATAAAGGGAAACCCGAAGACACAATTTGAAAAACATAAAATACATGCAAAAAATTAAAATAATACTCATACATACCAAATTAATTAAAAAAAAAAACAAATTCAAAAATACTGTCTATATTGCCGAGGATTTGAGGTGTTTAGTATTTTGGACTTAAAACAGAACTTGAAAGTGGTTGAGGAATAATGATCGCTAAAATTATTGAATGGTTAACATGGGAATACGTCCAGTGACTGATAGTTTCGGGCAAGTGTATCTTGTCTGACTGAAAAGAGGATCCTTCGGCTTGGGACTTTGGACCCGGTTCGCCCGTCGGGGACGGTCGTAGGAGGTGCCACTCGCTTGTCCCTTGGTCCCAAGTAGCCGCCAAGCGAGAAACCTCACAAAGCTGAAATCAGTACCTTTAACACTAACCTAGCAGAGCTCCCCCAATAGGAATTACGCAGAATGAACAATTCTTCAAGGACGGGGCGACCACTTCGCACTCTTTACCCTGTATGTTTCACCCGACGTAAGATGAATTAAAAACCCCCTCAAAGTTTACTCAGGACACTGAAACACACCCGACCCAAGTGTACAATCCACACAAAGAATAATTCCGCTCAAATACACAAGACTGCGTTTAAAAAAAAAAACAAATCGCAAAATATAATTCACTGTTTAGTTATAATATAATTGAACAATATATCAACTATACCTTCTCTTACTTCTATTGCCCTAATTGGGGGCCTCCCGAATTAAGTCGCATCGCGAAGTTATCTGATTCAGCGCACCACTCGCCAAATTTCCAGATCCCAGTATTTGACGCCGCTGGGGCGTGATGAAATTCCATCCAATTGCCTACAATTCCTCCGTTGAGCTGCTAGTTTTGATACTTATCCTTGATACTTTACTTCGTCGTACTCTAGATCCTCCGCTGTCAATTTCCGTCCACGAAAAGAGACCCGTCCTTTGCCCACAGGTTCCTCGTGAGCTCGGCTCAAACCAGTTAATTTTGCTCTTCGAGGCAATTTAACTTTCGATTGCGGTGCTGGCTTACATCAGCAACCCCCAACTGGTGTTCATCGGATACGCACCTACATCCCACATTCCCTTCATCGGGTTTCGCCGTCGTTGGTTGTCCGATGGATTGTCATTCGTAAATGTCAAATCGTGCTGCGTCCACACTTCGGGAGCACAATCAAAACAAACATTTCATTCAATTTTTGATTGCGTGGAATTTTGCCGTTTTGATGGAGGTGCTTGGGCAAAATAGGTTCAGGGGTAGGGAATTCAATCCCAATCCTTTTTTCCAATTTCGTGGAATTTTGCCATTTTGATGGAGGTGCTTGGGCAAAATAGGTTCAGGGGTAGGGAATTCAATCCCAATCCTTTTTTCCAATTCCGGGATTTCGGGATTTTCTCTAGATACTCCCGAGATAATCCCGGGAATTCAAAAAGGGAATAAAAGTTTAAGTGCTCTTCAAAAACCAACTTTTTTCATTGTCTTATGTTTACATAATCATCACAAATACAGAAAAATTCAATACAAAACAAATCAACATAAATCTCTTAGAATAAATGAACAACTTATTTACATAAAACCTTGATGCTCGCAATTAAAAAACAACTCAACTAATCTTAGATGTCCTTAATAAATTCATTATTTTTCTTCTTATATCAACTGTTATCGTTAAATAAAGTTACCACATATAATACTTTGTCACTTAATTTCACAAAATTCGACTTCAACTTAAGTTAATCAATTACTTTTTCTCATAAACACATTAATGTTTGACATTCTAAAATCAACTTATTAAATTTTCGTCTGTAATAAACAAAATATGTTCCAAATATCACGATTAATTTTATTAAATTAACGAGGTAAATTTAAGATATTAACCTTTTACATCTTATTTGCATTGCGGAAATAAAATCTTAGAAACACCAACGCATCCAATGTTTCGTCCCCTAGCCTAATTCTCAATTTGTTGCACATTTAAGCAGACGCTGAGAAAGCGCGTTCTGCCTTGATGGAAGTTGGAGGTATTGTCAACAAATATTTATAAATTTGTTCCAAATTCTGACCTCGAGTTTTAGTTGCTTCGAAAAGAGCCATTTCTTGCTTGATCAATTTTGAAAAGTCTGTTTCTTTGATACTCTCAGGAGTTAATGCTTTCATACTATTGTTGATTTCCAGCTGACGCTTCTCTTTTAATGTTAAAGTCGCCGTACTGCAAGATGTCGATTCCATTTACGTATTAGGATAATTTTCTTCAATATTTACACAAAAAGTGGTATTCAACCTTTCAAATAATGAAATTATCTGTTTTTTAATTTGGACTATGCTTGGACATGAAAATAAATCTTTTACATCATCATCTAAAAAACTACGCTCATTGTGAGAATTTTGTAAATAATTTAACACGCCACTTAATTCATTACGTCGGCGATGTTGTAAGCCTTTTAAAAAATGTGATTTCAATCTAGTCACCATAATTGACTCATTGCCACTCAACTGTTTAAAAAGAAACTTTAAAGTTGCATCAGCCATGCACCAATTTGCATCAGAATGACAAAATACTTCTACGGATAGCTTAACTGGCGCATTGATTATTTCATTTATGATATCTGAATCAGATTCATCGACAATCTCTGAATTATTCAGGTCTATAAGAGCTTTTTGAACGCTATTTTTCATAAGAACAAAGCGTTCAACATAGTGAAGGGGCTGTTCCATTTCGTCTTACAGTCAAGCAACAAGGTTAGCTCTTTTCTACAGGTATGTTCCTGCTGTACATATTTTTGTAGAATTGTATCAATCTTCATAAGTGATCTTTTGAACAGAACAGCTGTTTGACGAACTTTTTCAACCACGTTTTCAATATTGCGATCGTTCGTCAAATCTCGAAAATGGCTTGATTCGATAATTAAACTTGATTTAAGATCTTCGCTATCATCATCTGAGTCTACGTTCAAAGATTAGCTCATAATTGAATCGTCTATATTTTTGTACAACAAGTCGCAAACGGCTAAATGAATCCCATGTGCAAAGCAAACTTGGTGCTCTGCTTTCACAAGCTTTCCAATCCGAAGCATGACGCCAGTTATTATGGCAACAATATCAGAATTTAGAGAAATGAGTTGCTCAAAAAGTCGCTCCTTTAATATTCGCACAGATGCCTCAGCTGTTAATGATTCATTTATGCGAATAAGTCCTGAATTCAAGGTTCTATTACATGAATGAATGTTTATATTCATGTATTTCTTGTTTGAGCTCGAAGCCCATTCGTCAAAGCTTAAACTGAATCTTGCTCCTTCATTTTTTAATGTAAATAATTCAGCTTTTATTTGCGCTTTAATTTTATGGCTATAATTTACCACGCGATTGCGGATTGTTGCGGCAGATCTTGGTAAATCTGAATACCCTTTTGATAGGGTTAAAGTCTTTAAATCATTTGACGTCACAAATGCACTCATAGGAAACCCGTGTAATGCAGCCATCCTAGCTAAAACATCGTCGAACGTATCAGTTTTACAAAAAAACTCCTCGATCAAATTGCGTTTTCGTTTCAAGGGTGGTTCTTCGATGTTATGAGTATTTGATGTAGACGATATTGTCGAGCTTAATGTCAATGAATGCTTCGCTTAGAGATGGGTATGTAATCCTTTCGTAGATCCTCCAAGTGTATTCAAAACTGGTGGGCAGCGCTTACATTGCGCTGTATTTCCCCCTTAGGCAATCAAAAAATGACTCCATATAAAGGAAGCATCGCTATCTTTTTTATGCTCAATGTAGACACTTTTTGTGGACATGCTACTCCCTTTATGCCATCTAGAAACAAACAAATGTATCTCATTTGCGACTATAAAACTAAAAATCAAAAGCTTTAAAGTAAAAAGAAATAAATTAATGTTTGTGTCACTCATACTATTTTAATGAAAGAAATTCGACCAACAATAATGTTAAAGTTTAAAAAACTTCCTTTTTGTAAACCCTGAATCTGTCCGATTATCACTGCACTCAAAAACTATTTGAATCGACTGGGGAAATAAACAGAAAATTCAAAAGAGTGGACAAAATCGTATTTGAAAAGAATTCCTACCAACAACAATGTTAACGTTTAAAAGAAACTTCCTTTTTTTACCTTTCCACTTTTCTTTTTTTGTACCTTTCCATTTTTCTTTTTTGTACTTTTCCACTTAATCTACTCGATTGTCAGGCAACACATAAACTAGTCGAATCTGTTTGGACAGCGTGAACTTGCCTAATCGTCACCGCGCCCAAAGACTAATCGAACTGACTGGGAAAAACTAAACAAGTTAAACAAACAAAAACAAAACAGTGGACAAATTTTTGGTGAAAGCAGAGGAGCTCATTTCAAGCAGCGTATTTATAAAAAGTTCAAAAATGATTAATCAATCCCGTAAATCCCAGGATTAACTAAATAAAATCCCGAAATTTCTAAGCCTATAAAATGTTCGAGATCCCGGATTCCCGGGATTGAATTCCCAATTCAGAAGTACCATTGTAAAATGCAATAAGTACGTCGATTCAAGTGATTCCTTCCAAGTTATTTTGTACATATGAGTAAGCGTATGCAATCCAACCAAAATTGCTGATAATAAATTTGGCATTCTGACTAATGAATCCGTATCAGCTTTAGGATTGGCATAAATGGTCCCGTCCGTTGCAAACTCCTTAAATGCGTATCCTATCGTTTGGAAAACTAAAACAGCACGATCCTGATGCAATAAATTGACCATCGCTAGAATACCAGGTAACGATTTATACGCATAATTGGGAACTTTATCAATTTGCTCATAAAACATATCCCGTGCGTAGTAATTTTTAATAATTTTCTAACGCTGCTGGTTCGTGATCTTTACCATGATAAAAATGTTGACTTTAACCAAGGTTTTGACATTGATAGTTTATTAAAAAAGTTTAAGGGTGCGTTCATATAAAGATACAAAATTGCTATGTCCCTAATGGACAACTTTTCGAATATAGATCGCATCACTAAATTATTCTAATCCTAGTTTGATTACCTACACCACCACTTCATCTTTTGAAGCATTTTAAGTATACTTCGTCCATTACTAGTTATACTAGTGTTCACAAGGTTTTGAAATTTCACGACAACAATATTTAGCTAGTCGAAACTTTACCAACTGCCATTTGTTTTGAAAATAACTTGACAATGCATCATCGCTTCATTATCGTTTGGTTGCTATCTATATGTTCTATAATTGTTCATCCAAATATTATCTTTTCAGATTAAGTTGCGTAAACAGTATTTATTTAAACTATTCGGTTGTTTTTCAATCCGATTGTCTTCCTTTCATCGTTGTTGATAGCATTTAAGCCAGGACAACTAGAGGTCACCGCTTGGAAAGGCATTCAGGAATTTTTGTTTTTCTCTTTTTAAATGCTTTCATTTGTTTCGTTCACAAGATTATTGTCAATTATTATGACTTTTCCCCTACTTCTAATAATCGTATAGTTTTAGTGGTCGATTTTAATAAAAATATCCACCATTGAACTCTTGGTTGTAATTGAAATGTGCCCACATCGAAAAAAAATTATGTGAAATTACATTAAAAATTGAGCAAATACCATACATATTTTTACGCATTTTCCAGGCTGCATATAAAATTTATTTGTAAGGCTTCTGCCAAATTTAATAAGTTAATCTTTGCTCCCCCAGTAATTTTACATTCTAGTTAATGTTGGATTAATATTCATTCATTCTAATTCATTTAATGATCCATTTATTCAAATATAAATTTTACTTAAAGATTTGGCTGGAATCGAACCGACATATCGCACATCACAAAACTAAAAAAATACTTTTCAGAAGCTAAATCACGCACATGAACCACATTTATACGTTTCATTATCGTGGCGATTGCTTTGGGTATGGTTGATTGCCATACTTTTTATGTGCATTTAATCTAGTGTGATTTCACATAATTTGCCTAAAATATTGTGTATCTTTTCACGCGAAGTTATGGATCATATTACAAGCTCTCATGGGAAAATTGACTCAGCTGGACTTATTTGATTTTTCTATGAATTTTGTCTCACTACCACATGCAATACTGAAATCGAAGTTGCTTTTCCTAGGGTATTGTTCGCTCTATGTAGTAATACAACTCGTCTAGCTTGGAGAATATATTGTTTTTTAATTATATTGAGCAACAAAGAAATTATCTTAAAAAGACATCGGTAGTTCAGAATATGTAAGTGGGCACGGTAAGAGCAATAAAGAAAGTTAGATCCTAAAAACGGTAATAGCAGACGTAAGGCCACTAGAAAATTATAAGAATTACTTCTTACGCACTATAGAACGAAAACATGTTAACTGACAACATAAGGACGATCTGAACCATATTGGATCTGAACCATATTGGACAGAATGTCTGGAGAAGTTCCTTAAATTCTCATATAAAAGCAAATGATCAACAAAATTAACTGCTTTTGCGAAATCCGTAAAACCAACGTTACCAAAACAGGATGTGAGAATGATAACAAGTTGGGAAATGGAGACCTCGCTTGAAAAAACATTAGCTTTTACCTATACAAAGAAAGGAGAATTGAAAGAAACATCATGTCTGATGAAATTCCGTAGGATTTCCTTGAAGCAGGGGCGAAGAAAAATATGAAAATAAAAGGAAATGGTTCAGAAATTATACGAATTATACGTCTTGTTGCATATGGGAGGACAGTATAAACTCGTAGAATACTATATGGGCTGATAAGCCCTGGGATTTTTAATGAAAACAAGTGTTTTTCGCGCAGAGTTATATTACTCGTATATTTTCTATATTCTTCATCATAGTTGCCTTCGAGCGCGATAAACTTGATATAGAGATTTACCAGCATTTCGATGTTCCTTCTGTAGAACGAAATGTCCAACCATTAGAAATACGCCTCGGTATTTTCGATGACTTCCTCATTCCATCTTGAGAACAGATAATAGTTGCTGAGGGGCCAAGTCTAGAGAATATGATGGATGAGCAACCAATTCGAATCTTAATAGGTCCAATTCGGCAATCGCCTTTAAGGAAGTGTGCGACGATGCGTTATCGTGATGATACAGAACTTTTTTCTTTGCCATATGGGGCCATTTTTTTCTTCTTTTCGTCGTTCAGTTTATCCAATAATGCTGCATAATACTTTCTTGTGACTATTCTTCCCTTCTGCAGGTAATCGATGAAGATTATTATATATGCATCGCAAAACAGAGCCCATCACCTTTCCGACCGAGCTTTCCAGTTCACTGTAAACTGCTTTCTAGTCACACTGTAAACTGCCTATTGCACTCAGACGTATTGTTATGGAACCACGTTTCATTCAATGTCACAAAACTTCGAAAAAAGCCCGCTCGATTTCTCTGCAGCAGTTGAATCATTAACGCGGTGCTGCTTTTGGTCGGTGGCCAGCAAACGCGGCACCTATCCCACCGATCGATTTTTCATGTTCAAAATATCATGCATAATGGATCCCGCCCATCGCTCGTGCAACTTCACTTTATGATCACTCAAAATGATTCGATGTACTTGCCTTCTGGTTCCCACATTAGTAGCCTCTTTTGGCCCTCCAGAGTGAGGTGCGTCTTTGGTGCTTGTACAACCTATTTTAAATTCACTAAACCACCTATATACCGTTGTTCTTGAAGGTGCAGATGTGAGATAACATTTCTGCAACCATTGCAATGATTGTTCAGAAGTTTTTTCCATCAAAAAACAATTTGCGAAGCTCCTGTTTTTCCATATTTTTTTACGAATGTGAAAGTAGCGTCACTCTAATGACTGTAGCTTGTAAATCAATAGACGACAAAACTTCATAAACGAGCTAGTGACGGATGAGCTTCTCTAAATGAGTCATGTTCATGTAGAGTACGAATAGTTCCAACTCTCACCACAAGAGTAAAATGAAAAGAGAATTTTTTCACGCACTACTTGAGACAAGAAGCATCGTGCACGATATATATTTGGTAAAGATTTTTGTTACTGTTGTCCGCTATCTTTTGTTATTAGATAGTTATTGACTACAAGTGGTGACCCCGAAATGAGACCAAATTTGTGTTCGAATATTCGGCCATAAACTTCTTTCATCGGTAAAATGTTCGGCACGGAAGAGTCTCGCGCGGAGACACCAATCAACAACATATTTTTACCGGACTGCAAAAATTTACGCTGCTGCGGCTCAAAGCGAAGCAGAATTTGAAGCTTCTGCCGTTTTGGTAGCGACGTCTATCGTTGTGGTTTGCTCAGACAGAGGTACAATTTGTAGTCCAATGCATTCGGATGCAAGCAAGTTTAACGCGATCATAGCTTCTGTCGACTGCGCCGTTTCGAAACAAAATGCAGAGTTATTGGAAAATCCCCCAAATGTAAATAAATACGACGCAATCAAGCAACGTCAGATCTTTCGCTTCAACGACAGAAGTCAAGCTTAATCGCGTGCTGACGGAACTCGAGTTGGGAGATGGGAAGCTATCATAATTGTTCCGTGAGATACCAAAATTAGCCGGGAGTAAATTTTTCCTACAAGATTTCTTGTTGAGTGTATACATCAGATCACTTCCCCTCTGCTTATTCTATTCAACGTGTTAAAGGCACGTTGAATAGATTATTTCTGGAAGTCTTCTGGTTTGACTCCAATTTTCAAAAGTGGCGATAAGAGATTTATGACAAACTAGAGGTATTGCCATACTTTCAGCTATTTCGAAGTTGTTCGAAAAAATTATTTGTGACAAACTTATCACGCTGGTTGAGACAGGATTAAATGAGCAGCAATATGGTTTTCGCAAAGGGCGATCAACTACTACCAATCTAAAGCTTCTTACCTCAACCATCCTCTGCGAAATGGAAAAAGGTAACCAGATTGACGCTGTTTATACGAGCTTCACCAACGTTTTTGACCGAGGCGATCATAAAGTTTTGATCTCCAAAGTTCTGAAGTTCGGCATTTCTGGGTCCTTACTGAGTTAGATTGCATCATATCTAAATAATTTTATACACTATATAAAATTTCAGGGCACACCCTCAAGAGAAATTATTGCCCCTTCCGGAGTACCACAAGGGTCTCGTTTTATTCAACATCTTTATTTCCAAATTGTCGGAAATTTTAAGTAGCACACCTCATCTCATGTGCCGACAACCTTTAACTATACTACACCATCAATTCCGATGCCGAGATTATTTTGCTGCAAACCAAAATAAATTCATTAGTGAAATGGTGTAATGATAGTTCAGTATTCGAGCGCACTTACAACTTGAAATATTCCCCACTTTAAACAGTTGACCAGATCTCAGACCTTGGCGTTCTTTTGGATAGAGAGTTGAATTTCAAATTTCAATACGATACAATGCTTGCTCGGGCATGTAAGCGGCTCGGTTTCAATAAACGGTCATGCTAAAGAATTCAAAAACCTATGGGTCCCAAGACTCTACACACCTCATTTGTACGCCCCCTCCTTGAATATGGTTACATTATTTGGAATATATCCAGAAACAATTTATTCTTTTTGTCTTGCGTAAAGTTTGCTCTAACCAGCAAAGACAATTTCGAATATTTCCTCGCTCTCATCTCGAAGAACTATCTTAATCTCGTGCTTTGTTTTTGATATAATCAAAAAAATAGTAAATGTCGCATCACTATCAAGCAAATTCACGCGTTTACTTCATAAAGAGCAACATACATATAACCACCTACGTAGACAACGAGCCAAGTAATAGGTATTGCAAGATTTTATGAGTGAACATTACTCTATGAATGAATTACTCTCCTTTTATCACTAAGACGGAACATTACTCTCCTTCTATGTTATCTCAAAACCGACCTTCAAAAAATAAGATAACTAAATGTACATCTACTTTTATAGTTTGTTTAGATATGAGTACGTTTTTAGGTCTTTGTAAAAAAAAATTTTTTTACAAGGACCCACTAGTTTCGCGACCTATCTGTCCGTCCGCCCGTCTGTCTGCCTGACCTTCTTTCCGTGCGGCACAGCAAGTTTCCTCAGGAACTATAGATGCTGCAAAGCTCAAACTTTGTGAAAAGGTCAGAATTGGTGGTGTCTAAAAAGTTTAGGTCTTACCAAATATTTCAAATTTTTTTAATGAGGGTCCCCCTAATAACGAAGTGGCCCTTAATACTTTGTGTCCTCCCCTCGCGATTGGACACCTTTTAGCTGAAAACTCTGAAAAAAATCACAGAGGTAGGTCTTTATGAGTACAAGGGCAGCATATACCTCAGAAATCGAAATTCACTCAACTTTGTTAATAAGAGTATGATTTGTAAATTTGACTTTTTCGTTCATAAAATCAAAACGGTACCTTTAAACTTCTTGAACTACATAGATTGATATAAGATATTTATGCTCACTAAATTTTATGGGAACCCAATCATAATCAAGTGAATTATAGCCATTGCAATTCCGTGGTATTACAACAACATTAACACGTGTTGACGGGTGATACATACTCCAAATTGACCCAGGCATCTCTATTTTCTTCGAATTTTTATGAAAATTTTAGGAAAACTTTTTAATTTGAATATCTTCAATCGGCTGAGCATTCAGAAAAGTTATTTAACCTGGAACAAAATGGCGGTTGCTACGTGCTTATGAAGGAAACTCTGGATCTTTTGCATAAATTTGAACGATTTCTTACCCAAGTATTGGATGAATAATTCATGTCACCGATCTATTAGATAACTTATTTCGAACCCCAGGGTGGTTACAAAGACCTTCTGGTAAACGCGCTCTCTTACTTACTCAACTTGTTTTTTCTTTTTATGTTTTTTTTTCTACTTCTGAAACATTTAGCACAATGTGAAACCAATTGCACTTTATTCGGGCTTTTCGCTTTGCCGTTCCCTTTAAAATCCAAGCACTAAATTTATCCCAGTAGGCTGAAAACAAAAATTCCTTTCCCTCACTCGTATTTACGCACGAATCTTAATTTATTCCACATCCAATGTAGTTTTTCGTTTCTTTTTCACTTTCCCACACCAAAACTTGCGCCACTAAACTTCGCAATCAATTCAATTGTTTTTTTTTCACTTTCTAGCGTCATATACACGGAAACAATTGCTTTCGCCAATATCCCAAAAAGAGTGTTTACCTGCGCTCGGGAGAACTTGAACCGAGGGTCCAAGCGGACCTTTCTTCATGGGCATTTAGATGAAATTTGTTGATAAGGAAGCGTGAATGAATTTTTGTTAGCATGACAAATAAAATTTGTTAGTGGGAGCTAATGAATAAAATAAGTTGGTATGAAGAAAGGAATTATGTTTTGTTAGGGAAAAGGTATCGAATAAAATTTTGTTAAGGGGAAGTAATGAAAGGATTTGTGTGAAAGATTATTATATTATTGTTTTTTTTTTGTAATTAATAACAATAAAGTAAGAAAGAGGATAGCATTGAGATGATGGGGAAAATACAAATTATAGGGAAATTGTTAAATGTTAATAAAAATAAGTAAATATACAGAGAAAAAGGTATATGTGCCCAAAAGAAGGTGAAGATTTTACGGAGGCAATTTGAAGTTGCGAATGGGAGAATGCCGGTACGCCGGGTTCCGCAACAATATTGCCAGTTGGACTAGGTCTTGTCTCCCTTGTCAGCGTTCAAAAGTCAATCGGCATGTAAAAAACATTCCACAAAATTTTGCTGCTCCTGAGAAACGTTTCCAGCACATCCATTTAGAACTTGTGGGGCCATTACCATTGTCGCAGGGCTGTTCTGTCTATCGTCGATCGTTTCACGTGGTGGCCGGAGAGGCGATACCTATTCCAAACGCACATACTGAAGCAATATGGTCAGTATTCTACAACAATGGAACGCGCGCTTTGGAGCGCCTTTGTTCTATACTCATAGTTAAGGGAGCCCTCAGCTGATCTGACCTTGAAGTTTTAATTGTTCACCCATTCAATTAATACTTGTATATCAGATTCCCCGCTATTGCGAGCAAGCAACAGATGTTCGCGCCACTCGAAGAAAATACAATAAATTGACATTTGTTATTTGATAGATACGTACGTCAAAGTTTACTACTTAGAAGTTTATTAAAAAATTATAGGCAGATACGTCAAACAATGTTTGATGCATAATTTTTACTATTTTTGTCCTAATTTATTCAAATATTGTGATTATTTGTAAAAAAAAACACAACTCGCGGGATCTCGCTTGAGCCCCAATCTCGCTAGATTTGCATTCCCTACTCAGCACATTACAATTTTATCGAAACTGGCATTTCTTTACTTATTTCCAGGCTGCCGCACGTCATCAATGCACGTATTTAGTGAAAATGTATGAAAAAGAATTCATTGCGGTTGGTGGTGATCCTAAATGGCTTGGTGGCTTAGAATACATCCCTGCAAAGCTTCGTGCCATATATGACGTCAACAAGATCCTAGCTCACAGGCCGTGGCTGTTGAAAAAGGAACATATTGAGGTAATACAATTTACAAACTCTTAATTTCACCAAATACAATTTTAACGATCTTTATTATCAAATTTACAGCAACTGACCAAAGGCAAATATAGCTGGTCGTTGGCCGAAGTTGTTCATGCTATTGTCCTTTTGGCGCACTTCCATTCACTCTCATCGTTCGTATTCTCATGCGGACTAACACAACAACTCGATACATCATCTAGTCCAAAGACGAAAAGTCCAACACAAAAGACTGTCCTGGGAAGTTTAGGTATCACTATTAATAATAACAACCCATTTGCAAGCAGTAATAGTAGTAGCATAGTAACAAATAACAATTCAAATATAAATGCAGGCTTGAAAGCTGCTCGTAATGCTGGCGGCAATGGACTTCAGCCTGGTAAATATAAAACAAATAAAAATTATTTATTGGTGTAGCTAACATCAATTTTGCTTTGTTTCCTTTGCGGTCTCTATCTAGATCCTGCACAGAAACAACCAGTTAGCGTAGACACAATAGTGGCAAGACTCAAATTATTGTCAGAACGACATGATGAATGCAGTGAAGCTGAACTTAGTAATCGTTTCAAAAATGTTGAAATGCAGGTAAATACTGTTTGGATTAATATGAATTCAATAGAACTAAGTGGGCATAACAAAGTTGTTGAATTTACAGGCTGCTGAACTACCCGCCGCTGCTCCTGAGGAACCAGTTGAAGTTCCCCCTGTTATAAGTCATTATATCGACGATCCTGGCTTTATCTATCATGACTTCGCCAGGCGTGGTGCTGAGAATATACCTAGTACGTTTAGAATCCAGGATTACTCGTGGGATGACCATGGCTATTCTTTGGTGAATGGGTAAGTAATGATCATGTCTATATTTGACTTTAGTTCAATGCCCTACGGTAAAGCTTCTCTAATTAGAGGCTGGTATAAACGTTTCATAAAAACCTGGTCACTGGAGTTAGACTGTCTTAGAAAAAATTTTTTCAATTTGATTTACACAAATCGTGGCCTTCTTACTCAGGCCCGAAAACGGAAACACTGCGTCACGTCGCGAACTAACCTCTTCGAGTAGCCTCATCAGCGCCATCTAGTACTGTTCAAATCAAACAAATTTTCTAAAGATTTTTGACAGTACATATGACTGTAGTATGAAATTTTATCAGTGCTATGTCAACAATTTATTTTAGATATGAGGCTTCGAAGACATTAGCGCGCAAATATATGTATTTCCTTCTCGTTTGTGTCATTTCGGCTAAATTTTATCTGAGAAATGTCATATTTGACAATCTCAAAAGCCTACTTTCGGCCTACTGAGATGCTGCTTTCAAGTGTTCTGGTCAGCTGTTTGCGGAAATTTAAGGCTACTGAGCAGCTGTTTCCCGTACGGGATGAGACGTCAGGTACGTTAATTGATTTCCTTATGGGCCTGAGTAAGAAGGCAACGCACAAATCCAAAAAAAAACATGCATCAATTTTTCCAAATTCAGAATCTTTCTAGACAAGCTTAATTATTTCCGTTATCAACCAATAAGTGACCCAGCAAAACTTTTGCATTCTTTATTTCACAATCAAAACATTCCCACATTTTCTAATTCAAATTTCTTTCACCATTTTCACTCTGCCTTCATAATCGTGCACGTTAAAATTATGGAAAATAAAAATAAATACAACTCCATCGAGTGAAAGAAATTGTCATTTGACCTCGGTAAATCGTCAAGAAATAAGGTTATCAACTGTTTTGATAGTCACGGCATCTTTCCAATAACAATATTAATAATTATTATTATTCTTGATTAATATGTTACTGTTTACTTCGAATTTTATTACTCGAACAATATTAAGTATTTCTTTATTGACTCGTCCCACGATTATCAACATGAAATTATATGAAAGGATCAAACGTGTGATTACTTATTTATAATTCGAACGAGCAGTTGGTATTGAAATTGTTTTATTTTGCGGAGAAAGATTGAAATGAAAATGTTTTAAAAGAAAACTGCGTACGCTGGTGCTTCGATTTATTGTGCAACTGATAAGAAAATTGCGTGGCTTTATGATTTGTTTTTTTAACTCTTGTAAAACTGATAGGATAGCTCAATAATTAATCTAAAGACTATAACCGTCCACGAAAAAGAATAATCGACGACATTTAATTAAGTGGTACAATATATCATCCAGAGTGTGGTAACTGAAGTGAAAGGTTCCGTCTAGAATTCGTCGCCCCCCAATTATTCACATTCAGCAACCTCGTACATGAATGAGGGTCAAAATGTTATGTAAGAAATTAATAATAAAACGAAACAGTAGTCTGCGTAGTGTAGTAGTTAGAGTACTCGCTGCGTAAGCCGGAAATCCCTGGTTTGAATCACGTTAGTGACAACAAGATTTATTTCGAATGATTCTTCGGACAGACTATACGCCTGTTTAGTTATAATACGTACTGGCTTAAAATCAGAATGTATCACAGCTGCGTAGACGGACACACGGCCAAAGCGTGGTATTGACCATATCACCTTCTCGAGTATCGATGCGTTGGATCAACATAATGAGATACTCAAACTAACTCTAAGCAAAAGTCTGTAATGATTTTTCTCGTTCATCCGAAGATTTCCCGTAGAGAATCTGAATCGACCTCTCTATGATTCAAAGACGTTCAGTAGCGAGTCGAGCTAACGAATCGTACCCTTAGGGTCAATAGATTCGAACACTCAGCAGTCTATTCCGTGGTGGTTACTGGTCGTTCAGCTAGCTTGGAGAGGAATTCGGTCATGGGTCGTACCGTGAGTAGGACTATCGCTCAAATTTGACCGATTCAAAACACTTTTAAAATTCTTCGTGACACTATACTTTACTCTACCGATTCTATACTTCTATTCAAAAAACTTCCGACAACATACAAGAAATTGCTCTCACGCCTTTCCGGTTCTATATACCGCCGCGGTACCAATACCTAATCTACTTTAACCAAAACCCAAATAAACTACGCTAATAGAAATGAATAAATCCAAAACAGGGGCACCGAAACCCGGTCCGAGCGACAAAATATCCATGGGCAAATTTCTTTAAGGGAACGTTGTCGTTTTGGAGCGATGCTTACCCATCGCTGGAATCCTTCCTGAAATTGCCTACAACACTGGAAGGAAAAATACGTTTACCTTTACAATTTATGGTTTTGTTTATTTAAATTTTGATTATCTGTCATATTAATGCATGTACTATATAATGTACGTTTAACAAACTTTGAAATATTCAACATCAAGTATAAATGCATTTCAATAACTACTAAAACTGTTTACTCCATTTTCTATACATCCCTTCTCGGTATGCAAAGGGAGAGTACACTTTATAAGCTTTTAACGTTTAACTGGTTTAACTATTCCCTAATGTTATGCGCTGGAACTCTTTTGGTCCGACCCGATAATACTCTTTTTTTCCTTCTTTAACAACAACGTTTTTTTCTCCTTTTGATATTGATTTTGTTTTATTTGTTAACAGAATTCAAAAATAAGTTGTTTATTATTACATGTTATGATTGCTGCTATTTGGTGTGTTCCCTATATTTTAAGGTCTCCTAATGCACTGGCTACTTACTTGCAATTTTTCTACTTCGATCGCATGATCGCATAAAAGGCAAAATACTGACGCTCGCGTGTCCATGAAATGGATCTCCGCTAAGATAAGCGCGTCCATTTCATAGACAAGCGAACATCCACCGAAAGATGCTGATCGTCTGCATACTAAATAATGCTTCATGGTTAACGAAAACTGCTAACGCTAGGGCATCATGCGATCGAGTTTATCATTAGGAATATTACATGATATGTGTGGAATGTGCTAACACATATGAGATTGGGGGAGAAAAGATGTTTCCCTTGTTTTGGTAGATCATTCGAAAGGACACATGATGTGTATAGAATGTGTTTATATCTCATGTGTGTAAGCACGTTCATGATCCAATGGGTGAACAAAAAACGGTAGAATAAAAAATGTGCCTGAACTTACCTCGGTTCGCCAATATAAAATGTAATTGTAGGGAAACGAGGCAAATTCAGGCATTACCAGGCACCATTAGTAATAATAAGGATCCTAGGCCGAATTTCGATCCGGAATCTCCTGCGGTGGGAATCAACACCTAACAAATGTCTTCTAAGTATCGCTAAAGTATTTTTCCAATAATCAAAGCTCTAAATGACGTCTATAACATTATTCATACAATTTGCAAAATTTAAATTTTAAAATATTTACCATATGAGGCTAAAGTTAACTTGCGAGATTTAAGTTTTAAATTACTCTTAACTGAAGATAAATCCAAGCATTATTCGTTTGGATCGAAACGTGGTTTTGAATTTTACATTTCAAACCATTTATACATATCCAAACGTTATCAACTCTCATGACTGGTACCTTAGCCATAACTAAAAACTATGTATATGGTAGTCACTGTCTTGATGATACTTTTTTTCTTCCTTCCCACTCTGGCTGACGAATTGCTCCTTCGAAGCTCCCAGCTGCAACCAAGGACTAAAATAAAGCGTAAACGCTTCACTGAATATTCATCGCAAAACAAAATATAACCTACGGAGCACAGAATTTTGTTTTCCGCTGGCCTAGCAATTGCCGCTGCAGCGTCTTTCACGGGTGTTTACCGCTGATTACGGTTAATTTAGCATCCTGCTTGTTGTAAGACAGATATTAGACATTCAATACAGCCGTAGTTAAACATGCGAGCAATGGTTGCCATTTAGGGATCTGATTTGTTTTTAAAAAATCCACAATGGTTTATCGAACAGACCGCAAAACTAACCTTTTTGAGTGAGTAGCACCTCCGATCGCGTGATGACACTTAAGTCACTTGTCAATCCAGAAACGTTTCGTTTTCCGGAAATGTAGGTAGTGCTGCCAACATTTAATGTATGCGGGACTGTACACGTTAATGGGAAATTAAGGTGGCACCAAAAAATTTCAAATTTTAAACTTATTTTGCTCGACTTAAATTATTTGAGTGCTACATTTCCGTACAAATTGAATGTTCGCTTCCTACAGCCCTGAAATGTGCTGTCGTTCCAAAGCAAAACCAAAATTAAATAAGTAAATGTTAATGGACGATTAAGGACCCACCGTGCTGAAACATCACTGTTGGGTAACTAAAATTACTCTACGTACATTACACGATATTGTCAGGCACTCAAATATTCAAATTCTAAGACTTTCAAATATGATTTTCTCAGCAGTTGCGTGAGCCATTGGAGCTTTGGTTATAATTAACATTCTAGGCCACTAACTCGAACCTCACTCGATGGAATTGCATCAAATTAATTGCTATCGCTAGCCCATTGTCTCAAGCCGTGCTCATCAGTATTTCACAATTTATGGCGACCGCCCTTTTACGTTTAAAACAATTTTTTTCGCGGCTATCGAATATAGTAATAAGTGCAATGAAGAACTATCGCTTGCTAATTGACTAGAATATGTGACGCTGATTTCGTTTCTATTCAGCCTCCTAGTATCGAGAAAGCGATACTCCAACTCATACTTAATTGTTCAAAAATAGTGGCAATTATCGATTATACGTCTTTGTGCTGTATATTTAACTTACTTTGAAATTTTTCGAAATTTTCTTACCACACAAAAAAATTAATTCATCTGTTAATTGAAAAATTCAGCTACAAGATTTATGGCTCCTTTTGCTGCAGGAAATGCACATAGTATTTGTATTTTCCTGTCGTCCTTTTTGGAGTTACTATTTATTGCATTGTCCTAGTCTCCAGTGTTTCCCTTGCCGACACACTGGCTATTAATTTGATAATTCGATACCACTTACACCAGTTTTATTTTGGTTCATTTCAACTTTGTCATATTTTATAACCATTGATGAGCAGAAAACTTCTCAACTACACGTTAACAGTTACTTCAGTACTGACAATATAAGTGATAGTTAACATATATTTGAAAATATCCGTAAAGGACTTGCAGCGATGACCTGCTGCCTCAGAGCCAAATGTTGGTGCTCACTGGATCGACCTGGTCCAGGGGCACATGTGTGCGCTGGCAGGCTAGCGTCTGCAGTATCATAGGACGGGTTCTTTCCCCTAGCACCAAATTTCACTTCAATATATTTTCCACATGAATTGGTAGAGTGACAGCAAAAAGGGAAGCGCAAAAGCATCGCCTTCGTAATATAATGACCGGATTCATAAAATCGATGACGTATGCGATATGGACTAAAATCAGCTGAACACTTTTGCTCTTGTTAATAAGTGACATTTCTTCGACTTAACAATGCTACGAATTTAGTAAAGATTTTTGAAAATAGTTTTAAAAGTGGAAACCGTGCGATTTGAATCGTTAAAGCTTGAAGAACTACTGCAGTGAAAACAATTGTGTTCACAACCTACATGCATTAAATCATGCGTAATCATTCGTTAAAGTTGATGCCATAACCTAAAAAGTTTAAAACGGTAGTGCCGCCAAATGTAGGTTTGTGAAACCAATTGCTTTCACCAACGAAACACTTAGAACTTTGCTCCCCAACGTTTCGATACATAAAACTGCAACTTTCACCGCGAAGGTATCTTTAATCGGCAAGATACAAGTCGAAAAGTTAGCAATCGAAAGAAATGTCACTACATGCAGCTGATCAAGAAAGCAAAAACTTGACGACGTCATTGTTGAGTGGAAGCAGCTGAGATTTTGATCAAATGTGAATTCGGTCATTGTATTACGAAGGCGACTGCAAAAGCCTAGGCACGAGCTAAAGATTATATTATTCTACTACTTACCTGTCCCAATTACATTTATATTTATTTTATTTTGTTTTACACTATTGATTGATGATACAGATTATCAATCCAATTTCAAAATATGCAATATAAAGTATAATAAATGCAAGAATAAACAAACAATGCTACTTGAATAGAAAAAAAGTATAAGAATATAAAATACTAATAAAGTATTAGAAGCTAAGGAGAAAGTTACGTAATTAACTTTTAAAAACTTTTAATGAATGTAGTAGGAGACTCAGCTGGAGTTCATTGTAGCGACGTGATACGCGTACTAAAAACGAATAAAAACAAGTTGGGTAGACAGAACTACGCTCATGTCGAAAGAATTTTGTACTTAACATTTAATGCAAGTATGTAGATCATTAGAATGATTTAATTCAAGAAAAACTTTCATAACCTGCACAACAAATATATACTTGATTTAAAAGAACTCCACTTTAACCAGCCAATATTTTGTCCCAATATTACTGAAATCATTGACTGATCTGAATCTGAAATGTATGCTTGTTATTCATCTTATCTGGAAATTTGGAGAAGATTCAATCAAAAGTGTAGTGTCTGGTTCGATGGAAAGCCCATGTAGTAGAAAAATCGTATATAACTGTTGTAATCGGAGGAAATTCAAATGGCTATAACGTCGGCGAATACCATTTGACCTTTGTGAAACTTTCAGGACAAGTCAATCCTTCAAATGGTCATTAGTGTACTGAATTTTATTGAATTTAAAGGTACCGCTAAGATCTTATTTAAGAAATTGTAAAATCGATAAATCATACTATTACTAACAAAGTTGAGTGAATTTCGACTTCTCACGTATTTGTTGTTGTTATACTCATAAAGGCCTACATTCATTATTTTTTTCAGATTTTTCGGATGAAAGGTAGCCGATCGCGAGGGGGGTACGCGAAAAGGTCGTACACTTCCTCTTCCCCTGCCCCATTGATCTCATTAAGACCTTTCCAATGACACTCTACTCGACAACCAACGGTAAAATATTTTTGAAGGGTCACCTCCCTATATGGGGGGACCCCGTTAAACCTCTTTGAACATTTTTTTCACCCCAAAATTTTTAAAGAAGTCACCACTTTTGACCTTTCCACAAAGTTTCATAGCTATAGCTTATATAGTTTCAGAGAAAAACTGCTGTGACACACTGACGGACGGACGGACGAACAGACGGACACAGGTCGTGATTGCAATAGAGTTTTGTATTTAAGTACAACACCCTAAAAATAAATATCGGTTCATGCAAAAAATACGATGAATATGCCAGTCGAACGTGTTCTTGAGGTGGGACGTATATAAACCTGTCTCAAAGATTGGATGAAAGATTACTGTGATATATGTTACATAAGCAACACGGGTCTAAGAATTCCTTCGTTTTTGCGTATTTCGTCTCTTTCATTAGCGGCTCTCGTAATTTCAGCGCTTAAATACACAAATTCGCTCATATTTTCGATACTGTATTCACCAAGTGTGATATTTTGTGTATTCGGAGTATTTTTTCGCGACTGCGTCATGAGCTTTGTTTTATTTTCATTGATTTGTAACTCTACTAGTTTTGCTTCGCTGTCGAGTTTCAGGAAGAGTTCTATGATAGTTGTTAGTGACTGTGATTATATCATGATGTCATCCGCATAGGCTACTACTTGGCTCGACTTGTATATTAATGACCCTCGTGTTTCTCTAGGCAGCTTTCTTACGACGTATTCCAGAGCCAAATTGAATAGCAAATTAAATTAATTGACACTATTTTTGGAGTTTGTCATGATTATCTTGAATGTATGAGCCGGCTTCGCTGAAGTTAACTGCATAATAAATTTTTAAATCATCAGCGTAAAGAAGATAATTAGAGGAAGGTCATTAATGAAAATGTTAAATAGCAAAGGGCCTAAAATGGATCCTTGAGGAACACCGGATCCAAGAGAGGATTGATTTGCAAACGCGGAATGATTGGAAGTTTGTTACCCAGAAGGTCGTGATCAACACTGTCAAAGGCTTTAGCAAAATCGGTGTATATGACATCCACTTGTTGGCTCTTGTCAACAGCAAGAGATACGTTATTCGTAAGTTCTAACAGACTAGTTATTGTCGAACCGCCATGTTGTTCGCCATGTTATTCGTTTGCAAACACGATACTTACGGCATCATATATTTTGTTATGTACGATACATTCAAGGAGTTTGCCAAAACGAGACGGTAAAGAAATCAAGCGATAATTCTATATTTCGCTACGATCTCCTGATTTATAGATTAGAAAGATATTAGCTTGCGTCCAGACGCCAAGGAAGCAACAAGCAAAAGGGCTGATGTTGAAAATAATTGATAACAAGTTGGGTAAACAGACCTACGCTCATGTCAGAAGGGTTTTGTATCCAATTTACAAAATGCAGTCACCAGATCGAATCAAATCAAGAAACATGTCAAAGACTATTTTATTGGAGAAAGTATGAAAAACGAGGATCATACTATTATTAACAAAGTTGAACGAATTTCGACTTCTGAGGTTTTTGTTATTGTTACGCTCATAAATATCTCCCTTGATAATTATTTCAAATGTACATTCGCGAGGGGGGAAACACATTTTTCATGTATTGCCCCCCTGTGCCCCCACTGAAGCAAAAACTGACAGTTTGAGAACTGTTTTGAAAAGCTCCTATGAAAACTTTCATTTCATACTCATATCGGCTACGTTTGATGAATTTTTTTTTTCAGGGCCACTCTCCTGTACTGTTACCGATTAATTGCCAATTTTTTCGAATCCTAGAATGGTTACAAAACTCTTTTGCTAGGAGCTCTCTCCCGCCTTCTTGACTTGTTTCACTTATGAGGATTAATTGCAGGTACTCATCTTTAGTCGTTCATTAAATTGAATCAAGTGTTCAAAGCATGCACCTTAAACGCTGAAGTTGGGAAAAAATGACTCAAAATAATTCAATCTTCGCATTTAAAACAGCCACTATTTTGTTTTACAATTACTGATACCACTAGCTGAACCGATTCTCAAAGATATACATGACACTTATCATTCCTGAAATTTTCATGCAAATCTTAGCAAAACTGTAGTGTCTAAGTCGGTAAAAAGCGCATGTTGTTCCATAGCCATATGTTGCCATAGTAATAAATGCAGCGCATATTGTTCCATAGTAAAATAGGAAAATTCAAACCGCTATAACTTCGCTAAATCTGATTCAATCTTTATGAAACTTTCAAAATAGATCAATTTCATTAATAGTCAATAGTGTACTGAATTTCATTGAATTTAAGGGTACCGTGAAGATTTTATTCAAGAAATCATAAAATCGATAAATCATACTATTACTAACAAAGTTGAGTGAATTGCGACTTCTCACGTATTTGTTGTTTTTGTGCTCACCAAGGCCTACATTCCTGATTTTTTTCAGATTTTTCGGATCACAGGTGTCCAATCGCGAGGGGGGGGGGACACAAATTTTTCGTGTATTTCCCCTCCCTGTGCGCCCCTCGAAGCGAACTTTGCCAAACTAAGACCTGTTTTGAAAAGTTCTCATCAAGACCTTTCATTTGATACCCATATCGGCTACCTTCAATGAAATTTTTTTTTCGGGGGGTCACTCCCCTATATGTGGAGACCCCCCTTAAATACCTCATAAAATTTTTTTGTAATTGAACTTTGAAGAGAACACCACTTTACACCTACATACAAAATTTGATGCTTCTAACTTTAGTAGTTTCCGAGAAAAACTGCTGTGACACACGGACGGACGGACAGACAGACGGACAGACGGACAGACAGGACGCGATTTTAGAAGGGTTTTGTAAAATTATTTTACAAAACCCTAATAAGGTGGATAATGAAGAATATAATGAGTATATGAACAAATTCGGTATTCCATCAGGGCGTGGAGCACGATTAATATTAAAAGGAGCAATACACTTTCGATATCTGATGGAGAGGTCAATATACAGTGTATAATAGGGCAAGAAGAGGAAAAAAATTAGCAAAAAGGTCACACATGACTTGTCCATCAGAAGCATGGCAGTTCTTCCATGAGAAGACATTAGGGGTATAGGATGTTGTTTTCAAGGAACGGATGTACGACCAGAAAGGCTTAAGACTATTAGATTGCATTGATATATCAATCATACCATAATAAGATCGCATTGTGTTCTCATCCACCTTTTTGGCCTCTTTGCGAAGTAATCGGTAGTTAGCGAGGCCAATGTCAGAGCCAGAATTCTGATATGCTTTAGGCTTCTGGTCCTTCAAATAAAAAGCGTCTGAGCCTTCAGCCGGTAACTAGCTGGAGCTTGTAATGATTTTTATGTTTATTTGCGAACGCGGAACCGACCTCTCATCGGTTCTAGACGCTAAGTCTGAGTAGTGCCAACGGATGGTACCAACCGGTCAACCAATCCGTGCACCGTAACCCATTCACACGGTGGCTGCTTGTCGGCCAGCTAGATCGGAGAGGATTTCGGTCGCGGGTCTCCGAATGGGTTACGCTCATTTACAATATTCACGCCCGTTTTGAAACGCGTTACAAAAACAAAACCATACGGAGAGGAAACCTATTCTACGTTACTCCGTATTTCTTCATTAACCAGTCAAAAGTACAAAATCTAATTTTTATTTCGCGTTCCCGAATTTCCGACGCGGTACCGAAAAGTACACTACGTTAACTCAACCCGACGAAAGCTACGTTAAAGAAAAATCAAAAACAACTAAGGTACCGCGTACCGCGCGCAACGCGAAACTGACTTCAGCGGATTTTCTCAAACCCTACCCTCGCGACGGCATACTTACCCTGCACCTCATTTCCCGCTGAAAAGCAGAACTACTGGAAAGGAGAGTCGTGTTTTAATTAGCAATTCATATTATATAAATGTTTATTCATTTTCGACATTTTGAACTTTCAATATTTTAAATTTGATAAAATCAGGATTTCATTTTAAATATTATTAGCTTCCAATTAAAAACAAAACTTCTTTAATTTAAAAAAAAATATGCAACGCAAAAGAAAATCATGGAAATATTTACATTGGATACTGATCCTTATCGGACTTGATTTTAGCTGTCTCATTATTAATTTTAAACTTCTTTGTATGAGTTCTTCTCTAAATGTTACACTTATGTCGTTTAATACAAGCGTGAATTCTTATCAAGAGGGTTATATAGGTTATACTCTATGAATTTTTAACTTGTTTATTTATCCCTAAGTGTTTGTTTTAATCTAGGTGCTTATTTTAAATGGGTTTATAATTGTTGTGACAAAACGATCACGTCAGGCGATTTTGAACTTATTTCATAAAAATATTTCCACTTTTATATCTATGCATATCCTGTAAACTACTCTTATTAGATATCCTATTTAGTCAGAATCTGTAGGAGAATGTCCTGCAATTTATCATTCGGGTTTACAATCAGGTTTAATGATTGTGGAAATACGGGTAATATCCATTTACTAATCGTTGTTCGAATTCTTTGAAATTGATTTTCTTCTTAGTAATTCAAAGCATGGAGCATATGGAACTAATGTAAAATAACTAAGCTATAGTGAAGTAAACTACGATAGTGCACGATCGTGTTGTGGTGGACTGATTTCAATTATATATGACGAAGAGAAAAAATCAATTTTAAAAAAAAGCTTAAACATGAGAACAGTAAAAGGCCACTAAGTATTAATTTCAAAAAAAAAAATCCAGTAAACACCAAAATATCATTTAATTAAAAAAAAAGTTTGCTATCATTTACTTTATGGTACATCTAATTTCCTCATGTTTTTCGATTTCACTCTATTATTCTATTCAAATATTTCATCTTCAAATTCACTTGATTTCATAAAAAAAGTTAATAAATCGGTACATTCCCTCCAGCATTATCTCTAATTATTTAAAGCACACAGTTAAGGTGAAAGAGACTTGTAGAAACAAATAAAGCTTCCTATTCTTAACTGAAATTGTTGCGGCATCTATGATACCCAGAGATGATTTGAATCTTAAGTTAAGGGCGTAACGAGCACATGGACTGTTTAAAGGCATTTATTTATAAAAGCTTGGTTAATAACTGAAAAGCCGGCGTAATAGTCGACATACTGGACAGTTTATGTGTAACCTGTACAATATTTATATATAAAAAAAAACGGATTATGGACCCTCTATATTCCAGTGGAATTATTTAGGAAATTTACATGGAAAGAAATTTTAGCTAGATTACTCTAATTTTAAATGTATTTTAAAATACGTCTGAATATATCTGCGAACGACCTGTAGCATTTTTGCTATTCATCCGTTGGTAAGAAAACTAAATTAAATGCTTTTCTATTGATCACAGCATGAGATAACGTTTATGATATAGATTCCAACACAAATCTTGTGCCAATTTACATTGGTCTTGGATAAGAAACGAGTAATCTTAAACCTAGTCTTAACACTGGTGTAACTACCTTCGTGCTAAATCGCGGCGTTTTAGAACATCGAATATAACTTCCGATGCATCCTGGTTATCACTGTTATGCGAAGCTTCTGAATCGGAGTTATTTAAGTCATTTGAATCCAAAAGTGGAATACTTGGAGCAGTATTGTTGCGAAATTTTACACTTGTTGATACACTGTTGGAAGCCGATTCGTTGTTTATGGTAAATACTTCTTCATTCTTCAATCGTGAATAAACTGCATATTTATGAGCAATATGGCAGCAAATGCCGCCTAGGCAAAGTGATAAGCCTAAAATATTGACTGTGCTTAACTGATCACCAACTACTTCTACGGCAAGTACGAGTTGGCATATATCCTAAATATTCCACTTATCGAAAGTGTTAAACTTGATGTGTGCGACAGAACCATGAATTCGCTTATTTCCATAAGAAATGCTATTATTGCTCCGACCGTTATTTTCATGAATATTAGGGAGAAGTCTTTAAATGGTACTGCATTTAAATTTTCATACTAAATTACTCGCGAGATTGTATGCAAACCATATCTCGCTCCAGGACTTATTCCGTTACCTCAATGATGTGGGCACTGTCGATATTTCCTCATAACACTTACTTGGTACCTTCCAACAGTTGTCGCTGCCTTTGGGGGCTCAACCGGGATATCCTCCTGGGTGGCGGCCACTACTTCCCATCCATGCAGCTTGCGACGATGGCGACTGTGGTGGATGCATTTGTTTAGATTATATAGTTGAATCGAACTGAACATCATACCTTTGTGTTCCAGTTGGGAAGCGAAGAATTTAACATTTTGCAAATTCGTGAACTTCGTTCCTTGCGTAAATGAATGCGCAAGGAAATATTTTGAAAAAGATAGATTTATCAATCCGCTCTAACACAAAACTAGTGGACTATATTCAACTTGTCGGAAACACGACCACGTTAGTCAAGAGAAAAGGTAAGGGTGGCTTATAAGTAAAACAATTTATTTTAAATAAAAGCGACTGTTACAGAGATGAGGTACAATACAATGCACGAACACTTAGGTAGAACTCACTCACAACCACACTCTGCCGCCATGTGGCTGTCAATTTCCTTTTGACATCCCACGACAAAATTGACGTGGGATGTGCACCTGTCACAACCGACATGAGATGCCAAGCCACTCGGTGGCAAGGTGTGTTAGTGAGTCGCCAGCGGCGTCACAAGATTCATTACAAGCTCTTTTTTCGAGGGGAGTGGCAGATAGGTGTGTGGTTTGTAATTATGCTACTGAGATTTTGGTAGAAGGTAGACAACGTTGCATTGGTATCTAGTTGCTGTAGTAATGAATTTCAGTCAATTATTATGTCCAGCTCTAGCTGGATGACTGCATAGTTAGCTTTGCCAAAACTAAATATTGAGGCAAAAATAATGTGTGTGGATTGAGGCGCGAAAAAGGGTAAACGAACCTCAAGCGGAGGATGGTAGGGATCATGTTTTATATATTCGGAAGTGGATTTTGAAATCGAACAGATTATGATAGGATTAGTGGTAAGGATAAAATCGAGAAGTTGGTTATTTGTGTTCAGGATCGCATTTAATTTCGGCAGGGAGCAAAGAGATAAAAACGAAGAAGCTAGGATGGAGAGATCATAGTAGGATGTGAAGGAGTGACAACTTGTGTGCCAACACAGGCAAGGCATATTGAAGTGACCACAGATTAAAATAGTATATAGAGCATTGATGCTGTTGAAATAAAAAGAGAATTCAGAGAAAATACGGTTGTAAATATGAAAAGGAGCACTTCTTGGGATGAACACCCATAGTAATATAACATTTAAAGGTTAAGAGATATTCACAAAGGCAGTGATGCTTTCTACTGGAGGTTAAGGGAAAAAGTCAGAATACAATTTACTGCTTAAAGATTTATGAATGGTGATAAACACACCACCACCGTCTGACTTTCCGGAAACAAACGATGCCTATTCGTGCAGAAGACATCGTATAAGAAGAAAATTTCATTGCTGATGATGTCAGCCAGGTTTCCATTAAACAGATGAAGTCATCGCCGTAGATGGAAGCGACAATTTTAATAGCCTCCAGCTTGGTTGGCATGCCACGTACATTTCGATAAAAAAGATTGAAGCTACGAGAGTTGTTTTGAACATCAATATGTAAATTAATATTTAAAAATGATTTAGGTTGAACAATTGTTAAAGTCTCCAAAGAGAGCTCATTTTTTCTTCTTGGTCGCTTCGAAAGGTTTAATTAAGGCTCCAGGAGGCCAATGTTCTAGATGTGGAACTAAGTTGCAGTTTGATGGTACAGTTAGCTTAAACGAAGCTATAACTCTACCCTCAATGTTATCCTTAGTCAGTTTATGGCAGCCGATGATCTTTAGCGAAGGGCGAAATTTATTTAAGACACAATCACGGAAGTCATTCGTTGATGTCTCATAAAAATGACAAGAGATAAATATTTGACATGACAGATGAAGAGGTGGAATTATCTGTGGGCATGGTATGGGGTTTACTTCCTGTATACCCCCGGCGTCGGAAAGTAGGCATGTTGCCAATATTTACCATAATAAGCGCTATCCTAGAAGCTATTTCCAGGACTTGCTTTTCTCCCAGATCAGATTGAGGTATGCCTCATTCAATGGCTTTAGCATTGACGTCTCCCCTGATGAGAACATGGCCCCCTGTGTTCGAGACAGTGTCCTCCAAAGCATTGAGTTTGGCTCAGTATGATCGCATTCGCAGTAGAATATCACTTAAAAATGTTGTTCCTAAACACCGAGCCCGCACAAACCATCCCCTCGTCCATGACTTCGCGCCGGGAGATTAGAGATGCCAGATTTGCCGGGATAAAATTCTGACGAGCATTTTTCATCATGTTGCTTGCGTATCAACAGCAGGCTGGCTTCTATATCTCTCGAAAACTGTTTAAGTAGGTCCTGAGCGATGACGCTTCAGCGTAAGTTGACTTGCAGGATGCGTATCATTGTAGTTTCGCTTTGATCTTGGTTAGGGCTTCTTTAAGGACTTGATACTTTCCGCTTCCTAGAACGTGCTTATAATCATTGGATCTTGAGTCGTCATCCTTACAAAGAATACAAAGCGCCTCGTTTATGCAATCTTTACCTTTTTGACCTCTTTTTTTAGGACGCCCTTTCTTTTAATAGGTCTGATTAGAATGGATTTTCGACAGCATTTAATAATATCCTTATTTTTCTTTTTACAGCCTATATAACGATGTGGGCTTCCTTCTCGATGATAAATTTCGCGTAACCTACAATTTAACGTATTGCACAATGGCTGGACGAAAAAATGTGGACACATCGAAATTTCGTAGAGCAATATGGAATTATATTCAATGCATCTACGGCATTCGACACGATGACTATGATTATGGTGAAGTTAATCAATTGTTGGAAAGATCTCTAAAAATGTTTATCAAATCTGCATGCTGCTTCCCGGAGCGAATAACAAAGAAAGACTATGATAGCATTATGTGCGAATTGCAGGATAGCGAGAAGGTAAGATGATTTTATATGCCAGAAACAATCTACATTTTTAAATAAGAATAAACATTTCAAAGGCTTCCTTTTTCGACTATATCTGTTTTTATTGTGCGTATATGCGCATTTCGACTGCAACATACGGTCATCCTCAGTACACTACTTCCTACCTATCTTAACCTACCTTTATATACTAGAGGGTTTTTAGACAATTTATTAACTAATTACATTCTTTACACATATGGATTTTTACGTTCTAACATTCATAACTTAATCCTAATTACCTAATTAGATTTATGAGTTTTGAAGTATTATTACCTAGGTCGGTGTTCATTCTTAAATTTGCCGGTACTTTCCTTATCTGTATGCTTTCGCTGCAATCAAGTTTTTGCCATATATCGATTTCTTTGACTACTTTGACGTCGTTCATTGTTATTTCGTGGCCATTTTTAACTGTATACTCTGCCACTGATGATTTAAAATTTGTTCTACTTGTATTCTTCGCTGCCACAGCTTCTTTGAAGTTTTCCTCGCATCTAACTACCACTAAACATTTCGTTTGACTAATAAATAAATGTTTAGTGGTACTTCGATGCGAGGAACTTCAAAGAAGCTGTGGCAGCGAAGAATACAAGTAGAACAAATTTTGAATCATCAGTTGCGGTCGCATATACGCACAATAAAAACAACTATAATAAAAAAAGGAAGCCTTTGAAATTTTTATTCTTATTTAAAAATTAATCAACGACTATATAGCCCGGAAGAATAAATATTGAATTGTAATCTACATTTGATTCCATAATATTTTTATTAATTTTGTAAAAGTCCAAAATGTTACAATCATTGAATTTCGCCAATATATTACTAAATAAATATTTGATAAATTTTTTATCTTCCCTAGGTCCATGTCAACTTAGTTATCATGGAGGCGCGAAATCAAGCCGAACTTCTCTATGCACTACGTGAAATAATGCGCTACATGACATGATCTCACTAAATCGTATAAGCAAATTATTAAAAAAACAACAAAATAATGTACTGTGTGTCATTATGTTTTTATAATTATAATATTAATCGTAAAAATTTTTTGTTACACATATTAGTTTTCTGTTGTTATATACAATAACTTTTAATCTGTAATATATTATGATATGTACTATTCAAAAAATGAAAGGAAAGGAAGTAAATTATTACGCATCAAAATCAAATGAGCAGACTAAACGACAAATACATACAAATACGTCAAAATCAAATGAGCAGACTAAACTACAAATACATACAAGTTGAAGTAGCAGGAGAGTGCTCCTGCCAGAAGGATATTGTACAACAATTAGAAAATCAAACAATATATTCTGCATATCAAAACTTGACTAATATACAGATTCCATAAACTGAGTTCGAAGAATAATTATGGTTATTATATTTTTATACTCGCCGCCATTTTGTTTCAAGTGTTTTGACCCCATCGTTTAATTAGTCATGATTACACATCAATATTACAAACCATTTCTAAATTTTTTATCAAAATTCCTACATATTTATAGTGGCTAGGTCCGTTGCAAACGTGTATCTCCCTAGTATCATGTGTTAATGTTGTTGTAATTGTTAAATATTCAAGCGGCTATAACTAAGCTGTTTATTGTTCGATTATTGTGAAAATTTCAGAATATATACAACTGGTTTCAAAAAACTTAAATTGTAGTTTTTGGAAAATTTAAGGGTCCCATTTTGATTTTATAGGCAAAAACGTAAAATTTATAAAATGTTCTATTATTAACAAAATTGATCGAATTTCGACTTCTAAGGTATTTATTGCCCTTGTACTCTTAAAGTCTCACTCCTGTGATTTTTTTCAGATTTTTCGGGTGAAAGGTGTGGGTGGGGGGGTTTTACACAAAATTTTTCGTACATTTCCCTTTCCCCGCACCCGTCAAAGCAAAATTTGTCATTTTAAGACCTGTTTTGAAAAGTTCGAATCAAGACCTTTCATTTGATACCCATATTGCTTACATGCGATGAAATTTTTTTTGGGGGCCACTCCCCTATATAGGGAGTGGCCTTATAAAATTTTTTTGTGTTGAAACTTTGAAGAGAGCATCACTTTACACCTACTTACAAAATTTTAAGTTTCTAGCTTATGTAGTTTGCGAGAAAAAGTGGTGTGGACACCCGGACGGATGGACGGACAGACGGACAGACAGGATGCGATTTAGTAGGGTATTGTAAAATGATTTTACAATACCCTAATAAACACCACTCTAGTAGTTTCAATTTTCGAAAGAACTCAAAAAAGTTGGATGCTCTTTTTTGAGTTCTTTCGCAAATTGAAACTACTAGAACGGTAGTCAATTATTTTGTTTATTTGACATCCGCAAACCAATCCTCTTTTTTCTTGAAAACCCGTCGGGCCTTGCTTTGTTGTGTGACTGAAGATGACTCAAAGTAGTCGAAATGCGCCTGCGCACACAGCAAAACAAGGCTCTACGGCTTTTGAAGAAGACTTGAGGGGTCTTTATTTTTGTGGTTTATTCTACTTATTTGATTCTGAATTTGTTTTATGTTTTCCTCTCAATTTTTGAATAGTTGCGTATCATGAAAATTAACAAGATATATTCATAGATTGATTGTTTATTCAATGTTATATTAGATTTTTAAGAATATATTAAAAGAATTATGTATCATAATATAAATTGATAAATCAATTTACAACAAAAAATGCACGAACGCTAGCGTATCTAAAAACTGGTGATATAAAATTTAGTCATCGAATATTTTTTTTTTAACAAACTGATAAAAATGCAACATAGAGAGGCGACTAAGATGGAAAGGACTTGAAAAGCATTATTAAATGATATCGTTATGATAGAGTAGAATATAAAATAACGTGATTAATTACGCAAACGAGTGATCATTACAACCACACACACATGTATACACATATGATGATGATGATAATAAAAATAATAGACACAACATATCTTTCATTATACCCACACAACACAAATATCAACATATTAAATACAATAATATTTCATATTAATCAACAAAATACTTAAAAAAATATAAAAATAAATAATCAAAAGTCACTTGAAGCGCGAACTTCATATCCCACCCTGATATACTTGTATTTTGGAAAATATTCAAAAATTGAATCATTTATGTCTGCTATTAGATGCTCGCAAGACCAATATTGATTCAATATTTTATTAATTTTTTTTATAAGAAATCAATTTTTTAAAATACGCTACCATAGAAATTGTTATTAATTTTTCATTTTTAAACCTATAGGTGTTTCAATGACACTCAACTAAATTTTTAAACAATTAAAATCTATATTTAAATATCTGTGAAAAATGATTGCCAATTACAAATTTTTCAAATAGAACATAAACAAATATATAGAATTTACTGAAGAAAAAAAATTTTAGTAGCATCAGAGAAGGAGAATGCCCATTTATAAAAGAACAAAACAGCTCAATATATATTCAACCGAGAGCCTCATATAAAGGTGTCTAGAATAGGTTTGTCAATGAAAATGCCTACAATTAATAACTAACAATACTGTTTTTTAAAGAGAGGAAAAGATTAAAGAAAGCATTGTTACAAGTGCCTACAATTTATAACACAAAAATTTACAATTAACTTTGTTATGAAAACCAAATAAAAATTTAAAAAATGAAAATAAACTGTAACCTGGTTTTATTTCAATTAAAATTGTAGTGTTTTTAGAGGTAATGTTAACTTTCCGTAAAGGACAGCAGCAACGGAATGCTGCCACATCGAACTAGAACACTGAGCTCTGCTGGAAATGCCATTGCCTGGGGACGCGTACGCTTGCTTGCAGCTAGCTGTCTGTGGTATCATGGGGCGGGTTGTCTTGTTCCAGCACAAGGCACACAACAAGCACATTTTTAAAGCGTACGAATTACACAAGCTCCAAAAAATCAAGGTTAAAGAGTCCTAGGCCCGAACTGAAGGGGGAGTTAGTTATGTATCTCGTTTCACGCGCTATAAAAACAACAAAATTTTCTTTCAAGATTTATTTACACTTTTAAACACTTTTCGTATTTTAATTAATCTAAACTTCTCGGTACTAATTTTTGTTCCTAATACGCGTCTTATCGCCGCTTGAACTAAAATAAGACTCCTTGAGCCACGTATACCGGCTTCTCACGGTAGCGGATTTGCAATTTTGCTATTTTCGGAAACCATGGTGCAAACTGCTAACGTTATGTCTACAACATGGTTCGCAACATAAAATTTTTTGGTTGCACCTGAGTCTGGAGATGTTTTCTTACATTTTCCGTTATACTTTCATACCCGTTTAAGGTTGTTTCGGTGTACGCGACTTCCCCCTCCTCTATATTAGAATTCTCCTGAATTCGATTATTTGTGTTGTTACATTATTTTTCTTAATGTACAATATAAACATTACAATAAGGAGAGATATGATAACGAAAATTGTTACATTTAGTTCATAGCCAATATTTTTATGATATTTCAGTTTTTTTGATACGAAACTGCGGAAGTTTTTAATGGTACCAGCCCATATGCTGGAAGCCGCCGATGTCCATCGAGCGCAATGTGCTATTTAGTTGATAGCCGAAATGCTCGGGTGAAAGAACAATGTAGTTCTTTCCCTTAGGACACCAGCATCCCCTAAACAAAAATCATTTCAGATATGATTTATGTTTTTTATGTTTTTAATAGCAATTTCCTCAAAGGTAAGTATTTCAGAAAAATTAGAAACATTTTACATTTACAGGATTAAAAAGAAAACACTCTTGAACTTTGAATGTATTTTGAAAAATATTTGGTTAATATTTTAATTGTACAATTGAAGGGCTTTCTGGGAAAACCACCACTGTCAGTTTTATTAAATTTTGAACTAGAAGTAAAAAACGTTTTTAAGAAGAATAGCTTCTTATGGAATTAAGTACAGGTACTCGATAGGAAGGTCATATATCAACATGTACTTTATGAGTGTAGTTACGAAAAAATTTCTTTTAAAGTAATCAAAAATGTTAAAAATAACTTTGACATAGGCACAATTTCCGAAAAAGGTAAATAAAATGTTGACATAGGCATTTTTTCCAAATAATTGAATATTAAAATCAAATTAAAACAAATTCAATGGCTTATTATTATATCAAATATTTATTCATTATTATTCACAACCATCGCTATTATCCTCTTCATCAACTTCGTTGTGATCATCAATGACACCTTCACCACAGATTTGACGGTATTTCAGGGTTGGTTAAATATTTACTGAGACTTAATAAATTCTCAATTTTTCCAGCAGTCATTTTTATTGGTTCACTATAAAGAGGGTTCAGTACAAGTTAAGAAGGCAAAGTTACTTTTGTACGAACTTGATTACAAGTAGAAGGTCCTGAAAATGTTTCTTTTACTTTTATTTGCTGGTATTAGTCATACGTGCTTGACGCAGTCTTAGAGCAGGTCTCGGAGCCTTAAGGAAGTAAGGAGTCAATGCATCTTTCATATTAAAAAGTAGGTCTTGTGTGACAGGAATCACTTTGAATGGAGAAGGGTGTGTTCTAGCTGTTTTTATGATTTCATCCCAGTCTGCTGGTACTTCCGGAGAATACAAACCTCTTTTCTTTCCAATGAATGCAAAATATGCATCATTTGGCAGGTATGTGTGACCTCTTACAGGAAATACATGCTTTACAGTTTTAAATACCTTTAGTACATGTACTAAAATGTATTGAAAATATGAAAGCTAATTGAGTTCAGCGTGTTTTTGTATTGGAGTGTACAGACGCACGACTTTCGTGCGTAACTGTACTCAACGTAGCAACCGAGCGCGACTCAGTCTTCTTTATAAATACTCGAATGACGTTGGATTAAGTCAGTTCGTCTTGATCGCTCCAGTAGCACGCTCGCAAATAAACGTCTTATTAAATAAAATAAAATTATTAAACTAAAATCAACGTTTATTTATTCACCTAAACTTGTTCTCCCATTCCTGGTCTAACAGAAAATATACCATTACGTGGTTCTTGTTTTGCCCACTGCACCCATCACTGAGTAAAATAAGATTGTCTGATGTTATGTCATTATTATTTAAATAGTGAAGTAACAGTGAAGTGGATTTAGATGCGCCCTTTGTTCCTGTCATTTCCGTGTAACAGTAAATTTTTGCATCATCGTTTGACAAGTTATGCACTCCGAACACATAATACCACATCTGTCCGGAGTAAAACACGTCGCCTGTTTTAATGTGTGGTAGGGGAAGATACTGCATAAAATCAAATGATAGCAATATGCATTCTCCTTGCCTTGCCTTCTCTTTATATATATTTTTCAATTCACGGAATTTTTTAGCTTTCTTTAAATGTAACGTTTTTTGAATATTTAGTTCACTTTTTTTATTCAGCTCGTCACAAATGCTGCAGGTGTCAGATCTTGGAAGGCCAAATTTAATATTAAAATGTTTTGTAAATACTGTGTAATATGAAATATAAGAAATCCTGATCTTTACTTCATTCAAAAACAACTCATGCATTTTCTTTACACTTAACTCTTCTGGCAAATATGTTGTGTTTGGGTTATTACGTAAAGAGTAGTGAGACTACCTTCCCTTGAAGCTCTTGATGTGTAACTTTATTAACTCTAGTATTTGATTCGGGACTGCATGAGGTCTTGTGTTATGCCTACCTCTGCCATCTTTGGGTAACTGACCTGAAGATATTTTGGCCTGAATTGTACGCAGCCTTCCTCTGGTAATTCCATGCAAATTCATAAACGCTGTGGAGCACACTGGCAACTCTTCATCATTAGTTCGCACTTTGTAATAATATCCTAAATCATGGCTGAACGAATCATCCTCTTCATCATGGTTATGTCTAGGTCTTCTTTGTTGGACACTTCTGTACGATACTAGTCCTGTAAGATGCGCGTCTTGGTCATTTTTACTTTCATAGTTGTAAAAGATTCTTAGTATTTCTTTTTTTATGTTCAGTCGTTAATTTTGTGAAACATTGCAACCTTTTGCACCTAAAAACAATGAAGATCTTTACAGGTCATCGTACGTAGCGAAGGCGATAGCCAAAAGTTATCAACATAATATTGTTATCAATATAATATTAAAATACAGTACCTATCTGCAGTCAGGGCGCGTCACAACACCACTTCTTCGACGACCAACGTGATCTCTCCGCCAACCTTGTATCTTTTTATTTTTTCGCGTTTAGAAATTATTTTCTTTCTTTTGGCCTTCCAATGTACACTGCTAGATTCATCTCGTGGTATTTTATCAATTTTTTAAGAAAAAAATACACAACAGTACAACAACTTACAATCCCACCGAGAAAGAAAACTAGATCGTCTGTAAGCCACGAACAGAATGAGCAGACATATGAAATACGTCAAACAAGCAGTTTTTCAATTTTTGTTGGAAAAACAACCATTGTCATAGGTTGACTCATTGACTTAGGCGGTTTCTCCGAAATTGCCTTGACTTTGGTTGTTTTTCCAAATATCAAACAAACTTTTACTCAGAATATCGTTTGACTAATGCACTTTTACGAAAAACTGTGTTTTAGTTTTGATTGCTATGATTACATAGAAACTATAGACATCAAAATATCGTTTTTTTCCTTTTTTGACATTGGTTGTTTTTCCAAATACCCCTTCAATTGTTATAATGGATGAGAATATATCACAACAATATTTCGATCATCGCAATCTTGCGTTACATTTAATTAGTATGCATTTTCGATTACAATTGTTTGTTCGTCCAATTCTATAAGTTCTGTTTTTGTATTGTTTATTAATTCAAAATCTTTTTTTGAATGTTCAATGATTGGTAAGGCTTAGATCGTTAATTGTTTTAAATGGTTCATATTTGTGGGTTTTATTGTTTAGTGTAAAGATTATTTCCTTATCTGAATCTATTTGTTTCATTGCGTGACTTAGAATTGGTAGCATTACTTTTTATTGGACGGTTGTACAATTTTTAAGGGACTCTAATGGCAAAAATTAATAGATTGTTTGTACTTTTAGCTAATCCCAACTTAATATACTGCATACGATTGACATGAATTTGGTATTTATTAATTTCTTCTTCCGTAAGTAAATTTGATTGAATATCCGATAACCTCGTTCTGGGCGCCCAACGCCACTGACGCCGACCAGCCGATCCATATACCCTACGCCACTGACTTCGACAAGTGGTGAGCGACTTTAAAACCTGAATCGGTGCCACTGAACCGCGACTTGACGTTTGTCGGAGAGAACTCGTGGGAAAAAAAGCGAAGTGGCCCGGCACTTTACTTGTGTGCTACATCAAATATGCCTGTCGTGCGTCTGCTCACTGTTTTGTCATGGCCTTTTGACTAATTTTGCGAATATTTCGGCTTTGAGTGTTGAATTAAGTGTTTTATTTTGATAAATAGTTAGTCAGACAAGCAAGAATCAGATACAGTGCTGAAAAATTGAACCACATTGGAATGTTATCGTCCGGGAGCAATTGACGATGTCGAGACGATAAATCGTCGACGCTTCTCCCCTGCTGGTGCGTTATATCAAAGAAAAAAGATATAGGCCATAGGGCTGGGGAAATAGCTACCTGGAGAAGCGCGACGCCAGCTTTGCGTACGTGGGAGAAAGGTATAGTTTATTTATGGTACCGTGTGGTTCTGTGCGTATCTAACCTCAATTTGCTTTCTCCGTTCATGTTGGATTCAAGAGCGCAGAACGGATACGGCTTGTGGAGTAGTGGCCAATGCTGTGCGATAATGGAGCGGTTCGTTATTGTATTTCGTGGCCCCATGGACATGGCTAAGAGAAAATTTCCTGTGAAGGCGAAACAAACTGACAACTTGCAGAGTGACAGGAGAACTTTTCGGATCTTGGAGATAAATTGAACTTTTAAGTGCAGTGATTGTTTTTTATCAGCTGATGTGATTTATTAAAGTGCTTAGGAGCGTTGCAGCGTAGAGAGCAATAAAGTTTAAGCAGATAAGTGAATTAGTGATAACTTTTACAATTCATTTTTCTTCTTTGTTTTCCATTAATGGATTTTGATTGCTTAGGATTAGTGAGATTCTCGTGTAGCGAGAGTATCATCAATCGCAATCATTATTTTTTGTGTAGCAAAAAGACTGATTTAGATACATTTTTTAATATTTGCAAAATATTTTCTTTAGATTAAATATTTGTTTCTCTAGTAGCAAAAATCTTTGCGGCATTACGTTGTAAAAAAAACAAAATTTTAACTCTAAAAATAATCTCGTTATATTTTCTTCTTATACAGGATTATCCATTTCGTGGTTGGGAAAGTATAGCCTTGCCATTTGACATTTGTCAAAAATAAATGTCATCCAAAGTGTGTTTTTTTTAGCTGGAGATTTGCCATTTCGAAATATGGATCGTTTAATAGTCAAAGAATGTGTTAAAATTATTAAATTTTACTATAAAACTGATTATTCTGCTGTATCAACATTTAGGGCTTTACGAGCCGATTACGGTAGACATAATTGACCTACACAGCAAACAATTTCGAGCAAAGTGAGAAAATTTGAAAACACTGGATCGGTTATTGATATTGTAAGGCCTGCGCATCATCGCAACATTCGTTCTGCTGAAAATATTGCTGTCGTTGCTCAAAGTGTGGAGCAAAACCCCGCATTTGTCGATTCCTCAACGTTCTCAACGTTTGGGCTTCTCTTAAGGCTCATTGTGGTGGATTTTGCATTTGGATTTGCATCTCCATCCGTACAAAATCTAACTCACTCAAGAACTAAAGCCTCAAGACCATACACAACGCAGAATGTATGCGAATTGGGTGATTGAACAACAAGCCATTGATAACGATTTTTCGAACAAAATTTTCTTTAGTGATGAGGCTCATTTTTTCGCTCAGTGGTTACGTAAATAAACAGAATTGCCGCATATGGGGCTCTCAAAATCCTCAGGTGATGGCAAAAAGGCCTTTGCATTCAGAAAAATGACCGTTTGGTGTGCATTATGATCTTGCTGTTGGTCCGTAGTTTTTTGAAAACGATCAAGGAAGAGCCATTACAGTCAATTTTGACCGCTATGGACGGATGTTAACCGATTATTTTTGGAGAGAAATTGAAGATTATGATCTGGAGAACATGTGGTTCCAACAGGACGGAGCCACAAGCCACAAAACCCAGGCTGATCGAGCACTTCTGCAAGAGAAATTTCCAAGACGCGTAATTTTGAGATTGTGTGATGTCAATTGGCCCGCAAGATCCTGTGACCTGACACCTTTGGATTTCTTTTTATGGGGGCTTTGTGAAAGATCGTGTTTAGGCGAACAATCCTCAAAATCTTGAGCAATATTCGTGAAGTTATGGCCGAGATATTGCCGGAAATGTGCCGAAAAGTCATTGAAAATTGCGTCAAAAGGATTGAGGACTGTAAGAGGTTCCGTGGAGGACATTGGAATGATGTTGTATTTCACGTATAATGGCAAGTTTCAATCTTCATATTGAATAAAAAATTTTATGTGTTTTCTTCAGCTTTACTTTCCCAATCGTAAAATGGATAACCCTATAATTTACATAAAATATTTTCCTATAATCTATTTTTTATCTAAAAATTTTTATCCTTTCACTTACTAATAAAAATAAAAATGAAATTCAAAATAAAATCGATTAAAATTAAATAAAATAAATAATAAAAAATAAGCAAGTATGCCAACACCTGCGACTGAGTCTAAGTGTGGAAAATGCAGAAAGCCAGGGGAGGCTAATCATCGAGGAATGGGCTGTGATGGAATTTGTAGTAAGTGGTTTCACTTAAAGTGCATTCAGATGAGTGAGGAGTGATATAAAAAAATTATGGACATCTCTGAGGATGTTATGTGGATGTGTCCCTCTTGTAAGAACCAACACCAGAAATTGAAAGAAGATCGCCTCTTTCATCAAATGAAAGAAATGGAAAACTATATAGTTAAACTAAAGACAACTGTAACCGCTTTAATCGATAAAAATGCAGCCGCGCGAAAACCTTCTTATGCGAACATCACGAAAAGTATTTCTACTTTTCAAACTGAACGGCGTGCACATTGAACATCACAAAAACGGATTATAATTCAGCCCAAAAAACATTCATCCTTGGAAAAAACGCTATCCGATTTTAAGTCGCAGATTAAGCCATCTTAATATAAGATTCCGTTCCAACTGTTCCGGCCTATCCGTAATGGTGGTGCTATTATAAAATCGACCACAAATAACAATACAACATCGCTCTTCAAAATTACAAAAGATAATCTACAAGACGAATATGAAATCACGAAAACAAAATCTCGTCAGCTGGTCATCAATGGTCTTGAGAAGCAGTTTTCTAGTGAGGAATTAAGAGGTGAAATGCTATCCTTAAACTCCAATATTGGAGAAAACGAGAAAATTGAATTAGTTCACGCCAGACGCACAAAAAATGGAAAGTGGTTGCACATTCTTCAGGTGAATGGATGTATGTATAAAAGACTGGTAAATAGGTGTAAAAACATCGATTACGGGTCCTACTTCGTAAAGGAAGACTACAATGTGACAAGATGTTATAAGTACCAAAAGTTTAATCATAAAACGGCGATATGCAAAGGGGAGCAAATATGTGCTAGGTGTGGGGGAAAGCATCAATTGAAGGACTGCAAAAGCGCGTACGAAAAATAGTAAATAGTAAGGAAATAGTAAGAATGTTGATCATTCCCACCGAGCAGACTCTACGGAGTGCCAAGAATACAAGTGTAGGATAACAATTGCTAGGAGGAGCATTGACTACGATTCCAAATGATTTTTAGCAATCCAAATCGATCAAATGGCACATAACTAACGATCTTATATGCTAATATAAGAAGCCTATGGAACAAACTGAGTGATATTCAGATTTATCTGCAGCAAAATCCCGAGACAGATGTAATTGTTCTAAATGAAGTATGGATTTACCCAAAGGAAGCAAAGTATTTTAATTTCGTAGGCTATAATTCGGTATTCTTCTGTAGACCTGGAAGAGGTGACGGCACAGCTATTTATGTAAAAAATACAATAAACTTCATTACTAAATGCGTCACACCTGATAAATACTGCATTATAATAATAGAAATAAACTACGCAGCAAATAAATTAAAATTTGTACTTTCTACAACCCTCACCGTCTGAATGCGCAAGATCTATGCTCGGTACTAGACAACCTTTATTCCTCAGAAAAAACCTACTTACAATAGCTGACACAAACATCGATATAATTACTGATTCCTCAGAATCAAGGCTATATAAGGATACTCTGGATACAAATGGTGCTATTATCGTGAACCAAGAAACAATTACACGTCCTGTTTCAAATACTTGCCTTGATCACATGGTTACAAACGATAAGCCAACTGCGGAAAAAATTAGTTTCATATATGAAGATTGCCCAGAGCTAGGTCACAAACAAATCTGAAGTTATAAACATCATTGAGGGAATGAAGAAAAATACAGCACCCGGGATTGACAACATAACCATGGATGAAATAAAACTCATTAAAGAACTGAAAGCTGATTATATTGCAACTTACCTTAATGAGCACATTAGGAAAGGAACGTTTCCAGAGGAAGGGAAACTAGCTAAAACAGTCCCAATTTTCAAGGGAGGAGACCAAATGGATCCAAACAACTACCGCCCGATCGCCCTTTTAACAGGGTTTAGCAAAATTTTCGAAAAAATAATAAATAACCGCCTAACATGTTTCATTTCGGAAAACTCAATTTTAAATTTACGACAATTTGGATTCCAGAAAAATAGAGGAACTTTTGATGCCCTCCTTTCAGTCACGCATTTCATCAATACAGGCCTGGAAATAGGAAATTATGTTGCTGCGATTTTTGTGGATCTGAAAAAAGCTTTTGATACGGTGGAACATGATCTTCTACTTCGTAAAATGGAATTATATGGTATTCAAGGCAATGGAAATCAGCTATTTAGAAATTACTTGAAAGGCAGATCGCAGAGAACAGCAGTCGATAAAGTTTTGAGCGACGCTGCTCCTATCAAATCGGGCGTTCCCCAGGGCTCGATACTTGGCCCAACCTTATTCTTGTAATGCGCTAATAATTTGAATAAATGCGGACTTAAAGGACATTATGCACTATACGCAGATGATACAGTACTACTTTACTCGGGACACGAAAGAGATTACCTCGAAAACACCATTAATGAGGATCTAAAAACATATCATTCGTGGCTGATTGATAGTAAACTAGCACTGAATACTTCAAAAACAAATTTCGTCATTTTCAAGCAAAAGAATAAAGGTGACATTGACATAGACATGAAAATTAATGACGAAAAACTAGAAAGATTAACGGAGATCAAGTATCTTGGACTTATAATTGACCATAAACTAACATGGTTATCACACATTAATAACTTAAGGAGACAATTAGCTCCTACTGTCGGACTACTTAGAAGATATGAAGGCTTTCCAAAAAACATCAAGCAGATGATCCTAAATGCATTCGTACTGTCGAAACTACATTATGGAGTAGTAATTTGGAGCCAGTCATCAAAGCAGTATCTTAATATCATCTCTAGAATGCTCACCAAAGCGTATAAAAACATTCTAAGTCTTCCGATGCTCCATCAAACCAGATTAGTGTACCAATCAGTGAAAGCATTAACCTTTCCTCAAATCATTGAAATGAAGAAAGCCAAGTTTATCTTCAAATGTTTACAATCAAAATTGTCATCAAAAGTTCAATTTATTAAAGTATCGCAAAAGAATCAGTACAATGCTAGAAATGCAAATCAATTCGTAATACCTTTTGCAAGAACGGACCGTCTGAAGAACGATGTTACAAATGATGCGCTGCAAATATACAACAATCTTCCTGATTCAGTTAAGGAAGCAAGCTCACTTATAGTCTTTAAGAAAAGGCTTAAAGAATATTTAATTAATAACGTTTGAAATTCAGTCCAGTAAAGTTCAACATAGCATCTTAGGACATTTTTGAAACCCTATCGTCGAGATGCTTTTAGAGACAACTATTTTATAACTCAGCGTTTTTTTTTTACTGCGTCGAATTTATAATTTTTTTTTATCTCTGAGAGCTGATCACGAATTAGAAAAGAAAAGATTGATAGAATGACAGTGAAAAGAGAAGACTGATTTTTTTCTTAATTCATTGTCGGTATTATTTTTTCTGCATAAATATAAGGGGCTTATAATTTTCTAAATAACTACCAATTTAATTAAAAAAATATATATTTGTGCTTTTTGTTTTGGTCATAAAGATACTTGATTGTATAAGATTATGTAAACTACGCTTCAAAATAATAAAAAAAAAATCATTCAATCATTTTCCTTTTTTTTGCTCTTAAAAGTATTGATTGGATTGGTAATCTGTATGGCTAAAAAAAACCAAAGTTAAGAATTAAAAGAAGGTTATAAGTTTAAACTTATAACCGGTTACATACCTGAATCTCTTTCTAGTATGTTACGGAATGACTAATTTACCAATATAAATTTTCAAATGTTGAAAAACCATACCCCTTAAAACTTTATCAGATTGAGTGCATTTCGACTTTGGACTAAAGACTTCTTCTTCGTAGCACTACAGCTCCTTTTGGGCCCTCGCTTCCTGAAAAAACTGCCTCCATTATCCATTGTCCGCATCCTCCAACTTTGATATCCGAGCAGCGATGAGCTGTCTCCACCCTTGGGTTTTCCCAACGAATATACCTTTTTCTGTATCCGTTGTTCGGCCATAGAATTTAAGTAGCTAGCCCATTGCGGCTTCGTTGAGACCTCCGACTTGTCGAAAATTTCATACAACTCATGGTTGTATCAAATTCGCCATTGGTATCTGTCTAGCTTCACTCCAATTATTCACCTTAGGATCCGTCTCTCAAAGGCGTTCAATATGTTTGTGGATGCTTGGGTTAGGATCCATATTTCATACCCACAGCATAACGCAGGTCTTATCACAGATTTGTATACTTGAAACTTTGTTCTCTGGTGTTCAAGCATAGATGTCAGAGAGAATGGATACGAAATACATCGTGAGAATTGAAGCACTTTATTATGGCGTGAAGTTGGCTTGTTATCTTGAACTTAATCAATTTTCCATGTGGGTATTCTAACTTATACGATATAAAAGATTCAACATGAATCGCCCTACGAAGGATAGGTCCCTGACCTGCTTCCTTTAGCTGATTTTACAATCCCACACACGTCACTACATTTGTCTTTTCCCGACACAAAACACTCGCAACCCCTGGCAAACTTTTCAGTTTAATAAATTATCACTTTTGCAACGCTTTTGGACTACATTCAACACCGGCTTATCTTAAAAAAATTGTTTTGTGTACAATTTGAAATTCAACTTGATTAGATGTTTCCCGTCATTTCTTGAATTTTCACTTTCAATCATATGGTTGACATTTTGTTGACAATTCAAGGGTTAAAGTATAAGAGGAATGAGATTTTTGTGAGAGCAACTAGAGAGCCACTTGAGTGTGTGGATGCTCTAGCGGTATGAAAGACGGGGGGATTTAAATTCGTAAGAGAGAGGGAGGCATATATGTAGTAATAAAGCTTCACACACGTACGAATGAAAATAAGCTGATTTCGCGTCCATTACTTTATATGTCTTTGTCTTTAAGATAGTCAAAACTGAATAAAATATTTTATTTATGGGCTGTATTTTTTGGCGTATTTCGTTTCTTTCATTACTGATTCTCGTTATTTTGGCGTCTAAATACAGAAATTAGCCCATATTTTCATTGTATTCATCAACTGGTACATTCTTTTGTATTTGAGATATTTTGTCTCGAATGCTTCATAAGTTTTGTTTAATTCTCATCGATTTGCAGCCCAACTAGCCCTACCTCGCTGTTGAATATTTCTTTTTCGGTAATCAACGAACGTGACAAAATGTTGATATCTGCATAGGCTACCACTTGGCTCAACCTGTATAGCAACGTACCTCTTATATCGACAGTTAGCTTTCTTATGACGTAAGTTATCGTCATTTTGGTAGGACGGACTGATTTGGTTGGGATACCAAAGCAAAGCATTCTTTGGTATAGTACGTTACGATCAATACTTTCGTCCACTTGCTTAAAGTCAACGAAAATTTGGTGTACGTCTATGTTGAGCTTCTAGCATTTTTCAAGTACATACTTGACTGTAAACAATTAGTCTGTCGTCAATCTACCTGCTCTAAAGCTACCTTGACACTCTCCAATAATACTGTTGGCATATGATCGGATTTTATTTTCCACACATGATTTTTGAAAATATTTGGAATGCCGTACAAAGTAGTTATATGCCCCTATATTTTTCGCACGCTAGCTTGTCACTTTTTTGTGGATGGGGAATGTAATTGATTGGCTCCTCGTTTGGCATATTTACTTGTTGCCAAATGTATTGGATGACTTTATGGATGGTTTTCTGAACACTGCTACCCCCATATTTAATGAGCTCCAGCGAAATCGGTTCCGAGTGCTATATAATTCTTTTGGGACCTGATAGTAGAACAAATTTCATCCAGAGTTAGTGAGGCTAATGGAAGTTCTCTATGGGCCTCGATATTTGGGAGCTGTGCTTGGGGGTTAAGGAGGTTCTTGAAATATGATGCCCATCTTTCCTTAATCCTGGTTTCATCAGCGGTAATGTTACCAATGTCATCACAGCAGAACGTGGTCTTGGGCCGATAACCTCGTTTCAAGCTTTTCTTAGTTCTAATTATCCTATTCGCTACTCTTTCGAGATTTTCATAATGTTATCTTTTCCTCCTACCTTTCCTGCCTAAGTATTGTTGGTATGCCTGATTCTTTTTATCTAACGCATCTTGGTATTCATCATCGAATCAATCATTTCTTTTGCACCGGGCTTGATATCCGATCGTCTCTTCTGCCACGGTCTTAATAGCCGCTTTCACTTCCACCCAAAGCTTGCTGCTGGTTTTCAGCGATGTATCTGATATGATGGGAGCTAGCTGGTTGTCCAAGCTCTTCGTGAAAGTTTTTGTCACAGACACCGTTTGGAGCCTTTTGATGTTGAATTTTTGTAGAGGGCAGGTCTACGCCGAATACGTCTATGACATATGATGTCGATAAGTCGAAATGCGCTATATTACTTAAAACAGCAAGGCTCGGTGAGCGTCTCAAGAAAAAAAGACAACGAAACACATTTCAAAGGAAAGTCTTTCCTAGTGACAAACGATAAATGAGAATAGAAAAAGTAAGTTTTGTTTTAGTGGCATCAACACACAAAACGTTACTTTTGATTCTTTTTCGATGCGATGGAATAATCGAATTTGCACACACTCGTTTTGGTTTAACGGATTTTTAATACTTAAATGGTCGATGCAGTAATTTAGGATGCGTTTCATTCACTCCTAACTGCGTTTGGTCTTATGATTAGCACTTTCCACCATTTTGCATTTTTCTCGTCAATCTACGCAGACATTAGCAATTTTGAGTAAATTTATGACCACGTGAATATGAGCTGCAAAGATACGTGATGGCAAACAGACGGGATATGTTAATGGCAACTTTTTGAAATTTCCTATATTGCTTCTGTCTGTTATCGTCGGAAAGAGCGTCAGAGCGATAACTTTTATAAAACTAATTATGAGCAATTTTTTGAAACAATTCGCTCTGTTGATTGGTCCTCCTTCTTTTGCGGTCTTGACTCGGATTCTTGTTGCAACAATTTCTATGACTTCTTCAATGCTGCTATTTCTAACTCGACTCTACTTGTCAGTATAAGGAACTCTTCTGACTGTCCCTAGCTAACACTTGATGTGAGACGAGCCTTGAAAGCCAAAGATCGAGCACGTCAACATTTTTTTACGTGACAGATCCCCTGAGTCACGTAATACTTTTTGTCATCTGAGGTTGAGGTGCAGATTGCTAAGGCTTCTTGTTTTCACAATATTGAAGGCGCTCTAAACTCAAATCATTCAAAACCATTTTGAAAATATATACGCTCTCTCAAATGCTCTTCCAGTTTTTCATCCTCTCATCATTTGAATGGCTGCTTGGCAACTTCACCTCTTGAGATTTGTGAACTTTTAAGAACTCAGTTTTCTTCTGATTTGAATACTACTCCCAGCAATAGCTCTTTGTTCCCTATAATACACACGCTACCTTCATTTCCTTTTACTTACTACCCGGAAGATGTTATAAAGCTTATTTTATAGCTTGATGACTCTGTTAGTTCAGGTCCCGATGGATTTCTTAACATTTTATGAAGTCTTTAGCTACTTCTATTTGTGTCCTCCTTTCCTTTCTCTTCAACTTTAGCTTATCTTCAGGCTCGTTTCTTTCGTGTTGGAAAACATCATATGTTACTCCTTTTTTTAAAAAAGGTGCACCTCAGATGTTGCTAATTATCAGAAAATCGTCTACTTGCACCTTTTTTCACTTACTCATGATTTGTTTGTTCCTGAACAAAATGGTTTTATCAAAGAGCGATCAACTTTAACGAGTTTGTTAGAGCTCATGAGAGTGCTTCAAAAGCCTCCAAATACAAGGTTTCGACTTGTAAACGGTTTACAAGTCGAAACCTTGTATTTGGATTTCTTTAAAGCCTTCCCCTCACTAAATAACAATATTTTGCGGTTTTGTCATGGATAACGGACACTCATCAGGAGGTACCACTTGCCATCATCCACGGGGCAGCCGGACCGCATGGTCCCGGGATGTGCATTGGACCCTTTATATGCATGCGGGAACACACCCAACATGCAACTTATGTTGAGCTGCAGGTTTCCACTCTAGATTGTGGTTATCATCTCAAATCGAAAGTGTTTCGTACAATGTCTCCTAAGTGTCAGAACCACTTGTTCTTCACCAGGGCCATCTCGGGACCATGCGATCGAGCTGCCCCATGGATGATGGCAACTGGCAGCTCCTGATGAGTGTCCGTCATCCATGACAAAACCGCAGTTTTGCTGGCACCAGCACCAGCACCAGCATCGGGCCAAGAAAATGTGCTATCATGTTGATAGCTAAGATGGCCCGGGTGAAGAACTAGTGGTTCCTTCACTTAGGAGACTGGGACCATTGTACCAGACACTTTCAACATAATATTTTGTTGAGCAAACTTAAATTTCTTAACGTTCCTGATTGTTTGCTCCATTGGTTATCCTTTTACTTATCCTATTTCAAGGCTGTCTTTCCACCCCCTTCCATCCATCTACAGGTGTTCCTCAAGGATCCATTCTTCTTCACTTTTGTTCATTCTGTTTATAAATAATTTGCCATCGATTGTCATCAACTCCTCCTGTCTTCCTTATGCAGACGACGTCAACGTTCTCAAAGTAGTGTCGTCTAACGATGACTGTGCTTTGCTTCAAGAAGATTTGGCTGCTATTTTATTTTGGAGCTCTTATAACCAGCTTACACTAAATGTTTCTAAATGTATCCAACTTTCATTTTCTAATCAACTTTGCTCTATAAGCTTTCAATTTTCGTTAAATAATTCGTTCCTAAGTACGGTGACACATTTCAGGGTCTTAGGTGTCACTTTCGACTCTAAATTTAAGTTTGATGTTCATATTTCTGAAATTATATCTAAAGTCTCTCGCATTTCTGGCTTGATCTTAAGAAATTCATATATTTTTTCCGATCTTTTATCGTGTTTTAAATTATATTCTAGTTTGGTTCGTCCCATCCTTGAGTACTGTTCGCCAGTTTGGTCATCTCATTTAGCAGTGTTTGAAGTTCACGCTAGAAGCTAGAAGCTGTACAAAAAAGATTTACCCGGATCGTCTTCTTGAAGTTCCAGATTCCCTACATTTTTGATGAATCACGGTTATCTATCCTTAATATTCTTCCGCTGGAAAAGTGTCGACTCTACCTTGATGAATGTTTCCATTACAGGCTTTGCCGTGGTTCGCTCGATACTTGCCTAGTCATCCAGGTTCCAGGCGCACTATGCATTCTACAAGGTCGCCTATTATTTATCTTTGATGTTCCATTTGCACGTAGCTTGATTTATTTTCACTCTCGCATGCTCAGATTACAACGTAACCATGATGACCTGCTTGGATTCTTCCTCCTCTCGTATTTACTCGTAGTTTTTAAAAAATATGTCAACTCTCTTCTTCCCAATTCATAGTAATTTTTTTTCTCCACGTTTTTGCAGTTTTTATTACTCTTATCTTGCTATTTGCATGTCTTTTTTTCTCCTTTCTCCTTGCTGTGCTATTACCTAGTCGACTTTGCTATGCTCAGGGTGACGGCACTTTCCTTGCATAGGCCCTACGCGTCGCGAACGCAGACTCAGTGTGCAAATCGGTTCGTATTAATCTTTAGTAATTTATTAGCCCCGAAAATCGACGCGAAAACACGCAGAAGATAGTTAATTTCAAGCTTGAAATCTGCTTCATACGAAATTTGAACAAGATTGAATGGCGGCGAAGTGTTCTACCAGAAGGAATGTGAGAACCAGCTGATTGTCAGATAAAAAAATTAGAAAAAAGTGTTAAAATTTTTGCGCCGCAGGCCTTGCGTGGCCCCGCAGGAGTAAACAATGCTGCTTTCGGCTTCTACTTCGATATGTTTTGAACCGAAAGCAAAAAAAAATCCGTGTAAACAGACCGGTTGACAGTTGCTTGACACTTTTGGCGGGATATCAAGAGAAATGAGGCAGTTGTCAAAAGTCACGAAAAAGCTATTCGCGCTGTTTCCTCGTCGGCGAGTAAAATAGGTAATCTTGTACGTAATCTCTGAGGACTTTCGCTTTTTGTACTTGGCGAGAAGGGTTTGTGCTTCGTGATTCGCTCCTAAGTGGTCAAATTTCATTGGAATCGTGAGAGTCCCCTGGCATAATCGTATGAAGAAAAGCCCAGGAGAAAAACAGAGGGAGATGTGCAGAATGATTATCAATTGAACCGCTCATCGCTGCCTGAAGGATGGAAACTTGATGGATGTAGTTAATTTTAATCTCGTGAAACAACAAACTAAGCAGTTTCGGCGGGGTGGCCTGATCTCTTCAAGAGCAGCCACTCCTGGTCATCTCGGTGCTGCTCGACTGCTTATGTTTATTACAAAAGACACAGATGGGACCCGCAGCTAGAAAAATTGCAGATATAGTTTCCTGTTGGAATCAGGCAAGGAATTAACCAAGCCCAACATTTTATGAAGTGGTCTCCATTTTCCAATTGTCAGAGCCATTGAGGCTGCGGGAGTATCTGTTGCGCGCAACACTGTAGCTGTAAGCACACCGTATTGTAAAAATTATATAATTGGATTTATATGTAAAAACGTAGACACTTTTTACTCAGAGAACATGGCTGTTGATACAGTAACTATTTTTGAAGTAAAATATTTGATACTAACATTGCTTGTATCTCTGAAGTATAGTTTCACAAACCTTAAAAGGAAACTTGGGTAATCCAGTGTAACTAACAGTAGACAAATAAATAAAAATTAATGGGGTCTCCTAGAGCCCCACCTTGGTAAATAAAGTTCATAAGCGAGGCTTGCTATGTTAAGGGCCACCAAGCAGTGATCATTTTGAAATTAGTGTTTAATATAGAATTTTTTGTGCAGTAAATATTGCGATTATATGAATGTTCAATGGCATTAACTCAAAGCAAGATAGATTTTTCTTTTGTATCTAAAAATAAAGATAAATTGTTGAAATTAAAACCCTCAGTCTTCTCCCTTCAAGATTTCGGATAGTCATGGATAGAAGACCCGCAACAATGGAGAGGAACCTCTACTAACATTTCCATCGGGTATTGATTTATCTTTTTGTTGCAGGGGCTCTCACCAGGGATGAAGAGTCCTTGCAAGTGGACTCCTCCATCAGCACCTGAAGTCCGGTTCGGAGGGGTACGAGGGGGACACTGACTACGCATGGATGCCCTATTTTCCTTAGTGCATTACATGTTATTGGTCTTACATACACACGTTCCTGGACCAAGTCAGTCTCATTGATCACCGACACCTTGTTCACTGAGGCAGCAAAATGTCGCTGCAAGTCCTTCGCGTAAAACTAAACAAATCAGTAAAAACTGCAGGGTATCCTTCTATTGTTTGGAAAATCTTCATTTTAATCTGATGTTCGAATGTGGTGCTTCCTTTATGCCATTAGATCATTAACCCTACAAACATAACGTGAGTCAAAACGCCTCACACGTGACACGTTTTTGTCTTTCTCTTTTCTAACACTTTATGCATCGCGCCGTCTTTTCTAGCCAATTCAGTACTCAGCAAGAGGTTTCGAATGGTGCACGTTTGTTGTAGGTAAGCGTTGTTTATACGAAGATATGATACCATAGTGAGTCAAAATGACTCCACGTTATGAGATTTGTAACATTTGTCAATTTTGAACATGTTTTGAAAATATGTATTTGTTCTAGGTTTGAAAGTTGATTATTCTCCCAAAACACAATGACTTCATCTCGGGCGTTGCAAGACTTTCAGATGAAAGAATTTTTGGAGGAAGAACCAGAAACTGTCGATGTCTGTAGTGGGGAAGAGGATAATTTGAGTGTAGATGATGTGCAAAGTGAGTACGCGGATGATTTAGAGGATGACGTAACTTCCGAAGAAGATGCAGAGATGAGCGAAAATTCTCCGAATATAGCAACACATCGTCTTTCAACTTCGATGTCAGATAGAATAATAATTTTACCACAAAGATCCATAAAAGGAAAAACCAATCACTGCTGGTCTACAGTAAAGGGCGTGCGATCAATAACTTCCGTTATAAACATTGTACGAACATTAAGAGGGCCAACAAGAATTTGTAGAAATCTATCGGAACCACTGTCCTGTTTTGATGCGTTTTTTACATCGGAAATAATAAAAGAAATTGTAACGTGGAGCAATGTTGAGATTCGTCAAAAACGAAACAATGATTTATCTGCTACCTTTAGAGATACTAATTTTGATGAAATTAGAGCTTTTATTGGAATTTTAGCGTTGACAGCTGCAATGAAGGACAATCATCTCACGACTGCTGAATTGTTTGTCATTTCATTTTCTGGCACACGCTACGTATCAATTATGAGTAGAGATAGGTTCGTGTTTCTCTTAGCATTGCTGCGATTTGATGACAAATCCCTACGTCCTAGTAATCGCCGTCAAGATGTGTTTGCTCCCATAAAAAAATATGGAATTTGTTTATTACCCAGTGTAGAACAAACTATACTCCAGGATCTCATGTGACCGTCGATGAACAATTATTGTGATTTAAGGGTCGATGTCCCTTTCGTATGTATATACCGAATAAACCCAACAAAAATGGCCTGAAAATTCCAATGAGCTGCGATAGCTCGACAAAATACATGTTCGATGCCATTCCCTATTTAGGTAAGGGAACAGAAACAAATGGACTTCCACTTGGAGAATATTACATGAAGGAGCTATCCAGAACCATCCATGGGTCCTGTAGGAATATAACCTGTGATAATTGGTTTACATCCGTACCTATGGCAAAATCTTTGCTTCAGGAGCCATACAAATTAACTTTTGTCGGAACAATGCGCTCAAAAAAAAAAAAAGGAAATACCGGAAGAGCTAAAAAATACAAGGTCCAGAGCTGTCGGAACTTCCATGTTTTGCTACGACAGTCCACTAGCTTTATTGTCATACAAACCAAAACCTGCAAAGATGGTGTATGTGCTCTCATCCTGTGGCGAGGACGATGTCGTAAGTTCAAGCTCCGGGAAACCCGATATGATCGAATTCTACAATCAGACAAAGAGGGGAGTCGATTCGTTCGACCAAATGTGCTCGCTGATGTCATGCAGTAGAAAGACAAATAGATGGCCTATGGCATGTTGAATATGGTTTTTGTCAACAGCCACGTCATTTATTGCCACAATGTTATTTCAAATAACAAAAACCCCTAAATAGGCGTGCGTTTATGAAAGAATTGAGTACTGACTTAGCAAAGCCATGGATGGAGAAAAGGCTTCAAGTTCCTAATCTGAGTCGCAGATTTCGCGAAAATATACAAAATGTTCTACCAAGTACTTCTGCCGTAACCTAATTACAAGACAAAGATGAACCAGCTGAAAAGAAAAGGAAATATTGCGCCTTCTGTCCATGGAAGCTAAGAAGAAAGATGTAGAAAGCCTGTTTGTGGAGAGCATAAAGTATTTACTTGTTTGGACTGTATGTAGTTTATTTTGAGACTGTTGTTCTAATATTTTTTATATTTTGTTTGAAATTTAAATGCGTTATTAGATAAGTAAATTTAATTCAGAGAAATAGATATAGTTTTGTTATATGTGATTCTACCACAGGATTTTAGTTTTTGTTTATTTTCAAGAGAAATAAAAATAATATAAACCCATAAATTTATTTATTTCATTTCTTGGACAAGTCTTAAAATATGAATTCATAAACTAAATTAAAATACGAAATAACAATAGCGCTATTGGGTAGAAATCATGTGTGAGTCATATCGACCTCACGTTATGCTGTCAGGAGTATCAAAGAACGTTATGTATCTAGGGTTAAATGCAAGTTAAAAAGTTTAGATCTGATTTTCCCTCGTTTAATTTTCATTGCCTTTCAGAATGTTATCTTCTTAAAGCTTAGCCGCCAGTGGAAGGTGCAGAACATGTGTTTTATTTACCCGTCTTAAAAGTGTACAGTGGACAGTGCACGGTGAATTTTAAGCATGCAAGTACTCGTATTGTACTAGATTGATAGCTCGTGGGAGCTTGTCCAAATCAGGCCGTTTACCGCTTCTGAAAACTGCTGCCATGTGGCTTTTACGTAACGTCAGTTTTGGCTACCGCCATACGGCTTGTTATCTTACTCATCATAATGGCCGTATTCACAGTTGCTTCCACTTAACAATGACGGCGTCAAGTTTTTGCTTTCTTTTGATCAGCTGCATGTAGCAACATTTCATTCGATTGCTATTTTTTCGACTTGTATTTTTCCGATTAAAAATTGTTTCCAATGGAAGCTGCGTGTTTTATGTATCGAAACGTCGAGAGTAAAGTTCAAAGTGTTTCGTTAGTGATAGCAATTAGTTTCACAAACCTCCATTTCACGGCACTACATTTGTAAACTTTTTAGCTTTTGGCATCAACTTTGACGAATGATTTCGCTTGATTTAATGCATGTGTGTTAGTGAATATAATTTTTCACTAAAACAATTCTTTAAGCTACGCTAACCGAAATTTAACGGTTCAAATCACGTGGTTTCCACTTTTTACACTATTTTTAAAAATTCTTTTCTAAATTCGTAGCGTTGAGTCGAAGAAATGTCACTTTTTGATAAGAGCAATTGTTTTTAGCCCATATCGAATGCGTCATCGATTTTACGAGTCCGGCAATTATATTACGAAGACAACACTTGTATCGGCTCTGCTCCAAACTTACGCAAGATACAAAGGCGTATAACATCAATTTGCATATGCATTAGTCGGCCTACATAGGATAAGCTTCCGCGAGCTGTCAGCTGTCAGACTGCGGCATCAACAAATGCTTCCATGGTGTGATATACACTATTTTCATTCCGTGCATGCTTAAAATTCACCTTGCGCTATCCATTGTACTCCTACACTTTTCAAGACGAGTAAATGAAGTCTGTTGTGCTTTGCACCTTCCACTGATAGCTAAGAGAACAAACTCCTACTCATTCACAATTAAACGAGGAGAAGCACTGAAATAATTTTCACTTCACTAGGAGCGCTATTGTATTCTCCGCGGACCATCTGGATTTCACTGTAGAACTCCGTCTCCAAACCTCGAGTTTTCGTTGACACCTCCACAGTTCTTAATATACCGTCATGTAAGCTACATGCAAAGTCTGCCTACCTATGGTCATGTGTGTGGTAGCAAGGGCCGCTGCCATTTGACTTCCTATCTTACGTTAGCTTTGCTGCCGAACCCACGTCAGTTTTGTCTCTCCTCTACTACAACCGAAAATAGTTTCGCTAATTGGATGACATATGTCTTTCTTGACATTTGACCATCTTCAGGCATTTCAAAATAGTACAAATTTCATTACTTCATAGACTTATAATTGAGATCATTATATCTCATCGCCTACGAATTTTGCAATTCCTGCTTTCCATAAGTAACAAGCTAATTTTCGTTACTTGTCGATGTTGCCTGCTTTTCACAGAAGATTTTTCATAAGCTTAAACTATGAATGCAGGATGGGACTTAATTTTCCTGTAAACGAAGTCATTGCTGCTGACATCTAATGTCAAAATTTGACAGCCATTTCGAAAACATTTTGAGCGGTCTTATTCAGTGACAGCGTGCATGCCAAGCATGATATTCATCAATACCATCAAGTAAACATTAACTCTTAAGGAGCATTCGCTTTTTTATCAACCAAACAAGTATAAATATAACAAGTATAAAATTGTATAGTCGTTTTCGGGACGCTGAACATTTTGTTCATCAGCTATAAACAATCGTGAAAACCGTCAGTTCCCCGGTTTTCGTGGATTAGCGTAGAGTTAAGTCGCAAGTAGTGGCAAGTTTCGTCGATATTTAATGATTTGCATTGTATGTGGATGTGCTGATTTAGATGGAAGTGCAAAAATACAATTTTTCGGGTGAGTTTCATATCTTTGCCCCCACTTTATAGGTAAGTGGAAAAAATAGATTTAGCCCTGGCTTCAGTTTATTTCATGTCATCGCCTTCTGTGTGGGATTCTCGATTTGTTATTAGAATTGTGAATGTATTTGATTGTTAGCAGTGAAAGATATTAAGTTCCTCCTCGGCGCTTATATCTTTTCAAAAATTTCTTTTGACATTTTAAGTTGTATAATGAAATCATGTGAGATTCAGATATTCTGGTTCTTGGTGTAAAATTTCCAAACATGCACTAGAATATTTTATCATTGAGATTACACTAGATTATTTCACGATATGTTTGGGAGAAGTGAAAAATTATATCTTTTCATTGCACAATTGGAATTTTTCGTAAAATTATGAGCTCGAAACAACTGTCGGGGAAAAACCACAGGTTCTAATGATAACGGGGCCGTTAGTGTACATACTCTGGCGGTACTGTATATCTGCTGAATAGTTTTTGAGATCGATATCTTATTGAGTATTTCTATGTACATACTTTTTTAGCATGATGAGAAGGTACATGGCTGACTAAAGTCAGCAGTTCTTAAAAAATTCGATCGTAGCCAATTCAACGTGATTGAAAAAAATAGAAAAATTGTATTATACCAGTGCTCAATGGGTGATACTGCTTATACTCGTTATTAGAAAAGATAACATTTCAAATAATATAACGGATTTCTATAGAAAAGTTTTATGAATGATAGTAAATTCTTAAAATAACTCGAGTAACAAAAAAATCCTGCTATGGTTTTCGTCGATAGTATGTTATTGAAGGAAATAACTTGAGCATAATTTTCATGATACTTTTCCGAAATTTAATCGATTTCAGAGTTTTTCTTTACATACAAGATTCTAAAGGTACGGAGCCGAAAAAGACATTGAGGAATATGAGTTAATGTCGAACTGTTGGTTTGGTTTCCGTGCCAGGCGCTCGACCATGCATGCGTTATAAGTAACCTCAGACATCTGTTGGAAACTCCATAACAGAATATGTGGGGATGTGTCTCATTAACATGGAGTAGAACTTAGGATATTGTTAGATGGATTAATTTTAAAACTCCTTCAGGACAAGCTCCCCACACATCTTGTAGCAATATGTTGTGCAGGAAATCATTTCTAGGAACTGATGGAAATCTGACGACAATGCGCGATTTCATAGTCTTGAATAGTCTACAGCGAGATACAGTGACTGCGTCTCTGCTCTTCTCCATATTCATTCGCAAATTATTGAACAGCTTTGATTTCAAAGTATCGCCAATCACTACGGCCGACCGAAAAACTTCAGTAGTTCAAAACAACCTACAAAATATTTGTAATGATGTGCATGTCTCTAGGGATAATTGATGAATGAAGTCAATGAGCAGAAGTGCGGAACAATTTGATTTCAGACAGCGCTCCGGTTGGCCAGTCAAGATCTGAAATGTAATTGGAAAGATTTTCGCATTATGGCTGGTGAGGGTAGTTCAGAACGGGTCCCACAAAAATCCTATGTTCGATAACTAGGTGTTACTCTGGATCAGTATACATACTATCATGAACATGTTAAAAACATGCACAGCAAAGCACAAACACTGGTTATGTCCCTTCGACGGTTTTTTAAGTTCAGATACATTGATATAAAAGTAGAAATGATCTGTTCTAAGACCGTGCTTATACCAGTCTTGGCATATGGGTGTCAGATAATTGGAGTGCTAGTACAACGGAAAGATTGAGGATTTTACGTCTAGCATTTTCGTTGCCTTCTTACTCAGGCCCATAAGGAAACCAAACTTCGCGAACCGAAAACAACTGCTCAGTAGCGCTAAATTTCCGAAAACAGCTGTCCAGAAGGCCTGAAAGCAGCATCTCAGTAGGCCGAAAGTAGGCTTTTAAGATTGTCAAGTATGACATTTCTCAGATGAAATTTAGCCGAAATGATACAAACGAAAACGATATATATATATATATATATATATATATATATATATATATATTTGCGCGCTAATGTTTTCGACGCCTCAAATCTAAAATAAATCATTGAAAAAGTAATGATAAAATTTCAAAAGTACTGTCAAAAATCTTCAAGAAATTTGTTTGATTTGAACAGCACTAGATGGCGCTGATGAGGGTACTCGAAGAGGATAGTTCGCGGCGTGACGTAATGTTTCCGTCCTCGGGCGTGAGTAAAAAGGCAACGGTTTGTTGCGTACAGACGTGTTTTTAAAAGTTCCTGTCAATGATTTCAAAAAATTAAAATAAATTTTCAAACGTCCATCGAAAATAATTTTTTAAAACTTATTACATCGTCCAATTATTCGAACAATTTATCGAATATTTGAATATTACTTGCGGAGAAGTTTCAAGAAGCTCGAAATAGAAGAGAAAATTTTTTCAACGGGGAGGAGCCCGACGGTTTCCCATAGCTGGGTAACTGGGTAACCTGGGTTCAGGCATTAATGAAAAAATTATGAAAAGAAAAATCGAACAAAAAAGTTTGGAACATTTTAAGCATATTGCGCTATCAAGCGAAGAATTAGAAAGAGTTACCAGAGAAAACGGAGAAATGAAACTCTGAATTTAATCTTTGGAGGAAATGATTCGAAAATTATCAAACGTCAATAAAACTAAAACGACTAAACCACAAAATACGACCGGAAAATAAGAAGCCATGGCACATACGACGACCACAAAAGGCTCAACAAGGAAAGAAACCCACAACAAAATGCGAGAAGGACAACAGTACATGATGCCGATATCATACTAAGCGCAGGAAGAGATAACGACAGCACAAATTACTATGCGGCACATGCTGCGATGGATAACGATATGGATACCGAAATGGACTGCCAAGAAAATATAGTTAGTATTAATAATTCTACGATAACTTTATTGAATATCTGAAATCTAAAAATAAGGAGAAGAGGCCGACCTGTGTCTGCTAGTTCTTCTGTTAAAAATAAAAGTATTGAAAAAGTTCCTTCGATTAATGCCTTTGGGCAGGGCGGAGGGGATGTGGTTCGGCTATTGGCAGCCGAAAATAAGATAGATAATTTCGAAGTGAGGAGAGTGACCGCTGATAAACTCACTATAAAAACAAAAACACTGGCTGATTTCAAGCTAGCCAAAAATGCTCTAAAGTATGAAAGCTTCCCACTTAACAGGCACACGAAAGGCGGAGAAAAATTAGACTTCCCCGTTGAAGGGCCTGGACTGTAGAGAGAATATAGACGATATCTTTGAAATATTACAGGTGGCAGCACCAGCTGTCAAATTCATTAATGTGAAAAATTTTGCAACAAGATCCACTATTGAAGACAAAATGTTGCCATTTCATTTGGCATGAATTTCAAACGATAGCAGTCCAAGCGGCAATTTATTTCGCAATATAATCTCCTCTTACCTCGATTAAGCGATGATCCAACTTCTGTAACCCTCTGTGTATTTTCCCATGTTTAGCGCTTCCAGACTATCCTGAGTTTTCATATTTTTCATTTAAACGCTATTATCTTGTTTTTTCTGACAAATATATATTTCGGGAGTAAGTTGCTCCCTTTTTCAGTGTCAATTATATAAAATAACTGACACTGAAGAAGGGAGCAACTTACTCCCGAAATATATATTTGTCGGAAAAAACAAAATACCGTAATGGACTGCAACGATGGCCTGCTGCCTCGGCAAGCGAAGATGTTGGTGCTGCTCGCCGGAATTGGCCTTGTCTGAGGGCGCGTGAATGCGCTGTCAGGCTAGCATTGCAGTGTTGTGGGGCGGGTTCATTTCCCCAGCACTAGGGCCCACAGCAGAAAATTTCGCATTCACGAATTTGCAGGGTTCTCAAGAGTGTATCTGTTCCATGGTCGCGAGGATGAGGCAGCCTAACGAAGGAATGTAACAACAAAGTACGACAGACCGTGCCTGATGACCGCGCGCGAGACGAGAGGATCTTGTCTTTACTATTTATTATTTCTTCTTCTTCTTCTTAGCACTATAGCCCCTCTCGGGCCTTCGCTTCCTGATTTATTATTTATTACTTACGATTCCCAAATAAGAGAGGGGCATGCAGGTTGAAGCGGTGCCCCCTCGCACCCCCCATCCGGATCAAGATCCATTGTAAACGTGGCCATATATTTTCCATTTAAAGGAAAAACTCATAAAACAAAAAATATGAACGTTTCAGATTTAGTCGTATGTTAAAGTTTTATATGATGGAATCATAAAGTCAACGTCAAAGTCAAAAGCGCTTTATTTAATACCAATCGTTATAAATTTTAAAAGAATATAAAGCAAATTCCAAACAATAACAATAAAAAATTTAATGGCCCAAATGGCTCTCTAAATTTATACGTTATCATTAATCACATTTTAAAAAAAGCTATAGCAAATTCAAAACAATGAAGATTATTACATATTATTTCATGCAATTGGAAAAAGGAGAAAAAACCAACCAACACTATCCTAAAATTATTTATAATCTTAACACAACAGTGAACTTTGATCCTACACATGATATGTTTTAACTTAATTCTAATAAAAGGGCGATCAAAAGCTTTATTTTAAAATTCTATAACAATGTTCCTAACCTGAGCGTTTATCCTTATCTCTAACCTAATATAATAAACATAACATGTACCTAACCTATACCTAATTTTTAACACAAATAAACAACAACACTAAACGTAGCAAAAATGAGCTGAAACTCAAAAACTAAATAACGAAAAACACAAATAATTTAGACATAGTCATTCAGCCACCAATACCTGGACTGCGCCGTCTCAATTCGATCAGTTTCAACGAATCTAGCAAATGAGTATCTCCATTGGAATTGTTGGTCTCGTGAACTCAAACTCGGAGGATATTTTATCTTCTTATCGGTGGCCCGTCGATATATGTGATATATGCCTCGGACGCCGTCAGAATCAAAAAAGTATCGATTCATGTCCAAATACACGAATGCTTCTGGAGGAATGAAGCCAGTAGCGAGGCAAGTCGCAATATACCCGTCTGTAGGGTGGAACGTCTGTGAAATCCAAGGGTTTTCACTCACAGTCTTAGATCTTGCGATATGATTCCGAAGAAGTTTCAATATGAAGATATCGACCCTCGTCACTTCAGCAGTTTGATAAATTCTTCTTTTCGATATACAATGTTCGCAATCCGTTTCAGGCTTTCTGTACAAACCAGTACATGCACGAAGACATTTCCTTTCGAAAACTCTTAATTTTGCCATAGTAGTAGCACTCTGGTTGTACCAGATCTGACATCCATATGTCAAAACTGGTCTAACCAGGGTCTTGTAACAGATAATTTTGACCTTTTGATCAATGTATTTGGAATGAAAGAGTTTTCGTAGGGCCATGCCTACTTTTAGTGCCTTACCGAGCATGATTTTCACATGTTCAGTATAGTACAGATACTGATCGAGATAAACACCGAGGTATCGAACACAGGATTTATGTGGAACTCGTTCTGAACTACCCTCGCCAGCCATTATATGGAAATCTTTGCAATTACGTTTCAGGTCTTGACTGACCCCCTGCAGCGTTGTCCGAACAAGATTGTTTCACACTTCTGCGCATTGATTTTCATTCGGAAATTGTCAGTGTACAGCTGCACATCATTGAACATTTTTTGGAGATTGCTCTGAACTATTGTAGCTTTTCGGTCTGCCGTATAGATGATCAGATCATCAGCAAACGCTACCAATGATCGCGTTGGCGAGACGTTAAAATCAAAGCCGTTCAATAGCTTGCGAATGAAGATTGAGAAGAGCAGAGGCGTAGTGACTGTTCCTTGCTGTAGACCATTCAAGAACTTGAACTCGCGCATTGTTGTCAGATTTCCATCAGTTACAACAAACGAATTCCCGTATAACATATTACACATCATGGCGACAAGGTGTCCGGGGAAGTTGTCCTGAAGGAGTTTAAAAACTAGTCCATCTAGCCACACCGTATCGAAGGCTTTCTCCATATCAATGAGACATGCTCCAACACATTGTTTATCATTTAGTTTCCAACAGATGTCTGAGGTTACTTTCGTTATTGCATGTGTGGTCGAATGCCTGGCACGAAAACCAAATTGGCAATTCGGCATCAACTCATATTCCTCAATGTGGGCGTTTAATGCTCTGTTGAGTATCACTTCAAATACCTTGCTGATGTTAGGCAGCAAGCTGATTGGGCGATAGCTTTTAGGGCACGAAGATTCTTTTCCTTTCTTCAAGATCGGAAATACCTTAGCCTTTTTCCACTCATTTGGGAAATATGAATTGCTCAACATGTTATTGAACAATATGCAATAATTTCTAATAGTAACCTCAGGCAAAGGTCGAAGTACTACATTTGGAATACCATCAGTATCACATGATTTCTTGTTGTTTATCTTGCGAAATATGAAACACAAGTCTTCATAGCTGACAAAATAATCAATAAGATTCAAGCTCGGTATGAGGTCAGATGTTAATGTTTTATTGAAATGAAGAATTGATTGGCCGTTCAGGCTTGATTTGAAGTCGGAAACTTTTGCTTCAACGACCTCTGAAAATATTTCTTTCCCTCTCTCAGGGTTTGGTAGATGAACCAATTCAAAATGTGTTCCAATCAGGGCAAGTTTATGCAATCCCTCACAAATAATCCTGTTTCCATTTCTATCCGGATTAGTACTATCAATTTCGATACCAGATCTATCGAGAAGATTTATCTCATCACTAGTGACTTCAAGATTCGATACCTTCACTCGAGACTTCTTACGGAATATGCTATTCACTTTCGCGAAAACGCCATCTGAGTCCTGTGGGCTAATACCCCTCAATTGGGGTTTCATATCCTTCCATCTTGTTTCGATGTTTAATCTTGGGAACTACTTTCTCAATCGTTACCAACGTCAGCTTCTCTAACTTCGACAAATAGAGGTCTATTTCATCGTTAGTTAGATTCCTGTCATTAGGAACCATTGAGCAAGCGTTGCCATCATCACAAGGAGGACATTGCTTCTGGTACTCTCGATTAAACTTCTTTTGAAACTTTCCCCAGTCTGTTTTTTTTTTAATTCAACCGATGATTTTCGTGTTGAACTGGAATGAGGAAGAAATCATCTCTTTGATGATTGATTTCAATTACGATTGCGTTATGGTCGCTATCATAAGGAAGCACCTGCAGTTTCCGTTGAGGACTGTTAAAGCTGAATTCAAGTCTTGCGTCAGCAATGCATAGATCTAAATATGAATTTGTCCTAGGGTATGTTGGGAACTCCGACCCATATAGATTGCACCTGTATTCAATATGGCTCTCTGTTATCAGGAATACACCTCTAAGATTATTAGTGGCGCTCAGCCATTATGTATGCTTGGCGTTCAAGTCACCAGCAAGAATATAATAACTATGCAGCCTGTGCAATTCGAGCATTTCAAACAAGGAATTGAGCTCCTCCTTGAGCTTGAGAACAGTTCCACCAGTTGCATAGGCAGAGATAACGAAGAGGTTATCCCCACGTGGCAGTAAGATTTTGATAACGGACACTTCAAGAGATTCAAAGCTTTTGAATTCGACTTTTTCAATATTTTGGAAACAATAGGGTCTTTGAACCAATATCTGGGTGCCACCTCCCCCATCACCTATAACCCTATCGTTTCTTACGAATTCAAAACCCTTGAATGTCATGGAGTGCCATGAACTGACAAGGAACTCCAGGAGACAGTCACGTCGATGTAGACTCATAATGGAGTTGACGTTGATCGAGATGAGACGAATCCTATCCGTGGGAATGTCGCTGGATGACAGCTTATTTTGAGGCATTTGAAAGCCCTAAACGCTGAAAAACAAAGTTAATTTTAGAATCTTGTTTAGTGTTGGGTTACTCACTCATGAGGTACCTCAAATGAGGTACCTCTCGAATGGAAATGTCCCAACACCTCAAAAAATTTATTTGTACCACCTCAAGAATGAGATGTGAAATGAGCTAAGAGGAAAAATGAGGTCTGAGGTAAAACGGATTTTGAGGTAAAGTGAACTATTGGGTACGAATGAGTTCTGAATGAGGTAAAATTTTTCTTGCGGTATAGTGGATGTTACGCTATAATGAGCTATGAGCGAATGTGAGTTTTGAGTGAGGTAAAATGAGTTTGAGGCAAAATGAGCTGCGAGGTAAAGATGTTGTGATACATCATTCAAACTCCACACAATATGCTCTCGTACCCAGCACTACCTCAATCCCATACCTCATGAGGAAATGTCCCAAAATTTGATGAATATTATGTTTACAACATAAAGCTTCGATCATTCCCGGCAGATCGGAAAGGGATAATGTGAAGTGCAAAGTGGAAGAGTGGATTGAGAAAATTGGTGAAAAATGAAACTTCGAACACGGAAGATGTGAAGCAGTAAATTGAGGCGGAAGAGATTGGAGCAGGAAAACATTGAAATGAGGGAATAGATTATTGGCGGGAAACATAATTTTCTATTGAGTTAGTATAATATTTGTCACGCCGAATGTAGTACGGTGAGCATTAGTTTTCTGTAAAATAAATGTGTTAAGTGGTGACTGATTATTAGTAGCGCGTTCTTATATTTTTTATTAAATTTTGTAACAGTGAAAGGAATTGAGTACTAACTAAGCTGAGCTAAAAGGTAAGTGCAGATTTAATTTGAAACAATTATTTTCAGCTGGTGACATACGTATGTTGAAGCTCGTAAAAATGTGAAGTCTCCTTATAGACGGAGGGCTACCAACGTCATTTCAAAGTGAAAATTTACACACTAAATTATCTATGCCAGCTGAACATGAAAAGTCAATTCTGGCAGTCTTCCGTGGCCGGGTACTACACCAATAATATTTCAAAGAAGTAGAGGACTAATGGTAATTTTGTTTAAACTACATGTCGTAACGATGATCTTCATTCTAAAGGATTGTCAAAATACTTGAATCATTTACCTGAGATAAAGAAAAACATATTTTGGCAGTAATTTTTTCTGATGGAAAATATTATTGAATACTATCTCTTGGATCGTTACGACTTATACTTTTAACCAAAATTACCATTAGTCCTCAACTTCTTTGAAATGTTATGGTGATAGAACCAGACCAGGCAGGACTACCAGAATTGACTTTTCATGTTCAGCTGGCATAGAAGATTTAGTGTGTAAATTTCACGACTTTTGAAACGTCCAAAGTAAAAACGTTGCTAGCTCTTGGTCTATTAGTATCCAAATAATTTTGAAACATAAGTTTTTTGTGTTTCTTTTCAATGGTTCAGTTAGAAGAAATTTTTGAAAAACTAAGAAGGAACCTATTCGAATTTGTTTTGTATGGATTCAATCTTGAACAATATCTATTAACTTTTTTGAGCTTTTCTCTTCATAGCGTAGAGCTAGCCACCCATCGCTTAAATAGTTTTTGTTCTTTGTCTCACTTTGATCTAATAACATACCACAAATCAGATTACCTTACATCGATATTTTTGAATAAACATTTATACACGATTTCAAGAAATCCTCATAAGTAAGACCTCGATTGATTTTGCCTCAATTGTTTTTATCGTAAAATAGCATTCTTAAATATTCAAGAAATGAGTATCTACAAAACCATATTTCCAGCTTACGATCAATGTTTTTATCAGTTTCCACAGTAGGTCTTATCGCTTTTCAAGAACATATACATAAAAGAAATCACCTTCTTCCACCAATTTTCGGATGCATGTATCTTTGTTTCAATGAATGGTTTAAACGATACTTACAATATTTGATTATGGTATGTTGAATCGAATTCAAAGATATATAAAACGAAAAACTCAATTCCAGATCTTTGATTTATTTGACTACGAAAATAATCAAATCTCGTTCAAATGATACCTCGAGGCTCTAAAATTAACCTTTTTATTTTTTGAACAGTATGGCAGATAAACGAAAATCGAGTGCTTGGCAATACTTCACTGACATGAAGGATAATAAGGCAAAATGTAATTTTTGCAAGAAAATCATTTCATACAGGGGTGGTGGTCCATTCAACTTGATTCGCCATACGAAATCACTCCACCCGACTATTTTTGAGGCAATACACCAAACTGATCGTCTTAACCCAGTAATTTCGATGGAAACATCAGCGACTGGGAGCATTGCAGTAAGCACAGAAACTTCCTCCGAAATAACAAGAAGCACATTTCTTTCGACGCAAACAGCCAGAACTGAAGGTCATACAAGTTCCATTGCAAAAGTTGTAAGTACCAGTATGACTCAGTATTGAAACAAACCATTACCTGCCAAGAAGTCTGAGCAGCTAAACAAATGTTTAGTGGAGCTTGTGGTAAAAAACTATTTGCCTTTTCATTTAGTTGAGAGCAAGGAATTTAAAAAATATATATTCGAGCTGAATCCAAATTATGTAATTCCTTCGAGAAAAATATTATCGAATGCTCTTCTTTCGAATTATTACAACGAAACCAAAGACAATGTTCAGAAGATTTTGGGGCTTTCAGAGTTTGTGGCTTTAACAACAGATAGCTGGACTTCAAAGCCAAATGACAATTATTTATCGCTGACCGCTCATTTTATCAACGAAAATACGCAATTGCAATCCTGCATGTTAGAGTGCCATCAATATTCCGATAGACATACTGCGGAAAATCTTAGTGTGGAATTGAAAAGGATGTGCGACGATTGGCACATATCTAATAAAATCATTGCCGCCACAACCGACAATGCTAACAACATCAAAGCGGCAATCAGACTTAATAACTGGCAGCATATCCCATGCTTTGCACATACACTGAATTTGATTGTTCAGTCTGCTTTGGTGGAAATCAAAGTAACACAAACGAAAATAAAATCGATTGTCGAGATTTTCCGAAGGAGTCCGTTAGCAGCTGAAAGACTGACTTTAATGCAAAAAAAGTTGAAAGAAACTGAGCTGAAGCTGAAGCAAGATGTTGTCACCCGATGGAATTCAACGTGCGATATGTTTGAAAAGGTTTTGACCGTTAAAAACAGCTTGACTTCCACCATTGCCATACATTATCGAGGAACTGATAACATTAATAGTGAAGATATTAATATCTTAGTAGCAGCCGTTGATTTGTTATCAGTTTTTAAAGATGTATCTGAGGAACTGAGCTCTGAAAAAAATGCTCTGCAGAAGAAATGTAGAGATTTTGACGCGAAAAATGAACTGCCTTTATCAGTTAAAAATGGCACAAAGTCTTTTAAGAGGCATTACAAAAGCGGTTCAGAAATATTGAAGACAACCAATTATTTGCGGAAAGTACACTATTAGATCCCCGCTTCAAACGGTATGGTTTCTCAAATGCATTGAGCTACGACACGGCTTGTTCAAGCTTAAAATCGTTGATGGTCGATGTTAAACTAATATCGCAACAAGAAATCACCAATAACGATGAAGCAGCACTACCAACGAAGAAAGTGTGCAGCATTTGGGCGGACTTTGACAACAAAGTCTGCGATCTGATTAAAAATGAAGATTCTTCTGCAGCAAGCTCGATAGAGTTTGACAAGTACCTTCAAGAGCCTTTATTGCACCGTCATTTAGATCCTCTAAAATGGTGGGAAGACAAAAGGCATGCTTACCCCAGGCTATACTCAATAATGAAAAAGCGAATGTGTTTACCCGCTACTTCAGTTCCATCAGAGCGTATTTTTTCAAAATCTGGCCAAATTTTAGTTGAAATAAGAAATCGACTGACTGGAAAAAAGGTGTCACAATTAATGTTCCTGAACTTTAATATGTAAATCTAATATGTATTTATATTTTTTTTTTGTTTTCTTTTTGTTTACAATGTGCAATAATGAATGTTTTACAGTTGAAAAAAGTTTATTAAATGTGTTGTGATAATAATTTAGTAATGTAGAAAAAACTTTAATTTCTCGAAATGTGAATAACATTTGATTTTCCTTTTATTTAGCTAAAGAAATTAACGAATTGCTTATTTGAGTAGATAAGACTGGTGTTCATATTTGCTTTGTTTTTAATGTTTAAAAACTGTATATCAATATAATTGAAAATAAGCTGTACGAATTACATTTTTTTGTTAACGAAATTTATAATAAAAACTGATGTATTATCTTGTTTAGTTTTGATTAAGATATTTGGCTCACGACTGTAACATGAAATATTTTTTTAAGAGAATAACTGAGTGAGGAAATGCAAAGAATTTTTTGTATTTTTATATTTAAATTTTTAATGAGAAATAAGGTTATTGATTTCGTTTACTCACTTATATCCTTCATGCATTTATAAGCTTCTACATTATCTTCCTTCTTTATCTACTTCAGAGATAACTTTGAATGCCATATTGTACGTTCTTATTTTTTATACCTCATTTGAAGTAAGACAATGTACCACCTCATTTTCTGAAATGAGTACCTCACTCAAACTCACTAAAATATGAGGTGCGGCACGACACTAATCTTGTTTATCGATTCTCTCCGATCAGGAATTTAATTGCTGGTAAATTTTAAGAAGCAGCTCATTATTGCCACTTACATTATTTATTTTATTTACATTGTCTGCTGGTCCTCGCGCAGCAAGAGCAAATGATACCCCGGGCTTGACGAAGTTGGTAGGTATCACACTGCGGTGTGCTTGACTTTGTTTTGGAGTGAATTTTACCTTTCCATCTTGATACCGGGGGGCATCCTCGATATGATGCTCCTCCCTTTTGCTGCAAGGTCCTCAATTGTACACACCACTGTAACTTCTTTGTTTCGCAAATAAGAAGAAATTTTATCATGAACGGATAAGATTGCGTGTTCAGTAGAAATTTTTCCCTTGAAACCAAATTGCTCAATAGGAATGATGGGTTTAGAAAATATTTTAAAAGATCGCAGAATATTTTTTTCAAGAATTTTGCCTAAGTTCTAAAGAAGAGAGATTGGTCTCAATTTCTTAATATCACCATTTGATCTTGATTTGGCAAAGGAACTAATGTATACCTTCTGTAGCCTTCCTAAAGATCCGCCAATTCGCGAGAAATGGCTAAAAATTTTGAAATTGACGTGCATGCCAGAAGGTGGAGCAGTTTGTTCTAATCATTTCGAACCACAGGATTTTATCGTCATAGATGGATATGTAGAGCTTGAAGAAACCGCAGTACCTACAATAAGAAAAACCATTGTAAGTAGCTAGTAATTACTAGAGAGCCATCTTTCTACTAATTCTGACTTATCTTTTCAGAACGCGTCAAATTCAGAGCAAAAACCAAAATCTTTAAAAAGACCGGCAAGCACTCCATTGGAACGAACAAACATGGGGGCAGTGACAACATTAAAAGTACGCAGATTAGAATGTATTGGAAAACGGGACGGCAAAAAAAATAAAAGTAATCATTCAATGAAAACTGATCCTTCTACAGACGAGAAAAAAAGCACAACATCCGTTCTTCACCAACCCAGTCCTCCTACGCAGAAGAAGCCTCCTTCACCTCCGGCTCCCATACCATTTGCTATCCATTATCCCAAACCTCCACCTGTACGACCCTTAGCTATTCAGTATCCCAATACGCCAACTCCAGTAGTGAATGCGACTGTTGCTGTGCCTACGATAGCTTTACCTCAAGCTCCAAAAACAATTCCCGAATACACGCCGAGTGACCCGTTCGTTCCCATTCAAACGACCAACTCGAAATCTTCAACAATTGACCAGCCAGTTATTGACCTGACTTTGAACTGCGAATCGCCAACTGATGAACTTTATCAAGCTCCAATGCCAATACCAGCTCCTAGTATTTCTCAACCTATGCCGCAACAAAATCTGGGAGAGAAAGATTCACAACCAACCCTTAATGTACCCAGCAGAATTCCTGAATCAGCTGCGCCTAAAATTAAATTAAGATCAATCGGATTGCAAACCCTACCGCTAGTGGTAAATTATTTCGAATAACGCGTAAACAAGAAATATTTCAAACTTTCTCCCAACTAGTCCGAAAACGGAAAGCATCTTGAAACTCGTTTCTTTGTGTCGCCGAAATACGTGTCGACATCGCCAATTTGGCATATTCAAGCAGTAAAGGTAAAAATTGAGTCATTTTCTCCTTTTTTCAAAATCCATACTATATGTATATTCTCTTCAGATTGGTGAAAAGGGAGTAACGGCAATGCCTTTCACGAGTACGATATGCAGAAGTGTAAGTACATCAGTATTTCATGTTTTTCTTAAACTCAACTATTCGTTCTTCTTCAGAGCCAAACATCGGTGAAGGATCTCGATTTGCCCATCCCCAATAAACTATTAGAGTCCCTACCCCAAGAAGCAGACGTAAGTTATAAATTTTCAATTGCAATTTCTGACCCATCAGCACTGAAACATTAATTTTTTAGATTGGTCGTTACATTCCGGTCACAGTTGTGGTTCAAAAGGGCTTAGAGGATGAATTGAAAGCAGATTTAGGCAAAGCCAATAAAAAGATAGAAAAACTGAAAGGAATGATCGACAGGAAAAATAAGCAAATCAAATGTATTACGGCATCTCTTCAACGCAAAATGAAGCGAATAGAATGCTTGAAGGAAATGATTCTAGATCTGAAAACTCCTCTGGATAAACCAATGCCGAACACTTTCTATACGCCATCTGAAGTCGAAGAGGATCTAGAAGAAGATACCGAATTTATAACTTCTTTAAAGGTGTTGGAATATGCGGAAACTCAGTATGACGTAGAAGACGAGGATGTTATGCAAGAAGTAAATACCGACCAAATAACTATAATAGGCGCATCTCAAACTATCGAAGCAGATTCATCCGAAATCTTAACTGAGGTGGAATCTTCTACATCTATGGTGCAAAACTCCATTCCAAATCTAGGAAATACGCAAAACTGTGAGATTATTCAGGACCCACCTCCGACAGTTTACTCTACTTACATGCCAACGGAGAATGTCCGATGATAATCAAATAAGAAAGAGATTGGATTGTGAAATAAAAAAATATATTTTGTTATTGTTAAAATTTTATCTTTCCCATTCTTCTAGTATGAAATACAAAGATATTTAAATGATTTATTTTAAGCCGCTTTGCGATAGGTATGTTTTTTTTGCTTTAGCATTACAGCTCATTTCGGGCCTTGGCTTAGAGATAGTGAGAGTTTCTCATCCTGATCGAATGTATCGACACTTGAGGTGATATAGTCAGTACCACGCTATGGCCGTGTGTATGTCCAACCAACCAGAATGTATCATAATCAAACAGGCTTATATAGTCCGTCCGACGAATCACTCGAAATAAATCTCTTTGCCACCAAAAGGACTCGAACCAGGGACCCTCGGCTTAAGCAGCGAGTACTCTAACCACTACACCATGCGCCCTATTGTTAGTTGGAATCTGAAATCGCAAAATATGTCGATATTTATTTCGTATGGTGAAAAAAAGCTGTAGTCTGTATGGTCTAGTGGTTAGAGCATGAGACGCATAAGCCGAAGGTCCCAGGTTCAAATCTTGTTGGTGAAGAACGTGATTTAGTTCAGGGGATTTTCGGGACAGACTACGAGTTTCCGCTCAGTGATGATATGTACTGATTTAATCAGATCATATTATAGCTGAGCAGACACACGGGAGCATGGTACTGGCCAAACCAACTTCCGAAAAATTCAATACGAATGCGAAGGCCCGAGAGGGGCTGTAGGGCTAAAAAGAAAAAAAGAAGAGAAAAAAACCTATTGTTATATCGCATCTTTAAATTATTGTGTTAAAAGCTGTGTAAAATTACAGTCGCATCGTTTGCAATCATTGTTCTTTTTCTTCAAATTAATGTTTCCTTATCAGTTTTTTCAATTAAATACTACACTCCGGGAACGGCTAGTCCGTTTTCATCTCGAGTATTTTTGTACATAAACCTACCATAATCATACAGTAGCGTGTTTATCCATTAAGTCTTACCATGTTAGATGTCGTAAGAGTCAATGGTTTTGACCATACTGGATATCCCGGCTCGAAATCACCGAAGTCAAGCAGCAGTATAGTACTTAGATTATGGATCAACTGGTACCTAACGTACTTTTGGCATGTGTGTGTGTAGTGAAAGTAGGTATGAAGATGTCCGTTCAGGACTGCAGCAATGGTCTGCTGCCTCGGCGAAAGAGGGTAGTAGGATTTGTCGAGATTGGCCTTGTCTGGGGACGCGTGAATGCGCTGGCAGGCTAGCGTTGCGGTGTCGTGGGGCGGGTTCTTTCCCCCTGGCGCAAGGACCCACTACAAAAATATTTCGCATTCACGAATTAGGAAGGGGTCGAATGCTGGTGTCGAGGCCGAGGTAACCTACTAAGGGTTGCTAAGTTTTTTTCCGAAAAACAAATTGTGCCGAGCCAAAACGGACGGACTGGCGGAGACTTCGTCGTTGCCCGACGATTCTTATGGCCCACAAATAAGACTGGGGCATCCAGATGGAGGAGGTGCCCCCTCCCAACCGGATCAAGATCCAAACGTAGACGTGGCCATGTGTTTCCCATTTGAGTTAAAAACTCATACAGAAGCACTTTGTATGACTCTTTCCCACAAATGAGAAGCACAAATGTTACCAATTTATGCTATAGAATTATGCAATGAAATCACATAACCCTATATCATAAAAGGGCACGCGAGCGGAAGGCCATTCTACCCGGCAAGAGCCCCTGGACACAGCAAAACGGTGGAGCGCGCCCGATGGCTAGTCCATGCTATCCGAAAAGTCCTATACCCGGTCACATTTGATAAAATGGAAAGACTGGATTAGACTGTTTAGCAAATCATTGTATTCTTACATTTCTTTTTTTTTACTTTGATAACAGTTATGAAGTCTGTTAATTTAATGTCAATGACAACCTGTCGTGCATAATCCACTATGTTCGAGCAATTTACAGCAATTACTTTTGCCGCGCCTGCTTTGGCACAAGTTTTATAAAAAATATAATCAAATACATGAAACAACATCAAAGATTAAAAAAATTCAATAAAAATATAGAAATTTAAATCAAATACATAGAAAAAAAATTAATCAACTCTAAAATTTACTCCCACATAAAAATTGTAATCAAATAATAGGAAAAAAAAATTACTCAAATACAATATAAAAATTAATCAATTATAAAATTTTAGTTATTACTCAAATATAAAAAAGAATCAATCAATTATAAAAATTATAATCAAATATAAAAATTAATCAATTACAAAATTTTAGAAAAGAAATTATTCAAATATACGTAGAATCAATCATTTATAAAAATTATAATCAAATACAAAAATTAATCAATCATAAAATTGATGGAAAAAAAACCAACATCAACATCCTCGTCGGGCGCTCGCTGGTGATGCGGTGAAATTTTCCTAAAGATGGAGTAATTAAATTTTCTTTGTTCTCTTTTACCGCGAGCACTTCAATCATTTATTTCTTAATCGCAACTAAAAATGATGCAGTGGGTGTAACTATAACGTAAATCGAACAAAATCACACTCGAACAGTCTTAGATTGAGTCCCACTTTTCCCAATTCGAAGATTCTTGCTCTAGCTCACAATGGTGTAAAATTGCCCCAACCCATATAACCTCATCCGTACACGTCCTGAATTACACTCCTGGTACGCAACACCACTCCAGAAGGCTTCTATGTATGGATCTTCGGCATAATTTTGTTGAGGGACTTGCAGCCGCTTTATTGGAATAACTAGTCCGCCGTCGGAGAATAACATGCGCGATAAGACGTTCTGTGTACCTCTATGAAAGGTGCTATTTTGTTTGTATTCTTTTACAATTCACCTCTGTGTGCACGCTTCTTTCAATAAGTATTGTGGAGGAGTTTCCGAACTTGTATCGGACTACATACGAATCAAAATGGCTTTACTTCGTCTCCCTCGCTGGGGCTTGCAAGCAGATCAATAAAAATGTTTCTGTCCAAATGAAAATATGACAGGGCCAAAAGAGGAAAGGCTAAACTTCGCACTACAAATATCTGTCGCCTCGTGGTGGTATCTATTGTGACTGGGTGATGAAAGTGACTAGTTGGTATGATGAGACAATAATAATACACACGTTAATTGATACATATTTGTATTGAACACAATAGACATGTTACATCGGGAAAGGCCGATGCGAGACTGACTGTCAAAGGAACGGCACATAGAAAATACGATTCACAATAGTCTCCCCCACTTAATTAAAACATATAGAAATATAATTTTAATTCTATTATTCGGTGACATAGTCTTACAAGAAGTTTGGAGGACATCGTTGACGAGCAGATCTGCGTGGTGGTAGCGTCGGGTTGTTTGTGTTCCCGCCTGCTGGTGTCTGTTGGTCAGGAGTGCCAGTAAGTGTTTCTGGCTGATTGGCACCTGGCGCAGTCAATGGCGTAGGCTGTGTGTCTATTGGTGGTAACTCATCAGCTGGCATGTGTCGATATGGAACACCTGGGCTTGGGGCTGGTCTTTGCTGAGATGAAAAGGTGACTTGTTTCTTCGGGACCATTGTTGAAATTAGTTGGTCGATGTGCCTTTTTATAGTTCGGCCTGAGTCTAAGTCAATGATATAATGGTACTGACCCAGTTTTTGTTCGACAGTCCCAAATTGCCAGCTATCTTGATTGTTCAGGTGCATTCTTGCCTGAACTCTCTCTCTCCCATTTGGAATGAGCGGATGTGACAGCTGCTTCGGCTCGTTGGCATTACTGCTTTTCTGTTAGGCAGGAGAGCATCAAGGCGTATTCTAATTTTCCTTTTCAGGTAAAGTTCTGCTGGTGACCGTCCGGAGGCTAATGGTGTGGCACGGTATCGAAAAAGGATATTTTGTACTTTTGTGGCTATTGGTGATGAGTCTTCAGCTGCAGCTTTCAATCTTCTTTTCAGGGTTTGTATATTTCTTTCTGCAAGGCCATTAGTTGATGGGTGACCTGGCGCAATAAACTTCTGAAACATTCCCCTTTCTTTACAGTGTGTCTGGAACTCTTCACTTTTAAATATGGCAGCATTATCTGATACTAGGACAGATGGGTAGCCATGCACAGAGAATATGGTTTCTAGGAGTGTGATAGTTGATGCTGATGATGGTGCTTCTTTGAGTATTCGAACTTCAGCCCACTTGGATTTTGCATCGACGCACATTAAGAAATAATGGTTGTCAAGGGGGCCTGCATAGTCAATATGTACCCTCTCCCAGTTGTCATCTGGTGGGTCCCATACATGAATAGCGGCTTTCTGTGGATTGTGCCGGACTTGGGCACAGGATTCACAGGTTTTAACAATTTGCTCGATGTCCTTGTCTAAACGTTCCCAATATACATATCGTCTGGAGAGTTGTTTCATTTTTGTAATGCCCAAGTGTGACGCGTGCGGTTCTTCCAGGATTTGGCGTTGTAGAGATTTTGGTATGACTAGGTGGTCCAATCTGAAAAGCATACCGTTAAAGATGGTGAGTGGTTCATCTCTTTGACTGGTTCTGAGGCTGGTCATCAGGGTTTGAAGGTTTTCATCTTTGGCTGTTTCTTTTCCTTTTTTACAGCGTACCGTGAAGTTCAATCCACTTAGAAAGGAGGCATAGCGTAAAAGACGGGCAGATGTCATCTGAGGTAATGCTCGATGTGGATGAAAGATACGAGACAGCGGCTCGTTATCGCTGACAAGGGTGGAGTTTCTGGCATATACATAGTTGTAGAAGTGTGTGGCTGCGTAAATGATAGCCAAGGCTTCTCTATCAAGTTGACTGTAATTGCATTCAGCTTGGTTCAAAGCTCGAGAGGCATAAGCAATAGGCTTTTCATGACCTTTCACTTCATGACTCAAAACAGCTGCAATACCGGTCGGGCTGGCGTCTGTTGTGAGGATCAAGGGTTTTGCTGGATCAAAAGGTGCTAATACCCTTTCGCTACACAACTCCGACTTTAGGTTTAAGAAAGCAGCTTCAGTGGAGGCTGACCAAACGAATTTTGGAGTAGGCGTCGTAGATGAAAAGATTTTGTGGAGAAATCAGGAATGAATTTTGCATAATATGTCACCATACCCAAGAATCGTCTTAATTCCTCTACATTTTTAGGACGTGGCATGTTGAAGACGGCTTGAATTTTCTCAGGTGACATTTCAACTTTATTAAATGAGACTATGTGACCAAGATAGCTGATACTTTCTTTGAAGAAGGAACACTTATTTTTATTTAGATGGATATCGTTTTCCTTGAGTCGTTCTAAACAAGCAATCAGGTTTCTTGTACATTCTTCCATTGATGAGCCATGGCAGATAATGTCATCAAAATATGCTTCAACGTTTGATAGGCCATTGAGAATTTGTGAGAATATTCTATTGAATTCAGATGGTGCTGTTTTGATACCAAAACTGAGACGATTCATTTGAAATGTGCCCTTGTGTGTCGTGATTGTTTGGATTTTCTGTCCTTCCGCATTCACTTTGAAGTGTAAATATGCCTTGTACAGGTCGAGTTTGCAGAAGTACTTTGAATTTCTGAGGCTGTGCAAGACTTCATCAATGCGACGAATTGGATGATTAGCTGAGACTAATTTTGCGTTGACTCCACATTTGTAATCAACACATAAACGAACCCCTCCATCAGGTTTAGGTATTACGACGAGTGGTGATCCTCAGTCGCTTGAGGATACTGGAGTAATAATACCTTGTGACTCAAGAGTTGCAAGTTCTTCCTCAACTCGCTGGCGCAGTGCAAAAGGGACATCGCGCTCTCTAGTAAAGATGGGTTTTACTCCTTCCCTGAGCTGAAATTTTATTTCTAGGTTTGGCACACAACCTATGCGTTCTTCGAAAATAGTTGCGTATTGTCTGAGTATGTCTTCAAGAGGAGTGACAGCGTTGATTGTAACTACATGATCCGAAGTGAGCCGTTCTTTATCGATTTCTTTGAGATCAATTCCGAGAGTGCGAATCCATATTCGACCCAGAAGTGCATCAAATCCAGCAGGAACAATGAATAGGTCCGCATAAATTTCACTATTTTTATATTTTACCGACAGTGAGACTTTCCCTAAGGGCTTTGTTATATGAGCTGAGTAAGAGCGGAATGATACCTGTGTTGGTTGTAGTGTAGCATTGAGACCAAGACGTTTGAATGCTGTCTCTGATAGAAGTGAGAATTTGGCTCCTGAATCGACTTCAAATGCCTGTGGCTTGCCATTGAGAAACATTTTGACGATAAATTTATCAGAACCTGGGCTGAGCTCGTATAAGTCTTCAGTGCAGTGAATGTGACCAATACCATATTCTGAGTGAGAGTTTTGATCATTCTAAGAAGACTGTGTTGCGATGGCATGCGTCTTTGAATTTTGAAGAATGGTGGTGATACAGACCTTGGACACATGACCAATTTTCTTGCAGGAAGTGCATTCAAGTGCGTTGCGGTCGATTTTGCATTGATTTGCCTTGTGGTTTGCCCTGCCACATTTGAGATAGAGTCCGTCAACGCCCAAAGAACGATTGTCAACCCGTGTCATGTATTTGGACTGTGAGCGTTGGTGTGAACTAGGACTTGTATTTCGACTTTGGTTGGGTTGTGATTTCCTATGTGAGCTGTTGACCCTTGAGACATTGTTTGTGTCACTACTGAGATTGGTGAAATTATCTGGGATTTTGGTAAACTGGTTGCTTTCAAAACGTGATGCTTCCAATGCTGTGGCTTTGTTGAGCAGCTCATCGAAATTTTTGAACGCATAGTGTTGTAAGAGCTGTTCTCGAATCCAGTTGTCTTTTACTCCTCTAACAAATTGGGCACATAAAAAGGTGTCAGCAATGGAAACCACTGATTTGCATTTACATTCAACATAAAAATTACAATCTTTCGATTTCTCCTTCAGGGATGCAACGAATTCTGAGATTGATTGTGTTGGCTGCTGAGTAACATTTAGGAAATAATGCTGAGCGACTACAGTTGAGACAGGCGGTGACAACATATTTTTGAAAAGTTTGATGAGCTCAACAAATGGAATATCTTTCATGGGTTTCTCAGGACCCAATAATGCAGCTAAGTTGTTATAATGCGTAGAGCCAATTGATGCACACAACAATTGAGACATTGTGATAGGGGAATCCACATTTTTGAGACTACAGTAATTGTCAAAACGTTCTAAATAAGAAGTAAATCTTTCCTTCTTGGCGTCATATGATTCGAATGGTGAGACTTGGGGAGCTGAACCGGATCCACTTGTCCCCAATGCGGCAGTGAAGACTGAGAGAAATTGTTCGAATTGTTGTTGATCCATTTTCCCAGCTGGAGCTGTCTCGGAAACGACACGAAAATAATGGCGGCTGAAAACGTGGCGGCTACGCGGTGGAATCTGATTGTTTCACTGTGTCACACTGGTTTTCACTGGCAGTTGCAAACGTTTTAATCCTTGTCGCCAACTTATTGTGACTGGGTGATGTAAGTGACTAGTTGGTATGATGAGACAATAATAATACACACGTTAATTGATACATATTTGTATTGAACACAATAGACATGTTACATCGGGAAAGGCCGATGCGAGACTGACTGTCAAAGGAACGGCACATCGAAAATACGATTCACAATAGTATCTCTTCTCCGCGAAGTGCCAGACACATGCACTGTCCTCTTAACACCAACAATTTTACGCGAAACGATTTCTATGGAAAACGACCACCAATCATTGTGATTGAATGATGTGGATTGTCAATGATACGTATTTGATGATCTTTATATTGCGGTTCAGCGTGTATTCTGCCAATATCTTTTGGCAGTTGCCAAAGGGCACTACTCTCTTCTAAATGATTTCTAGGAAAGTAGAGTGGTGCTAGCACCTCATAAATACCCCGTTGATGTGGCTCTAAGCACAATATCACAATTTCCATTTTTGATTCCTCTAAGAATTTCCGTATAGTACGTAATGCTATATGCGCTTCTAAGTCCGGTAGAAAATTTCGTTGAGTAGCACTTATTGTATATAAAGCGATTGTTTTTAAATTTAAATCATTTGGTTTGCACAGCACGTTTGAAAATAAATTGTTTACAGAAATTAGAATATATTTTTCGAAGACTTTAAAACTGAACACTTTAACTGGGACTGAGGGCCACTTCTGTTTTAATCACTGACAATTATTGAAATGATTTCGTCTGCAGCTAGTATCGTTAGTCCAGGTAAATACAAGACAATGAAAGATTTCGATTCTTTTTATCACAAACTGATAAAAATAACTGCATTACGCGTGAATAAATGACGGTATTGAAATTGAAATAATTCAATATAAATAATCGCGAATCGGCTTCGAATCTTGCTTTCTGTTTGTTTTCTATACACTCCAGCGTTAGTTTGAAAATTCCAATGCATACAAATACCGCTTAAATCTGACACTCAGTATCACTTGCAATCTCACATTCCCGCCCGGCGTGCTTGCGCTTTTCGATTTTTCGTCGACTTCCCTGCTTGGCGATTTGAAGGAGACTCCCCGTTTTCACGTTTGGACCTGTCGAAAAACTTGTCTTTCTTTTCATCCCGTGCCTACAGTGAATCGCCTCAGCTGATTACCACAGCTCTGCTCACTTCTCTTCCGTGATGTAATACACCGTTGAGGAGTATTACATCAGCGTTCCTCAAACCCGGAATTTTACATGCAGATTAGAAATTTTTAAAATAGAAAGAAATTTAAATGAGTTAGTAAAAATTTAAATGGGGTGAATAAATTTAAGTAAAGTGAAGAAATTTTAACTATAGTAAGGAAACGAAAGTTTAAATTTGTTACGAAAGTTAAATCTCATGGCGAATAAAATTAAAGGGAGACATTTAAATTTTAATATAAAGGAAAATTAATAAAAAATAACATTTGATAAGGTTAACACAATGAAAATGTATTCTACAAAAATATGTTTGCAAATAAAATCAATTGCATATTTTTTTTCCAATCTGCCACAAAATTCCGAGTAGGAGATAGGAAGGTTTTCGAGCAGTTTGATTGTGTGACTGCTCGATTAATGCATGTGTTTGTGTTGATATTCCTATCTTTTCTCTTCCTTATCGCAATGCCACAATGGACCTTAATATCCTTACGTGATACTCCATCGAAGATCGCCACTAAATACTATGCATCGATGATAAACATATGTCATCTCTTAAAGTTTTTTTTCTCTCGCAAAGATTTTTTGTTGTATTTTTTATCGATCTGAAGCAGAGCCAAGAGAGGTTCAAAGAAGTCAAAAAACAAGGTGCAAACTTAAACGGCTACATGTGAGAGCTCCAAGTTAAACTAGGTGGAAGTGGCTTTGAATTGATGCATATTCATAATAACAAGAAGATAATGCTAAAGATTATATACACACTAGTTAAAAGTTCGGTAATCTAAAAGTCTTCCACAATATGCTCTAAATCAACGATCAAGACATATCTTTCTGAGGTGAAAATTAAATTTTATGGGTTTTGTTGTGAATTCCGGTCTACCGGCATTCTCCCATTGGCAACTTCGAATTGCCGCCGTCACATCTCCACCTTCTTTTGGGCACATATACCACTTTCTTCGGTAAAATAATTTTTATTTCCCCATCATCTTATTCCTACCCTTTTCCTTTATTTTCAATTACCAAAAAATAGTAATATAATAATTTTAATTTTCCCACTAACAACACTCCATTCATTGATTCCTATTAACAAAAACTCATTCGGTACATTTTCCCTAAAAAAACCTAATTCCTTCCTTCATACTAATTTTATTCATTAGCACCCACTAACAAATTGTATTTTTCATACTAACAAAAATTCATTCACGTTTCCCTACTTTTTCTCTTTTTCTTTTCGTAGCACCACAGCCCCTTTCGGGCCTTCGCTTAGAGATGGTTAGAGTATCTCATTGTCATGATCGAATATATCGGCGCTCCACAAGGTGGTATGATCATTATCACGCTTTGGCCATGTGTCCGGCCACCCAGCTGCGGTACGTTCTGATTTTAAACCAGCACGTATCATAACTGAACGGGCTTATAGTCGGTCCGAAGAATCACTGGAACCAAATCTCGTTGACACCAACAAAACTCGAACCAGAGACCTTCGGCTTACGGGCTTAGTGCTCTAACCACTAGAAAACGCGGATTACTTACGTTTCCCTACTAACAAATTTCATTTCCATGCCCATCAAGAAAGATGCATATTTGAAGTTTAAAATTCGATGAATGCGAAACCAACAGAAGGTGGCTCCATTGGTGGCGTCATGGATTCTTGACTGGGGGTCCGCTGGGACCCTGTGTTTAAGTTCTCCGAGCGCAGGAAAGCACTCTTTTTGGAATATTGGCAAAAGCAATTGTTTCCGTATATATATGATGATTTGTATCTAACCAAACACTATCATGGTTATGCAAATCACCATATATGCAAAATAGAAATTGTTGCGGCTGCCGATATGCAAAAAGATGTATGGGTTACGGAATCGAAGTGTAATAAACTTCGATTACGTTACCCAGATGCGGCAGCAGTAATTGAAAATGAAAGAATTGCGGGATTGAGCATTGAAATTCTGGATTGGGAAAAGGCAGTTAGTATTTGACTTGGAGAGAAAAGAGATTGCTTTTGGCGTTGCGTGAATTGTAAATTCGGGAACAAAAGATTCAGTGTTTGGTTTGAAGAAGAAGAGGAAGTGCTTTAGCAGTGTCGAGATAAAGACTAATTTTGGATTTGTGAAAAAGTGGGGATTTGAATTGGATTTAATTACAAACGTGTGAATTGGAATAGAAAAGTTAGTGAAATTTTGCTTTTGGCATATGCAAGTGAAATTCAGTGCGGATTTTAAAGAAAGAAAAACTTAGTTAAGTGGAGTGAACCGAGAGTAAAAATAATGACGGCTTAAATATATTCCGGCATAATCAAAACCCAAAGATGATGTGGAAAATAAAATCAAAAACACTTATATTATGGATTCGAATTTTAATTGTTGTAGAGGGCAGTTAAAAGTGAAATAGAAAATTGTCCTATTACGATAAACTAAAAGACGAGAAGAAAAACAAAAAAAGGTAGAGGAAAGTTTTCTGAGAAGGACTTTGTTTTAACTATGAAGTGGTGAAAAATTCAATTTTTGAATTTGAAATTATACTGTTGGATGAAATTGAAAGGACAGTGGATTAGTGAAGAGGTTGTATCCAGCGTCTTGTGAAAAGTGGCCGTTCTGTGTTTTAATTTCGGATTTTTTTGTTAACAGTAATATTCAAATTGAAGCTTGAATTTCAGGTGCCCCGAACTCCATTTTTTGTTCTTCGCTGAGCGCTCGGAGTTTTATATACTGTTAGTGTATGTTATCAAATTAATTTTTTTGTTTTCTTTTTATTAAATTTTATTTAACGGGTTTTTCTTACATAAATTTTAAAAGGGGAGTAAAAATTTGTGATATTTATTTCTAGAATTCTTTTTCGTGTAGTGAATGAAATAAACGGCCATGTCTCGTTAAGACAATAATCTTTCATTTCTTGAAATGAACTCCCCCTTTCCCGTCTTTATGCCCTCTATTAGTTTTTATGTGTACGATGGCTCAGCACGAGCAGAGGGTGTCCCGGAAGTCCCACGATGCAACTGACCACTAGCCGGCCTCAGTATGCCACCCCGGGTTACTCACCCCTCTGCCGAAACATAATGTCTGCAACTGCGGTGACTTCCGCATTGCAACAGTTTAAATCATAGAGATACATACTAATTAGCACGGTACTTGGCAACGATATTGGCTGATGTCATGTGCCTTGACGACAAATACACATTAAAGAACAGCCGTGATCTAGTGAGCTTTACCACCTTTTTAACATTGACTGATACGAGTCGACTTTTATCACTATACATCACCAACCTCTATACGTCTATATCCGTCGATGAAAAACTGGCCATACTTAAAGAAAACTTTCATTCATAACAGCCGACGACAAATACAACACAGATTAACTGCTCAATCTTATAAAGACTACAATCAAGCAGAACTATTTTAAGTTCGATAACAACACGTACATTGGCAATCACGGCCGGGATACGGAACGTCCAATGTCGTCAATAAAGTCAGAAATATTCTTACAATCGTTGGAAGAAGTCTTTATACCCACAATTATCAAAAGATTCAATGTAATATTTTACAGACGATATGTGGATGACTGTTTCATCGTTATTGACTCACCAGAAAATAAACAAGACGAACTACTTACCTATATGAATGAAATTCACCCGAATATAAATTTCATTATAGACAAAGAAACAAACGGGCAACTCAACTATAGGAACCTAACCGTGACACGTGACAAAACACGATTAGACTACAAAATTTACAGAAAACCAACCACAACTACCATACCATACCATATACGTAATAACTAACCACCCCGCATAACATAAGCTAGCAGCGTACAAATGAATGGTATGGTACAGAGAATCCACTCCATGATTCCTAATGACTACTCCAACGAACTAAACAACATTTACAGAATAGTTAATAATAGCGGATACAAAAAACATGACATTGACAAACATGTTATTCAGTACAAAAAAAGAGGAACGCCAACTAAGTGAAACTCATAAGAACGCCCACCAGTGGATTTAGTTAACATACGTAGGCAAAAAGACATACAAACTATCAAACTTCCATATGAAATACACACTGTCAACTGCATTCAAAACGAACAACAACATTGGAAATAAACTGAAACCAAAACTTAATGACGTGGTATAAATAGGAAGGACAACACGGAAACCAACGACAAGATACAAAGAGCACTTACGATCTTTCTTACACAACAAGGCAGACTACAATTATGCGACACACCGACAAAACCACGCACACGAGCCTGACGCTATGACAAACTCCATCACATTGCTACACAAACAAAGCAAAGGGCCGAGACTTGAAATCCTAGAAAGACTTGAAATATATAAACATAGAAAAACAGACGGTAACATGATCAACGAACAACTCATTACAAATTCCGACGCAATTTTCTCAGTACTAAACCACACTCCTAGACGAAAACGGAAACGAGATGAAACAGAACAAACGGAAATCCAACAATCTAAAAAACAAAAACCTAATATCCCTCTACTTGGCCTAATTTAGTAACTGACCTAATTTAGTACCTGACCTAATTTAGCACTACCTAATTAACCCACCCTACGATTATATAAAGTCATTCCCTTCAACACTTCCTTTAGACACTGAAGATTACTCAAAGCAGTCGAAGCGCGTCTGCTCACACAACAAAGCAAGGCCCGACGGCTTTTTAAGAAAGAGGAAAAATATATTTTTAGCGTACGAAAACTGCATTTTGCGCTATTTTTATGCGAATCACGATATACATACAAGGTGCGTTCCAAAATAAACGAGAATGAGCTAAAATAGAAACGACAGGGGGTTTGTTCTGATAATTTTGAGTTTATTTATTTAAAATAGTCTCCTCCGGCTTCGCTAAACTGTATTGCGTGAACGAAAAGCTTTTCGAAAGAGTGTTTCAGGTCATTGACCGGAATGACCTTGGGTACAAGCCTTTTGGATGCCCTCTACCGACGCAAAGCGTTTTCCTTTCATGGCCAAACGCAATTTCCCGAATAGGTAGAAGTCAAAGAGAGCCATATCAGGTGAATACGGTGAGTCATTGATGATTAAAATAAGATTTCTAGTCAAAACATCAGTCACAAGAGTGAATTTTTATGACAAGCCCAAATGATCGATTAAATGCGATAATTCGATGTTTTGGAGATATTCAATTCCAATTCCATGAACTTCAATGATGACTTTGTCTCATTTTTGATAAATTCACTCACAATTTCGATGGAGTTTTCGGTAATCACCGACTTTGGGTGGCCCGTATGTTCATCATCATCATCACGACCATCTCTAAAACGTGTAAACCACTCCCGAACTCTGGCACGAGATAGACAATCATCGCCATAAAATTTGTTCATCAATTCAAATGTATCAGTAAACATTTTACCGATTTTAAAACAAAATTTGATATTAGTTCTTTGTTCGAAACTCATTTTTGTACCTATGACACAAACATACCGACATTTAAGACGCAATAACTTCGCTTCCACTAAACCGAATGTCACCAAACTTTCACTGGAAGTCAGGGAGGGATGTAACTTTCCAACGCACTATCTCATTCACAGATGGCACCACTAAAACAATTTTTATTACAAAAGTCTCGTTTATTTTCGAACACTCCTTGTATATTATGGTATACGAGTATTTCAAATTGTAGGGGTGCTTTGCATTTCGAGGGCTTTTGCCGATGTTGGCTGAAATCCTCTTGGAGCTTGTCCAGTGTAGGCCAACTACTATGTGTGCAAGCTGTCATTTTATAGCTTTTATTTTATTGAAGTTCCGCCCATGCCTGTTTAATTTCTAACGACTGGCCAAGCTTTAAAATGCAATGAAATTCAATCAAACCACTTTATTATTATATTATATTAATAATCTTTTATTAAAACTCCCCTCAGTTAAAGGATATTTTATGTAAATTTTTATATGCAGATAATTTTACAAACTACTCTGTGCACTAGGCAAACCATTTATGCTGTTTAAATATGAATATTACAAAATATATACCTCGTAAGATTACTTCTACTGTTTAAAATATTCATACTCTTATGAATTTAAATGCATTCTACTTTTAGTATTTAGATGAAGGATTTGTGCCTTGTCATATAATTCATTTAAAGGATTTTTTTTATAATACTCTACCATCAAGGCTTACATATACAAGTGTGTAGGATAGAGGTAGAAAGTAACATTTCAGTGTAATGTAAAAATAATTTTAAAAGAAAAAAGTTTTGTTTTTCTGTTGAAGGCACTTTAATTCAAATGAAAACTAATTTTTGTTTTAAAAATACGTGGTTTTTTTAACTACTTACTAAGTTTAAAAAAAAAATCGGATTAAATTTTGGAAAATTTGCAAAAACTACCAGGAAAAATTTCACTATTTCTTCTTAACCACTCTAGATTGCAGATTTCAGAGCTACATTTGCAACAGACAATTTCGAATTAATAGAAGTACCAAATACACTATCATCCCAAAAGTATACCATGTGACACTACATTTAAAATAAAATTAATGAGAAAAATAGCACAATACATCCAATAGATGTAAATTTTTCTATTTCGATAAGAATTCTTGCCATTCGGAAAAATTACCATTTTTATCGCATCTTTGAGCGCAAAAGCAATTGATCGTTCTGTACGCATGTCAAAGTATTGGAGGAGTTACCCCCTCCAAATTATTTTTTGTCTGTCATTAAATTTTTAATTAAATGATTAGCATTTTGTTGGGTAATTAATTTATAAGCCATTATTGGTGCATAGAATTGTGGTTGATGATTCTACTCGTACATTTAGCATGCGTTGCGTACAGACGTGTTTTTTAATCGCTCCTGTCATTAGTTTTGAAAAATTAAATAATTATTTAAAGTGTAAATTCGAAAATTAATTTTTAATGCTTATCATATCATTGAAGCATTCGATACAACCAATTTATATTGAGTATTATAATTTTACTTCGATACATAACGAAAAGCGAAGTATCTCAATTCAACATCGGGACCGCTGGTATGGAAGAGCCCGACGGATTCCCACCATTGGGAGAGCCCGGAGAAACGTCAAACAGTAAGCTGGCAACACTAATCACGAAAAGGAAATACGATCAAGAAAACTCCGTAAATGGCGAATGTAAATTGCAAATAATTGCTAAAAATGAAGAAATTAATAAACTACGCAGAGAAAACGATAAACTGATGCTGCAGATACAGTCTCTTGAAGAGCTATTTAAGAAAGGGATCAAGGTTCAAAACAAAGATGATGAAGAATGTGAAGCAAACGATTCCGGAAGAAATTTTAAGGGCTGGCGGCACTAATTACAGTCAAAACTATTTTGCATCGTTAGAAGCACTGACAGGAGAGATGGAAGTAGAATAAAATGTCAACAGTTATTCTGATAAAGATAATAATATAAATTTTATTCAATATTTAACAAATACGAACAAGGAGAAAAAATCAACTCGCAGTTCTACTGGTTCCTCGGAAAAAACCAGCATTAGAGAAGAAAAAATCCGCCAACAAACGTATTTGGACAAAATGGAAGTGATGTAGTTCGGCTTGCGGCAGCCAAAAGTAAATTAAGTAATTTTACAATTAAAAGAGGAAACGCTGAGAAATTAAAAATCACTGGTTGATTCAAGTCAGCCAAAGATGTTCTATATTCTGGGGTGGTTTCACATTTCATGTATATCCCAAAAAGCCAAAAAATCAAAACTTTTTGTTGAAGGATCTGGGCTACGCAGAGGACACAGTCGATCGCCTTCAAGTGCTTAGACCACCAGAAATTGAATTCATTTTTGTCAAGCTCTTTCCAACAAGGAGATCGACCATCAAAAAGAAGAATTTACCGCTTTATTTAGTTTAAATTTCTAATAAAAGTAGTACAAGTGCCCTTCAACAGATAAAGCACTTGAGTTTTAGAGTAGCGTGGAGAGATTGCCTCCAGAAAAGAGAAGTTGAACAGTGTTTTGTAAATGGTTTGGCTATTTGACTGCCAACTGCACCATGCACTACCGGCCCGTAAAATGCAAGGAAATGTGTCCAAATTGTCTCAGACAGAGCCTAAAGAAAAATTGTACTGCATCAACTGCGATGTATTTGGTCTTCTAGCATCATATCGAGGATGTCCCCGATATAAAGATGCTAGATTTAAATTTATTCCAAAACAAACGCAAGTACACCGCAGCGCGATACCTTCCAACTTCGTCAAGCCTGGGCTATTATTTGTACTTGCCAATAGGGTAGCGGCAGAAAATACTATAAATAATGCAAGTAGCAACAAAGAGCTGGTTCTTAAAATCGATCAACAACTTTATTACTTATCAAAGAATCTACAAACAAGATTAAAAAATTAACTTGATATTTCAAAGTTCAAATATTTTAAATGTCTCAAAATAACTTGCCATTCAGCCGCCTTCCCTTGAACGGGCTTCATCTCACCTCGATCAACATCAACTCCATTGTTACTCTACGAGTACATCGACGTGACTATCTCCTTGAATTCATTGTTAAGCAAAAGCCTGACATCATGCATCTCACTAAAACCCTCCTTAATTCATGACGTTTATAGATTTTGAACTCGTAAGAAACGATAGGGTAAGCTGTGATAGGAGAGGCCGTACCGGAATATTGGTTAAAAGACCCTATTGTTTCCAAAGTATTGATAAAGTCGAGTTCAAAAACTTTGAATTTCTTGAAGTGTCTGTTATCAAAATTTCACTGCTAGTGGAGAAATCTGCCTGTGCAACTGGACGAAACGTTCTCAAATCCAAGGAGGAGCTCGATTCCTGGTTTGAAATACACGGATTGAACATATTCACTACATGCTTGCCGGTGACCTAAACAGCCACCACACAACATGGTTAAACGCCAACAATAATCCAAAAGCTGTATTCCTGAATCGTGGATAACAGAGAACCAAGTCGAAATGTAATTTATACGGGCCGGAGCTCTCAACATACTCAATTCATATTTGGACCTTTGCATTTCTGACGCAAGACTTGAATTCATGTTTAACAATCTTCAACAGAAACTCCAGGTGCTTCCTTACGAAAGCGATCATTACACATCAAAGAGATGATGCTTTTCTCATTCGAGTTCAAAATGAAAATCATCGATTGAATTTCAAAACAACAGATTGGGAAAAGTTTCACAAGATTGGGAAAATTTTCTAGAAGCAATGCTCATCTTCTGATGGCGATAAATCTTGCCCAATGGTTCCTAATGACAGGAATCTACTCGTTATTAACGATGAAATAGATCTCTATTTGTCGAAGTTAGAGAAGCTGACGTTGAGAAAGTAGTTCCCAAGATTAAACATCGAAAAAATATGGAAGGATATGAAATACCAACCATTGCAAGATTGAAAAGCCTTCTTCTCACACACATTTTCACATTTTCAGACTATAACCATCCCTCTTTGGCTTTGTTGAAATTACACCTGAAGAATGTCCGGAACTTAACCCGTTCATACTACAAGAGCGAAGTCGGTAGCCAATGGGCGGAGAAACTGAGCCCACAAGATCCAGATGTCATGTTCACAAAAGCGAATAGTATATTTCTTGTTTAAGTGCGGAAAATGAAGTAGTGAAATAGATCTTCTGGATAGGGCTGGTATCGAAGTTAATAGTACGACTCCGGATACATATTGAAATAGGACTGTTTGACAGGGCTTACAAAAACTTGCTCTGATTGGAACTCATTTTGAATTTGTCCATCAAACAAATCCTAAAAGAAGGACACAAATACTTTCAGAAGTCGTTAAAGCAAAAGTTTCTTACTTTAAATCGAGTTTGAACGGTAAATCCACTTTTCATTTCAATGAAATATTTACCCCCGACGTCATACCGAGTGGAAATTTTTTTGGTATTTTGCCAGCTATAAATACCTACGCATCATATTTGGATGGATAACATGTTGAACAATTCATATTTTCCAAAGCAGTAGAAAAAGCCTAAGGCCTTCCAATCTTGTAGAAACGAAAGGAATCTTTGTGCCCTAAAAGCTATCGCCCAATCAGCTTGCTGTGTAACATCAGCAAGGTGTTTGAAATTATACTGCGACAAGCATTAAACTCCCACATTGAGTATTATAAGTTGATGCTGAGTTGTCAGTTTGGTTTCTGTGACAGGCATTCGACCATACATCTGATAATGAATGTAACGTCGGACATCAGATGGAAAATAAATAACAGAGAATGTGTTGGAGCGTTTCTTATTGATAGAGAGAAAGCCTTCAATACGGTTTTGTTAGATGGACCAATTTTTAAGCTCCTTCAGAACAGGCTCCGCAGACACCTTGTCGCCATGATGTATAATATATTATATGGAAAATAGTTTCTTATTACTGATGGAAATCAGACGACAATGCGAAATTTTAAGGTCTTGAATGGTTTATAGCAAGGAATAATTACTGCGCCTCCGCTCTTCTTCATATACATTTGAAACTTATTGAGTGGCTTTGATTTTAACGTGTCGCCAACCCGATCATTAGTGGCATTTGCTGATGAGCTGATAACTTATATGGCAGACAGAAAGTTATCAGTTATTCGAAGGAACCTTCAGTAAATGTTCAACGATGTACAGGTCTACATGGACAATAGATGAATGAAAGTGAATACGTAAAGATGCAACAAAATTTTGTTTCGGACATCGCTGTGGCTGGCCAGTCAAAAACTGAAACGTAATTGGCAATATTACGACATTAAGGCTAGTGAGGGTAGTTCAGAACGGGTTCCACATAAATCCTATGGGCAATACCTCGGTGTTTATCTCTATCAGTATGTGTACTAGAATGGACATATCAAAATCATATTCAGTAAAGCGCGTAACGTATTCATGTCCCGTCGACGACTCTTTCATTCCAAATACATTGATCAAAAGGTTAGAACAGTTTTCACAAATAGATGTCCGATTCAGTATTATTAGAGTACTTCTTCCCTCTCGGGCCTTCGCTTCCTGCAACAAGTGCCTCCAAATGTCTCGGTCCATTGACGACGTCATTTTATTTTGAAATCTGAACAGCAATGAACTGTCTCCGTTGACCGAGTCAGACCAGCGTTTTCTCGGTTTCCCCACTGGTCTCCGCCCTTCAGTTTTCCCAACGAATACCTTTACGGGTATCTGTTGTACATCCATACGATTCATGTGGCCAGCCCATTGCAGCTTCCGCCATTTTACAATCGTTGTGACCTCCTGCTCGTCAAAAAATTCATGCAGCTCATGGTTGTATCGAATTCGCCATTGATCCCCGTCAAGCTTCGATCCGATTATTCGCCTCAGGACCCGACGCTCGAAGGCGTTCAATATAATTGCGGATGCTTGGGTTAGGGTCCAATTTTCACACCCATAGCACAGCACAGGTGTTATCATAGATTTGTGTATACTTGTAGCTTTTTTTCCATGCAACTGGTCTTCAAGATCATCAATACTGAATAAAATATTTTAATTGCGAGCTGTATTTTTCGGCGTATTTCGTCTCTTTCATTATCGGTTCTCGTTGTTTTTGCGTCTGAATATACAGATTCGATATTGTATTCACCAAGTGTGATATTTTAGGCATTTGAGTCGTTCCTCGATTGTGTCATGAGCTTTGTTTTATTTTCATTGATTTGTAGCCCTACTAGTTTTGCTTCGCTGTCGAGTTTCAGGGAAAGTTCTTTGGCAATCGTTAACGACCGTGACAAGATATTGATTTTGTCCGTATAGGCTACCACTTGGCCCGACTTCAGAGTACTAGTACAATGAAAATGTTACAAGTTTTCGAAATGAAACGTCTTCGCGCATGTACTGGTCTGTACAGAAAGCCTGAGACGGATTGGAGACATTATATATCGAATCGAAAAATTTATCAAACTGCCAAAGCGATGAAACTCGATACATTCATTTTGAAGACTGTTAGAAATAACATCCTGATTTCTGTGACTGTGAGCGAAAATCCCTGGGTTTTGCAGCCGTTCCACCCAACCGACGAGTCCATTGAAACTTGTCTCACCGCTGACTTCATTCCTCTAGAAGCACTCGTGTATTTCGACATGAATCTGTATATTTCTGAATTTGATGGTGCCCCGATTATATAGTATATTATATATATAGGTGGGCCATAGACCGCGTAGTGTAGTGGTTAGAGTGCTCACCCCGTAAGCCGAAAGTCCCTAGTTCGACTCTCGTTGGCGGCAACGAGATTTAATTCGAGTGAATCTTCGGATGGACTATAAGCCCGTTCAGTTATGATAAGTGCTGCTTTAAAAATTAGAACTTATCGTAGATGGGTGGAAAAAGACACGGCCAAAGCTTGATACTGGCCATATCACCTTGTCGAGCGTTGACACATTCAATGATGATAATGATATACTCTAACTATCTCTAAGCGAAGGCCCGAAAGGGGCTGTTGTGCTAAATATAGGCGGGCCACTAATAAGAAGATAAAATATCCTTTGAATTTGAGTTCGCCGGTTCAACGATTTCAATGGAGATACTCATTTCAGGGTATGTTGATGGTGACCGATCTGAGATTGATTAGTCTAGGTTTTGTTGGCTAAACGGCGATTACTAAGTTATTCGTGATCGTTTGTGGTTATTCGTGATTTTTTCGTTTTTGTTTTGTAGCAGGTCATTATTGCTATATTAATTTTTATTGTAATTTCTTTGTGTTTGTTATTTTAAATAACCAGAGATAGGTTTAAAGTGTAGGCTAGGAATATTGTACTGTTAAGTTGTTGCATATTAATTGTAAGCTCCAAGTACACTCTTTCGTTGCGTTCTTTGATTATGTGTGGTTTTTAATAGAATTGGTTGGTTTTTTTCTTGTTTCTAAGAACGAATAAATGTTATCAATTAACATTTATTCGTTTTCTTTTGAAAACATTTGACATTGCTTTTTTGACAAATTTTTTGATTGAGTGTGCCATGTGGGCCGTTAAGTGCTTGAGTACTTTAGTGTTTTAAGACATGCTTTGTTTTTATAAAATTTATAAATATTGAATCAATACAGCGCTTTTGAGTTAGAATTGTGGTTGCCAACTCTGCTCTGTCAGCGTATTTATCTCAGGATCTAGTGGAGAACTTTGTTGTTTCAATAGCTTCGGTAACGTTTCTACTCAAAAATCATAGCTTTTTTTAGGTGTGATGGAGCACAGACAAAGAGAGTACTGGATTTGGAATCGGTCAAGAGAGCTGAAGCAATTAGCAACGTTCACTTTAGTAGTGTGAAATTCAAAGACTTATAAATATACTCTTTATACCTATGGTTTCAAAGCTGTAAGCGGTTGATGTTTAGTAATCCCCAAATTTTTTTGCGGGGTTTATCAATGAAAATCAGTTTTTTCTTAGTGCATAAGAAATAAAATTAACATAATGTTACTTGTTTTCTTCTTACCCGAAGTAAAAAACATTCAACAAACATTTGTGGTAGATGTTACCGCGCGATTTCTCTTTGGTTTTTGGCAGCGATTTACTAATTTATTTCATTGCTTTTCGTTCTTTCTAATTGCTCACGCAAACAAAAATGGTTTCAATTACAGAACTTTCCAATCATGAAAAACAAATTCAACAAAAATTTGACGTACCGTTTTCTAACCTTAAATTCAAGTTTGATTTCTAATGAAGATTTGCTGAATGCAGATGAAGTCACAATCGTTTGATAGTTGAGAGAATCTTTTGTGGGGTTTCGCGGTTAGAAGTAGTAATAGGGACGCAATCAAAGAGAGGAGAGTCGATAACCAATGGTTTGCATCTTCTTCTTAGCACTACAGCCCCTCTCGGGCCTTCGCTTCCTACAAATATCGCCTTCAACTGTCTCGGTCCATTGACCGCGTCCTCCAATTTCGAAATCCGAGCAGCGATGAACTGTGTTCGTCGACCGAGTCAGACCAGCGTTTCCTCGGTTTCCCCACTGGTCTCCGGCCTTCAGTTCTCGCAACGAACACCTTTTTGGGTATCCGTTGTTCGTCCATACGATTCATGTGTCCAGTCCATTGCAGCTTCCGCAGCCTTACAATCGTTGGGACCTCCGGTTCGTCAAAAACTTCATACAACTCATGGTTGTATCGAATTCGCCATTGGTCCCCGTCTAGCTTCGCTCCGATTATCCGCCTCAGGACTCGTCGCTCAAAAGCGTTCAATATATTTGCGGATGCTTGGGTTAGGGTCCATGTTTCACACCCATAGCATAACACAGGTCTTATCACGGATTTGTATACTTGGAGCTTTGTTTTCCTGTGTATGCAGCTAGTCTTCAAGATCGTCAATAAAATATTTTATTTGCGAGTTGTATTCTTCGGCGTTTTTGGTCTCATTCATTGCTCGTTTTTGTTATTTTGGCGCCTAAATACACAAATTCGCTAACATTTTCCATACTATATTCGCTAAGTGTGATAACGATTTACATAGAAGGAGCGAAACGAAGGGAAGGTTTTGTGATCAAGAGCGTAAGTATGTATGCATTAAAATGTACTACCCTCATATATGAAGCTTAGCTGAAACACATTAGATGAATTTATTGTTTCAATGAAATAGTTAACGCCAAGGGTTTTGCAATGCAAATGTTCTGTCACAACAAGTGACGAACAAGCTTGCAGAAGGCTGAAAGCAAAGAAAGAAGCAACATCACCTCAGCGAACCTAAAAAGGTTAGAGTAGTTAGAGAGGAACGTGTTTGACGGGTTGGAGCTATAAAGTGGGAATTGTGAGAGACATCGAACTGGAAGTTTAGGGGATGCTATGTAGTGCTACGCCGCGCAAACGAAAATGATGCAAAAGGTAAAGCGATATGCATAGTATCAAAACGCTTCGTGTAGAGTTTATCATGGATAGACGAATGCACCATAGTATCGTAGCGCTCAGTGTATAAAGTATATGTACATTAATGCGCCCGCAGTTTCACAGCGCAATGCGCTAATCTTCTTTGTAGGACTGCAGCCCCTCTCGGGCCTTCGCTTAGAGATAGTTAGAGTATATCATTTTCATGACCGTATTGATTTTTTTCGGAAGTTGGTTTGGTCAGTACCATGCTCCCGTGCGCTTGCTCAGCTGTGATATGATCTGATTAAATCAGTACATATCACCACTGAGTGAACACTCGTAGTCTTTCCGAAAAATCCCCTGAACTAAATCACGTTGCTCCCAACGAGGTTTGAACCTGGAACCTTCGGCTTATGCGTTCATGCTCTAACCACTAGACCACACAGACTACAATGCGCTAATACCATTGCCCAAATTGGTATCAAGCTATCAGAGCGTCGAAATTCGTAGCGTTACCCATGTCGATTATGCATTAAAATATTCTATTGTCAATGAAGTTTAGTTAGTGTATAGTTCATTATTATAAATTGATTATTCCTATGCTTAATTTGTTGGTGTTCCATTAAAAACGCCATAATTTTTTTTTTGACAATATATATATATATATATATATATATATATATATATATATATATATATATATATATATATATATCCGGAGTAAGTTGCACTCTTTTTCAGTGTCAATTAAGAGCGCAACATATACCCAAAATACATATTTGTCGAAAAAACAACATGGAAAGCCAACAAATTAAGGATGGTTTGGAAGAGCTGAAAAGGGAAAATACATACCGAATGATTGTTCTTATATTTCGAATAGAACACAATGTTAATAAATTTTTCTATACAGATATGCAATGCCTACAGGCTACTAAAAAAAATTAAAATTTTGCAATAAAAATATATTTCTAATACAGAATACTATACCGAACTTTGCTGTTACCTGTGAATGATAAGTTATCCTTTATAAATCGATATTATTAATATCATATAACGCAACCAATTTCAAACTGAAAATTGAAAAATAAAAACGGTCCAATTTAATTGCATAAATATGGCTTTTTATATTTGTTATACTCTTTTTTTTAGCAATTTTTCTTGAATTTCACAAAATTCATTTCAGGAATTACCATCTAAATTGTTGATTTAACTCAACCTTAATTACTTTCACATCCTCTTAGTATTTCATTTGCTAGTGTATTCCATTAGCTTTTTCAAAAAAGATCATAAGTCAAATTTAAATAATAATAAATTTATAATATTTATAATAGGAGTAGTATGTTTTATGTAAATCGTTTTAAATAATATATGTAAATATTTTTTTAATAATATTTAAAATTTTTAAGGAGGGATTATTTCAATGTAGTCAAAAAAACTAATTTTAAATGATTTGATTCGGCATACGATTGTGTAAATTGTTAGAAAATAAACGAAAACGAAGTAGAATATCATCAAAATGTGATCAACAATATATATGAGGATTATGTGTGAATGTTGATTTCATAGATAGTATAATGTAGATAACAACAGTATTGAGTAGATTAAATATGGTTTGGTCCAGTTGTCTTTCGGCAACGCAAATCACTATACGTTGCGTTCAAAAATTAGTTTATATGTGATTATTTTGATTTGCTTTTTATTCTTCGTTTGAAGTTTTTAGAATTTACGTAAGTAGTAAGTCATAAATAACGCATTAATTGTTGCCAGTTTGATGATTATACATGTTCATCTTTAATATTTTATAGAAATTTAGCTAGAATATAGTTTTAAGCTTTCAAAAAATCTTTTACAATTTGATTTAGTTTTGCCTTTATATCAAAGCGGCTACAACCTTAATTGACTAAAATAGACACAAAAAAATCTTTTCCTATTCTCAATCGTCTAACAGAGGTACAAAAATTTTAACGCTTAGTTTTTAAGACTATCAATTAATTATTCATTATGTATATTTCAATTAATTGGGATATTCATTAGATTTTCCATTTAAAAATTAGTCATATTTTAATATGTAAAACAGTTTAGATCTAAAGATTTCATCGATTAACTTGTTCAATGGATAAAACTATTTACAATTTAACTTCATTTTTTAACTTAAGTTATTAATCACTTGTCACCTAATTCGGTATGTTTTAATATCTTAGCGTTAGGCAATCAAAAAATTCAAATTATTAAATCAAGAACAATATTGAAGAAATTGACGGTTTAAGATACAAAAAGGGATTTAGATAAAGGAAAAACTGTTCATAGTAAATTAAAGAGAACAGAGAATATTTGAGGCATTGCAAATTTATTTGAAAGCAGCAGCAAAAGGCACTTTGACGAGTTAGAAATTGAACATAAATTTTACAAAGATTTAGAATAGCTTGAAGGCATTTTATTGCTTTAGTTAATTCCAAGAGTATTTCAACGTTCAAACCGTTTTGATTGTCCTAGTTTATCAACCCAAATCGAAAATTTTTAAATTTCATCAAAGTTTTTTCCTTTATCCAATCTTATCTTTAAATGTTAAAGAGAAGCACCAGTATAAAAAGTATTGTATTTCAAAGAAATCACTTCTGTACCTTTTGTAAGGGGATAGTAAGCCCATACAGCATGTACTAATAATTATTAATCTCAGTAAGATAAAATAGATACTTTGTGGATTGTTAATAGAAATGTAGTCGATAAATATATAAACCCAAAATATGTGTGGTGATCGCAAACTTCAATTTACTAAATTACTAAAGTAGAAATTAAGTAAATTACAGTGCAGATGCCTTTCCTTTGATTCAATAAAACAAAATAAAAAAATAAATTTACTTTCTTCTAAAGTAAATCACTGATTATTTAACTTTATTTTCGTATTAGCAACATGAAAATAAAGCCAGTGACAAAAATTGTTTAGAGCAGAATAGTAACTCGGCTTCGAATTGCGTTTTTTTAACTTGAAATGTTCTATAACATCAAAAGTAGATTATTTTTAATAAATAAGGCATCAAATCATATTTGCTTGATTATACTTATGTTTATAATGCTTTGATTAAAAAAACCATTTCGCTTATTCGTTTACAATATTACAATAATGATTCAACATCACCGTTATTATGTTCAATTATCTTTCTTTATACGTACAATATATATTTGAATGAATTTATTTGCTAAGCGTTTGTGTAACTGCGCGACGTGGCGATGAGAGTAGAACTTTTTCTTGGGCTTTCTCTTGATCCTCTTGGAAAAAGATTTTCGTTATAACAATATCACCTGTACTAAGAGTTTGTGATGCTGCTTCGCTTTTTTGTATTTCCTGAGGCAATTTTGGATTAGGTGTTGCGCTACGACTGTTACCAGTTGAATCGCCACCACCTCCACTTCGATGGCAATTGCATGCGCAATTTTTGATACTGTAAAATAAAAATTAAAACGGAAATTTCACCAAATGTACAAATAGTTAGCTATCATATGGATTTTAATTTTTTAGAGGTGTGCTAATAAAAATATATAATTTTTTAAGTTCGGAACTAAATTGCAATCAACACATGAATTTGAATAGTTCTAAATTATTATCCTGTGTTTTCATATTTTCCATTTAAACGCTATTTTTTTGTTTTCTCCGACAAATATATAACAAAATAATAGCGTTTAAATGGAAAATATGAAAAAACAGCATAGTCTGGAAGCGCTAAACAGGGGAAAATACACAGAGTCTAAATTATTCTTACGGTTCGTTTTATTTATCAAAATAGATTCTTGTGATAAGCGACCAGTCGCCTAAGCAAACTGCTCGAAAACCAACTTATTGCTGTTCCAAATTTCAAGCATAAATTCAAAATAATGTTCATCATTTTAATTTGCAATTGAAATCTGGGCACGGCAACCCCCTTTCCAACGGAGCCTTTCCATGATTGCACTTTCGCAATACCATGGAACGCGGATGGGAGGCTCGTCGACTGGTTTTTGAGCGGTCCCGTAAAGCTACAACGAGCAGCAAATGGGGAGTCTGTTATTCACCTTCACGTCGCGACGCACAAGAGAGGGATCGAAAATAGAAAAGTTCCCGTGGCTGTGGTCGTCGTATCCAAAACCAAAATAAACAAATCTTGTGAAATGTTATAAGTGCGGATATTTTTAGATAAATAGTGTGCCTTAGTGCGCCGCCATATCTACTAGATTGTTTGCATAGATACATGGTCGCGAAATTAGTTTCGATTTTCACTGCCCAGTAAGTGGAAATTTCCGTAAATATTTTGGATAATGCGTCGTGGAAGTCGTCATCGTTTTTACGGGAAGTTTTCAGTAGAACGCCACGCATGGCAGACGTCGCGAAAACCGCGCTGGCAAGAGAAAAAGGAAAGTGCGGCAATGCGCGAAAATGTGGTAAGAATGGGAGTGATGAATGCTGACCGGTTGATATGGTGTTTAATTTAGAGGCGAAAAATATTCATTAAAAAGAAATATTACCAATCGTGACTCAATGGCAATTCGCAATTGGGAGTGCAAAATTTAGCGTAATATTAGGTGTGCGAGTGGTGCGAGTCATGTTCAAGTGAAACGGTTTGAAAGCTAAACTGTGAATAATTAATAATTGGTTGTTGGTGTTATTACGAGAGTTGTTTTGCAATATGTGCAATAAAAAAATGAAAATTGCATTTCACGTTGAAAGGGTTTAACGATATAGGGCTGAGTTGTTTGAGGGAAAATAAGTTATTTGATTTGCATTGGCGCATTGCCGTGGTACTGAATGTGTTATGTGTGATAAGAGCTTCTTGTTATTGCGTCTAGTTAAACGTTTGGCATCTATTAAACAATCACAAAAAGACATGTCCTTGAATATAACAGAAAATCTCGAAACATCGAATGACATCTCCGATGCCAGTACAATAAAAGAAGATGAAAACAGAAACTATAGAAGTTAAAGTATGAATATTGCATACTGCGAAGACTTTCAAAGTAGCAATAATCCATCGGTAGAACACCGCTAAGCAACCTTTCTATCGCATGAACTTTTAATTGAAGAAGATTCGCCTCTTGTCATGCCTGGGGAGGACTTGGAGGACGAGTCGAGTGATACGAACAATGAATACATTTCATACACTATTGAATCTGTCAATGACTTCAATGGAAACAACAGTCAACAATCAAAAGAGCATTCACCGTATACGTTTGTCAAAAACAAGATAAAGGAAGAGGAGAACTTTGTCGAGTGTAACGAAAATGAATTCGTAGAGACAAATGAGCAAGAAACGACAAACGAAGATAATTTATTAGTTGATGATAGTAATATGGGATCAAATGTCTCCCGAAATTCTCGAAAAGGATTAACTGGAAGGACGCACACAGTCATCTGACTGTACATTTCCCATGAAAATCACCAAAGGTCCGCGTGGCCTATGACTTTCAATATCAGGCGGAGTCGACCCAGCACTTTAATTAAGCGCCTATTTCCGCATCAGGCTGCATGGTCAACGGGACAGCTGCAACCGGGTGGTATCATATTACAAGTAAATGGGAAACATAAAATCCAATTGTTTTGGTTAACATTTTAAATTATTATGTAACATTTTCAAATTTACCGTCGCAGAAATCCCCAATTTTAATCAGTGCTGCGCCGGACAGGATTTTGTTTCGGTTTAAACTCTTCTCATTTTGAGTATATCCGTTATTTTCGTGATTTCTGCTTTATTTTGTAAATCATTGTGGACTTGTATACGTTAAAAACATGCATATAAATATCTTAAAATGCACAATTTGCATGTAGTATGAGTAGTAAGAGTAAAATAAAGTGAAGAACCTCATTTTAATGGGCAGGATAAAATTTAGCGTATCCGTTATTCTGAGTCTCAGGCAAACTCACAGGTCTCAATACCGTCAATAATATTGATTTGATAAAGCTGCAAGTCATCTTAATAGGACTAACGTTTTGAGTTGAAGTGAATCAATCGGGTGGTAACTTTATTCATATTTGGTTTAAGACACTTGCCTTTCGTGATATGTATTGTAACCATATGTTTTGGGTCTTAATACGTGACCAAGCTTGACATGTGCATACGTGTTTTGTCGTATTGAGTTTTATGAAGAAAGCTGTTTAATTGCTCCGTATTTTTGTCTTTTTCTAAACATTTTAGTTTTTTATGGACGAATGTTAAATTTAGAATTAGGGATTATGCGCTGAAAAGGTTATTTTTCGATTGTATATGCATAGCTTAGTTTATTTTGAATTTAAAGATAATAAAATAATGTTGGATTAATGATAACAGAAACTCGGTCTTTCCTTTTAGAAAACTGACCGGGTACAGGACCCGCAACGATGGCAGGCTTCTCCGCTAACATGGGCTAGCCATCGGGCGCGCTCTTCCTTTCTTTTTGCTTAACACAGGCTCTTGCCGGGTAGAGTGGCCTTCCGCTCGCGTGCCCTTTTATGATATAGAGTTATGTGATTCTATTCCATAACGCTATAGCATAGATTGGTTACAATTGTATTCCTCATTTGAAGGAAAGAGTCATGCATAGTACGTTTGTATGAGATTTTCACTCAAATGGGAAATACATGGCCACGTCTACGTTTGGATCTTGATCCGATTGAGAGAGTGCGAGGGGCACCACTTCCACCCACCTAGATGCCCCAATTTTATTTGGTGGCCATAAGTACCGTCGGTAACGACGAAGTCTCTGTAAGTCCATCCGTTTTCTCCGGGCCCAATGTTCTCGGAACAAGCATTTAAACCCTTAGTAGGTTACCTCGGCCTCGACACCAGTCGATCGGCATGTTGACCTGTTTTTTTTATAGTGGACCCTTGTGCTGGGGGAAAGAACCCGCCCCACGACACTGCAACGCTAGCTTGCCAGCGCATTCACGCGTCTAATCTCGGCGGATTTCACACCTTTTTCGCCGAGGCTGCAAATCATCGCTGCAGTCCTCCGCGGACATTATATACCTACACTTCACTACAAAATGGCGACCAACGAGGAGCCCGAAAAGCCTGGCTGTATCATCAATCGCGAGCATGAGACAGACCATCGTCTCTAGGTGACCCTAAAAGGTGTCCAAATTTTTGGCGGGTAGGTAACTACTAAGGGATATCGCACAAACCGTGCCACAGCAACTTAATAACTTCCGGACGTGTGTTGTCCTCGGACATCAATATCGTTTGGACCTGATTTTGACTTACACTTTGGTGGTTTACCACCATTGTATGACTAGTAAGGCCAAATTATATTAGAGTTTTTAAGTGTATTCGGAAGTTGTTACCCAACATAATTTTTGGGGCGGATTCTGATTTGCATCCCAAGCCAAGCGTCACCCAAGTGTCTTCCAGTACATGGATTTTGATTTCACGTGATTGGCTGCTTAGCTAGTCTGTGACTATCCATGATAAGACACGCGCTGCTTGCGGGTCAGAATTCACCCTGGGCTGACAAATTGTACCTTGTGAAAACTTGCGAACGAGAGTGCACTCCTGAACCCTGATTCTTATGGTGCCCCAAGAGATTAGTCCCTTAACACAACAGGAAGAGCTCACCATTGGCGTGTTTGCCTGGGAAGGGGAAAACAAGAAGGAAAGACCGAATTTTCATGATAAATACATAACTATTTTTCTTAGCCCACATTTTTTTTCGATAGGAGTTGTTATAGTTCGCCACTTTCGGCCACTCAAAAAACAAATATATCTGTGTAATATCTGTTTTTTCTTTATGCATATATTTTAAGCGCTAACCTCAATTATATATTTTAGGGTTAAGTTTTTTCTTTGCAGAAATTTCCACAAAACGCACGCCCGATAAACGTCGTTTGCGGTCAGACGCAGGACCAACGGTCCTGTGCGTTATTTGTCAGCAGGCGAGAAATGATGGCACGTTAGTGCGCACGCTATCGTGCAGCCATCAGTTCCACGAGACCTGCGTGACCCAACATCTTATGGTCAATCGGATGTGCCCACTTTACCTTCAACCAGCAACGTCTGCAATGCCACTGTCCAGCTACACTGAAACACCAGCTGCACAGGGGGCGGTGCCTAAACATAATAATCGCCGGGAACGAAGTTCGTCAATACCGGACGATCTTGACACGATGGCAGGAGCCGAAGCAGTGCCGCCTGCTGAAGGGCAGAACCGAACCGTATTCGTGCAGGCAACAGTCCTGCAGTATCTGATGGCACTAATGCAGGTCTTAACCACCCGGGTAGCCGCTCTGGAGAGTAAGCTGGAAAACCCAACTTCAGCACGTCCACGAACGCCTCCGATGTGGGACTCGGACTTAAATCCTTGGGATTTCCCATCGGACCCAAGACGCGAGCCCGAGCGAAATAGACACAGCTCATCGATGAATCCCATGGCTCCGGTGTACCGACCTAGGCTGAGCCAAGTGCAATCACCGACTCCGGCTCCAGTGGCTCCTCCGGACCAACGCGGTCCTTCACATACACCGTATCGGTTGAAGCCGACACAGATCCCTAGAATTTCAGGGCTGGAATCTCAATTTAAGCGGGGAGCCGAACTCAATTAACGTGGAGGTCTTCATTGGTCGTATGGAGTCCCTGATAGACCAGATGTTGGCAGGAGGCCACACGGCGGTAGCCGGCTACTTGCCGAAGCTAAGGGGAGCAGCGCTGGAAACATCCTTGCGGATACATGCTACTCCACCATCTCAACGCTGGTCACTGCTGAAGGAGGTATTCCGTATGGAGTATCCCACAGTTAACATGGACGAGAGGGTTTTGGATGAGATCCATGCCAGATGGCAACGTCCAGATGAGCCCTTCTATAAGTACCGAGCCAACATCTTACGGCTTAATGACCAGTTATCTGAGCCGATGACGCAAACACAACTGATGCGGGTATTGAAACGAAATTTGAGGTCGCGAACTCAAACCCTCAGGACATGGAATCGCTTCTAAGAGCTAATAGTAGTACGATTTAACATTTTCGTCAGTAAAACTGTACTAGTATCATTAAATTGGATTAAATCAGCCATTTGAGTAGTTCTTCAACTTATCATTTTATTCTATAAGTTTCAATAAAATTTACCGAGGTTATAGCCATTTGAATTTCCTCCGATTAAAACAATCATATACGGACGTAAAAGAAAATAGTTTCACTATGGGAGAGCAAACATCGCCTGATACTCGGAAAATTATAATAGACTTAACAGAAAAAGGTAAATCCTTGCGTGAAATTGGCGAAACCGTGGGCAGAAACCATGCATAGTAAAAAAAATTATTGATAAGTATGCCAAACAGCATCTCGATGAAGATTTACCGAGATCTGGACGCCCAAAGCGGTTTAGAGGTACTGAAGTTAGAGCTGTAGTAAGGTAAGTAAGGTCATATCCAGCCTCAAGTGCAGTTAAATTGTCAGAAGACATAACGCAGGCATCAGGCAAACCAGTATGTGTGAGTACAGTCAGGAGAGCGTTTTACAAAAATGGTCTACACGGAAGAATACCACGGTAAAGGCCATATATATCCAATGCGAATCAGATCAAGCGTATGGACTTCGCTAAAAAATACAAAAATGAGGCTCCATCTTTTCGGGAAAACGTATTATATACAGATGAGAGCAAATTCGAAATTTTCGGCGCGAAAAGGCCCCCAAAAATATGGCGTGGTAAGAATGAAGCCTTCAAAGAAAAGTGTGTTACCAACATTGTTAAGCATGGTGGCAGTTCAGTTATGGTATGAGGGTGTATGGCGGCAACTGGTGTTGGTAATCTTGTTTTTATTTACTACACAATGGACAAAATGGATTATGTAGCCATTTTGAGGGACAATGTTGCCCCTAGCGTCGAAAAATTAGGCTTGTCTGGAAATTGGATGTTTCAACAGGACAACGATCCAAAGCATAAGTCCAAAATTGTGAAAGAGTGGCTACTGTACCGGACTCCTAAGACACTTGATCATCCGCCGCAGTCCCCAGATCTTAACCCGATCGAGCATCTGTGGGAACACCTTGACAAAAAAGTGAGACAAAAAGGGTCATTTCAAGCAAAGCCGACTTAAAGAAAGTTATAAAGGAAGAATGGAGCCAAATCTCTCCCGATGTTACAAAAAAACTTGTCGCGTCGATGCCTAGAAGACTAAATGAGGTGCTTAAGTCCAAAGGATAACAATTGAAATATTGACAAATTTAAAAAAATCGACTTTTTCTAATGAAGTTCTGTTATGTTTTGTTTGCTGTTTACTTTTTTTTTGACGCGTAAAATTTGGTCTTTTTTTGGTTAAAGTGAATTCATCTTTGTTGTGTATTACTTTTGTTTAATGTTTATGTTGTGTTCAGTTCTTATTAAATAAGTGTTTGATACCTTATAATTGTTTTTGATTTTACGTTAATAACTTTGTTTTAATAAAATTCTTAATACAAGTATCTAAGGTGTTTACTTTCTTTTGACGCTCACAGTATGTAGTGTCTAGGTTGCTTTAAAACGCTTATCTCTCCAATATCACAACTTGTTGAGGTTTTTGTGATTGTAAAATTTTTAATCGTCTGTAATTTTGTTATTTTAAACTCGATCATTTGCAGCATACACTAGGCCAACAAAGTTTGCGTTCACATGATGCCATTTAGCTTTCAACATTCACAAAACGAAACGTATCGAACATTTTCTAAATTTTATTTCGCCTATCGATGAACAATTTGTTTATCACTAGGCACCCAGACTTTCATTAATTTCCTTCGAGCGATTTTTGAGATAATTGTATTTTTCGCGGGAAACATACGAGTACAAAACCGAGGCAGAAAAAATCTGCGTTCACTCATCAAATTGGGGGATTCCCCGAAGAACAACTTTTCAAGCGAACTTTCCTAATGTTGTCTTGCATCAGTAATTTATTGAGTTTTATTTGAGCAAGTGTTTAGTGAGATATTGTAAAGTTTGCATAGTGAAAAATCGTGTTTTTTTGCAATGACAAATAAAAGAAAATAAATTGATGTGAACGAAAGGAAAAACATTGCAAAATATAGGAAAAGTCGTTGGAAAACAATATTCGTCGCTTCAAAGAGTTGTAAACAATTTCAAATTGAGAAAAAGAACTCTCTTCGAAACCCCGTTGTGGTCGTCCATCAAAGCTGTCCCTGAGAGAAAAGCGAAATATTTTCACAATGGTAAAAAAAAAAAAATCCGCGACTAAATGTAAGGGAAATAGCAGCAGAAATTAAGCAAAAGTTCTGGAAACAAATTTGTCCTGATACCATCAGGAAAATCCTGAGGCTGAGTACCATGGATGAGTCGCACGGTGAAAACAATTCATTTGCCCGATTAATCGGAAAAAGCGTGTTGCCTTTGCTAAGGAGTACTTAAACTATCCTCAAGAATTTTGGAATAATGCGCTTTTTTCGGACGAGTGCAAATTCTGCATTTTCGGTAGAAAAAGACGAAAAATGGTCTGGGGAAAATCAGGAACAGCACTACAAAAAGAACATTTGCTACCCACTGTAAAACATGGTGGTGGTGGAGTAATGGTTTAGGAATGCATGGCAGCTGTTGGCATTGGTAACCTAGAGTTCATTGAGTCGACAATGAATAAGTTCAGTTACCTTAACATTTTAAGAAACAATTTGGAGCAAATTGTGCGAAACCTCGGCTTGGGTAATAATTATCACTTCCAGCAAGATAATGACCCCAAGCATACAGCCGAAATTGTGAGGCTCTGGCTACTTTACAATACCCCAAAACTGGTACATACGCCACCGCAATCTCCACACCTTAACCCCATTGAGCATTTATGGGACTTGCTCGAGAGAAGAATTCGACAACATACGATAACGAGCAAAGAAATGCTCAAAAATTGTCTCAGAGAAGAGTGGGCGAAAACATCAAACAGAAGAGATCGCGAAGCTCATCAATTCAATGCTTAAAAGACTTCCAAGACGTCATAAAGCATCGAGGATATCTTACAAGTTATTGATTGGCTTCAGAACTGTAACTATCAGTCATTTGAAACCGTTTATTACATGTGAACGCATACTTTTTCTGCTTTGATTTTGTATGTTTTTTGTGACAATAACGATTTGCTTAAAAACTATTAAAGTAAAACTAATGAAATTCTGCTTGAAGATAGTCCTTTAAGCTACTAATAAATGTATTAAACTAAATCTGGAATTATTTTATTTTGCTTCGATTATCAAACATTATAATTTGATTGTACGCAGGTGAAAGCAGAGTTTTTCTGCCTATTGTATGTGCACCTCCTACTATGATAACTACGAGTAAATGTGATTTTTTTAGCAAATTTTAGAGTCTCTTTTAGATTTTATGGACAAAAATTTAAAATTCACAAATCAGTCTATTGCTGACAAAGTTTAACAAATTTCCACTTTGGAGTATTCGTCGCCCCTGGTCCTCAGAAAAACCAACATCCATGATTTTTTTTTACGAACAAGCAATATTCAAGCTTCCAAAACGGTGGCAAAAGTGTGTGGACAACGCAGGAGATGATATGGTTTGTGTGCATTATTATTCAATAAATATATAAAAAAGAATTACCGTTTATATTTGATTCACCCTCATATATAAAGTTTCTTCAGGCCATTACACTCTATATATATACATTACACTCTATATATATATATATATATATATATATATATATATATATATGTATATATATATGTATATATATATATATATATATATATATATATATATATATATATATTTTTTTTTTTTTTTTTTTTTGTGGTTGGGGGTGAGTGCCATTTACGCACAATGTGTGGGACTCCTATGATCGCAAGAAGGCGCCTGGAATACCCACTAAAAACCTTCCCTGTCAACCTGAGAACCTAGCCAGGGACCGTTTGACACATTACTTCGGGCCAGGTCTCGTTTTGTTACGCCGTGACTCGCCTTCAAGCTGGGGAGTCCCTCTTCTAGCGGGAGGGGAGAGAGGAAGAGGAAGTACCAGACAAGCGATCCCCCAGCCCCAGCGCCCCCGGCTGGTGTGTGTCCCATTTATCTTTTAGGACTGCCGGACATAATGTGCCACCTGGTTCCATTTGTCAACCGATTCGAGCACCACCGCGACGATACTACCCGGGGTGAGCTCTCCCATCTGCCTATAGAGGTTCCTTCGCAGCCTGACCCATTTAGCGCACGCAAAAAATGTGTGCCAGGCATAGTCTTCCTCTACTGGGCAATACCGAAAACCGGGGGAGCGTGACTTACCAATCTTGTGTAGGTAAAACTGAAAACACACATGCCCGCTGAAAAGCTGGGTCAGATACAAGTCAATCTCACCATGCCTTCGATTTAGCCTCGGTCTCACATCCGGGATGAGGCGCGCAGTCCACCACCTTCCCTTCGTGCAATTCCCAAGACTGCTGCCAATCGTTGAGTGAGCGCTGTCTCTTCTCGCGGACAACCATCTCCCTCGCATCCTCGCTTCAACGCAGGTAAATAGCGCGGCAGGAGGGCAACAGGTATCACGCCTGCAATAACTCTCACCGCCGAATCAGAGACTGTCGGAAACGAAGATGCCATTCTCAGTGCTCCTCTTCTCTGGGCCTGTGCCAAGCGTTTTCGGTATACCTTCTTACTGAGAGCGTCGCCCCATATTTCTGCTCCGTACAGTAGCACTGAGCCTACAGCACTCATCAAGAGGCGTCTTCTTGATGGGCTGAGTCCCTTTACGTTGGCCATAAGTCGACTCAGAGCCGATACTCCTGAAGCAGCCTTCTCAGCCGTTGTCCTGATTTGCTCAGAGAAACTCATCTTCGAGTCGATCAGTAGCCCCAGGTACTTCACCGCTGGCTTCGATTCAATTAATATGTCTCCAATACTGATCATCCTTACTCTAGGAATTCTCTTTTTTGTCAAAATGAGCACTTCGCTTTTCTCCAGTGCTAAACTGAACCCTCTAGCAGCCATCCAGTCTCTCACTCGGCGCATTAGCATACCTAGTCTAAGTTGTGCTTGTTCAACGGTGCGTCTAGCGACGAGAGCCGCAACATTATCCGCATAGCCGATCAAGCGCGATTCATCTGGCATCTCCAGTCTTAGTAGCCCGTCGTAAGACACATTGCACAGGTCCTGGGCAACACCCGATGTAACTTCTATCCTTCATTGGCCTTCTGTCGTGTCGTAGAGCAGATTTCGGTCCTTCAGGTAGTCCCTCAAAAGCCGCATTAGATATTCTGAAACTTGAAAAGAGTTTTCCAGCGTATCCAGAATATCCACCCATCTAGCGGAGTTGAAGGCGTTCCTGACGTAAAGTGTCACCAACAGGACGATCCGTCGCTTGGTGCGACTATATGCCTCTGCTTTTTGGACCGCGCTGACCACCTCTGTAATCGCATCAATAGTGGAGCATCCTGCTATAAAGCCGTACTGCCGAGGAGATAGATCCCCAGCAGCATGAATCGCGTCAGCGAGTCTTCCCTTGATGAGTTTTTCTAGCACTTTCCCAGCCGTGTCTAGCATGCATAACGGGCGGTATGCAGACGGTGATCCAGGATTTCCCTTCCCCTTGCTGATCAGCACGAGCCTCGCCACCTTCCATCGTACCGGGAAAACCCCGTCCCGTAGGCAAGCGTTGAATGTGCTGAGCAGCAAGTCAGGACAATGGTGATATGCAAGCTGCAACACCTCAGCTGGAACACCATCTGGACCTGGAACCTTCCTCGCTTTCAGTGAAAGGACTGCCTCTTCCAGTTCCAGCTGTGTCAAGAGTGGACACTCGACTGCTCTTTCACTATAGACAGCGTCAACACGGACGGGATGGGCGGGGAAGAGTGCCCGCACTATCTCGTCCATCTCTTCCGCATCATGTATGCAAGGTTTCCGTAGGGCACCAAGCTTCCGTATAACTAGCTTGTAGCCAAGGCCCCACGGATCCTCGTTCACATTGTGCACTAGATCTTGCCAGCAGCGAGCCTTGCTGTTGTTAATTAAGTTGCGAAGGCATTTCCTGGCCGACTTATATGCTGCCACCCGTTGCATGCCTCGTGACGGTTCCGTGCCCGTTGAGCTTCACGCCAAAGCTTGTGACACTCCCTTCGCTTTTCAGCGCCGTGCCGAGGTTTTCGATGGGGCCTAGAAGCGTTGCAAGCAGTCGTAATTGATGCTCATAGTTGAGTTCACCATGTCTTGAGCTGCCAGTTTTTCCGCCCCCTGCGAATCTCCCTGCAGCGGGGCACCTGCTGTGAGCACCTCGACGAACCTCGCGAAGTTTCATCTAGCATTTTTCTTCTTTATTAATTTTTCAAAAAATATTAATATAACTCAATTAAACAGCTACGTTCGATTAGGCCAGGTGCTAAGTACTACCAACCATGCGGTATCGTGCATTCATCGGTCCTGTTCAGAGATACCTAAAGGAAATATAGACAGTGGAATGCGAAAACACCGGAACAGTCATCCAGCACTAAGAATATAGAAGTGACATTTATAAAGACCATTCGTTTTCTGTGAGAATTTGGTCTGTTGAAGGAATTTACGCCACGATAATGACAATGATGTACAATAAATCTTCTACAGTTAAGTGGAGTACAAACAATTTTTACCATCTAAGTTGAAGAAGGACGTTTTCAAGGGTGTCTACTATCACACTTAAGCTACTAGGCACTGATGCTTATTTAAATATAAACATTCGGTATAGTTCTTCAGTATTGGAAACCTATAGCACTTTTCAATGTACGCCACGATTTTTTAAGCTTCTTATTGATGGTTGAATTATGTTCGATATTGTAAGGAAGTATACTTTATCTATGGGTACACTTTGAAAATAACTGTTTTATTCGTAATTTGTTTTAAAATAGTATTAATTTAAATGAGCTTTGATCTGGATAAAAATTTCAATTTTATTTATACTTACTTTTTCGCCTTTTCTCGAATGATTTGTAAGTTTTCTGTCGTTGCGTAATTGGTTCCAAGCTGATCATTAACTTCTGAAGTAGTGAAGATCTAAATATAAGATATTGCAATTCATAAAGCTATTTTCAAAATTAATATTGGGAGTTTTTCGTCATTTACCTGATCGCTTGGCAAAAGTGTAGCTGCCGATAGTATAGCTTCTAATTTATCAATACGAGCCATACGATCAAGCGACGTATTAGATAAAATTTCATCCATAAGTTGCATTGATTCGGTTAAACTAGGCGGTTCGGAATTGCGTGGAGAGAATGTACCTCCCGTTAATGAATTATCCGATGGCACACTATCAAGACTTGGATAGTTGTCTTGCTCGTTGTTTTCTTGTTCGTCTTCTGAGTCGCTATGATCCCTTTAATTAAAATTTGAAGTTAATATATGGAGTGAAATCTTCAGTCTAAATGTAAAATAAAATACATACTTATCTTGCTGCCCGTATTCCATCTTTTCCAGCTTCTTAGCTACCTTATAGAATCCTTTAAGTCTTTCTTTCTCTTCTTCTGTTAAATTCATATACCTGAGAAATACTCGTAAAATTTAGCAACGTGTGGCATGAATTGTAATATGTTGGCATACCTTAACAATCTAATCTCCCTATTACTAAGAACAATATTCTTATTAGTTTGAGACAATTTCTGTTTGAGATCAGCTACTTCTGTACTAATCTTACGTTGCTTCTTACGCAATTTAACCTCATTCGGTCGAATAAGCATCAACACTTGTTCAGTGCACAATTCAGAGAATAATTGTCTTGATTCAGATTTAATTGCTCTGTAAATAGTGTTCAAAGTAAACGATTTATAAGAAGAACACACATTATGTAAATACAATTGAGTACGTACTTTGCCATATTTGCATACAATTGTTCGTTAATTAAAACTAAAACATCACCAGCAGCATATAAAAGCATATCACGTGTCAATGGCCGTTTTGCCCAATACTTTTGATCACGGCGATAAATATTTTTTAATTGATCCTTCATAGGATTCATTGGAGCATTATAAATTTCACATAGTGAATTTAATGAAACATATTTGGCCTTATAGACTTGTTTGCCACTTTCTTGGAATTGTAGGACTGCATGTGCTGCCTATTGGGTAATGCAATAGAAATATAATTTTAATACTTTCTCTTGTAGTAGTTGTTGTAATTTATCAGAATAATACGTCAGCTATTGTATCTCTAATGTTAATTTTTTATCTTATCTGGAAAGATATATTTCTAACGTATTTTTATCAATTATAGAGTCTACGATATGTCATCAACTGATAGTATCTAAATATGATAATTTGGATCTCAATTTATGTAATAAGAACTCTTACGTACGGTTTAATAAAAAAATCTACTCAAGAAGATTCATTTCAATTATTGAATAATTTACAGTCGTATTTCTCTGTTAAAGTACCCAACGTCCTTCCATTTCTCATTGGAAAGGATGGAAATCAATTACACGTCCACATAAACTCTTACCTGTGTATCGAAGACATTCCGCAATAAAACACCAAATTGATTATACAAGTTCACCGATTCATTACGACAATCATGTATCACTTTGATAACATTCTCACTTTCGAGCAACGTCTTTAACCCGCCATTTGTAACGAGCTCTGGACATGTGAGAATATCGAAAATGAACGCCTCGCCCCTCGTCGTCCCGATTTCAATTAGAGTCAATTGTCCTTTCAACCCCAAATTGATTCCTTCGCAATCCAGCGAAATCACAACCTGATCATTTTGAGCGAATTTAAGAATCGCTTCGGTAACAAATTGACATTCTTTTATTGTAGAAATCACACGAGTATTTTGGAAAATTTTTATTTTCCACGTATCGCCGACGAAATAATTGATGGAGGACGAATGGACGGGACTGGAGTTAGGAGCTCCTGCAGGCTTGGTATCATTTGATGTGTTGATGCTATTTTGGGCCATCGATTGTTTATCCTTTTCTAAATTCTCTGCTAACGTTTTTATGACTAAACTGTTGATGCGCTGCTTGAGTGTTTGATTCTTATTATTTATGACACTGACACGCTCCGTGCTCGATGGGGATGAGTTATTTATTTGAGGTTGTTGCTGTTGCTGCTGCTGTGTACTGTTCGAGTAATAGGATCCTGTCGAAGGACTCGGGCAGTTTCGATCACATAAATTTTCCAAGACGATTTCATGGTCCGCTGGGACGTAGCTGTCGAATCCGCTGTTGGGCTCGCTTTTGCTTTGTGGCGATGGGCTTGACGAATCCAAATTCGTCACGGGCTCGTCTAATTTGAAATCGCCAACCGAACGGTTAATACTGTTATTATTGATGTTTGTGTTGTTGTTATTAATGCTGCTGCTATTGTGCACCTCCCGAGGAGAGCTGGCTCTTTTCATGTTCATCATATTATTATTGTTATTATTCAGTTTATTGCAATGCATTGTGGTGTTGTATTGATCGCGCGATTTTGCTTGGGCTTGCTGTATGTGTGAATCGGACAATTTTGGCTTTTGTAACAGAGTGACTAGATTCGATTGAATGTGAAAGCAATCAGAGAAGATCCGAAGGAAGGTGGTAAGATCGTTGGGCGTTTTGAACATACGAAACCATTGATCTTGAGGGAATTTCGATGTTACCAAATGGAATAGTTGATCAACGAGAATTGGTCCTTAAAAAGATGAAACCGATAAGAATAAGGAAATATTTAGGAAAAAATCGTCATACCCTTCAACTCAATACATTGCGCAAAGAAATCGAGCAATTGTTGAGTGGCTTGAGTATCGATAGAAGGTTGAGGCAAATGTAGTCTTTCGGCAGCTGGAGCAAATTCATGCTCCTCAACACCCACCAGTATCACATGATCATCGACCACATTGAATGTGTCTGGATGTTTTAGCAAGAATTCTGTGAATTCTTTGATATGTTGCCCTATTCCAAAAATGAAAAAAGAAGAAAAATAAACAACTATAATTTTCATGAAAACCACTTCCACACTTACCTGAGATATGTCTGACTTGCGGTGAAGCTTGACTTCTGTGACCCAACAAACTTTTAATGGGAACTTCTGTTCCAGCACCATATTGTAGCATTTTGTTTTTAAAATAGTCTTTAGCCTCCTGAATGTAATCACGTTTGCCGCCGCCATACGTTTGATCATCTGCTGAGTGCGATTGAAATGAATTCACGTGTACGTAATCACCGTTAATTAGAAATAAAGATGGATATTGCGCAAGAAATTTTTTGAGACCTGTAAAGTGGAAATGAAAAGGAAAATGTATCAGCTGTTTTTTTTTGGATTTTAGAATATCGAGAAAATGAAACAATTGGAGGTGTAAGAAAAATTGTGATTAATATATTTGAGATTTTTTATGTTTTCTTTTTTAATTTTTATAAACAAGAATTTATGGGTTGCATAAAATTTGAATGAAACTTTGAAAAACAATAAATTCTCTTTTTTCTTGTGAAGCCGGCGGACCTTGCTTGCAGAGGCGTTTCGACTTCTTTGGATCATCTTTAGTGTCGAAAGGATGTGTGGAAGGAAATGACTTTATATAGGTGTAGGATGTGTTAAGCACGTAGGCCCTAGGTTAGGCCAGGCCAATAAATCCTCTTAAAATACATTGCAATCGCTCATTTTGAAAAGGACACAAGTCACACATTTAGACAAAACTGAGTTAAACTTTTCTATACAGAGTTTACGGTTTATTTAGGTTTTTATTGAAAACAGCACTGATATACTCTAATATAATAACTTAGGTTGACACCTATCAATGAAAAATTAATTGATGAGCCCATACAAAATGAAATGGACAGTTCTATGTGCTTTCTGAAAAATTAAGGATCGTGGGCGTAAGCCCTTTTCAAAATGACATTCATTTGGAGCAAAAACGGGGAAAAACAGGAATTTAACGTCTAAATTCACAGTGAGAGACCTGTTCGCTGCATACTCGGCAGTCGAAGTTCTTTACAACTGACGATTTTGAGAAATCCGAAATCAGATTGGTGACCCACACATCATGAACACCCCTTGTTGGAAATGGAAGTAGTATGCTTCGAAAGTAGGCTTTGTAACCTAAGCCACAGAAAACCCTATTCTTTCAGTGATATAACGGAATAATTTTTGCTGCAAGCGGCCATTCTATCTTGCAGAACAAATATTCGAATGAAAATTGGCGAGTAAGCAAAAATAAAGATCAGTGAAACAATTTTCATTACATTTTTTGATTACGAGGAGAATTTATTTGATGAAGGTGACGAAGACGTACAGTAGTGTGAATCGCCAGAAGCGGATTATTCTAAGGTATTAATAACTTTTCGATTTTAAATAATTCTATGTACAGGTTTTCACTCGCTAGCACTACGTGTGCTTGCCATGGTCGCGCTGCACAGTGCTCGAAAATCCCAAAAAGCTGGACATAATTTATCAATTTCATGATTTTGCGATGAATTTTTTTTGCTCAGGGGTTTTCGGGGTCGCTGATCATGAATCCAATTTTCGTTTTTCAAAAAACAAAATGGCGGAGGACAGTCCCAAATTTTGGTCTTTCTACTGGAAAAATCATGACTTGCGGGGTTTCGAGGTCGCTGATATCGAATCTGATGATGGTTTTCCAAAAACGAAATGGTGGATACAAAATGGCGGATGTTTGTATTTGTTCATCTGAAATACCACGTCTTGTTGTTTTTGGGTCAGAAAATAGCGGATAACTAATGGCGAGAAATCTTCTTCGATTTCAATTTCTTCACAGCGAAATGAATTATTGAATATTTTTTATGGTCGTGGACTACAAAAACAATATTAGAAGAAAAATTGCAGTCAATTATCATTGATATTTGTTTTAAAAAAACTTGAATTCGTTTTGAACACACTTGTACTTTCTAGGCAAAAATTATAATTTAATCACTCTCATATTCGGTGTCACTGTGATCTGCTTTATCAGTAGATGAAGTTGAAACATGAGCTTGGTCGAATGACGGTTCTTTTAACAACTCTATCGCTTCAGGTGACAATGTTCTCATTTTTTTCGCGGGGACCTTTGGCAGGCTCGAAATGAGAGCATCGAATGAAACTAACAATCTACAAAAAACTTCTTCCATAGTTTTAGTCCTTCTAAATTTTCGGCTGAAATTTTTCCGAAACTTTTGATGAATTTGTTGCATGACTCCTGAGCTTCTTCAGACATTTGTCCTATAGGCAACAAGGATGACTCTATGATTTGTGACTCATGTTTCAAAATTTTATGCATACTAGTTGGCATGTAGTACTATGAATACAGTTCAACAAATTTCCGCGCAGTTAACAAAGCGTACTCCTCAAATTTCACTACATTTATTTCGAAGCCGCACGAAATGACCAGAAGTATGACATGGAATCTCTCAATAAAATTTGGTCTTTTCCCGTAATGGAGGCTGGAACACGAGAATTTTCAAAGAAACGGCCGGCTGTATTTCCATCATTAGAACTTCCATAGCCCTGTTTTGGGACACCTACTAACAATCCTAATTGCTCCCGGAAAGCGGTTTGAATGTTTTTTTCCGAGCTTCTACTTTCACTTTGTCAACTTTGGGACACTGCCAACTTTGAGAATCCAATTTGTACGAAATATGCAATAGGCACTTAAAGAACCGAATCCATACATGTAAGGATGAAATCCCAAATTCTACATGTTCGCAATCTACTTTTTTTTGCAACATTTCATCAATTTTGTTGAACTGTTTCGAAGTACATTTGCAGAGAAAATAACGTTGAGCAGAAGTTGTGTGAGATAACGAATTACAAACTTTTCCGTCAATCATTGTGAGCACAAATTTGTATGAAACGATTATTTGTTTAACGTCAAAAACTGTTCGAAAAGGTACCAAATTTCTTTCTTGATCTTTAATATGGCCATCTTTTGCTCTCGTTGATTCAGCACTCTCATGTAAAAATTGTAATTTTATCGGTCTGCAAAATCGTGGAGATGAAGGGCGTGGATTTTTCCAGAAAACTGCATCATGATTCCCAATTTCAACTGCAAAAACGAGCTGCAGAGGTACCAAAGGGGTAACGAAAATATTAGCGTCAGTTTTAATTCCATCATCATCGTGAAACTTTTGTTTGAACGTACTTTGCCCCGATGTACCATCACACCCCCATTTGCAGATAAACTGAAAATCACATTTTTTTGCTGATGGGATACTTTTGATAACATCCGCTTGTATTAATAACAATCGTCCGACTATGTGATCTAGCAATGGTTGTAATTTAATTTCTGCGCTCGATTCAGTGACAATAATTTCTGACGGTGAAGGATAACATCTTTTTTAGCTTCTAGAACTTGATGGTAAGAAGGGTACAAAAAACAATTCTTTCCAAGACTTAAGATCGTATGCCAATATATTGGCTTTTAGATAAATTATTGTCGATCATGAGTGCGACAGCTTCGTCACCAGAGAGGGTTTCTTCGGGTTTTTCTTGAAGATATTTCTTGTATTTTGATGGTTTAGATGGGCTTCTATAACATTTTCACCAATTTTGCTGCGTCTACTCTTCCTTTGGTTCGGAGGCTCATCTGCGTACCTTTTCGGGATCAAACTGTTGACGAATATTTTCTGTCCCCCTTCGCTTTATCCGGTCACTTAATTCTTGGAAGGAAGATTTCGACAAGGTGCGGCCAGTGCTTCGTGTCGAAGATCTTGTTTCGGAGTTGTCGCGGTCGTTGCGCGCTTCGCCCACATTATCGTCATTTTCACTAGTGAAAACAACCTTAGTTTTAAGCCACTTAGCATTTTTGTTCAATAAACCTCGTGGGCATTATTCCACGTTTTCTTTAAGTCGGAAAATAATTTTCTGAGTCAATTTTTAGAGTCTGAGTTGAAAGTGAATGGAATGTTGTATTTCAGAAAATGACAGTTCGATAACGAAGAAGCAGCTATCAGAGCCCTCAGAAATTTTGTCTGTAATTAATTCAAATAATTCCTTCCTGGTTACACAAATTCGCTGTTTTATGACTCCATTTCCATGATCAGTATCTGGAAAAATACATTTCTTCAATTTTTTGAGGTTGTGTTGTATAATTGGAAATTCCGTCATATAAGAAAAATTTTAACTTCTTCTTCTTCTTAGCACTACAGCCCCTTTCGGGCCTTCGCTTCCTGCAAACAGCGCCTCCAACTGTCTCAGTCCGTTGACCGCGTCTTCCAATTGCGAAATCCGAGCAGTGATGAACTGTCTTCGTCGACCGGGTCAGACCAGCGGTTCCTCGGTTTCCCCACTGGCCACCGGCCTTCAGTTTTCGCAACGAATACTAAATTTTAACTATTTAAAAATATAACCAACAACTCAAAAAAATGAAGGTTATAAATATCGTCTTATTTACTACCAAAAAATTTTATACAACACTTAGTTTCCGGTTAATAATAATAAATATGACAGGTTCTGTTACACCATAAAGACAGTATTTTTTATTATTTGAACAACATTTTTTTTCAATAGACTGATATTTGTTCATTAGTTTGAGCTGGTTAAACGGTTGAAGAAAAATTGACGGTTTTAGAGTAATAATAAGTGCACTGTACAATGAGCGTTTTAGAGCGCGTCTGTACATTACATCTGGAATAATGTCTCAAGGCCAAACCGGCAACTTTCGGCAGTTAATCAGCTATCAGAGCCCTCAGAAATTTTGTCTGTAATTAATTCAAATAATTCCTTCCTGGTTACACAAATTCGCTGTTTTATGACTCCATTTCCATGATCAGTATCTGGAAAAATACATTTCTTCAATTTTTTGAGGTTGTGTTGTATAATTAGAAATTCCGTCAGATAAGAAAAATTTTAACTTCTTCTTCTTCTTAGCACTACAGCCCCTTTCGGGCCTTCGCTTCCTGCAAACAGCGCCTCCAACTGTCTCAGTCCGTTGACCGCGTCTTCCAATTGCGAAATCCGAGCAGTGATGAACTGTCTTCGTCGACCGGGTCAGGCCAGCGGTTCCTCGGTTTCCCCACTGGCCGCCGGCCTTCAGTTTTCGCAACGAATACTAAATTTTAACTATTTAAAAATATAACCAACAACTCAAAAAAATGAAGGTTATAAATATCGTCTTATTTACTACCAAAAAATTTTATACAACACTTAGTTTCCGGTTAATAATAATAAATATGACAGGTTCTGTTACATCATAAAGACAGTATTTTTTATTATTTGAACAACATTTTTTTTCAATAGACTGATATTTGTTCATTAGTTTGAGCTGGTTAAACGGTTGAAGAAAAATTGACGGTTTTAGAGTAATAATAAGTGCACTGTACAATGAGCGTTTTAGAGCGCGTCTGTACATTACATCTGGAATAATGTCTCAAGGCCAAACCGGCAACTTTCGGCAGTTAATTGTTATATTTTTTTAGGAAAATGTGTCAGTTTCCATACCGAAATAAAAACAGGGCCCGATATAGCGAGATTTTTTTCTAAAGTCTATTTTTATCATCTGAAAATAATATGACGATCAAGAAACCGCATGTCAATCGTTCAATTGTTTATAACTTTTATCTTTGTCACATGAATTTATGTTTTACTTGGAGCTGTGTGGAGGATTAAGGAGGTTCTTGAAATATGATGCCCATCTTTCCTAATCTTGGTTTCATCAGCGACGGTATTGCCGATTTCATCACGACAGAGCATGGTTTTGGGCTGATAACCACCTTTCAGGCTTTTCACTACTTTGTATGCTTGTCTTGTGTTGATGATCACTAGGCTTACATCTATACTTCTCAATTGGTCGTCATAGTATTTTCCTTTTTAAATCCTAACTATCTTATTCGCTACTCTTCTGAGATTTTCATAATTTTCTCTCTTCGTCCTGGTTTTCCTACCTACGTATTCTTTGTATGCCTGATTCTTTTTATCTAACGCATTCTGGCACTCATCATCGAACCAATCATTCATTTTGCGTCGGGCTTGATGTTCGATTGTCTGTTCTGCCATGGTCTTAATTGCCGCTTTCACTTCCATCCAGAGCTTGCTGCTCGTCTTTAACGATGCGTGTGATAAGATGGGAGCCAGCAGGTTGTCGAGGGTCTCCGTGAAATTTTTGGTCACAGACGCCGTTTAGAGCCTTTCGATGTGAAATTTTTGTAGCGGGCTGGTCTTCGCGGAATATGCCTTTGACATACGACATCGATAGGTTAATTCGATCAAGTAATGATCTGAGTTACAATTGGCTGCTCGGTATGTACGGACGTCAAGTATGCTCGAGGCCCAACGTTGTTGGATCAGAACATGATCAATCTGGTTTTGTGTGTTGCCATCCGGTCATACCCAGGTCATTTAATGAATGCATCGATGTGGGAAGCAAGTCGAAGTATGACTAGATTTCTGTTACATGCAAAGTCAATCAGGCGCTAGCCGTTGTCATTTGTTTCATCGTGGAGGCTATATTCTCAAGTTGTCCCCCGATGAGGTTGCTCATTGCCAACCTTAGCGTTGAAATCACCCTGAATTATTTTTCTGTCGTTTGTAGGCAATGAGTCGACTAGTCCTTCCAGGGGATTGTAGAACCTTTCCTTCGTTTCCTCGTCATTTTCTTCGGTCGGGGTATGAACATTCATCAGCCAGATTTTGAAGAATTTCGCGTTTATACGGATAACACACAACCGTTCGTTTATTGTCTTAGAATTAATAACGGGCGATTTGAACTCCCTATCCACAATGAGGGCCACTCCGAATTCTCGTTTTCCAGTAGGCTTCCCACTTTCGAATATTGTGTGCAATCTCATATTTTGAATGTCGTTTCCAGTCCAGTTCGTTTCCTGCATTGCCAGTATTTTTAATTTACATTAACTGGCCTGTTGTAAAAGGTCCTTAATAGCGACAGGGTAAATGAGTGATCTGACATTCCAGGATCCAATGCCGTAGTCCTTTTTTCGTTTGCGAGGTCGTTGCCGTGACCCCAGTCCACTTCGAGGCCTTCTGCAAGTTTCGAAACATTTTAGGGTTTTCCAGGGATGGGAAGCTAGCCCGTCGCCCAACCTCCATTCCGGCGGTATGGTTATTACTTCGATTCTGTTATCAGCCGCGGAAGATTCCCCTTCACCGTCTTACATCCCCACAAAGGAGGTGTAAGTGGGATTTAGTAGCAGAGCTATAGATGTATTTACAGTTGTTAGCATTTCTCGGCATTTAATGTCCTATTATTGGGGAACCAGTAAACCCAATGTGCGACCCGGAGACCATTTATTACCATTTAATTGGGGGGTTTGGGACGAAGGATCATGGAAGCTATGAGTTGGGGAAGCAAGGGGTTCCCTCCTCCTTTCTCAAACGGGCTTGGTGTCGTCTACGTGGGAGTTAGATCAAGGACTTATAAAATAGTTTTCGCAGTGGCGAAATTCGAATGTCCCTATAATAAGCGCTGTCTAAAAACCGAAAGCGAACAAGTTCGGAGGAATACTTGAAGACAATGTCGAATTTTCATGTAGCAAGAGCTAGATTGAACGATTTGAAAAGCGCCATGGTATCGTTTCCGGAAAATCAATGGCAGAATCTGCAGCGGTAGATAAGAATGTGGATGATAACTGGCTACAAAAGAAATGGTCCGCGGTTATAGAAGCTGTGACATTTTCAACGCAGATGAACCCGGCTTATTTTATAAGCTGACTCCAAGCAAGATACCAAAATTTAAACGAGGATCCTGCTCGGGTGGAAAGCTTTCAAAAGAGTGAATAACGGTTCTTGTTGCAGCCAATTTATTTGGAACTGAAAAAAAATTGCTCGTCATTGGCAAATTTAAAAATCCCAGATGCTTCAAAAATAGGAATCTACCCGTCGACTATGAAGCAAATTCTAGACCCTGTATGGGGGCTGGTAGTTTTATGAATTATTTGTGTGCCAGTGGGATAAAGAGTCATCCAGAATAAATTGAAAAATTTTATTATTACTAGACAATTGCCCCACTCACCCCGATCTGAAGGATTTAAGGTGCATTAAATTGGTTTTTATGCCACCAAACATTAGTGTGAAGTTACAACCAATGGATCAGGGGATGATTCATAGCTTGGAAAGCGAATTGGATTCGATGGCAAAGAGATGTGTGATGTTAGCCTTTTAGATGCAATAAATGTTCTTCACATAGCATGGGAAATAGTTTCGACCCGAACAATCGCGAGCTGTTTCACTCACGCCGGGTTTTTGGAGGATTACAATTCTGACGGATTTTATGTAGAAGATTACATTCCACTTGCTGGGTTGCTTAGGCAAAGTAGTTAAACGATCATGCCTGGCATAGACTTAGATTTCAGTGAGTAAATGCAAGTTGACGAGGATCTTATTAGCGCCGAACACGTAACGACCCAATTTTGTCAAGTGTTTCATCGGCAGAAAGTGATAACGACGATGAAGATCCCGTGGAATATCACAACACGATACATTCAGCCCCGCCTATTATCAATGTTATTCATAAGATGGCTCAGATTCGCGATTTATGGCAACTTCGCAGTGCACCAATTGACGTACATAATAGTTTTGCGCGAGCTGAGTCACACATAAATTTAACTTCCAGAAATAAGCAATCGACGATTTTGAACTTTTTTCATAAAATGCTTCCATTTTGTATATGCGTATGAATGAGAATAAAACAGAGCTCATGACAGTCGTAGATTTCGGGTTATTAATAGGATTTATTAGAGTAATAATAACGGCCATGTCAGGTTAAGAAAAAAAACTAATCGGTCTTCATTTTTTATTCTCACCGGTTGTGGCCCGCTACGGTGGTTGGGTCTATCCACTCTAACAGCCATCGAGTTGTAGTTCTGCTTTGAGTTGCAGGGGCTCTCGCCAGGAATGGTGACTCATTGCATTCTGACTCGCGCCATCGATACTTTGAGTCTGGTTGACAGGAATGCGAGGGGGTATCAGTACCAGTCGATTTCCCATCTTTCACGTGGCAAACAATTTCTTTTTTTAAGGAAGAAGTTGATTTGGACCACAGAAAAGTAGGTTTTTGATTTTATTTATTCTACTATAGCTTCCCTTCAGTTCAGGCCTGGGACTTTGATCTCTGTGTCTGACATTAGTAGCACGTACACTTGACAAATATTTAGTAGTGTGCCTTGTGCTGGAGGAAAAGAACCGGTCCCACGACACCGCAGAAAGCTGGCTGGCAGCAAGCGTATACCATGGTATTTCTAGCGGAGCGCTTCTATCTGGGTCGCTGAGGCAGAAGTCTACCGCAGAAGTCCTTCACGAACTTTGAACATCGCAACTGAAACACGACAGATAAAACAACTTTCAAACAGTTATTCGCTCTATTACCTGTGATGCAATTGATATTATTTCTCGCCGGATTATGCAAATATTTTCTTAAAATTTTCATCCTAGGGTGTATGAAGGATCTAATATTAAGTCCTATTTCTTTTAATATCGGAGAACTAGACTAACTGGAAAAGCATTCATGAAATTTCCCTTAAATATATATATAGGGTTTTCCATTAGGGAGATAACAATTTCGTATCTTTATATGAACTTTTGAACTTTTTTAATAAACTGTCAATATCAAAACGTTGGTTAAAGTCATCATTTTTATCATAGCAAAGTTCACGAACCAACAACGTTTGGAAATTATTCAAAAAATTTCTACCGAAATTCTGAGTCGGTGGTCGCAACTTTAAGAGCGCTTACTCCAAATTTCGGCCGTAATAATCATCCCACCCGACAGGCTGTGCTTGCTATAGTGGAAAAGCTCGAGTCCAAATTTTCACTATTGGACGTTCCGGTATTAAAAAGACGTCGTACCGCTTGAAGCAAGGGAAATATCACAGCTGTAAATGCATCGATTCAAAATGAGCCAAATCAGTCGATTCCACGTCGTTCTCAAGAATTGAGCATCGCTCAAACGACACTGTGGCCTATTTTGTGAAAAGATCTTGGCCTACATGGTAACAAGATCAAATTGAGTCAAGAACTAAAGCCACTTGATCATTCGTAACGCTGAAACTTCTCCAATTGGGCTCTGGCAAAGCTTGAAGAAAATGAAGAATTTCATCGGAAAAACGTCTTCAGCGATGAAGCTCATTTCAAATATACGTTATTGGTCAGCAACAAACCCACATGTGCATCTTGAGACACCGTTGCATCTGCAAAATATTACTGTTTGGTGCGGTTTTCAACAATACGGTGCCACACAGAACGCTTCAAAATCGATTTATTGAAAGGCAAATTTGGTGAACGTGTTATCTCGAGAAATGGTCCGGTCGAATGGCCGCCTCGTTCATGCGATCGAACGCCATTAGATTTCTTTTTATGGGGCTATATGAAGTTACTGGTCTAAAGGAGTACGATTCTGTTCCGAAAGGAGTACGATTCTGTTCCGAAACATGTTAGTCCAATATGCTGTCTCTCGTTTCCAGCCTCAATAATAAAAACTAACTATGACTGTTATTCGATTTCCATATCCTCCAAATGCGACCTAATGGGAAGTAAATGCAATACATTGGCGAAGACAGGATTTCTCCATATATTCCCGTTCAAATGTTGTGCTTAAACAAACGTAAAAAAGCAACAATAAAATAAATATACGATTGAAATTGATAGTCTTTTCCCTTTGGGATTCGGTTGAAAATCGAAGAGAAACGATTACAATAGGGTTTACAATTTCAAAAATGTCTTCCACGAATTATTTTTATACAAACTTAAGTAAGTTCAGTTACTACTCAAAAGAGTTTATGTTTACGGTCTAATTAAACCAGGAGTACAATTTTGTTAAAGCTCCCTTTTTCAGTCGGAATCACGTTGCACATTCTTTAAGCATCATAGAATGAAGTGAACTTTAAGTAATACTGAGTGACATAAGAACTTACTATAATGATATATTCTCGTTCACAAATTTTGAATTTACGAGTATTTTCGCATGAAAGCTACAACTTGATCAGATTTTCTTTTAATACAAATTGAACTGCATATCTGTATACTTACATTACCACCTGATTCTCACACATTATTCTATCGTCACTTTACTTTCAATTTATATTTGGTAGTCAAATGAACTATGATATGTGGTGAATAAATCAAATTAAGCGACGACATTTATAACCTCATTACAATGCGAAATTGAAAGTAGTTTTCCGCAATGATCAATTGATTGTATCAATTGAACCTCATATGATGTCTCAATTGGTTAAAAGGTAGATAACAAGCAAAGACAACATACAAACGAAAGTAATTAATATTTTTGCGGTGAGTGAATAATTTTCTTGTAAGACGACGAAAGGGAAACTATGATACACTATTTTAAGTGGTTTTATAGGATGATGTCTACGTCAAAATGTGGTAAACTAACATAGAATAGAAGTTCGAAGCCTATGCAAGTAAGTACATTAAATGTAAATAGCTTCATCATCTAAAAGATTTTAATCAAATCCACTATGAAGTTTTTAAGAGTTGCTTCTTTTTATCAAAACAAGGACCACCTCTACATCCTAACTGGTTGCAAGGGATTTAACTGACATTTTTTTCTGTTAATGTACTCGTATACGAAGTTAAACAAGTCGAAGTAGCAGGCGGGTACTCTTCCCAGAGGGGTTTTGTAAATAAATCTGCGATGTTCAGGCCGCTCAAATATGCCTATAACCACAGTATCACATAATGTTGTTGTAATTGAACAATTTTCAATTGGTTGTAACTTAGTTGATTGAACGTCGAGTACTATGAAATTTCCAGGAGATTTGCACCTACCATTAAAACAGCGGCACATCAGTTTTGACAAATTTAAAGGTCCCCTTTAGATTTTATGGGCAAAAATTCACAAACCTTACTATTACTAACAAAGCTTACCAAATTTTAACTTCGGCGGTATTTGTTGCCCTTGTAATTATAAAGACTAAAATCCATGATCTATTTCAGTTTTTTTTGGATGAATGATGTCCAACCCCGAGGGGAGAGGACAGTCTACGTATAGCAGTCGTTGTGTATAGACGTGTTTTTAAAAGCTCCTGTGAAGAATTTTTTAAAATCAAAATAATTTTTAAAATGTAACTTCGAAACTATTTCCCTAAAAACTTAATACATCGTCGAATTATTCGAACAATTTATCGAGTATCTGGATTTTATTTGCGACGAAACCTCATCAAAGAAAATGAAGAGATGAAACTCCGAAGGCAAAATTTGAAAGAAATGATCCGGACCTTAACAAACGTCAACAAAACAAAAATGATGAAGCCACAAAAAAACGTTCGAAGAAGAAGAAGCGACAACAAACAAGACGAACTAAAAAAAAACGACAATAAAAAAGAACGAAAAAAAGTAGCCACACAAAAGGCTCAACAAACGAAGAAAGCATTACAGGATAGGAAAAAGTCTGGTATCCATGATGCTGATATCATACTTAGCGCGGGAGGCGCAAACGACAGCGCGACTTACTATGTGGTACTTGCTGCGATGAATGACGATATTGACATCGAGATTGTCAAGAAAACATAGGTAATATTAATGATTCTAGTGATAATTGTATAGAATACTTAAGATCAAAAAATAAGGAGAAGGAGAAGAAGCCAACCGAAGTGTCTGATGGTTCTCCTATTAAAAATATTAAGATAACTGAGAAAGGTCCTCCGATTAATGTCTTTGTGCAGCGTGCAAAAAATCGATAAATTCGAAGTTAAGAGAGTGACCACTGATAAACTCACAATTAAAACAAAAACCCTGGCTGATTTCAAGTTAGCGAAAGATGCCCTTTACAGTGTACAAGCTCTCTACTTCACACACACGCCAAAGGCGGAAAAAATCAAATCTTCACGCAGAAGGGCTTAGACTGTAGGGAAAATGCAGTTGATCTCTTTGAAATATTACAGGAAACGGCAACAGATGGCAAATTCATTAGTGTAAAAAATTTTGCTACCAAGAGATCAATTGTTGAAGGCAAAATATTACCATTTTATTTGGTACAATTTTCTAACGATTGCAGTCCAAGTGCCCTCCAACAGGTAGGGTACTTGAATTTTAGAGTTGTGAGGTGGGAGCGTCTCCAAAAAATGGAGGTCAACCAGTGTAACAAGTGCCAAAGGTTCGGTCATTCGGCTTCCAATTGTGCCATGCACTATCGCTGCGTTAAATGTTAAGATATCCATGCCCTCGGTGAATGCAAATTGGCTTAGATAGAGCTGATAGAAAAATTATACTGTCTTAACTGCGGTATATTTAGTCATCCAGCATCATATCGAGGATGCCCTCGGTATCAAGTCAAATTTTCCCCAAAACAAACCCAAGTACATCGCAGTGTATTACCTGCCAACTTCATCAAACCCGGAGTATCATTTGCACTTGCTACTAGAGCACCAGCAGACAACAATGTAAATAAAATAAATAGTGTAAGTGGCAATAATGAGCTTCATTTCAAAATTTGTCAACAGCTTGAATCTCTTTCAGAAAGAATAAATAAGCAAGATCAAAAAATCAATTTCATTTTTCGTCATTTAGGTCAACATGCTTCAAAATCATCCAGTCACGTTTCCATGATAAGCTTCGTCTCATCTCGATCAACGTCAACTCCATTGTTACTATACATCGACGTGACTATCTCCTTGAATTCATTGTTAAGCAAAAGCCTGACATCATGTTTCTCACTGAAACCCACCTCAATTCATGGCACTCCATGACATTCAAGGTTATGAATTTATAAGAAACGATAGGGTAAACGGTGATGGGGGGAGGTGGCACCGGGATATTGGTTAGAAAACCTATTGTTTCCAAAATATTGAATAAGTCGAATTCAAAAACTTTGAATCCTTTGAAGTGACCGTTATCAAAATTTCACTGCTAGGTGGGGATAACCTCTTCGTTATCTCCACTTATGCAACTGGTCGAAATGTTCTCAAGCTCAAGGAGGAGCTCAATTCCTTGTTTGAAATACTTGAATAGAACAGGCTGCATAGTTATTATATAGTATTCTTGCCGGGGACCTGAATGCCAAGCGTATATCATGGCTGAACGCCAACAATAATCCCAGAGGTGTATTCCTGAAAACGTGGATAACAGAGAACCAAATTGAATACAGATGCAATCTATGTGGGTCGGAGTTCCCAACATACCCTAGGGAAAATTCATATTTGGACCTCAGCATTGCTGACGCAAGACTTGAATTTAGCTTTAATAGTCCTAAACGGAACCTACAGGTGCTTTCTTCCGATAGCGACCATAACGCAATCGTAATGGAAATCAATCATTAAAGGGATGATGTCTTCCTCATTCCAGTTCAAAATGAAAATTACCGGTTGAATTTAAAAAAAAAACGGATTGAGAAAAGTTTCAAAAGAAGTTTAATCGAGAGTACCAGAAGCAATGTCCTCTTTCTGATGATGGCAACTCTTGCTCAATGGTTCCTAATGACAGGAATCTAACTAACGATGAAATAGATGCCTATTTGTCGAAGTTAGAGAAGCTCCCGTTAGAAACGATTGAGAAAGTAGTTTCCAAGATTAAGCATCGAAACAATATGGAAGGATATGAAACACCAACCATCGCAAGGTTGAAAAGATTGAAAAGCCTTCTTCTCACACGCGTCAACAATATTTATTGACGATTTTTGGACTACAACCATCCCTCGTTGGCTTTGTTGAAATTACACCTGCAGAATGTCCGGAACTTAATCCGTTCATACTTTAGGAGTGAGGTCAGCAATCAATGGGCGGAAAAATTGAGGGGTATTAGCCCACAGGACCCAAGGTCTTGAACGGTCTACAGCAGGGAACAGTTACTGCACCTCTGCTCTTCTCAATCTTCATTCACAAGCTATTGAACGGCTTTGATGGCGTTTTCGCGAAAGTGAATAGCATATTCCGCAAGAAGTCTCGAGTGAAGGTATCGAGTCTTGAAGTCACTAGTGATGAGATAAATCTTCTCGATAGTGCTGGTATCGAAATTGATTGTACGACTCCGGATAGAAATGGAAACAGGATTATTTGTGAAGGGTTGGATAAACTTGCCCTGATTGGAACACATTTTGAATTGGTTCATCTACCAAATCCTGAGAGAGGGAACGAAATATTTTCAGAGGTCGTTGAAGAAAAAGTTTCCGACTTTAATTAAGCCTGAACGGCCAATCAATTCTTCCTTTCAATGAAACATTAACATCTGACCTCATACCGAGCTTGAATCTTATTGATTATTTTGTCAGCTATAAAGACTTGTGTTTCATATTTCGTAAGATAAACAACAAGAAATCATGTGGTACTGATGGTATTCCAAATGTAGTTCTCCGACATTTGCCTGAGGTTGCTATTACAAAATATTGCATATTGTTCAACAACATGTTGAGCAATTCATATTTCCCAAATGAGTGGGAAAAGGCTAAGGTATTTTCGATCTTGAAGAAAGGAAAAGAATCTTCGTGCCCGAAAAGCTATCGCCCAATCAGCTTGCTACCTAACATCAGCAAGGTGTTTGAAGTGATACTCAACAGAGCATTAAACGCCCACATCGAGGAATATGAGTTGATGCCGAACTGCCAATTTGGTTTTCGTGCCAGGTATTCGACCACACATGCAGTAACGAAAGTAACCTCAGACATCTGTTGGAAACTAAATGATAGACAATGCGTTGGAGCATTTCTCATTGATATGGAGAAAGCCTTCGATACGGTGTGGTAAGATGGACTAGTTTTTAAACTCCTTCAGGACAAGTTCCCCAGACACCTTGTCGCCATGATGTGTAATATGTTATACGGGAAATCGTTTGTTGTAACTGATAGAAATCTGACAACAATGCGCGAATTCAAGGTCTTGAATGGTCTACAGCAGGGAACAGTTACTGCACCTCTGCTCTTCTCAATCTTCATTCACAAGCTATTGAACGGCTTTGATTTTAACGTCTCGCCAACGCGATTATTGGTAGCGTTTGCGCTGATGATCTGATCATCTATACGGCAGACCGAAAAGCTACAATAGTCCAGAGCAATCTCCAAAAAATGTTCAATGATGTGCAGCTGTACACTAACAATTGGCGAATCAAAATCAATGCGCAGGAGTGTGAAACAATCTTGTTTCGGATAACGCTGCAAGGGGTTAGTCAAGACCTGAAACGTAATTGGAAAGATTTCCACATAATGGCTGGCGAGGGTAGTTCAGAACGAGTTCCACATAAATCCTGTGTTCGATACCTCGGTGTTCATCTCGATCAGTATCTGTACTATACTGAACATGTGAAAATCATGCTAAGTAAGGCACTAAAAGTAGTCATGGCCCTACGAAAACTCTTTGATTCCAAATACATTGATCAAAATGGCAAAATTATCTGTTACAAGACCCTGGTTAGACCAGTTTTGACATATGGATGTCAGATCTGGTACAACCAGAGTGCTAGTACTATGGCAAAATTAAGAGTTTTCGAAAGGAAATGTCCGTGCATGTACTGGATTGTACAGAAAGCCTGAAACGGATTGGAAACATTATATATCGAAAAGAAGAATTTATGAAACTGCTGAAGTGACGAGAGTCGATATCTTCATACTGAAACTTCTTCGAAATCATATCGCAAGATCTGTGACTGTGAGTGAAAACCCTTGGATTTCACAGCCGTTCCACCCTACAGACGGGTATATTGCGACTTGCCTCGCTACTGGCTTCGTTCCTCCAGAAGCGTTCGTGTATTTGGACATGAATCGATATGTTTTTGATTCTGACGGCGTCCCAGTCATATATCACATATATCGACGGGCCACCGATAAGAAGATAAAATGTCCTTCGAATTTGAGTTCACGAGACGAACAATTCCAATGGAGATACTCATTTGCTAGATTCGTTGATGCTGATCGAATTGAGATGGCGCAATCCAGGTATTGGTGGCTGAATGACTAAGTCTAAATTATTCGTGTTTATTACCGATTTTTGTGTTTTTCGTTATTCAGTTTATGATTTTCAGTTCATTATTGCTACATTTAGTATTGTTGTTTATTTTTGTTAAAAATTAAGGTATAGATTAGATATTTGTTATGTTTATTATATTAGGTTAGAGATAAGATTAAACGCTTAGATTAGGAACATTGTTATAGAATTTTATAGTATAAGATAAAGTTTTTGATTGCATTTTATTAGAATTAAGTTAAAACATATTAGGTGTAGGATCAAAGTTCACTGTTGTGTTTAAATTATAAATAATTTTAGGATAGCGTTGGTTGGGGTTTTCTCCTTTTTTCAATTGATTTTCAAAATATGTAATAATCTTAATTAATTGAATTTGCTATAGTTTTTTTGAAGAAATATGTATAATGATAACGTATAAATTTATACCGATTAGTATTGAATAAAGCGCTTTTCACTTTGAGCTCCGATACTACTACTAACGACATCGTTGTTATGTCAGCAGTCTCTGACTTCTTCGCTAAGCATGAACTCTCTTGGGAAAAGCTTACAGGCGTAAGTACAGAGGGCGCTCCGGCAATGCTTGGATCAAATTCAGGGTTGCTTCAATTGATCAAAGCATAAAATTTCAGTGTAACTGCTATTCACTGTTATATACATCGCCAAGCTTTGGCAGCTAAGACACTTCTAAACGATCTTAACAAAATTTTAAAGTTGTGCATCAAAGTCGTGAATTTTATAAAAAAAGTGCGTTAAACACACGACTTTTTGCGGCACTTTGTGAAAACCTAGGAACGGAGCATAAAACAATTTTAGTCTATACGGAAGTGTAGTGGCTCTCAAAGGGAAACATGCTTGCAAGATTGTTTGAGCTCCGAGATGGTCATTTTGTTTCTGTAAAAAACTGAACAGAATGAATTGCACAAGGAATTTAAAAAGCCAGAAGTGCAAGTATTTCTGGCATATCTATCAGATATTTTTGATTCATTGAATTACCTCAACTTGAAATCGCAAGATGCAGGCTCGAACATAATTCCCCATAATGACGCTATCAGTTTTTGAGGACAGTGATATTAAATTCAAAATATCAAACCATTTGCAGGACCTTAATGATGAGTTCAACAAGTGTTACTTTCATAGTTCGTTTGATACCAGCAATTACAGGTTAGCGACAGATCCTTTTCACTTCGACTTAGACTCGCTAACAGAAATCCTGTAGGAACAGGTATTGGAAATGAAAAGTGACTCCGCTGCCAAATACGATTTTGAGAAAATTGACAAAGCATTGTTTTGGGTCAAGTACTTGAAAGTATATCCCTGCTTACTTGAGTGAACGGGCATTTTCAACAGTAGTAACAATAATAACGAAATATCGAAGCAAACTTGATATTGCTAGTGATATTCGTTGTGCAATTTCATCCATTCAACCCAATATTAAAAACCTCGTTATAAAAATGCATCTCATTGATTATTATTATTCAATAAACACAATTAAATAAAAAAAACAAATTTTGGTCTTTTTTTGTTTTTGATACTTTTATTCATGAAGCTGTGATACGGGGGGCATGTCACCATATTCATAAGGACAAGGGGGGCGTGATAACTTAGACTTTGGGAGCCCCTGGTTTAGAGTTTTTCATTGTAATAGAATTGCACTTTAGCTTGTTTTTTTTTGTTTCAGTATGATTTTTTGAATCTGTCTTATGGGCCCTGATACAGTATTTGCATTTTGAACAAAATGCATCGCTGTTGGGACATTGAGTCAACTAACCTATAATGTACAACTAATGGGACGTGATATTTCATACGCATAAGTCAACAAACAATAATCTTACTTTAAGGGATGCATCAGACTACGACTATTTAGCCGCACTTCTGTCGCAAGTTACACATGGTTAAATGGAAGCCCGCACACTGCGATTTTCGACAATTTCGTAGTCGCAGGAATTTGCGATTTTTCCTAAAACCAGTTTAGCAGGTAGTTTCTATGATACTCGCGCAGGCGCTCTTCATTTGGACATTTGACGCTGACGTGCATGGAAGCTTTGTATAGCGCAGAAATGAGTTAGCGCATGTGTTCCTGGCAAAGACATAACTTCAAATGAGCATTTTAGTTCTGCGCATGCCTGAAGTTCCTTCGGAGATCTTGTCGCAGTGTGTTCGTATTTGCGTCTAAAAATCGCTGGTTACGACAAGAAAATCGCAATGTGGCCGAACCCTAAGCAAAGGATCTGCTTCCCAATACTTACAATATTTTTCAATATACTCGTATATACTCCATTTGCCTATATCCGATCTTTTAAAGGTGCATGTTATATACAGTGACTCCCAAAAAGATCCGCACAAGTAAGAAATGTTCCTCCTTTCTCATTTTATAAGGCAATTAAAAACGGGAAAATTTTTTTAAACATTTTATTATGAGCAGAACATAACAGTCTTACAGATCACATAAATAAAATAGTTTCTCACTTTAAATATACCAAAAAAAAGGAAATTCCATGAAAAAACAGAAAATATCATCCCTCAAAAAGATCCGCACAAGAGCTAAATTGTAAAAAAAACAAACATTTTAGTAAGCTAGTACTTTGTTGCATGTCCGTTTTGTTCAATGACACATTTTAATCGATTTGGCATACTGGAGATGATTTTCCGCAGATATTCCACATCCATTCTCACCCATTCTTCGCGAAGCCTTTTCTCGAGCTCCGTTTTTGAACAAATTGGCGTGCTATGAACTTTACGGTCCAATTCATCCCAGAGATTTTCAATGGGATTACAATCCGGTGACTGAGGAGGAGGATGAACCACTTTTGGACAATTATACAGCTGCCATTCTTGAACAATGTGTGCTTTATGTTTGGGATCATTGTCTTCGTAATATTTGAACGAATCCAAAATGCCCATTTCAGCAGAGCTTTTTCGCAAATTTTCCTTCAAAATGTCTAAATATCGACGGGAATCCATGATAACATCTATAAATACTAATTCGCCAACGCCACGAGTAGATACGCATCCCCAAACCATCAAACTGCCACCTCCGTGTTTCACTGTAGGCCTGAGGTTAATTGGACTCAATTCTTCATTGGGCTTGCGCCACACCATAACACGTCCATACGAGCCAAAAACATTGAATTTGCTTTCATCGGCAAAAATCACATCCTCCCAATAATTGACTTCCTTTAATATAAATTCTTTAGCGAAATTTAAACGCTTTTTTCTATTCACTTCGCTGATGAATGATTTCTTCCGTGCAACACGTCCATTGTATTGAGCATTTCTCAAAACTCGTCGAACTGTTTCGCATCCTACTTTTTTCTTAAATTCTGCGAACACTTCACTCACAATTTTTGGAGCACTCAGTTTTGGATTTTTTTTTATTTTCCGGACGATAGAGCGTTCTTCAAGGGTCGTTAGAACCTTTGGGCGACCAGGACTATGCTTCAAGTTTATTCTGCCTTCCTCTTTATACCTCCGGAGAATGTTGTAAACAGTTCTACGTTTCATGTTGAGGCTTGAACATATTTCTGCCACATTTTTACCTTCCATATGGTTAGAAATCACCAACTGGATCTTCTCTGGAGACGTGTATTTGCCCATTTTAATTTAAAAAGCACAACGTTTTTTTAAGCTACGAACAACACGCGCTTTGTGATCAATATTAGATATGATCTGCCCGGATCTATTACGACTTTATCACTGAAGGCGATATGCTATCAAGAGGTCACTCAAATGTGTTCTTTTTACATAAAAATGCACATATTTGCCCAAGTTTCCTTGTTGTGCGGTTCTTTTTGGGGCGTCATATTTTTGTGCTTCTTTTTTAGGGTTTTGTAAAATAATTTTACAAAACCCTTCTAAAATCGCGTCCTGTCTGTCCGTCTGTCTGTCTGTCCGTCCGTCCGTGTGTCACAGCAGTTTTTCTCGGAAACTACTTAAGCTGGAAGCATCAAATTTTGTATATAGGTGTAAAGTGGTGATCTCTTCAAAGTCCAACTACTAAAAAAATTTATAAGGTATTTAAGGGGGTTTCCCCATATAGAGGAGTGACCCCCGAAAAAAAAATTTCATTGAAAGTAGCCGATATGGGTATCAAATGAAAGGTCTTGATAAGAGCTTTTCAAAACAGGTCTTAGTTTGGCAAAGTTTGCTTCGAGGGGCGCACAGGGAGGGGAAATACACGAAATACGCGATTGGACACCTTCCATCCGAAAAATCTGAAAAAAATCACGAATGTAGGCCTTGATGAGTACAACAACAACAAATACGTTAGAAGTCGCAATTCACTCAACTTTGTTAGTAATAGTATGATTTATCGATTTTATGTTTTCTTGAATAAAATCTTAACGGTACCCTTAAATTCAATGAAATTCAGTACACAGATGTCTATTTATAAGATTGATCAAACCTGCAAGTTTCATATATTATATATATTTAGCGAAGTTATAGCGGTTTGAATTTTCCTGTATTACTATGGAACAATATGCGCTGCATGTATTACTGTGGCAACATATGGCTATGGAACAACATGCGCTTTTTACCGACTCAGACACTACAGTTTTGCTAGGATTTGCATGAAAATTTCAGGAATGATAGGTGTCATGAATAACTTTGAGAATCGGTTCAGCTAGTGGTATCAGTAATCGTAAAACAAAATAATGGCTGTTTTAAATGCGAAGATTGGATAATTTTGAGTCATTTTTTCCCAACTTCAACGTTTAAGGTGCATGCTTTGAACACTTGATTCAATTTAATGAATGACTGAAGATGAGTACCTACAATTAATGCTCATAAGTGAAACAAGTCAAGGAGGCGGGAGAGAGCTCCTAGCAAAAGGACTTTGTAACCATTCTAGGATTCGAAAAAATTGGCCATGAATCGATGATAACAGTACTGGAGAGTAGTCCCTGAAAAAAAATTCATTAAACGTAGACGATATGAGTATGAAATGAACGTTTTCATTGGAGCATTTCAAAACAGTTCTTAAACTGTCAGTTTTTGCTTCAGTGGGGGCACAGGGGGGAAATTCATGAAAAATGTGTTTCCTCCCTCGCGAATGGACATCTGAAATAATTATCAAGGGAGATATTTATGAGTAGAACAATAACAAAAACCTCAGAAGTCGAAATTCTGCCAACTTTGTTAATAATAGTATGGTCTTCGAATTTCATAGTTTCTCCAATAAAATCGTCATTGACATGCTTCTTGACTTTATTCAATCTGGTGACTGCATTTTGAAAGTTGAATACAAAACCCTTCCGACATGAGCGTAGGTCTGTTCACCCAACTTGTTAATCCTTAGTTTGACTTCTCAATTTGCGGTACATTTTCTATTTTTTTGAGTAAAATTATCGAGCTGATGTTTTGTTCAATTAATAATATTTCCTTTTTCTTTTTGTGTCATGAATTCAAGCATAAATTGAAAAAGAAGGAACATTTCTTACTTGTGCGGATCATTTTGGGAGTCACTGTAACTGAACCCATTTTCACAACTCACACAAGACCAATGAATTGACTTATTATCTGAAAGAGATTGTAAAGTGAGCTGCCACATTGCAATACAGTATCATTCCGGATAAAGCTTATTTCAACTGTGGATAAGAATTTGAAAGATTTGTCAAGGACCATTTTCAGGTATCTATTTTGGGTGATCTGAAGCTTTGTTACTAGATATTTAGCACATTGGATCCAGGTAGGCGAGCCGTATAGGATGATCGGTTGGATTGCCATTTTGACGATGAGGACTTTGTTTCTGGTGTTGAGACGTGAATTACGATTAAGAAGGGCTACACAGACTGGCTGGCGTTAGTCCAATTCGTAAGCTCGCTGCATTGCGCCGTGACAAATTAATCGCGAAAGCAAAAGACTCGCCCAATCCGCTAATACATGCCCTGGCGAATTGAAAATCAGCAGTTGCTACCACCTATCTTTTGGCCGTAACCTAGCCTCATAGATTTTAGCTAGTTATAAGTAGAAAGTTAAGTTATGTTAAGCTAATATAAGTTCAGTAGAGGTTTTTGCCTAAATTTTCCTCTAGCTTATTGTAATAATCTCATAGAAATACGATTATATGCATAGTTTTAAGTAATGTTCAAACGATGGTGAGATGACTTTGTCAGAACACCTACTACATTATAAGGCCTCTGTACCGCATACATTCCAATAAAGAAAATTATATATATATAAGAATTTGAAAGAGTTTATTTTAATTTTGGATGAGAATTTGTCATACGTTTATGATATGTAGGTGGATTTTGTGAGTGAATACTCTAGTCCCAACGGGAAAAAAGCCCGCCGAATACAAAAAAAGATAGCCCAAAAGCCGGAAAATAGCCTAATCTGGCAAACGTGATGCTACATATCATAAATGTACCCAGAAACAAGAGAATGAACTACAAAACAGATGTTGATAACTGTGATAAAGCATACAGGTAATTAGTGAGAAGTCAGTAGTGTCGGGACGACCGAAGCAGGAACATGCTTCAATATTGTTAGGGTTAAATGTGAGTTTAAACGTTTTAATTTATTAAAAAATATTCTGGTGTATACATTTCTGATTATAGATTCCCTGATGATGACATCGGAAGGATGTTGAAAATTTGGGAGTCGAGGAATAAAATCATCATTTTCACGACCTGGAGGCTTTCATTATAAGACGAAAAAAAAACGGAGTAAATCGAACAACGATAAAAACAGTTTAGTCATCATATCAACACAATCAGTTGGCATTGACCGTAAATAAAATTAATTTAATTAATAGACAAAATATAATTTCAGCTCAATTTCAGTTTCATGCCTAAAATCTAATGAAGCATTGAAAAATGTTAATATCTGCCAATGTTCGGTTTTAGCATCACCTAATGATTACCCCACCACAAAAACCCGCCCATATTATTGTCGGGATCCTTTGATTATTCATTCAACGTCTCTAATTCAATGCAAACCAGTTCCAACGCCGCCTACTTACAAGATGCTAACACAACTGTGCCGCCGCACATTAGAACATCTTTGCACTCAACGCATATCGCAGTTTAACTTAAGGCAAAATTTCTTCAGTATGCATATGCAAATTTAAATTTATTTACACTTACGCGCATTCTGATTACGACATCGTTCTCTAAATAACTTGATGTCTTTTTATTTGCACTGGGGGACCAAACGTGAAATATTCAGCAGCGAAACATTCGCTAGTCCGCACATTTTGTGCAAATATCGCCAGGTAAGCATCACCTCAGGCACGACACTAGTGTACCTGTACACACTCAGAGTATGAGGAATGTCTTATAATATTTTCACGATTTGGTGTAGAAGAAGAAAAGATGACACACCTGTGGATTCGCGATGCTATTTGCATTGCTCCTTCAGCTCTAACAGTGCCACGAAGCATCAAAATTATCTACGGAAGCGAGTCTAGCGCAAACGACGGGAGAAATGCTGATGGCGCGCAAATAGTGCTGTTCTATAAAGTATGAAGGAAATTGGACAGGTGAACACAAGAGAGACGAGAGAAGAATAACGAGATGCCATATAGATCCAGTTTAAATTTTAAGTCTAGACAAGTTGAGAGACTTGTATGTAATTTTGTTTTGTCTATATGACGAAAAATTAGTGAACACTTATTTGGAAGAGTAGTTGTCGTAAATTTTATTGGACAGGTTACGAATACCGGTAGCAATTAACCCGTTGAAGGGCGATTGCATAAAATGCAAGCAAATTACTTTGCATTATTTATCTTGCAAATAAGAAACAAGGATTATGCGGATATGAAAACGTAATACTGACTAAAAGCTCTCCTAAATCATTGAATAATTTAGCAAGTCAGCACGAGATGCAACAGTTTACATGGAATATGAGAAAGACGCTACTGAACGAGAAATGTAAATAAGAGGCATTGACAAAACTCTGTATCCTTGTGCTCACCAATTTACGTTTGTTCATTCCAGGCTTTTCAACAATTGATGCTTTAAGAATTTCAAGTATTGTTTGGTATTCACATTGGTATTGGTCGTGCATTAATAAATGCTGGATTTAAAAACTCTTTCTCTTAAAGTATGATGGGATAATCAATCATATTTGCTAGATTAAATCGAAAATGTAAAAGTAGTAGGAGAGTGCTCCTGCCAGAAGGGTATTGTAAAATTCCTAGAATATCAAACTTCTGAATATCAAAACTTAACATATATAAATGCCGAGAATTGGAAATTAACATATAGTTATTCTGTATTTTAATTTGCCACCATTTTATTTTCAGGGTGCTGACCTCTATGTTTGAGTTGCCGTGATGAAATATCAATGTTAAAATTATTTCTGAAATTTCACCAAAACCCTTACACATCTGTAGAGTTTGGGTCTTTTCCGAACGTGTCTCGTTTATTTTGGAAAGCACCTTGTATTAGCAAATTTGATGGAGTTTTGATTTCTGAAGTATTTGCTGCCCTTGTACCCATAAAAATCTACATTCATGGTTTTTTCCAGATTTTTCTCTCCAAAGATGTCAAATCGCGAGGTTGGAGGGACATACATTTTTCGTACAATTCCCCTCCCTCTGCAGACTCTGAAGTGAAAAGTGTCAGTTTAATACCTATTTGAAAAGTTTTCATTGAGACCTTTGATTTGAAAATTTTTTAAGGTTCACCCCTCTCTACGGATAGATCCGCCTTAAAACCGTATTAACATTACTTTATATTGCAACTTTCAAGAGGGCATCACTTTTGAGCTGCTCGGCAAATTTTATGTTTCTAGCTTATGCAGTTTGCGAGAAAACTTGTGACACACGGACGGATGAACAGATCACGATTTTATTAGGGTGTTGTAAAAAAATTATTTTACAGTCCCCTTAAAAATTAATAATGCTCTGAATTCTTTTTTATAAACCGACGATATGTAGTAATCGTGCAGTGGCCTACGCAAACTGCTCGAAAACCATTATAATCCTAATATAATTTTAATTGTAAATTAAACATAATTATTTAAATTTTCAATTAAAATTTGGACACGGCACCACCTTTACAACGCAGCTCATCCACGAATTACCGCAATGCAATCTACAGTGGATGGATGAGGGGCTCATCAACTGCCGTTGCGGCATGTCCCGTACGGTGACTGTTCGGAGAAGGGAGCAGTTCTGCCTGGGCGGATCGACGAGTCTGCTTTTGTTCGCCACGCATTGCGCACGTCGGGAGAACCTCGCCGGGGGTGAAAATAAAAGGTCTAATTTTGGGGCGTAAAATGATTTCTGGAAAAAGCAAAAAGTAGTTGATAGATAGAGTGTGATAGAGTGTTTTCTATATGTTTATTTGTCGCGATTCGGCCGCTGAAACGCGAAAAGGTATGCGTGTCGTTGTGTGATAATAAAAAGCCAATAATTTGCTGCTAGCACTCGTTAATTGTCATTGTGTAATGCGCATTTCGATGGGAAATTCATTCAATTCAACATAAAAGATAGGGAATGTGATTTTTCTTCCATTGACCATTGCCGAGATTTGTCGGCGCGGAAGCGAAAACCACTTATTGTACGCTTTGGTTTGTCGATCTCATTCAGTTTGTCGATTCGCGTGACAACTTCGAACACCCTGATACAGTTATTTTTCTTTCTTTGGATTGGTATGGTACGCCGGGAGTACGCCTTCAAGTGTAAATTGCTCAAGTAACGTATTTGAAACAATTAAATCAACACTGGGTCCCACATTGAATGGATTTAAAAATAGAATTGCGTAAATTGTCAATAATGAAATTGAGTACGGCAACCCGCAAATAGCGCATCTCCACAGTGATTTTTCGTGTACGCGTGAAGTGCGAGTACATTTGTATGTTTTTATGCGACAGTGCGGAGTCGGATTAGCCGCCAACGAGAAATTAGTACGGTCAAATTGCATCGCCATCGGTCGGGATGAAAAGCAAAACCGGCAGAAATTCACGATTTGGCCGGAAAAGGGAAGTGTCGTCGTCACTTTAGGCTTTGTTCGCCTCCAAACTAATCGTCAGCACCCATTTGATCCTACGGCACCTCGTTTCCATCGCGAATGTCCCGTAAATGAGTGCCGGAAAAATATTGCCATTCTCGGGCACCTGCACTATTTGAGAAAGGCTGATGTCGAGTGTTAATTGAGCGCGAGCCCAATGAATTTTCTACTGTTTTGTCACCTGATAAAGTTAATAACATAGAGTTAAATAAAGTAAAAAATTGCGAATTATGACATAAAAAAGGATTATAACGTTAACTCATAAGATTTTCATGCGTACCCGCCTTGTCTACGAGCGCTCGTCGAGGAGGTTGGGTGAGTACCCATTTGTTTTGTTTATATTTATATAAAAAAAACGTAAATTTTAAACTCTCAAATACATGAAATGATATGTTAAAACGATTATACATAAATAGCCTGATATATAAATTGTTTTTGTGAAAAATTAAGTTAAAGTAGTGAGAAAAGGAAAAAAATATTGTTTATTGTTTGACGATATTCTCCATGTCAACTTTATCATGTCCTGAATTAAGAAGTACAGTATCATCAGCATATAATGTGGGGTGAGCTTTCAGTTTACATATATTCAAATTATTAGTGTATAGCAAAAACGAGGTTGATCCAAGTATGGATCCTTGAGGAACCTCCGATTCCATTGGTGCTAGATTATTCAAGACATTATTAACTGATGTTCTTTGGAATCTTCCTTCCAAATAACTTTTAAAAAGTTGTTTCGGTTTGCCTTGTATACCATACGATTCAAGTTTTTGAAGTAACAGGTCATGATCAACCGTATCAAGAGCTTTCTTCAGGTCCACAAACATTGCAATAACATAATCTCCTTTATCAAGACTTTCAACGTGAAAGAAAGTAACGCATTGAAAGGACTCTTGTTATTTTGAAAGCCAAACTGCTTCAAATTTATGATGGAATTATCCATTAAGAAAGATTTTAAACGATTATTTACAAGTTTTTCGAACGTTTTACTAAAGGCTATCAAAAGTGCAACAGGGCGGTAATTATGCAGGTCCAGATGAACTCCTTCTTTGAATATTGGAATTATTTTTGCCTGTTTCTCTTCGTCCGGAAAAATTCCACTTCTAATATGCTCGTTTATAAAATTTCGCAGTGGTTCAGCTACCTCCTGTTTGACTAGAATAATTTCATGTGTGGTGATGTTGGCAATACCTGGTGCTGCATTTTTTTTTTTTTTTTTTCAAATTTTCGATTGTATTTAATACTTCTCTTTTAGTCGTTTGATACATGTGAAAGATAGACTTAGGTGGGCTATTTATGATATTGAAATATCTAGTTGACTTTTCACCAAGCTCCCTAGTAATTTTTTCAACAAATGTTGAAAAAAGTGGTTTAGCGAGTTTGCTGTTCCACATGAGCCTGCTGCATTGTTAGAGTCCATGCCAAAAAATTCAGCATTTGATGACATGATTCAGGGTGATGAATTATCTTTCACTTCATTTATTATTTTCCATATTTCGTGTGAGTTGTCCACCGCTGTTTCCAATCTTCTGGAGTAATATAAAAATTTCGCTTCTTTTATGAGACGTTTTTATTCTTTTAGGGCTTGGTTATACATATGTTTAAGTGCTTGATCTTCAGCGTTATTTTTTGTATTTTTTATGAGCCTTCCTTTTGTTAATACTAGCCTCAATAACTTTCTTTGTTATCCATGTATGTTGTCGATATCTGATCTTTTTCTCAATGGTAGAATCATGTTTGGACTCTGTGATCATATTTTTGAGCTCCATAAGGTTTTCTGGTTTTCAGTTGGTTAGCAACTGTTGAAATTTCGATTTGAAAAAATCCTTGTCTAAATATTTGAAAATTTTGTGAGTAGGTTTTTGCTTATTGAGACATTGACCATGGACGACAATTTTTAGAACACGATGATCTAACTCCGGCCAGTCTGCAAGTGTGGATTTAATGTTTTCAGCAATTTTTTTATCATTAGTTGCTATGTGATCTAGGCAGGTACTTATTGACAATCATTACCTTGTTTGTTTCCAGGGTATCCTTGTACATCCTTGATTCTGGAGATTCTGCAATCACGTCTATGTTTGTGTCAGCAATTGTGATTAGATTTTTTTTCAGTAGAGTATATTGCATCTATTACTGTGCAGAAGTCCTGCGCATTGAGACGATGGGATTATAGTAAGTACCGGTTTTTAGTTTTTTACCTGCGCAGGTTATTTCAACTATTATTATATTATATATGTCAGATGTTACTCTCTTTGTCACGAAATTAATTGTATTTTTTTATATAAATTGCTGTACCACCTCCTCTTCCTGTAGGAGCAACGGAGCTATATCCCCGAATATTGTGATACTTTGTTTCTTCAGGATAGATCCATATTTCGTTTAGTATAATCAGATCCGTTTCAGGATTTTGCTGCCGAAAAATTTGAATATCACTCAACTTGTGTCGTAGGCTTCTTATATTGGCATAAAAGATAGTTAATTTGTCGCTTGATAGAGTTTAACAATCATCATGAAAATTGTAGTCAGTACTCCTCCTAGCAATTAAAATCCTTCTTTGATACTCTGGGCATTCCCATGAGCCTGCTCTGTGTGAGTGATCAGCATTATTATTATTACCCATACAATTGGTAACAGTTCTCATGTGTTCTTTTGCATTCCTTGAGCTCATGCTTTCCTCCACATTTCATACAGATTTGTTCTCCTTCGCATTTCGATGTCTTATGGCTATATTTTTGGCATTTAAAGCATCTCGTAACGTTAAAGTCTTGCTTCACAAAATATGACCCATAATCAATGTTGACGTATTTGCGAAGGATAAGTATCGCTCCAAAACGGCAACATTCCCTTATAGGGATTTGCCCATGGATTTTTCGGCGCTCAAGGTGCCCTTGTTTTGGATTTGTTCATGGATTGGGTATTGGTACCGGGGCGATGTATAGATCAATTTCTCATGAAATCGGTTTTTAGGGTTTTGTACTAAAATAGTACTGAAATACAAAACCCTATTGCAATCACGACCTGTGTCCGTCTGTCCGTCCGCCCGTCTGTATGTCACAGTACTTTTTCTCCGAAACTATAGAAGGTTCAGCAATGAACCTTTGTGGACCGGTCAGAAGTGGTGACTTCTTGAAAGTTCAGGGGTGGAAAAATTTTTCAAAGGGGTTTAAGGGGGGTCTCCCCATGTAAGGAGGTGACCCCTCAAAAAAAATTTTCACCAGGGTGTCATTGGAAAGGTCTTAATGAGATCTTTTCAAAACAAGTCTTAAAATTGCCTTATCCGCACCGAGGGGGGCAGGGGAAGGGGAAATGTACGAACTTTTCGCGTACCCCCCCTCGCGATTGGATACCTTCCATCCGAAAAATCTGAAGAAATCATGAATGTAGGCCTTTATGAGTACAACAACAACAAATACGTGAGAAGTTGAAATTCGCTCAACTTTGTTAATAATAGTATGATTTATCGATTTTACGTTTTCTTGAATCAAATCTTAACGGTACCCTTAAACTCAATAAAATTCAGCACACAGATGGCTATTACTGAAATTTTCATAAGGATCGAATGGTATTTAACGAAGTTACAGCGATTTGAACTTTCTGTATTAATATGGAACAATATGCGCTGTATTCCACATATGGCTATGGAACAATATACGCTTTTTACCGACTTAGACACTACAGCTTTGCTAGGATTTGCATGAGAATTTCAGGAATGATAGGTATCATGAATATCTTTGAGAATGAGTTCAGCTAGTGGTATTAGTAATCGTAAAATAAAATGGTGGCTATTTTTAATGCGAAAATTGAATAATTTTGAGTTATTTTTCCCCAACTTCAACGATTATGGTGCGTGCTTATAACATTTGATTCAATTTAATGAGTGACTGGAGATGAGTACCTACAATTAATACTCATAGGTGAAACAAGTCAAAGAGGCAGGAGAGAGCTCCTAGCAAAAAGGCTTTGTAACCAATCTAGGATTCGAAAAAAATGGCCATGAATCGATGATTACCGTACAGGGGAGTGGCCCCTGAAAAAAAATGTCATCAAACGTAGCCGGTATGAGTATCAAATGAAAGTTCTTTATGGGAGCATTTCAAAACAGTTCTTAAACTGAGAGTTTTTGCTTCAATGGGGGTAGGGGGGGATACATGAAAAATGTGTTTCCTCCCTCGCGAATGGACACCTGTGATCTAAATATCTGAAAAAATTATCAAGGTATAAAATTATTTATAGGCATAACAATAACAAATAACTCAGAAGTCAAAATTCGTTCAACTTTGTTAATAATACAGGATCTTTATAATAAGTAACCGGACTGCGCCTGCCCCGCGCTGTCAAAGCGTCTGCTAACCGGTATCTGGTGCTGTAGTGGTGGTGGGGGTCTAGGTAAAGGGAACCGGGCTGCAGCAGTTGCCTCCAAGCGCTTGGACAGATAGCATCCTGCGAGAGCGGAGTGCGTGTTCAGTTACGTCGTCGGAGTGAAAATGGAGCGTACGATTGAGCAACCGAACCAGAGTTTTTTAACCACGTTATTACAGGAGACGAGACGTGGGTTTTCGAATACGATCCTGAGACGAAGCGGCAGAGTTCGGAGTAGCACACACCGGCGTCACCACGACCGAAAAAAGCTCGCATGAGCAAATCGAAGGTGAAGTCGATGCTCATTGCTTTCTTTGACGTGAAAGGCATTGTTCACAAAGAGTTTGTGCCACCCGGCCAAACTGTAAACGGCCAGTACTACAGAGAGGTGCTCCGTTGACTAACCGCCCGGGTTCGCCGAGTCCGTCCGGAGATTGCCGATTCGTGGATCCTCCATCACGACAATGCTCCGTCGCACACCTGCCTGCTCGTCACCGAGCAGTTGGCCAAACAGTCGAGGGCAACGTTGCCACAGCCTCCTTACAGCCCGGATATGGCACCAGCGGACTTCTTTCTGTTCCCCAAGATCAAGAGACACCTTAAGGGGACGCGGTTCGGGACTCTGGAAAACGTTCAACGTGCTACGAAGAGGGCTCTAGACAGCATCGAGGTTGCCGACTTCCAGGGAGCGTTCGGGGATTGGAAAATCCGGTATCAGCGTGTTATCGACTCCAATGGGGACTACTTTGAAGATTTCTAAAGAAAAATTGTACATATTTTGCCAATAAAAAATTTCCTGGGGTCAGTCCGGTTACTTATTATTCTGACCCTGTAGTATGATCCTCGAATTTCACATTTTCTACAATAAAATCGTCTTTGACATGTTTCTTCATTTTATTCGTTGATGGTTACTGCATTTTGTAAGCTGAGTACAAAACCCTTCTGACATGAGCGTAGGTCTGTCTACCCAACATGTTTGTATGTTGTCGGGAGTTTTTGAATAGAATTATAGAATTGATAGAATAGAGTGTCATGAAAAATTTTAAATGCGTTTTAATTGGGTAAATTTGACGGTGGATGAAAATCACAATAGTGCAACATTTCTACTCACACAACCGAATTTCTCTCCAAACTAGCTGGCCGATCAGCAGCCACCACAAAGTAGACTGTTGAGTGTCCGAGTCTGTTGACTTAAGGATACAATTCGTTGGCACGGCTCAAAATTTAACGTCTTTGAATCTTTGAGAGGTCGATTTAGATTTCTTTCGGGAAATAGACCAACGAACGAGAGCAAGTCATTACAATTGCTTCTCAGAGTTCCTGAAGAGTGGTGGATTTAAACTTCCTGTGGCTGGTTGCGTTGATTGCGCAGAACCAATATGCGTAAACGACCTCCCATATGCTTTGGAGACAACCACCATTGCTTGCTGAACGTTCGCATTGAAACATTTTGGTGTCATCTTCCCAAATACAAAAAGGTCAAATTGCAAGCAATATGGCACATAATTTGCCCACTACGTTGACGGTATATGTAGTTTCCAGCGATGAAGTTGTATTTTTATGATTTTTTAACTGCACTTAAATCAAGTTTTAAGGGTCTGTCAAATCTTTAACGACTTTTAGAAATATTCGCGAATCATTACTTTCGGATCAACCCTCGTATTTTCTGCTATTGTGCAATCTGTTGGAAAACGATTCTTTTTCATTAATTCACTCAATATTCTTCTTTTTTCTCGTATAATTATTTCCACTTGTCTACTTTGGATTAAAAAAAAAAACAAAAAGTTACTACTGTCATAATTAAAACAAGTTGGGTTAACAGACCTACGCTCATGTCAGAAGGGTTTTGTGTTCAATTTACAAAATGCGGTCACCAGATCGAATAAAATCAAGAAACATGTCAAAGACGATTTTATTGGAGAAAATATGAAATTCGAAGATCATACTATTATTAACAAAGTTGAACGAATTTCGACTTCTGAGGTTTTTGTTATTGTTATACTTATAAATACCTCCCTTGATAATTATTTCAGATGTCCATTGTGAGAGAGGAAACACATTTTTCATGTATTTCCCCCCTGTGCCCCCATTGAAGCAAAAACTGACAGTTTAAGAACTGTTTTAAAAAGCTCCTATGAAAACTTTCATTTTATACTCATATCGGCTACGTTTGATAAATTTTTTTTTCAGGGGCCACTCTCCTGTACTGTTATCATCGATTAATGGCCAATTTTTTTGAATCCTAGAGTGGTTACAAAGTCCTTTTGCTAGGAGCTCTCTCCCGCCTCCTTGACTTGTTTCACTTATGAGCATTAATTGTAGGTACTCATCTTCAGCCATTCATTAAATTGAATCAAGTGTTCAAAACATGCACCTTAAACATTGAAGTTGGGGAAAAATAACTCAAAATTATTCAATCTTCGCATTTAAAACAGCCATTATTTTGTTTTACGATTACTGATACCACTAGCTGAACAGATTCTCAAAGATATTCATGACACCTATCATTCCTGAAATTTTCATGCAAATCCTAGCAAAACTGTAGTATCTGAGTCGGTAAAAAGCGCATGTCGTTCCATAGCCATATGTTGTCATAGTGATAAATGCAGCGCATACCTGTATTGTTCCATAGTAATCAGGAAAATTCAAACCGCCATAACTTCGATAAATATGATTCAATCTTTATGAAACTTTCAGGGTACATCAATCTTATAAATAGTCATCTGTGTACTGAATTTCATTGAATTTAAGGGTACCGTAAAGACTTTATTCAAGAAAATATAAAATTGATAAATCTTACTATTACTAACAAAGTTGAGTGCATTTCGACTTCTCACGTATTTGTTGTTGTTGTACTCATCAAGGCCTACATTCTTGATTTTTTTCAGATTTTTCGGATCACAGGTGTTCAATCGCGAGGGGGGGGGGAGACATAAATTTTTCGTGTGTTTCCCCTCCCTGTGCGCCCCTCGAAGCAAACGTTTCCAAACTAAGACCTGTTTTGAAAAGTTCTCATCAAGACCTTTCATTTGAAACCCATATCGGCTACCTCCAATGAAATTTTTTTTCGGGACGTCACTCCCTTATATGGACCCCCCTTAAATACCTTATGAAATTTTTTTGTAGTTGAACTTTGAAGAGAGCACCACTTTACACCTACATACAAAATTTGATGTTTCTAGCTTAAGTAGTTTCCAAGAAAAACTGCTGTGACACACGGGCGGACGGACGGACAGACAGGACGCAATTTTAGTAGGGTTTTATAAAATTATTTTACAAAACCCTAAAAAGAAATCAAGCCACTGAAAATTTCCCTTCCAACCAAAGATTTATATTCAATGTGCTCCAAGTTCTTCCGAATATTACCACGTCCATCGCAACCCACGAGGGTTAATATTTATCTACTTGAGCAGAAATTGTAATGGAATTCGTGCGGCACTTGCTGTTTCTCGTACATCTTACATCGATAACGTCAAAAACTAGTTTTGCGTTTGATTGAGTGGAAATGGAAGAAATGTGTTTGTGATACCTTACTTAAGCTCTTTGCTTTAGCTACCACCCAAGCCCATTATCAAGGCTTTCTAGGCTCCACCGCAGCACGTTCGATACTTACGTGTTGTTCAATGGCAAGTTTAGAGTCGGTTTAGTGATTTTGAAGGCAATAATTCATTGAAATTCTCATTGAACTTATAAACTGCAGTAGGCATTGTATTGGATGCATCGGATTGCATTGCTCTGCATCGCATTCAGCTTGGCCGTTCGTCATATGCATGCTAAAATCGATTGCATCCAAAGAAAAACAATTGAGGTGTGAGTGCGCTCGTTGAAAATGTGATTTGTTGCTTCGGATTTATTTATATTTACTGATATCTACATATTTGTAGATTCTCGTATGCAAATTTACAGGTGCTGTTGGCAATAGATTTCCCTTTAGCATCCACCACTGATATGGGAGAGCAAGAGCTGGCATATCTCGAATATTTCATCGAACTGGGTCTCTTGCTGGCGAGCGGTAGTTAAGTAATTCGATTGCGATTCCAGACACGTAAACACAAGTCAAATTTATTTGTGCTTTCACTCGACTACTGTTTGGCGCAGCCAAATGTTGTAAAATGGTTTTCGAGCGAGAACTCTCCACTTTTAAGTTTCTCTCTGCAAATAAAATTTGAACTTTACAGATTTCCAGCTTAAGGACTATCCTGAGAAGTGTGTTGCCAACTTTTATTTTTCTCTCGGTATTTGCGAAAGGCTTCGGTGGCTCTCTCAGCTGAATTCCCTCAAGGGCAAGCATTTCTTACATAATAGACTCCAGCGTCTCTCAATTTGGCGTAACGCAAATTTGATATATGAAATTACACCAAATAGTCTCCTCTGTGTAAACTCAGCGGAAGCCAATTTTTTGTTGTTGTCTGATGTAAAGAAAGTGGAAGCTTTCAAATTCATAGAAATTTTTTTTCCATAATTTCCACCTCATCTGCTGCGCTTCGCGAAGACAAGTGCAACCCAACTTCGTTGGTAACACGGAACCGAAGAAAAGGAAAAAGAAAAGATTTCCACCACTTACCGGAGATTGAAGTTATCTACCGCCTGAGCATTACCCAAAATCTATGACTGTAGTTTACAAATGGAAAATACCTTTTGGTGGCCATTGCAATCGTAAATTTGCTAAGAGTAAGAAAAAATTTATACACAGTGGTATCCGCAGTTTTGCAACCTTGGCGAAAATAACTTAGACTTGTACGTCGTATTCGTAGTTTAGTTAACTATTAATAACGTTGGTGGATACTTTTGATATTTTTATGCCAAGACGACGGCGAATGGAGTGGATCAAAATGTAATACACAGTTGGGAGATTTGAAAAGATTAAAAAGAAATGCAATTTGTTGTATAGTTTGGATTTAGATGTACAATATAAAATTTAATGATGCACTTGATCCCTCTTATGTTAGGTGAATGGTTCAGTAAAAGGCAGCTGGAAATTTAAGTTTTTTGTTTGCCTTCTTTTGCCCAACTGATGATGTAAATGACGAGTACTTTAATACGAAAAGTTTTAATTGGACTGAGTTAAACGAGATCTCATTGTTTTCGCATTAAATCAAATCTTGCATGAACAATTTATGAACACTGTAGCTACACAAGGAAGAGCGAACAATGAGCGTGCAGCTTTGTAAAGAGACTTATGAATAAATTAGAAATATTGAACACCTGATGCAAGGAAGTGGAGTAGAAAATAAGTGACACTATAATGAAGGTAGCATCTAGCAGCTGTGTATGTTCGTATGATACTATGCTTACTCAAAAATGACAGTTTAATAGGACGTTGTATCGTTTGAATATTCAATTGAGGCAATAAGTGAGCAATTAGCGGTATTTGAGTAGATTTATTTACTTTTCTTTATGGATTGTTATATCTTTAGGATTTCAATTTAAAATTGTGTGAGCTATAATTTAAATTTATACTTATGATGTTCTTCCACCTGAGATTTTCTTGCACAGAAGCGCGCTTGTGGCCTTTGTTGTCCTTTTAAATGAACCAAGGTTTTCTTATTGGTACTCACTATTATGCATTATACTAGGGTGTGAGCGGAAACAAATGCTTCCACGTACTTTAGTCAAGGCCAACTAAATTTTAATGTGAATAATAACGTTAGGACGCAACGAGTCTTACACGAGAAGGCTACTACGGAATAATGGGGAAAACGTCTTTGCAGATCAGAAACTTTTTTAATCATGATCTATCTTCTGTTTGCGCCTGTGCCCTTGAATGTCCTTTTACTACCTTCCCTCCTTCCCGAAATTACGATATTTAGGGCATTGTGTGCTAGGTGAGACTTCATTGGAGATTGTCATTGTACTTACTACTGTTCAGTGGCGAGGTGTGAAAAGTTTTTCAGGGATCAAAACCTGAAAGATGCAGTCTATTGATATTTTGCCAAATCAGTATATTCTATGCATACGCACAAATACTGCTCAAATTAACTCTCACCTTAGGTAGGCAAGACCGCCTTGAGGCCGGCCTTATTTTAAAATTAAAAAATGGCATACAAAATGTTAACTGTTCTTCGCCAGCGATCTAGACAGTAATATTGCATCACCTTCAAATCTCCAGGCAAATATTCTGTCGCTGCACATGCTGGTTGTTACTTTATCCATAGTTGAATGTCTCAATTCATCAAGTTCAGGTTCGAAAATTATTTGGTGGAGGATAAACTTATTTCGAGATAAATAGACATTTGTAATATATTATACAGGGTCCGTATAATAAGTAACCGGACTGAGCCTGCCCCGCGCCGTCAAAGCGTCTGCTAACCGGTATCTGGGCTGTAGTGGTGGTGGGGGTCTACGTAAAGGGAACTGGGCTGCAGCAGTTGCCTCCAAGCTAGGGATGGGCAATATCGGTCCTTTTGAGTAACAGCTCCAATGGTTACTGTGACAAGCGAGTAACAGTTCCAAGTTAACGGTCCAGTTCCTGTTACAAAATACTTATTCGTTCCTGTTGTAACTCAAAAACTATCGCAATTTTTAATCGTAATATTTAATAATAGGGTCCTCATTATATATGTGCATGTAATACTTTAACCAAATAAGGCAAGTCAATCAAGGGGAAATAATATATATATCTTTATTTCAACGACAAACAATAATACTCGTACATTAAACATTTTCGGATAATATTTTTTCGTTGGAATTTTTAAAAACAGTGGCATTTGAACTTTTTCTGCCGATAGTTGACATCTTCTTTTCGAAAGTATCATTCCTGCTTTGGAAAAAAGTTGCTCGCACGAAACTGATGTAGCAACAGCACACAATCCTTCTTGGGCCACTTCATGCAGAATAGGATAATAATATTTTTTTTCTTCCCACCACTTGATTGGGTCCTCAGAAAGCTGGATGCCGCTGCCTTCCATATATCGTTGAAGCTCGATGATCGCTCTTGCTTCTTTTCCACCTGTGCAAATGAAAACTTGTATGATATTCATGACACGAACAAAAAATGACACGTGAAGGTTGAATATTGGATCTAGATGCGCTGTTTGGCATTCATTTAACATTTTATCAACTGCTTCATCGGTTTGTTGAGGCTCCTCTGTCTGCTCTTCATCCTGTTGCATTTTGGCCATTATTAGCTCTTTCACTTTTTTTTAGCATCTTCCGCTGAGGTTCCATCTTTAAGGGGCATAGTTTTGAACCTAGGGTCTAAAAATGTAGATACCGCTAATTTGCCACTGCGCTCAATCTCTCAGAATCGCTCCATGCGGTTGACCTCGTTCATCAAAATATTTGCACATTTTTTGACGGCTTGACTATATTCTCGGTACTCTTCTTCCCTTAAAAACCTATCCAAGACATCCACTAATCCGTTTATCATAGGAATGAGGCCACAAGCAGTTGGGAATTTTTGGGAACTTAGAACTTGGGTGATATCGTTGAATAGACTTAAAATTTGGCAAAGTTCATTGATAATTTTCCATTCATTTGCGTTAATCATCTGAATGTCAATATTCAGATGTTCCATTGCTGTAGTTAAAGGAATTTGCAATTCTGTTAACCGTTTTAACATTAAAAATGTCGGGTTCCACCTCGTTGGCATAGAATTGATAATGCGTTTGGGGTTCTCGATACATTCTCTTTTTTGGCATTCGCGTAGCATGTTCCACGATTTAGTGGACAGTTTGAAATGAAGAGCTATACGTTTAGCTTTCTCTATCATTGCGGTGTAGCTTGTGTGCTGCGCATCCCATGTGCTTCAGCCTCAAATTGTTTTTTAATGCATTTGTAATATTTGGTGCATTATCAGACACGGAAAATATAATTTTTTTTGCTAATCTCAGCCAAATTTTCGCTTGTGTGGGATTTTTGAATTGCACAACAATCTAATGTTAAGCTCAAAAGCTTTCCACCCAAAACTAAATGCACCATTATCGCGATGTAACTATCGTTGGTCAACGATGTCCAACAATCTTTCGTTAAGCACAATGACTTCACCTTTGCATCAGAGAACAAGGTTGTCAGTTTCATTTTCGCTTCTTCATATCTAGCCGGTATCAATTGCTTAGATATTTTTTTCCTCGTGGGAAGTTCAAAAGCAGGATTTAATGCCCGAATGAATGCTCTGAACCCGTCATCTTCAACGATCGAAAATGGCTGGTTGTCCAACGTAAAAAGCTTCAAAAACTCACAACCTATCTTTTTCTTCGACTGCTCCGAAATTTTCGCTGGAATATAAGAAGATATTCTTGCTTGCATTGAACTTACTGACAAAAGAGGATGGCTCACATTTGATGTTTCAGTGCTTGGTCCTGGTTGTGGTTGCACTTCTAATTGTTGAGCACTTGAAGAAGCAGAAATTGAAGATCCCAATGATGTTGCTGAAGGTTCTTCTATATTCCGTCGTTTTTCACTTTCAACAAGTATTTGAACTGTGGGGTGCTTCCGGAGAACATGCTTTTTTAAGTTAGTCGTCGATGATTTATAACTTATATTACTTTTGCAAATATTACACTTGGCACTTACACTGTCAATTTGAGTAAAATGTTCCCAAATGGAACTTTTTTTCATTCGCGGAGCCATATTGAAACTTTTTCCAATTTACAATCAAAATAAAGTTTAACAAATCACTTTCTAAATATTCACTTCCAATTCGCAATCAAAATAACGTTTTCTTCATTAATATGTCAATTTCTAAATATTCACTTCACATATAACACTGACGAACCAACAACTACAACATATGAGACTTTTCTAAGTTATTTGCTAAATGCAACCCGACCCGATCGATCTTCAAAATATACTAAGTGATCTTATTGATTAATTGGGGATTGAAAATTTTCCTAAAAGCCTGGTCAGTTGGCATGGACATATGTACATGTATCTCAAAATCCTTATTAGACAAATATAAACCCATTATTTATATTTCCCTTCGAAAGTAGATTTTGTGTTTATATGAAAAACTTGTGAACAATAAAACTATATTAACATTTCGCATCTGGGAAAACAAAACGTCCAACAGCAGAAGGAGTTGTTTTCATTTCTAACTCGCTTCGCTACCAAATCAATAGATTTTACCCAAAATTTAATCTCTGTTTTCTTCAATATTGTAATTATTAACACTAGAGTGCACGCATGGACTACTATAAAAGACCAGGGTAACATTATAAGCAATAACTTTTCAGATAATTGTGCTAGAGCGCTGCAATTCAAGGAAAGCTTCATTTACTAAATTTGTGAACTACGCGAAATGCACATTTTTGCAACTGCAACTCTGGTCCTACTCAAAAACCCAAAATCGCAATTTTATTCGTATAAAAATGGTGCAAAACTTTTAAAAAATGGATTTTCCCCGATTATCAGGCAATAGAATACCTTGAATGTTACGAATATAAGAAATGAATCATAAATTTTTAGTCAAAGATATTTTTGTCTTGAACGTCAGATAAATCATTTTTATTAAATTTTCTTACGTATCCGTAAGATTGTTTGTAATTTTCGTTTTCTTTTAGTTATACAAAAGAAGTTTGTTCATCAGAGAAGAACACGTATATGTATTATCTGAAAAGTAACTGATAGTGATTTTAAAATGACCAACCCTAGTATGCCACGCAAGTACTCATGAAAACAAGTCGGTAGACAGACCTACGCTCGTGTCAGAAGGATTTTGTACTCAAAATATGATATGCAGTCACCAGTTATGAACAAACTCAAGAAATGATTCAATGACGTTTACATCAAACATTTGGTTTAAAGGAGCAACAAACATTTCTTTAATTTAAGAGGCTGCCATTTTATTGTGATACTTCTTATATTATCGAGGGAATTATTTCTCAAAGATTTATCTTATAAATCTTTTCTGGAAAATTTTAAGAAGATCCAATCAAAACTGTAATGTCTGAGTCGACGGAAAGCCCACATGGTCGAAAAATTCAATGAATGTGTTGTTGTAATTTGAGAAAATTCAAATGGCTATAACTACCGTAAATATTTATCGATTTTTATGAAACTTGCAGAATTTAACAATCTTGTATAGGACCACTTATGCCAAGTTTCATTGAATTTAAGGGTATCTTTGCAATTTTATGAAGAAAAAAGTAAAATTTTTATATAATGCTATTCTTCACAAAGCTGAGTGAATTTCGACTTCTAAGGCTTTTGTCGTTGTTATACTCATTAATATCTACATTCATGATTTTTTTAGATTTTTCCGATCAAAGGTGTCCAATCGCGAGGGGGCGGGGACACAAATTTTTCCCCTAATTTGACTTCCCCCGTACTCCCCTCCTTTGTTATACCACTTGACACCCGATTCTGAAAGTCCTAACCAAGACCTTTCTTTTGATACCCATATCGAATATACTTAACAAAAAAAATTTTTTAAGGGTCACCTCCATACGAGTATATGGGGAGACCCCCTTAAAAACTTTATCAATTTTTTTTTGCATTGGAACTTTGAAAAGGACACCAGTTTTGACCTACCTGCAAAATTGCATGTTTCTAGCTTTAATAGTTTCCGAGAAAAACAGCTGTGACACATACGGACGGACAGACGGGCAGACTGGTGCCGATTTTAGAAGGATTTTGAAATAAATTTTTTTTACAAAATCCTAAAAATGTGTGCGCGTGCACTCTAGTGTTAAATACATCAGTGAAATACTATCAATTTAAAAACCTTTTACAAGACTGTTCGCAAAATATTGTTTATATTCAAACAGCTCATAAAATTTTACCCTTCCTATCTATCTATCCATGCACAAGTCATGTAACGTAAACACATATAATGCATAATGCCACTTTAATGTGCAGAATGCCTAATATCCACAAAAGAATCAGTTCCAAGACTGTTCCAGTCACAGTTGTGGGAACTTTTACTCATGTGCATTATCGGTCCAAGAGTCACAGTGACCCAAACCCAAGTCTGTTCCAAGTCACATTTAACTGTATCAAACCGAATTCGCCGGTGAGTACAATTACCCACAACTGTGACTGGAACATCGACTTAAAACGGATTTGGTTCATGATTACAAGTTCCTGTAACTCCAGGACCGATGAGTACAAGTACTCATTGTGACTGAATGAAACAGTGACTTAGGAACTGATTTGGAAAGTCACATATACGAGAAATTGTACTCATCAGCCAAATGACTTGGGAACAGAGTTGGGCGAAGAGTAAAACTTTTGGCGGCAAATCGGTTGCTTGTTGTCACATGATTTTCATCGAGTTTCTTGTTTTCGTGTGCATCTGAAAATAGGTGTTCGCGTGTATGCTAGGCACGTGAATGTACTATCTCTTGTATTCGGCAATATGAAATGTAACAGTGACTGTTTGGAGCCGATATTATTGGTTTTTAGGAACATGTGCCAACAGTGACAAGCAGATACTCGGTTCCTAGTCTCTGTTACCGTAGTATCGGCCCATCCCTACTCCAAGCGCTTGGAGAGATAGCATCGAGCGAGAGCGGAGTGCGTGTTCAGTTACGTCGTCAGAGTGAAAATGGAGCGTACGATCGAGCAACGTGTTAGCATCAAATTTTGTGTCAAACTCAAGAAAACGGCCACGGAAACTCTTCAAATGATTCAAGAGGCTTACGGTGAGGATGCTCTGTCCAGAACTCAAGTGTTTCAGTGGCATAGAAATTTCCGGGAGGGCCGCGATGACGTCCGTGACAAACAGCGCGTCGGTCCTCAATCAACGAGTCACACGGACACAAATGTGCAAAAAGTGCGTAATGTGTTGAACAGTGATCGTCGCCTGAGCATTCGGGCTATCGCAGATGAGGTTGGAATTGATAAGATGAGCGTTCACAACATTATTAAGAACGATCTGGGCATGAGGAAGATCTGCGCGAAGCTGGTACCCAAACACCTGACTGATGAGCAAAAGGAGCGTCGTGTTGCTGTCGCTTCGGAAATCCTTGATCGACTTCAAACCGATCTAGAGTTTTTACAGCCCGGATATGGCACCAGCGGACTTCTTTCTATTCCCCAAGATCAAGAGACACCCTAGAGGGACGCCGTTGGGACTCTGGAAAACGTTCAACGTGCTACGACGAGGGCTCTAGACAGCTTCGAGGTTGCCGACTTCCAGGGAGCGTTCGGAGATTGGAAAATCCGGTATCAGCATGTTATCGACTCCAATGGGGACTACTTTGAAGATTTCTAAAGAAAAATTGTACATATTTTGCCAATAAAAAATTTCCTGGGGTCAGTCCGGTTACTTATTATTCTGACCCTGTAGTCTGTATGAGTGCTCACAGCGTTAGCAGTCAGACGGACTTAGCCCGTTCAGTTATGATACGTACTGGTTTAAAATCAGAACGTATCGCAGTGTGTACGGACACACGGCCAAAGCGTGGTACTGATCATATAACTTTCTCGAGTACCGATACATACCGATACCGATACATCTCTAAGCGAAGACCCGAAACGGGGTGCAGCGCTAAAGCAAAAAATATATATTATAAACAAAGTTGTTTGGAAATTTGTTACTTACAACAACAACTATTGTGTGTTGAAGCAATTCTGCCTCCTGGCGGTATGGCTGGTTGACTTCAACTTTGCAATGGATGTTAGCTGGAACATTTATGAATTTATTTTTTAGGAAAATGGCGAGAACTGCGTCCCGAAGATCGTTTGGATTGTCGGGAAGAAATAGAAGAACTTTTAATTTCGGTTCCATATGGTATCGAATCCGATCCTGATGATGCGAGAAATGTGATTTCCAAGATGATAGTAATGATAATATTGATGATTCAGACTATGAGGACGGTTCGACGATTCCCAGACGTCAAGAGTTTGGCAGCGGCTGAGATTACATTCTTTCCATTGGCCAGAAACACATCGAACCAATATCTATACTTGCTAAAAAAGTATCCTTACACGATCAAAAGAAAGCAATATACTAAGATATTCATGGTAAATAAAACAGCTACATTTAAATATTTTCTTTGATATTCCTTTGAAAACTAGTTTAAAAAAAAAATTATTGTAGTTGGATTGATTAGTACGTTATTTCGCGGAATAAAAATGAATTGCTAGAATAAACAATCGGTCTTCTCCTTTTCCTTTGAACGGGTATGCAGCCTTCAACGCTGGCGGGCTCTTCCATAAAAATGAGCTAGCCATCGGGCGAAACTCTCTCTTTTTGTTGTTTCAGGGGCTCTTGCCTAAGGTGATTGGCCAATTCATCATCGTGATCTTTGATTTGGTTGGGATGGGTGTGAGAGGGCACCACTGCCACCCGGATGCCCAGCGCTTTTTGTGGGCTGTGTATATCCGCGACCATGACGGATTCGTGTCCGACCCTGCCCGCGGTTAAGTTGTAAAAGTCGTCGCGTCTCGTCGTTGCAATGTCCTTCGGTCGGTTATTTCGGCCTGCGACACCGGGTGGCGCATAAAAAGAGGCGGCAAGCGTCATACGTTTTTCTATAAAATAACAGCAATTCATTTTTCGAAATACAGTCAGATAGTTTGTGACGGAAGTAAAGACGCTGGGTTATTGTGTGAAGACGAATTGAGGCGAACCATGTTTTCTTCGATAGACAGAGTTGCTGCTGAAATTCGAGAAAGGTTTTTAAGGGCTGCAGTAATATTAGGCGTCGACAAACTCAACCTGGATGAAGCTCCTGTAATAAACATAAGCAGTCGAGCAGCCCCGTGGTGATCAGGAGTGGCTGCTCCTGAAGAGATAAGGTGGTCACCCCGTCGAAACTGCTTAGTTTGTTGTAATACTAGTGTAAAGTAAACTGCATCCGTCAAGTTTCCAGTCTTTAGGCAAAGATGAGTGGTTCACTTCAGCCACTTTAACATCTTTAGGTTTGACATTCCCCTTGTAATGCAACGACCTTCTTCGGTGAAAGTAACGGTTGCTTTTTGTGTAATGTTTGCGTTTGTCTCAAGCCTCCGTGTCCGCTAACTTTAACGAGGCAAAAAAATATTGAATTACTGTAGAGTAGCTTAATTGACACCTAATAGAACTTTTCTAAAGACAATAAAAATTGATCGGTGCGTCTTGTAGAGTAGAGTACGCGTGATAAGTATTTTGTAGTGTAGCTTCGTGGCTCAACAAGAACCCGCCTCATATGATCCCGCAAATGCTAGTCGTCAAGCACGCGTACGCGGTCGTTAAGCGAAGCTAGTTAGCTGAGCTCGATGTTGTTTATAGCTCGCTGACACTTATGCCAGACCATCGGCACCCGTGTCCTACACGGGCATTAAAAAAATCATTACACTCCTCAAGATGTTAACAGAGAAGAACTCAAAATTGAATGAGTACGTCTTCGGACTTTCGTAGCTGCAGCTGACCCAGATTGCAAAACTACGTTGATTCAGTCCGGTACTTTAGGGTTTTTAAAATATATCGTTGAGTTTAAGCTTGAAGATGTTTTACCAAATATTGTTATAATGTTGAGAATTTTCTTAACAGTGGCCATCAGTAATGCTAGCTGTGAGAGAAGCTTCTCGAAACTTAAGCTCATAATAGAAATCAACGTTGAAAGTTACATAAAAGATTTTGCTTAAAAAAAACAAGAAAACCTAATTTTTGAATGATTAAAATGATTTAAAAATGCTTTTTTGACTTTTAATAGATTTTCTGGTCTTATAATGAAACATCTCATTTTCTTTTTTAATTCTTCGCATTTGGAAGAGGAAAATGATTCACGACTAATTTTCCTTAGTGGGAAAAGAAAATATTGGCACCGGAACATTTGTCCTAATTATTTCGGTGTTTTACATTACAGTAGCCTTGGTATTTTTAACAGATTCTGCAGCGAAATTTTACAAATTTCAAATTTTATTATTTATTAATCTCCTATTGAAGTATGTCCCAATAGAAATTTACGCATGAAAGTTAGAAAAAAACTAGATAATCAAAATAATTGCATCTTTAGAAAAGCGAATAAGTTCATAATTACAATGTATTTATGTTTGCCTGTCAATCCATTAAGCAAAATAAGAACTCTTTATGAGATTTTTCAAATTTAATTTTAGATTTAACTTGAAGCTTATACTTATTTTTGGTCGTCCGTCGTGGTGTAGTAGGTAGGAGGCTAGCCGCGAATGCGATCGGTGCTAGGTTCGAACCCCGGTGTAACGAGTTTTCGATGTCAGTATCTGTTGACGGACTTCCAGCCCACTCAGCTGTGATGGGTACTGAGTAAAATTAGGTAATAATCACATGGTCAAGCGTGATGCCGACCACATCACCTTCCAAGTACCATTTTGGTCATGAAATGAGATGCTCGACCTCGTCTTAACGCCCAGGTTCAATTTGGACTGTAGCGCGATTGTTATTGTTATTTATTATGCTTATTTTCTAGAGATGAGTTTCTTCTGTTTATTTTTTATGATCGTGTTTATTAAATGTAGCATTCTTTCACTAGCTCGAGGAGTGTTATTCTCTTACTCTGTTAATGTCATGTTTTCAATAACTCTATTATTTTGCTTACAAATAAAAGCTTATCACTAAATTATTTGTAGTTGGTATAATTCGTCATATGATTTTGCATTAAGGCTACTTTTAACGGACGACAGAAGGGTTATCTCGTTCTGAAAAAGCTCTGAATACAAATCTGTCTCCAAAAAGGAAGGCAGCAACTCCCCGGTCGGCCCCGGGCGTGAAAAACTCACGCTATGCCACTGGTGTCGGCGCCCGGGACAAAGAAAAAAGTGGAGACCCTTTCAATTATTAAATATCTATTGCTTATTATTTTCTTACTTTTGGAAAGAAAATGTTACCTATTAGAATACATGTTTTTATCATTTTTCGAAAATCTATATTGTAGTTGATGTTTGATTACGTTTAACTAAATGACACTTTACGTGCAAAATCATAAATAATTTCCCCAAAGTCCATTTCTTAAAGTAAATCAATCTCTGTACTGAGCAATGACTCTGATCATACGCATACGGTATTATTGGGGAGTATCAATGTGGTTTAGAGTATGTAGATCGACAGTAGACCAATTGTTCACAGTCAAGTAGGTACTTGAAAAATGCTGGGAGATCAACAAAGACATACATCAAATTTTCGTTGATTTTAACAAACATACGACAGTATTGATCGTAGCGTAGTGTACCAAATAATGCTTTGCTTTTGCATCCACGCCTTACCTTACCTTACCGAAATGACAATGACGTCGTCGACCACCCAAGTCCGCATCAATACCCAACTCACCGATGCCTTTGATACAAATATCGGATTAAAGCAAGGAGATGGACTGGCCCCATTACTATTCAATTTGGCTCTGGAGTACGTCATAAGGAAGCTATGAGGTACATTACTATACAAGTCGAGCCAAGTAGTAGCCTATGTGGATTACATCAACATTTTGTCACGGTCATTAACAAGTGTCCAAAGAACTCGACCGCGAAGCAAAACTAGTAGGGCTGCAAATCAATGAAAATAAAACAAAGCTCATGACGCAGTCGAGGAAAAATACCTCAAGTACACAAAATATCAAACTTGGCGAACACAGTATCGAAAATGTGAGCGAATTTGTGTATTAAGGCGCTAAAATAACGAGAAACGGTAATGAAAGAGACGAAGTACGCCGAAGGGTCGTTCAAGTATTAGGTAAGCAGATTTATTACAATTATTTACCCCGCCATCCCCCTTGTCAGCAAAAGTAAGCAAAGTTCGTACCTCCATCCCCCCCTCCCATACTTACATAAACATTGTTATATGCATTTTTCTTTAAATATATCCTGTTTTTTTATTCATGAGCAGTAGTTATAATTATAGAACTAAAAAAATCGGTTTATGATAGAGAACTTTAAAGCACAAAATATTATTAATTCCAATTAACAGTCTCAAGTCATGACACCCGAATCCATGATTCTAAGTTTTCGATAATATTGGATGTTTGCTACTCAATGTTGTATGTCTGCTCACTTTCATCCGATTTTGGAATGTCTACTTCGTTCTAATCGAGCCATTCAACATCGTGGTGCTCTAAATTTTGAATAATGCACATCAATTCATTAGCACGACGAGCAGCGACTCTTAGGGATGCATCAGACTACGACTATATAGTCGCACTTCTGTCGCAAGTTACACATGGTTAAATGGAAGCCCGCACACTGCGATTTTCGACGATTTTGTGGTCGCAGGAATTTGCGATTTTTTCTAAAACCAGTTTAGTAGGTAGTTTTTGTGATACTCGCGCAGGCGCACATCGTTTGGACATTTGACGCTGACTTGCACGGAAGTTTCTTGCATAGCGCACAAATGAGTTAGCGCATGTGTTCCTGACAAAGACATACCTTCAAATGAGCATATTAGTTCTGCGCATGCCTGAAGTTCCTTTGGAGATCTTGTCGCAGTGTGTTCGTATTTGCGTCTAAAAATCGCTGGTTACGACAGGAAAATTGCAATTTGGCCGAACCCTTATAGACCTAACTTTCATATTAGTGTGCCTGCTTACTTTTTTATGAATCTTCTCGATGTGACATTTTAGTGACGACGGAAGCATGATAAAGATTACACGTTTTTCATGTTCGACTTGATAGCTTCAATTCTACCGTCGGACAAAAATAATCGTAGGGCATTTGCAGGGAATCTTTGAGTGAAGCATTTAATCGTAGAGCTAAATTGACTGGAAGATTGAGAAAGTGCCCTCCATTATCCAAAACCAAGTCATCAACTGTTTGTTTTACTTTTACTGGTGGTGGAAGAAACCTGTTGTCTTGTAATCTAAATAGGCCAATTTTTGGACGACAGCATTCTATGTTTCTACATTCAACAATTTGAAGCAAGTATTGGCTTTCACGCACATGTTCGGAATACCGTTTAACGTCTGGGAAATCAGGAAGTTCTTGTTCGCCCGGCCCAACATATTTTGCAGTAACATGATAGTCATCAATTTCCATTGAACTCTCTACTACAGCTAACACATTTCCTGCAAACTTGAAATTGAATCTTTCTAAACGTTCATTAATTGTAACGCCACGTTCAGCCAAATGAGACCCAAAATGGTCATGAGGCAATATCAAACCAGCCAGTTCCCGACTAAGAGGAGCCATTCTGCGCTCTACTCTGTTATACGCTCTTCTGCCAGGAGCATTGGTAGCTAAAAACAATGCATCGAGATCATGTCGCTCAAAGTGTCGAATAGCAAACCTTATAACTTTTTGATAACGTGGGTTTTCATCTGGCCCTCCATCAACCGTCATGATTACCACTGGTTTTACCAATCCGTGGTCAGTTTTAACTAATGCATGAAACTTTCAAGTTCGAGAAGCGTCTCGAAATCCTGAGCATGAGTATTAGCAGTAGATGAACTATGCTTTCTACTTCGAATAGCGATGTATGTTGGTCCAGAATATCCAACGGCTTGCGGTTGTCCTAACATGCTGGAAATGATTTTGATACCAGCATAAACTGATAGTATTAATTTATGCCGCTCAGCGATTACCCAGTCGTGATCAGGCAATTTGATTCTATATTCCATGTTCATAAGAAGAGGCGCTCGCTTATTTCCCGCAGTAACACCAATAGGGACCCGAGCTTTATCATCTTGGGATATGAAAAATACTTGATCTGGTGCAAGTATGGATCCTATGTTCTCCAAATAAGGGATTGATGTTTCAGCGAAATTGCTATCTAATTGGCTTTGGTGATCAGCCAGAGCCCGAGTGAGCTTAACAGGGACTGTAGACACATGTCTTCTTCCCTCTGCAGAATTAGATTTCTACACTGCGAATAGATTCCATTCGACTTCTATCATCTGCTGTTGTTGTTTTCAAAAGTAATGGTTGATCTTTTCTGGGCTAGGACGTCCCATTGAATCCCTCAGGGATAGTTTTTTTTTAATTTCTGAATTTCCAAGACAAATATCTTCTAACTTTCTTTTCATACCATCTCTGTGTTTCTACTGAGCAACGGTATTTTGAATCTTCCTATTTAAAGACTGTTTCGCTATTATTTTTGAATATCTTTGCAACCCATAAGAATGCAAAAAATGCCGGCTCAGGAAAAGCTTTTTAAAATAATTTTTTGTAATTGCAAAAAAGGATGCGGCGCATCATGTGGCTGTCGTTATGTTGGACTTTTTGTAACGCAACTTGTAGTGGACAATTGTCTCAATACTGCTCTGATTTTAGACCAAGAGGAGGAAATTGATAGTGACGACGGTTATCAAGATGATTAATAATTTTAGTCAATTAGTTTGTTTATTTGATATCCGCAAGTCAATTATCTTTTTTCTTGAAAAGCCGTCGGGGCTTGCTTGATGGCGTTTATTGGCAACTCCCAACGGTGTTTCAAGAAAAAAAAGAATTGGACTGCGGATATCAAATAAACAAAATAATTGACTACAACACTGCCAGCTAGGCAAAAATGTTGCGATCACTCAATAAAACGAAGCCTAACGGGGTTTCAAGAAAAAAAATCAAAAATTTTGTAAATATTAATGAAAATTAATGAATTATTTTGTTAATTGCATAAAAATATGTGAAAATAATTAATATATATATTATAATATTTTCATTCTCCTTTACTTTGAAGGGAAATTTCTAATAGTTGTAATGTTATAAGGGATTATTTTTAAGTGTTGAAAAGTTAAAACGAAAAATTCGTTACGTTGTAATAAAATGTTAAAATTAGTTACATTGTAATATAATATAAAATTATTTATAGTTGCAGTGAATTATTTTTTTTTAATTTAATCTTAATAGGGGGCAGTTTTAACGGTTGAAAATTTATGAAAAGTCACAAATAATACTCCAGAGAATCAAACAACTTTCATTTAATTTATTCGGATTTGATTTCAACCTGTTTATTTATTTATTTAAATCCATTTAACAGACAAAAATCCAATTACAAAATAGACTTCGACCATTAAATATGGTTTAAAGTAAGTCACATTTATAAAACAAAATCAAGCAGAAAAAAGCTGATTAAAACATGTAAGAAAAGAAGTTAAAGTCTAGATGAAAGTTGGAAAAAATTGAGTGATAAGGAAATATTAATCACTATTCACAAAAAGTAACGTCTTTATTTTATTTTTAAAAACAAAAAAAGGAAGTTGATAGAGAACCAAACTCGAATTGTTATGCTTTCTGATGATTCGCCGCATAATTGAGTGAAAATATAAATCCGTCCGGGCGTACAGAGCCTCGAGAATGTTGTTAGACCGACTAGGACGCGTATACAGTCTGTAGTGTAAGTCTTCGCTTAAAGGAAACATTGATCTAAGAAGGTTCTACGGGACGACAGAGAAAGGAGACGAAGTATGGATAGACGGCGCTCATAAGACTCATAGGCTAAGTTGAAATTGAAGAACAAAATACGGGTAAACTTACGCTGAACAGCTTCTAGTGACCTCACAAGATATAAATGCCTAGGAGACAGCACTACTGAGCAGTACTCTAGAAGCGGGCGGACAAGACATGTGAACAAGGAAACAGCGGTAGCAATATGTAGCCGCATAATAAAACCCGAAAATGTTGATGCCTTGGTAATTATGCTTAAAAATATGGGCATGGAATTTAAGCTTGGGGTCTTTACATGAGTCTGCAGAGGAGAGGAAAATATCACAAAGGGTGTAGCAGTAAGTTAAAGGAACAATTTTCAAAGTAAAAGTCATTTTAAAACATTTGGAAACATTGATACGAAGGGAGTTTGCATTACACCGGTTACAGAGGTTAAAGAGATCAATTTGGAGTTGCTGACAATCTTCAAGGGATCTAATTATCCGGAATACCTTGAAATCAGCAGCATATAGATGACAAGAAGAGGAAATCACAGAGGGAAGATCATTGATAAACAGTACGAAAAGAAGAGGTCCAAGGATTGACCCTTGAGGGACGCCAGATGCAGGATTGAATGGAAAGGAGATTGTGCCATAGAGATTAACACGACATGAACGAGAGGATAGATACGATGAAATCCAAGAATATAGGGAACCGGATATGAGGAGCAAAGCTAACTTATGACAGAAGGGAATATGGTTCACGGAGTCAAAAGCTTTGGAGAAGTCCGTGAATATTGCATCAACTTGAAGCTGTTTATCTAAAGCTCCTGCAATGTAATCAGCCAAGTTCGAGGAAGTTGAACGACCCTTCAAGAATCCATGTTGCTGTGGTGTGACAAATGAACTCAATGACACAAGAAGCCTGTTGTGTACAAGTCGTTCCAGCAGCTTAGAGAAACACGAGACGAGTGATATGGGATGATAGTTTGAGGCAGATGATGCGTCACCGTTTTTAAAGATAGGAACAACATTTGCATCTTTCCAGTACGTTGGAAAGGTGCCAGTACCAGGACTGAGATTCAATATAAGGGATAGAGCAAAAGACAAAGAGGAACAAAGTGACTTTACAAATATATTGGGCAATCTATCGGGACCAGGACTAACATTCGGATCGAGCAAGTTAATAAGGGAAGGATTAGTGGAGTAGGATGTATTTGATGCTGGATAAGTTTGAATTGAGTTTATGGAGGAGTGTAGTATATCAAAAGAGGAAAAAGTAGAGGAAAAATATTCGGCAAATAGGTTAGAAACATCCTGAGGGGAGGAGGCTTCAGTGTTATTTCATATAACAGTATGCGGGATAGAAAAGGAAAATTTAAAGGATCGGATGCAGGACCAAAAGGGTTTAGCGTTGTCAGGAGGCAACTCTCTAAACTGGTAAAGTAGTTTTTCATGGCCGTTTTAAGCTCTTTTTTAGCCAAAGAACGCAGTCTACAAAAATTGTGTTTAGCATCATCATTTCTGGTCAATTTATAGTGCCTATGCCGCTTGTCTTTGGCTTTTAACGCACGAAGAACTCTTCGAGTAAGCCAAGGCTTCATTTTCGCTTTGCGAGGAGCTTGAAGTGGAGTATAAAGAGCAATCAGATTATTAAGGTAGCCGTAAAATTTGTTCAAAGCACTACCGCAGTCAAGACGAGGGAAGAAGGTGCACCAGTTGACCGAATCCAGATTGGTTTTAATTGCCTCATAATTTGCTCTAAAGAAGTTGTAACGATAAACTGAGGCAATTCTCTGGGGTTTTAGGGTATCAAAGGTTAGTTCTAGAGACAAAGGTGGATGATGGAGATCAGGTTGAACATAAGGATGTAAAACAGGAGTTATTGATAGACACCCAGTTTGAACACTTGACATGACGGATATGATTAAACTGTGAAAAAGAACAAAGGGAAAGAAAGGAAGAAAATAACAAAGAAGGATTATTTGTTGTGGAAATACCAGGTGTTGTTAAGGGGTCCCATTCCACTGCCAGTAGATTGAAGTCCCCACAAATTAAAATTTTAGAATTTAGATGACGAGCAAGAAGATAGGCAGAGAGTTCATCGAAGAAGGCTTCGTACACAGTTAAGGGAGAATTACAGGGGCTATACACAGAGGAAATTAATAAAGAGGAGTTATGAGGAAGAGGGAGTTTCACAATTACACACTCAACAGCACGAGCAAATTTGAAGTCAGCGCAATGTAAACTATTAAGGGTTTTGCAGACTGCAACCAAGACACCCCACCACCAGATTTATTAGTGATTTTAAGGTCACGGTCGCATCGGTAAATAATCTGGTGATATTTTCGCATTTGAAATATTTTCGTTCAACCATGTTTCAGTTAAACAGATAACAGAATCGTTAGTTGATTGAGACACGAGTAATAAGTCGTCAAGTTTAGTTCTTAAGCCACGAACATTCTGGCAATTAATAGAAATAGTTGAACGATTAGGAAGGGAAGAATTTCTTTCAGTGTTTGATGATCCTTGAAGGTTGTTGAGGCTGTTTGGAACCTGTATCGGGACGAAATCGCCGCTTAGGTTACCTTGCATCGAATGCTTCAACGAGTGGCTCCTATGGCCGAAAATCGGGACGAAGTGGGATCGAAAGTTCCGCCCAAACTGTCAGCTTGAATGAACTTATGACCTGGTCAGGAAGGTTGTCTTTTGTTAATTTTACGCACCTGAAAATACTAGGCATGTAACCAAGCTTCGATGTTATGTAGTTGGCAAGTGTATCCTTGGTTGTGTTGTAAGCGAGCCTTGATATGAACAATCGTAGAGGTGGGGAGACTGCTCGCAATACTCCGTTATCAGCTAACACACTATCTATATAGTTTTCTGGGGCTGAAGACAGCGATATTTTGCTGAAGATTATTAGTCAATGATTGTGTTTGGCACAGTTCAGATTGCGGCTGAATATTTTGTTGCTGTTGAATGGGCAAGATAGACTGCTGCATGCGTCAGAATTGTTAGATATCCTACAAGAACGACCGGCACACGGTGGAAAAATGGTAGATATTTTTTTACATTTCTTTATCTCTTGTTAACTGAATATTTACTTATCATAAGTTGACAAATTGTTTTTCAATAATTGTTCAATTTTTTAATTGTTTAATTTTTTTGTGGCTCATGCTTTCTAAACACTATCATCTGTTGAATTTTTTGTTTTTTAACGAATGTTTTTATTTCGTTTATTGACAGGTTTTCACTGCAGCCCAGGAAAAGAACTGAATGAATACATCATAAAGTGCTCTGAACTATACTATGATCTCACCATCAACAACATACGCAAGGTAGCCTTTCAGTATGCCACGAAAATGGGAATCAATTATCCGGACGGATGGGATGAAACGGACATGGCCAGCAGAAATTGGTATTATGCCTTTATGAAACGCTACCCACGCCTCTTTTGCGCACGCCAATATCAACCAGGGAGAATAGAGCAAAAGTATTCAATAAAGAAACTGTCGACGACTTTTTCCGTCTGCTTCGTGCTGCGTTGGATGAACATCCGTTCCCTCCAGCCCGCATTTGGAATGCAGATGAAACCGGATTCCCTACGGTTCCGACGAAAACCATTAAAGTCGTTGCTGCAAAAGGTTCAAGGGTTGGTTTGCACTCATCTGCAGAACGTGGTACAAATGTGACGATGGTGACGGCTGTTAGTGCTGGTGGAAATTTCATTTCTCCTTTTTACTTTTTCCCGCGCAAAAATATGAAAACATCATTCATGTACAATGCCACATCAAGCGCAGTCGGCTTCGCGAATGGCTCAGGGTGGACAACTGCCGTTAACTTTGTCCAGTTCATGCGACACTTCGTCAAATTTGCACATAAGTCAAAAGAGAATCCTTTATTATTGGTAATGGACAATCATCGATCACACGTCACTATTGAAGTTATCGATCTCGCCTTTGAACATGGTATCACCATTCTGACATTGTCGCCTCATTGCAGCCATCGGCTTCAGCCTTTAGACGTTGGTGTGTTTGGACCGGTCAAAAGATCCTACTACATTCAATGCGATGCATGATCAAAGAATCATATTGGTTTGCCACTGGAAATCCAGCATGTGCCTGAAATCGTTGCCATTGCCCTGCGTAACAGTCTCAACATTCGAAACATCGCTGTAGGTTTTGAAAAACCCGAATTTTCCCATTTAATCCAGCAATTTTTGACGATTGTGTGGCTGGAACCTTTAGCGGAGAGCACCAAGTTGTTGAAAATCAAGTTGTTCAGAAGGAAGACGAACTCCAACAACTTGTTGTTAGAGTTGAAGAGGAGCCTGGGGAGCGAGTAGAGTCAACATCTACTTCATCATCTACTTCAACCGCGTCTACATCAACGACACGTTCAATATTGGACTGTATTGGAACGCTTAATTATGTCGCTCCGAAGAAGAAATCCAATCGTGGCCGCAAATCGCTAAGAAGCAGCACCATTACATCCCCTGAAAATAGAGAGGTCACGGCGTCAAAAATCACAGATATCAACGAACGTTTCCAAAAAGGCCAATTCTTCACAATCAGCTGTGAAAAAAGGCAAAAAACAAAGTCTTCGGTTTTTTCAGATGAAGACATCGATTTTTGCATGGTTTGCAATAAATTGATGCCAGCAAAGCTGACAAGAAAAACTCCATCGAGTGCGACAACTGCGACAGACCCTTCCACTTAATGTGCGTCGATCTGACCAACTGCACCGGCTTCACGTGCGCCAATCGCGCTTAAAATCTATGCTTGAACACTACGAAATGTTTTTTTGCAACACCTTTGTCATCCCAACTTTATTACTCCTTCTGTCCAGACATTAAACGAACATTATTACTGAAGTCACTGTTTTTTCAATTTTTAACCCTCATTTCGTGTAAACTATTTTGAATTTTGCAAATTTGACAACGGATTCGTAATCAGCGCCTTTGAAACCCCCCAGGACAAGAATTTGTAGCATTTAGCAGCATTTTTTCAGATAAAAATTTGGGTGGCCCACTTCTCCCTACACTTTCGGAAAACACGGAAAATACACTTTTTTCCATTTAAAAAGAGAAATACTTCAAAACTTAATTGCAAGCATCTGCTATGATGGCAAGTTACGTTTTGGAATACCCTTGCGATTAAAAAAAATTAAGAAAAAATTTTCATTTTTCACCATTTTACAACCAAAAACGATTTTTTTTGTTAGAATGTTATTTTTTGTTTGTTTGCTACTTTTTTGTAAGTAACGTGCTATATAAGGCAACTATTTCTATTTCAATATGAGAATTTCCGCACTCAAAACTTAACTTATGAATTATTCATTTCTGCTTAACTTTTAAATGAAGCAAACATATTCAGATTATCAAACATGTTTTAATTTTCCATCAATTCGCAATTTTAATAGCGAATTGCAGGTGAAATGAAATAAAATTGTACAGATGTTTCATGACAGGCATACTTAGCTGGTTAGCCACAAATTACTTACTTAGCTGGTTAGCTACATATTTTGCGCGGGACAGAGGGGTGAGCCTGCCACCGATGTTTTGCGTACAAGAGATGGGAAAGACGGTAAGATCACCTCGCTAAGGAAACAGGAGAATTCTCTGCAGATTCTCTTATCGCAGATATACTGGAAGTAATGTGTCGCACGGTCCCAGGCTAGGTTCTCAACTTGACAGTGGAGATTCTTATTAGGTTGTGCAGACCTCGCGCGTTATGGAGTCCGACATTCAATGTCTAAATCTAAATAATATTACTTCTTACACGGAAATGGCACATACTTTTTACTACACTGAAAAAACTAAATAGTATGAGTTACAAAAAAAATTTTATTTCGCACGAAATAGTTACCTTAACAATTTCTTATAGTTTGATCTACTACATATAATTTAAAGTTAACTATAAAAAAATAGTTATGATAACCAAAAGAAGCTGAATAAAAAATTATAGTAACTCATACTTTATTCATTAAACTAAAACAAAATAAAAGCAGCAGCACTTATGTTATAGTGCTGAAGAATTCTAATTTTAGTTGTTATAACGAAAAATGTAATTAAATATTTTTGTTGTTTAATAACATTTTTGTTATAACCAAAAACAAAAAAATCTAATTTTATAATATAATGATTTTTCGCGGATCAACAAAAAATGTTTGTTCTTCAATAAAAAAAACATTTAAATATATAAAAAAATAAACATTTTATAATCCATTGCTGATGACGAGAAAATTAATTTTTCATCAATTTTTATTTATTTATGGGATTGTCTACATGTATACATGCAGTCGTCTGAAAATTCCGAGAATAGATCGATAACTCGTAATACATAACAAAGATTGAGAATAATAAAACTATGCGCTCCGTCGAGTATCACGGTATAGTGGTAGTTAAAAAATGTTAACAACACCCGCGTGCTGTAAGGGTTCGGCCATAATGCGATTTTCCTGTCGTAACCAGCGATTTTTAGATGCAAATACGAACACACTGCGACAAGATTTGCAAAGGAACTTCAGGCATGCGCAGAACTAATATGCTCATTTGAAGGTATGTCTTTGCCAGGAACACATGCGCTAACTCATATGTGCGCTATGCAAGAAACTTCCGTGCACATCAGCGTCAAATTTCCAAATGATGTGTGCCTGCGCGAGTATCACAAAAACTACCTACTAAACTGGTTTTAGAAAAAATCGCAAATTCCTGCGACCACAAAATTGTCGAAAATCGCAGTGTGCGGGCTTCCATTTAACCATGTGTAACTTGCGACAGAACTGCGACTATATAGTCGTAGTCTGATGCATCCCTAAGCTGACAAATCGAAGATAAGTATAAACAAGTCTTTTATTTTCTTGAATATTCTTTGTATAGTGTAGTTCGTCAAATCAGTTTTATTTTACACATCCTGAGGGTAACACGATTCACTGCGGGTAATATTGTCTCTTGTGCATAAGACGTAAGTTCATGTGTGGATTTTAGTGAAAAAAGTGTCTTTGTGAATTAATTATTTCAATAACGAAACGTATATAAATGTACGCTAATTAAAAAGTGATTACAAAAAACTTGTAACATGGAAGATCTCTTTGTGCGTGATATTCTAACCGAGTGGGGTCTTCCGGAATTAATTGACGAGTTCAATCGTAAGTAGTGTATATCCGTATTTTTAATAATTATTCTATTTTTAATTTATTTCATACTTCATTGTTAAATCATTAAGAGTTTTTTTATTACTAGAAAATTTTAATATTCAATTATTAATTTTTAAAAAATCGGAAAATAGACTTATCATCGTAATGAGATAAAATATTGAATATGTCCAAAAAAAATGTACAAAAGTATTTAGATAATATCATAATCGTAGATTTATTTGATTTTTTGACGAGTAATTGAATTTCATAGTTACTGTGAAATTTAGATATTGGTTATCTTACTTAAGGCGCAGCCCCCAGTGAAACTGAAAATTTGGGTAAGCTTTACAGCCGTTTACCTCAGAAACGTTACGAATATTTGCAAAAATTTTTTAGCAAGAAGTTAGAATGAACCTTTGGTTATCTAATCAACTCTTTACATTTTGCAAAAAGTTTGCTGCAAAAGTTATTAAATTCAAACAAAATAGCATGTTTTCGTTTAAAAATTGAGTAGATCTCGGAAACTACTTAACGTACCGATTTGATTTAGGCTACGGTTGTTAAATCTAAATTATTTGCAGTGAATTAACTCATCAAAAATTTCAAAAATTTTTTGCAAAAAATTTCCTAGAACAAAATGTGGAAATTTGACACAAATCAATGTGCATGCATGATATTTGTTCAGTGTGTACAAATTACACATTTTGTTCTAGGATATTTTTTGCAAAAAACTTTTTTAAATTTTTGATGAGTAAATTCACTGTAAATAATTTAGATCTAACAACCGTAGCTTACATCAACTCGGTAAGTTAAGTAGTTTCCGAGATCTACTCCATTTTTTAAAAAAAACATGCTATTTTGTTTGAATTTAATAAATTTTGCAACAAACTTTTTGCAAAATATAATGAGTTGATTCGATAGCCAAAGGTTCATTCCGACTTCTTGCTAAACAATTTTTGCAAATATTTGTAACGTTTCTGAGGTGAACGGCTGTAAAGTTTACCCAAATTTTCAGTTTCACTGGGGGCTGCGCCTTAATGGCGTCAAACTTATTTCCAATATAAAAAATCGATCGAGAAGTATTGTTGACGATTCCGGAAGAAGCGTTAACTGAATTGACTCCTGTAATAGGATGGAAGAATACTTTTATTCGTAAACGCAAAGAATATTTACAAAAAACCAACGTAAGCTACAGAAATCATGAGGCTTTGAATAAAAACCTATCACTTTATTTTAAAGAATACAAATTTAATATAATTTCTAGAATGAAGTAGTTGTTTCTATGGCTTCAAGTTCGAATGCAGAGAAGAACATTTCTGATCGCGAAAAGATACCTGCTACTGAGTCTAATCAACCTTCTACAAGTGAATTTTCGAATACATCAAGTGACTAGTAAATCTTCGAACACGTCTAATGGAAAGGTACAGATTTTTTTTTATAAATATTAAGAAATGGTTTTTACTATTTTCGTTAATGTTTGTAACTCGCTAATTTACAACAATTACAATTTAGGTATTAATTTAAAATAATATAAAAACTTGTTACCGAGTTAGCTAGAATTTGACGTTTATATATCCCGAGAAAAATAATTTCAAATTAAATATTTCTTGTTTAGAAACAAAAATTATTTCTTTCTTTCGTTAGGATCGACAAAACAACGTTTTTATTTTGGACTGCAGAAATTAAAGCCGTTTTTCCGAATGAGGATGAAGACACATATTATATTTGTTATAAACAACACAAACAGGCAGCAGTTGGAAAGTTATATGATAAATACTCGTATACAAATTTAAGACGTAAATTCAAATCGGTCAAGGCTACTCCACAAACATGTCCCACAGAGATCGTTTCCCTTAATGAAACTGATAGATCTCTTATTCTTCAATTGCAAAGTGCTGCGGCTGATGATTATTCGACTGTCAAAGATTTATGGATTAAAACTCATTCTTTGCGAATGGATGAATTGAAAGAAAATAAATCTATCGATTCTTATTTCACAAAATATCCAATGCTTAAAGAGCCAGTCGGAACATCATTGGTATTATAATGTTCATATTCTTTCGTGCTTATTTTAAGTAAATTGGGTACAACTGTTTCATAATATATTTATTTCTTGATTAACTTTGATTTTAGGAAGTTGGACTATGTTGAGGATGAAAATATTTTTATCAAAAAATGGCCTGAGATGAGTAATAAATTGATACACATCGCCACAAAAAAACCTAAAGAAACGTGTTGCAGTATTTTGAAGAAACTCAGTGAGTGAATACAATATGTCTAAAATTTATTTTGAATTGATTTATTACTTATGAGTTACAGATTCAAGCATTTTTGTTTTATCCTCAGGTCATAATGTTCAGAATTAAAAGGACTTATTGTATTGCCTTATTTGTTTGCACCAACTCAAGTTAAATCAGAAAATGAAAAGAAATAGAAGCCATCGTATAAAGAACAAGCTGATAGTTTTATTTTTTATATTAATGTAAGTATTAATATGTTATTTATTGAAGTGTAATGTTAAATGTATCTATAATAATAATTGTATTTTTTAGAGAACATAGCTGATCTACAGCAAACATTAGACGATCGTGAAAAACATTTTAAAAAAACACAGGAATTCATCTCAACTATTCATCGTTGCTGTCGGCTACCATTCAAAGCCTTTAGAAGCAGTTTATGTAATTGTGGAGAAAACGAAATACAAGTTTCAAAATATATTATCTGCCGTAGATTTATGTGTTAAATCGTTCTTTGCTTTTGATTTAAAATATCCAGCTGAAAGTAAGGTTATTTGGATATTTATTGAACGCAGTATTTATAATTTAAGCGCCTCTGCAAAAAAAATCAGTCGATTTAGCTACTTTATTGACTGCAGTGAAATCAGTTGATGTTCCAATCGAGCAAAATTCAGATTCAAGTGAAGAATCCTCGTAATTTTCTTACAATTCTAGTTTAATCAAAATATTTTTATATTACTTGTTCGTTACGTTGATTTTTACACTTTTAATTCAAATATCATCAAGTTTACGTTTATCAAAAAGAAAAGAACAATAGATTCGTTCTCATAAAATAAAGAAAATTAATTTTAATTTGATCTAGATCAAAATTTTACATTGGAACATTAGCATTCGAATTCTGGAGTCATTTTTTGCGTTTGTAGTAAGAGTTTAATTGTTTTTCATGGCTCAGTATTTTGTTATTAATCTATAAATTGATATTTTAAATAAAAATCACCATGCATATGAAATGTGATATCTGTAGCTTTATTATAGAAGCTAAACATTATGATATACACATGAAATTTATTCATCGAAAAGAAGCTGGTTTTGCGTATGCTTGTCCAAACATTGAATGCAATAGAAAATTTTGTTCTGCAAAAGCGGTGCGTAATCATGCTCGAAAATTAAAACACACATTATCTATTAAAGATGAATATTATTGTGGAATGGATCGTAGTAGTCTTTGCGTATAGACGTCTTTTAAATTGCTCCTGTCAAAAGTTTTAAAAAATTAAATTAATTTTTTAAAAACGTTAGTCCGAAGTTAATTTTTATCGGAAAAAATCTTATATTGTCGAAGTAATCGACTCAGTAAGTTTCTATCGAATGTTTTTACTTCGATTGGTAACGAAAAACAAATTACCAAAGAAAACTTCGCCGCTGGTATGGAGGAGCCCGACGGCTTCCCACCGTTGGGGCAACCTGGGGAAACGACGAATACGAAACTGGCGATAATCACCAAAAGAAAGCATAACGAAGAAAACTCCGCAGATGGAGGGTGTAAGCTGCAAATAATAGCGGACAATCAACAAATGGCCAAATTGCAGAAAGAAAATGATGAACTAAGGCAAGAGATACAGTCTCTCAAGGATCTCTTCAAGAAAGGGATGAAGCCTCAAAAGACGCAGCCACAAAATCAATGGCAACAGGTAACAAAGCTGAAGAAAAGTACAAATCAAGCAATTCCAGAAGAAGTTCTTAGTGCTGGTGGCACCAACGGGAGCCAAAACTATTTTGCAGCGCTGGAGGGATTAACCGAAGATATGGAAACTGAAGAAAACATCGTAATTTTAATCAAGATAATGACGTTAATTTTGTTCAATATTTAAAGAACAAAAATAAGGAGAAAAAACCAGCCCGCAGTTCTGCTGGTTCCTCTGAAAAAGCTTCCAACAAGACAGAAAAAGTTCCGCCAATCAACGTGTTCGGGTAGAGCGGGAAAGATATGGTTCGGCTATTGGCAGGCGAAAATAAACTGGCCAATTTCGAAATCAAAAGAGTTAATGCCGAAAAATTAACTATATGAACTATATGATTTCAAGTCAGCCAAAGATGCGCTGATTTCTCGGGACGTTCCACACTTCACCTATACCCCAAAAAGTGAAAAGAATCAGACCTTCTTGTTGAAGGGTTTGGACAACGGAGAGGATACGGTCGATCTTCTTCATGTGCTCAAGGAGGCTGCACCAGATATCGATTTTGTTTCAGCCAAAGCTTTTGCGACAAGAAGGTCGACCATAGAAAGGAAGAATTTACCACTTTACCTGGTACAAATTGCAAATAAGAGCAGTCCAAGTGCCCTTCAACAAATAAGGTACTTGAATTTCAGAGTGGTGAGGTGGGAACGCCTCCAGAAAAGAGAAGTCAAGCAGTGTTACCGGTGTCAAAGATTTGGACATTCGGCTGCCAATTGTGCCATGCACTATCGTTGCGTTAAATGCAAAGGCGTTCATGCTCCCGGTGAGTGCAAATTGGCTCAGACAATGCCTAAAGAAAAATTATACTGCGTTAACTGCGGTGTTTTTGGTCACCCAGCATCTTATCGGGGATGCTCCCGATATCAAGATGCAAAAGTTAAATTTGCTCCAAAGCAAACACAAGTACACCGTAATATCATACCTTCAAACTTCGTCAAGCCCGGAGTATCATTTGCACTCGCCGCTAGAGGACCAGCAGAAAATGCTGGAAATAATGTAAATAATGTAAGTGGTAATAATGAGCTGCTTCTCAAAATTTACCAGCAACTTAATTCTTTATCGGAGAGAATCGACAAACAAGATTCAAAAATTAACTTTGCTTTTCAGCGTTTAGGTCTTTCGAATGCCTAATAATAACTTGTCATCCAGTCATATTCCCATGGATAGGCTTCGCCTCATATCGATCAATGTCAACTCTATCGTTGCCATACATCGACATGATTATCTCCTTGAATTTATTGTTAAGCAAAAGCCTGACATCATACTTCTCACTGAAACCCACCTCAATTCATGGCATTCCATGGAATCCAAAGATTTTGCATTCGTAAGAAACGATAGGGTTATAGGTTGTGGGGGAGGTGGCACCGGGATATTGGTTAGAAGACCCTACTGTTTCCAAAATATTGAAAAAGTCGAATTCAAAAACTTTGAATTTCTTGGTGTCCGTCATCAAAATTTCACTGCCAGGTGGGGATAACCTCTTCGTTATCTCTGCCTATGCAACTGGTCAAAATGTTCTCAAGTTCAAGGAGGAACTCAATTCCTTGTTTGAAATACTTGAATAGAACAGGCTGCATAGTTATTATATTTTTGCTGGTGACCTGAACGTCAAGCATACATCATGGCTGAACGCCACCAATAATCCAAGAGGTGTATTCCTGAAATCATGGATAACAGAGAACCAAATTGAATACAGGTGCAACCTATATGGGTCGGAGTTCCCAACATACACTAGGACAAATTCATATTTGGACCTCTGCATTGCTGACGCAAGACTTGAATTCAGCTTTAATAGTCCTCAACGGAAACTGCAGGTGCTTCCTTACGATAGCGACCATAACGCAATCGTAATGGAAATCAATCATCAAAGGGATGATTCCTTCCTCATTCCAGTTCAACATGAAAACCATCGGTTGAATTTCAAAAAAACAGACTGGGGAAAGTTTCAAAAGAAGTTTAATCGGGAGTACCAGAAGCAATGCCCTCCTTCTGTTGATGGCAACGCTTGCTCAATGGTTCCTAATAACAGAAACCTAACTGACGAAATAGATCTCTATTTGTCGAAGTTAGAGAAGCTGACGTTGGAAACGATTGAGAAAGTTGTTCCCAAGATTAAATATCGAAACAATATGGAAGGATATGAAACACCAACCATCGCAAGGTTGAAAAGATTGAAAAGCCTTCTTCTCACACGCGTCAACAATATTTATCGACGATTTTTGGACTACAACCATCCCTCGTTGGCTTTGTTGAAATTACACCTGAAGAATGTCCGGAACTTAATCCGTTCATACTTCAGGAGTGAGGTCAGCAATCAATGGGCGGAAAAATTGAGGGGTATTAGCCCACAGCACCCAGATGGCGTTTTCGCGAAAGTGAATAGCTTATTCCGCAAGAAGTCTCGAGTGAAGGTATCGAATATTGAAGTCGCGAGTGATGAGATAAATCTTCTCGATAGGGCTGGTATCGAAATTGATAGTACGACTCCGGATAGAAATGGAAACAGGATTATATGTGATGGATTGCAGAAACTTGCCCTAATTGGAACACATTTTGAATTGGTTCATCTGCCAAACCCAGAGAGAAGGAATGAAGTATTTTCGGAGGTCGTTGAAGCAAAAGTTTCCGACTTGAAATCAAGCCTGAACGGCCAATCAATTCTTCATTTCGATGAAACATTAACATGTGACCTCATACCGACCTTGAATCTTATTGATTATTTTGTCAGCTATGAAGACTTGTGTTTCATATTTCGCAGAATAAACAACAAAAAATCATGTGGTACTGACGGTATTCCAAATATAGTTCTCCGACATTTGCCTGAGGTTGCTATTAGGAATTATTGCATATTGTTCAACAACATGTTGGAGCAATTCATATTTCCCAAATGAGTGGAAAAAGGCTAAGGTATTGCCGATCTTGAAGAAAGGAAAAGAATCTTCATGCCCTAAAAGCTATCGCCCAATCGGCTTGCTGCCTAACATCAGCAAGGTGTTTGAAGTGATACTCAACAGAGAATTAAACGTCTTCATTGAGAAATATGAGTTGATGCCGAACTGCCAATTTGGTTTTCGTGCCAGGCATTCGACCATACATGCAATAACGAAAGTAACCTCAGACATCTGTTGGAAACTAAACAACAAAGAATGTGTTGGAGCATGTCTCATTGATATGGAGAAAGCCTTCGATACGGTGTGGTTAGATGGACTAGTTTTCAAACTTCTTCAGGACAAGTTCCCCAGACACCTTGTCGCCATGATGTGTAATATGTTATACGGGAAATCATTTGTTGTAACTGATGGAAATCTGACAACAATGCGCGAATTCAAGGTCTTGAATGGTCTACAGCAGGGAACAGTTACTGCGCCCCTGCTTTTCTCAATATTCATTCGCAAGCTATTGAACAGCTTTGATTTTAATGTCTCGCCAACGCGATCATTGGTAGCGTTTGCTGATGATCTGATCATCTATACGGCAGACCGAAAAGCTACAATAGTTCAGAATAACCTTCAAAAAATGTTTAATGATGTGCAGCTGTACACCGACAATTGGCGAATGAAAATCAATGCGCAGAAGTGCGAAACAATTTTGTTTCGGACAACGCTGCAGGGGGCCAGTCAAGACCTGAAACGTAATTGGAAGGATTTCCACATTATGGCTGGTGAGGGTAGTTCAGAACGGGTTCCACATAAATCCTGTGTTCGATATCTCGGTGTTCATCTCGATCAGTATCTGTACTATACTGAACATGTCAAAATCATGCTCAGTAAAGCACTAAAAGTAGTCATGGCTCTTCGGCGACTCTTTCATTCCAGATACATTTGTTAAAAGACCCTGGTTAGGCTAGTTTTGACATACGGATGCCAGATCTGGTACAACCAGAGTGCTAGTACAATGGAAAGATTAAGAGTTTTCGAAAGGAAATGTCTTCGTGCATGTACTGGTTTGTACAGAAAGCCTGAGACGGATTGGAAACACTATATATCGAATAGAAAAATTTATCAAACCGCTCAAGTGACAAGAGTCGATATCTTCATATTGAAACTTCTTCGGAATCATATCGCAAGATCTGTAACTGTGAGTGAAAACCCTTGGATTTCACAGCCGTTCCACCCTACAGACGGGTATATTGTGACTTGCCTCACTACTGGCTTCGTTCCTCCAAAAGCATTCGTGTATTTGGACATGAATCGATATGTTTTTGATTCTGACGGCGTCTCAATCATATATCACATATATAGACGGGCCACCGATAAGAAGATAAAATATCCTCCGAAGTTGAGTTCACGCGGCCAACAATTCCAATGGAGATACTCATTTGCTAGATTCGTTGAGGCTGGTCGAGCTGAGATGGAGCAATCTAGGTATTGGTGGCTGATTGACAATGTCTAAATTATTCGTGTTTATTTTCTGTTTATGTGCTTTTTCTCGTTACTTAGTTTTTTAGATTCATCTCATTATTGCTACATCTAGTGTTGTTGTTTATTTGTATTATAAATTAGGTATAGGTTTCAATATAAGATAATGTTTTTTTTTTTGATTGAATTTATTTAGAAAGAATTAGGGTGTGACATATTAGGTATAGGATGTAAGTTCATTGTTGTTAGTAATATAAGTAATTTTTGAATAATGCTGGTTGGTTTTTTCTCCTTTTTCCAATTGAATCAAAAAATATGTACTAATCTTAATTAATTTAAATTTGCTAGTGTATTTTTTTCATTAAATGTGTTTAACTGATAACGTATAAATTTAGAGAGCCATTCGGGCCATTAAGTTTTTTATAGTTTTATGGTTTGGAATTTGCTTTATGTTCTTTTAAAAATTTATAACGATTGGTATTAAATAAAGCGCTTTTGACTTTGACTTTGACTATGAATATTATTGTAAAACTCCGACTACTTATAAGTTTAAGCTGTTACAAATAAATAAAACTGATGACAGAGGGTTGATAGAAAACGACTTTTCTAATTCAGATAATGATGTTTCAAAGAATCATGAATTATCAATTATAACAACGGACGACATTTTGTTTAGAGAAACATCATCTACAATATCTTCTTTATACGCAAGTCCATTACTAACTCGCAGTCAAACACATAAATTTATTTATAATGTCAAAAAATTTATTAACAATAGTTACTTACAATCACTGAAAGATGAAATTCGAAGTAAATTTATAAAATTTGAAACATCATTTGATGAATTTGATATTCAACATAAACGAATGAATCAACTTATCGCTCATAATGGTTTTATAGAACCAGAACAAGTTGTAATTGGACATCGCGAAACTAGAAATAAATTTGGAGTTTTAGAAAACATCAAACTTACTTCTCAATTTGTATCTTTGCGTGACACTCTTAAAAAATTTTTAGAAGTTTCAAATGTCTATCAAATAATTATGAGTCATATTCATTTTTTAAAAAATAATGTTACTATCTCCAATATCGTTCAGTCACCATATCGGAAGAAATTAATTGAAAGGTTTGATGATAATGACATTATTTCACCACTATTTTTATATCAGGACGATTTCGAAACAGGGAATCCCATTGGTGCTCATGCTTCAGTGCACAAATTGTCTGGAATATATGTTAGACAACATTTTTCTTTTGCAACTAAACGATTCAAGTGATATAATTATTGTGGAAATGACCGAATTTTTAGACGGATAGTACAGGAAATGAATTATCTGTGAACAAATGGCATAAATATTTTTTATGGAACAACTGAAGTGAATGTTAAATTTCAGCTTGCAATGATAATTGGTGATAATTTAGGCCTTAATTCTATTTTAGGATTTAATAACAGTTTTATGGCTTATATTAATTGTAGGTTTTGCAAAATGCCCAAAGAAACATGCGAAGTTTCATGTTTAGAAAATCGAATTATACAGAAGATTTATTAAAGAATGATTCTAAGAGTACGGGAATTCAAGAAAAGGGTATACTAAATGAAATCAATAGTTTCAATATTTATTCAAATCCCTGCGTAGACATAATGCATGATCTTTTAGAAGGTATATGTAAATATGAAATGGTTTTTATTTTACATTTTTTCATTATAAAAGAAAAAAAAATTTCGCTACAAAGTTTAAATCAGAATATACAATATTATAAATATCCAAAAGATTCTAATAAACCAGTGTTTTTCAATTTGTGGGTCGCGACCCCTAGGGGGTCTCGAAGCCTTGCTAAGGGGGTCGCGAAGCCTTATTCGGGTGATCGACGGCAAAAGAGAAATGACAAGGTTCTACACTACAATAAAAATACAATATCAGTGAGAAGGATGTGCTTGTTTATTTTTCAAAAAAATCTCAAAGCGTGGTGCTATTTTAGAAACGTTTATGATTAAATCATTTTCTAGTAGTAGTCTGTTTCTCTTTTTAGTTTTAATGTCCACCATTGAGGAGAATGTTGATTCGCACAAGTATGAGGTGGCAAATGGCACTAATGATTTTAGAGCTTCCCTTGCCAGCTCTGGATATTCTTGTTTTCTTTTCATCCAAAACATGTCAATACTTTGCGAATGATATTCCATTTTCAGCACGCCGTCAGAAGCTAAATCTACAAGTTTTTCCTTCAGATTTATAGCGAGATCTGCCAATTCTATTGACTTATCCAAGAAAGGGACCAAAATCCACGTACGCCCATTGTCAGCTTCAGAGTGCAAGTCTGGAAAGTATGTTAATAATTTCTCTTGCAAATTATGTAAGCTCTGGATTATAGAAGGAATGCGAGCTTTTACTACAAGTGATTGGGTTGTTGCATTATCATCAACAGTCTTCTGAACACAAGTTGTTAAGATGGCTAAAAAGATCTGCCAGAAATGCTAACTTCAAGTGCAAACAGGGTCAGATAAATGATTAGCATATTCAGATTTAGAATCTTGTAAGAACATTAACAGTTCAGCTTTTAGTTCTAGAATTCTTGTCAATACCTTTCCTTTGGAAAGCCACCTGACCTCTGTGTGATAAAGGAGATTGTGATGAAGCGAACCCATGTCTTCACAAATAATTCTGAACAGCCGGGTTTGTAAGGCTTTACCTTTGATAGAATTCACAATTTTTATTACCTCCGTAAGCACGTCATTTAAATCAGACGGTAAAACTTTAGCTGCTAGAGCTTGATGATGAAGAAAACAATGTGTCCATGATGCGTTTGTCATTATTGATTTTAATCTCGCAACGAGTCCGCTTTTTTTACCAGTCATGGCTTTCGCTCCATCGCTGCAAATAGCGATACATTTTTTCCAATCAATGTCGTAATTACAAGTGCTTTCTAAAAACATATCGTACAAACACTGGCCAGAAGTATTTGCAGGAAGTGCTTTGCAAAACAATATTTCTTCTGTGATTTTGTCATCTGCTTCAAAGGGCACAAATACTACAAACTGAGCACAATCGGATACATCTGTAGATTCGTCGAACTGCAAAGCAAAATGTGGACTCTTCTTTAAATTTTCGATTATTTGATCTCGAATATCATTGGCCATATCGTTTATTCTGCGTGAAATAGTATTATCAGAAAGCGGTATGCTTTTTAACTTGTTTGCCTCCTGCTTGCTGACCATAATTTCGACCATATCCAGAGCAGCTGGCAAAATAAGATTTTCTGCAATTGTGTGCGGCTCTCATGCTTTAGCAACTCGATATGCGACTTTGTAGCTAGCTAATAATGCTGAGTCGTTTACGCTGGATACCTAAAACAAATAAAACAATATAATATATATAAAAAAAAAAAACATGACTAACAAATAAAAAGCGCACAAGCCTTCCACACTAACATTGAGTCGCAATTAATTTCAGCAGTATGCAAACACTAAAAAAATAAAGATATTGGAAAAATGGGGTATTCCTCGAAGCGCATCCATTTTGAGACGCAACCAAACTATTCTTTTTAGTTTTTTAAATAAATAAATAATACATTTAATTAAATTCATAACCCCTATTTGGGCTTTGCTGGGTAAAAAAATAATGAGAATTACTTGATATCGATAGTTTCAATTAGTATCCATATCTATTCAAAATTTAAACATAGATGCGCTTCGAGGAATAAAATTTTAATATTTTTAATTGTTATCGTTTTTACAACTCTACTGTTTTTTACAAGACTAGGACAACACTATTTTATTACCTTGACAATAGTATTTTGCTGCTGACTAACAGCTTTCAATTTTCGTTCAAAGAATTCCAACGGCTTATCAGCTTCTTTTTGATGCTTGGTCGTAAGATGCCGCAGAAGTTTTGACGGTTTCATACTCTCACGAGATAAAACATCGCCGCAAATTACACATTGAGGTTTATTATTTATGACTGTGTTTTAAATAATTCTCGTCATAATGTCTATTTTTTCGGTTTTGATGCACCTCCACCACTAACATTTGTATCAGATGTTGAAGGCTGCGATCTTTTGAGAAACTTATCCATTTTATAATTGGGCCAAGCAAGTGAAAAAACAAAACAATAACACGGTAATGTTTAACGTCCAAACTCAACGCTGACCTGCCGCGAAGTGAGAAAGAGTTGAAACAAAATAACATTCTGTGCTAGTGTGCGGGTGGCGCGATACGTGCCTCTCGCTCGCGCTGGCGCAACGATGCGGTGTGGCAACGTCGCAAAATTTCGCCCGCGTTCAAGTGAGATCCGCACTCAGCCTACCAAGTTTGCTCGTAGCTACTTACTTTCAAAGCTTTCGCGGCTCCCTTGCATACAAATAAATAATTAATAGATAGGTATCCTACTAATATTATAAAGCTGAAAGTTTGTGTACACGTATGTGTGTTTGTTACTCAATCACGTAAAAACCGCTAGACCGATTACCATGAAATTTGGTATGTAGATAGCTGAAGGTCTGGAATAACACGTAGGCTACTTTTTATTCCGATATTCCCGCGGGATCGGGACTTACGCGGGTGAAACCGCGGGGCGCAGCTAGTCATATATAAAATAAATAAATAAATAAATATTACACAACGTTCTGCACAGCACAGCTGGTACTATGGGTACCAGACAACGGATATACTACATATCGACACCTGCAAGGAGTTATTCCTTGCAGGTGTCGCAGGCAATTTTAAGTTCCAATCATATTCGAGCACGAATATGATTGGAACTTAAAATTGCCTAAAACTGAGTTACGATGTTATTCCTTGCAGGTGTCGATATTATACTTTTTTTTTCTAAATACATACATATGATACATAGAAAACCCCCAGGCCAGACACAAATATTTATTTCTTAAGCATAAATGCTTGCACCCGGCGGGAATCGAACCCGCAGCCTTCTGCATCGCAACCGGGCCTTCGCCCACTGCGCCACAGAGGCCTTCATATATATACATACATATAAATCACGCCTCTTTCCCGTAGGGGTAGACTACTTCTTTCCGCTTGTAGATAGGTATCAAAATAGAGAAAATCGTAAACATACTTATTTAAATTAATAAAGTTTTTTCAGTATATGCCTTAAGGGGGTCGTGAGAATTTTTCATCCTGTAAAGGGGTCGCGTATACAAAAAGATTGAAAAACACTGTAATAAACCATCGATTATTTCACAACAGCATTTACAAAACAAAAGATTACGAATGACTGGAGCTGAAATGTTCACATTTTTCCATCATGCTGGACTCATATTTGGTGACTCAATTTCTGATGAAAGTGAGCATTGGAAACTTTATAAATTTTTAAGAAAAATTTTAACAATTTGTTTACGACGACGTGTTTCCGACGGATTGTATAATTATTTACGTAGATTAGTTGAAGAACATCACGAGCTCTATCAACAGTTATTTGGGGAACTCAAGCCTTAACATCATAACTTACTTCACTATCCTTCTATAATGATGTCAGTAGGATCTCTTCGTAATCTTTGGACTATGCGGTTCGAAGGTTAACACCATTTTTTTAAAAAAGTAGCAAAAACTACAAGTAATCGTCGTAATTTATGCCAGACGTTAGCACTGAAGCATCAGCATCATTTAAATTATTCTTTTAATACTGGGGTAGCTTTAATAGAAAATTTAGATTACAAATACTCTACGAAAAAAAAAATTCAAACCGATTGTTTCATAAAATAAGTGATAAAATTGAGCTTGAATTTTCAACAATTTCCCGTATTAATATAAACAATATTACTTATCAAGTAGGTACTTACATTGTAGTAAGAATAGATGATATGCCTACTTTTGGTGTCATTGATGCCATATTGATGAAAACTCATGAGATTCCGATAAACGCGAAAAATTTTGAGCTAATTATAAGAATTTTTGAAACATTGGGAAAAGACGAGCATACACAGTCGTACGTTTTGATACAATGTGATGAAAAATTAGAATTACATAACCTTAAAAATATAATTCAATATGAGTTACCACATGTATCTCAAACATGTTCTAATCACGAAATTTTCATCGTTTATGATGATTAAGTCCAGATTTATGTATTCATAATTCTAAAGATTTTCAACGTAAAAATTTTAATTGTTAATAAAGCATTTTAGATTTTTATACTCAATATTTTTAATTCTTGCAAATATTTTTTTTAACTACCCACACAAAACAAATAATTACGATATTCAATAAAATTTTGTTATATCAACTACAAAATATTAAGAGAAATAGTTTAATGCAGACAACTAGAGTAATGTGGGGTAACCGTCGGCGGCGGGAAAGTGTACGCAGTAAAGTTTCTGCGAGCGCCACTGTAGATTGCAAGTCGAATGACATTGAGTTTAGTTCTTCTCTGGAACGCGAGTGAGATAGCCGCGTGGTATACTTAGTGTCTGTAAAGATTCGGAAATTATCTGACATTATTGTTTTTCCCCTATTTTGTTAAAATTTTTCCTCAAATATATAGGCGTGTTACAAGTATTCAAAAAAAAGTTGTAGGCAGTAAACGGGTTTTAAAGGCCCTTAACATTCATCAAATTTTCATCGGAAACAGCAAATTTCAACTAAGGTAATTCATATGTTTTTTATTTCTGTTTTAATTTTGTTTGACGTTATGGGGTGAGTATCCGCGGGTAAGTGTACGCAGTACTGAAGTGCGTACACTTTCCCCATTAAAAAACTGAAAGAGCTTTAATTTATTTTTTATTGCTCTTCAGTTCAATCATGCCTCGAAAGTACATAAGGAAATGTCCTGAAAGAAAAGTATTGTTACATGTACAAATAATTCTGCGAGCTACTGTCGCAATTCTTTTCACAATCATTAAGAACATCAACAAATGAATTTACTCGAAACCACGAGAGCCCAACAAGCATTATCAACATCTGAAAGTGAGTCACTGCCCATTCATTCATGCTGGAATGTTCCCGCTTATTCACCAATGTACGAGAACTGAGTTGAATGATTAGAGACCCTATATAAAGGCGAGCTGAATGAATGGGGGGATCATTCATTACAACCGCGATAGAAAACTGCGATACGCGAAGTACAGGCGATATTGATTATTTGAGTGTGAAGTGATTTTAGTAGACAATTACGATAGAAATTTATGGACAAGTGAAAGGTAGAATTTTAATAGTGAAAATTAAAGTTGTGAAATTGTTAGTGAAGTGATTGTGCATTTTTGACGAATTAAATAAACTCTTTTAATTTAATTTAAAAGACATTGCGTTTTCACTTTCCCGGAACATTAAATTATTGGCCGCGAACCAAAAACACGCGACAGTATGTACCAAAGAACAGATTGAAAGGGCAACAAAATTAATAAAACAAGGTAAATCCCAAAGAACTGCTGCTGGAATTGTTGGAATAGATGAAAGCACTCTGAGAAAACGTATGAAACTTGGCTTCATTGCAACATCGATGGGACGATATAAGCCAAAATTTACTCGTGAACAAGAAGTAAGAGATTCAAACTATACATGCTATTTAAACTGTACATATTAATCAGTTTTGTTTTATTGTTTTTATTTTGCTTTCAGTTGGAAATCTATAACTGCTGCAAATCGAGTGATGATATGTTCTATGGTGTAACTTTGGATTCATTAAGAAGAATAGTTTATGTGAACCGGTTCTACACTAATTTAAAAGAGTGTCAAGAGCGGTATAACTTTCCACCAGGTCGCATTTTTAACATGGATGAAAAAAAACACTCCCAAAAAATTTTTCCACGTAAACGAATGAAACGTGAACTAATGGATGGAGCTCCGGCTGGTAGTGTTGGTATGACGTCAGATTCAGGGTTCATAAATACAGATTTATACTTGAACTGGCTGCAACATTTCAATGACTATGTATCACCGACAGCCGACAGCCCAGTGTTATTAATAATTGATAACCATTCCAGCCATATTAGTCTACAAGCTACATTGTTTTCCAGAAGTCATAACATCATCGTGATATCATTGCCGCCACATAGCAGCCACAAGATGCAACCTTTGGATAAGGCTATCTACAGTCCTTTAAAGAACCAATACGCAACCGTTTCTGACTGATTGATGGCACAACATCCAGGAAGATCAATTAATCAATACCAAGTAGCTCTAATTTTCGACAGAGCTTTCAAAAAAATTGCAACTGTAGGCAATGCAGCCTCAGCATTCAAGGCCACTGGAATATTTCCGTTTAACGACGATCTTTTTACGGAAGCTGATTTTACTCCATCCTCTGTTACAGACATCTTTAGTACAACTGAACGAACTGCCAACTCTAATCCATCTAGTTCCGGTTTAACTAGTTTTGTCAACATAAGACAAGATGATGAAGGTCTTGACACTCCAAATATTGCTGAAGTGCATATCGCATCTTCCTCTAGTTCGGGAGGAAGACAAGATATTGGAAATGATATCGCAGTAATTGTTGCTGAAATACACCCTCAGCTAACTTCATGTCCACAAACTCAAAACGATTCCAAAACTTCATCCGAAATAACGATACTAGTCCCTGAACTTGAGCCACTGAACTTGGGTATCGAACTTGAGAGAGAAGAAATTCAAAAAGTACAGTGTTCTTGCACTTCTATTTTAAATAAAACTTCGAAAACTGCTGTACATCATGGTCCTTTATTAACAATAAGCCCATTACCAAAAGCAAAACATATTCAAACAAGACGTAAAAATCCGAGCAAATCGGAAATAATAACTTCCAGTCCATTTAAAAATAAGTTGGAAGAGAAACAAAAGGAAATAGACCAGCAGGATTCCAAAGCCAAAAATTAAACGCATGACAATGACCAAAGATACATCAAATGAGATGAAGAGCATGTAAGATACGATTATAGAACAGAAGAAAAGAATATCAAAATCACTTGAAAATCACAATAAAAAGAAATATTATTGTCCACTATGCCACGAAGAGTACAAAGATCCTCCTACAGAAGAGTGGATTGAGTGCAATAGCTGCAAGCTTTGGTGGCACAAGTTATGAAAATGGAATATTTACTTGTGATCTTTGTTGCCAAGATGACTAAGAGTCCACAATAATGTTGCGTACAGTTATCCTAAAGCATGCGGACACTTTCCCGTTAAGACGGGTATCTGTCCGCATTTGCCAAGTTCATCAAACAAAGTATTATAAATTAAGTTTATAAAAAGAAGTCAAATTTTAAGTTTTGTTATTACTTATCACTGTTTATTAGAAGAGAATAAAGACTTTTTTTTTTGATTGTGAAGCGGTTTCATCTTAGAAAAACTTTAGTCAAAACTGCGTACAGTTACCCCACATTACTCTATATGAACAAAGTTGAAGATGTGGTTACTCTTATTATATTTAGTAGTTGTCGTGAATAATTTTTTTTAGTAACTATAACTATGAAAAATATATTTGATGTCATATTTCACTAAAAAATTTAATGAATTTCTGGTTGTGACAACTAGCAATTTTTTTCAGTGTAGTTTTTGTAGTGTGTCACTTAGCTTTCTTAAGTTTTCTGCTTTCATAATATCATTTTTTCGAGATGTCGATTGGGCGGTAGTTCATGTGGTGTAGTGGGTAAGGTGTACACTGCCTACGCAGCAGTTCTCAAGTTCAAAGTTCGTTGTGGCAACGATTTTGTGGTTGTGGTACTTCTGTCGGGCTATCAGCCTGCCCAGCTATTATGAGTACTGATTGAAAATCAGATAAAAATTACATGGTTGAGCGTGATATACTGACCACATATCACCTGGAATACCGTTACAGTCATGAAACGAGATTTTCTAACAAAACTCAACGCCAAGGTTCGAGTTGGACCAGTCCGCTATAATTATGTTATTGCATGCTAGCATAACTAAAAAGATTTTTCTTTACCAAATCAACTAGTCATCTCCATAAGCACCACATTTTCGAAAAACTACATTTTTGCCCGGTTGTTTGGTTATCTACATGATAGCACCTATGTTTGACTGACAGACGCCGGCTAACTCCGGTATGAGGCTGGTATCATTACCAAACAGCCAGCAGTTACATCAGTGGTTTATGGTCAACATTTTTTTTCGTCAAAGGTAGTCATTTGAGGTATCAATAAAATAATATTAACAAGCATATTGAAAATTTTAGTCTTCTTTAATTTAATTCAAGCTGCAAGGAAGAGGTGAGACAATGTTAAATGCACGAAGCAAATTACAATAAAAAGTAATTGAAGAGCTAAGCTTTTATAACTTCTAGCGATATTTAAAAAAAAAACAGTCCTAAAATATTAACATTTAAATGCTCCTATCAAATTCTAATGCATGGAAACCTTGCTCCATTTAAATGCCGATGAACCTGTAAATTATTTAAAATTCTAGATAAAAGATTCACGAAATATTCCAAATATGTTCATAAATGCATACTTCCATATATGTTTGTAAGTGCTTATGAATGAAATTTTTTAATTTTCAAGGTAACATGGGAAGGTCTCAGTCTATCTGTCACCATTGTATCTATTTCGTTTCACACAAATTCTCACTGCGTCTCGCATACGGATTTAATTTATTTAAACGCCGGTGTAAAATCCGGTTTAAATTCTCCTACACGAAAAGCACTATTATCTATTTCGTATATTATTTCACCAAAGGAAAGTTATCTATGATCTAATAATTAAAATATTTTATTCAGACAGAGAAAACAGCATAATACGACTTTTACCATTATGTCAGCCACGATCATCGCGTAAATAGTTTCGGTGGCATTGACATCTCGATGCATTTTATTAGCATATTTACATTGTCCAGAGTCTGTTGACTGCAGTGACCCGGGAATGCAATAATTTCATAATTTAAAAAAAAAAGTATTCCAAATAATATTAAATAATGTAAGCTTTTTGAATTGAAACAATGACAACGTCCACCGTACATACAAATGTGGGTCGAGATTTTTTCGCGATTACTCTTTTTTTCGCGAATGCTTTGCTAGCGGCTGTTAATTTCTTCCGTAATCATCCATACAAGCAAAACCGAAGAAATCCAAAGCTCACGTTCCCGGTGCGCAGAGTTTGCACACTTACCATTGTACAAGTATCTTTCTCCTCCGGGTTAAAAATTGTTAAACAGAAATTTTTGCAATGAATAATCAACAAAAGCGAGCTCAACTTGAACGTTCATGCTTTTGTGATGAAGTAAACTCCGCACTAGGTAACGACGAGACTACAATAGCAACCGCGAAGGTGATGACGACGCTGCGCCACCTCAACTTGGAAAATGAGCGAATTAACGCCGCCGGTAGATACAAGAAAAATTGCTAAATAGATAACGAAATATATAACTGGTGCACAAATATCAGCTCTAATTAAATAATTGCAAGCCTTGAGTTGGATCGACTATTATGGAGCAAAGAGGAAGGTGTCGTTGCCGTAATTTAATGTTAATATGAAAGTATTTATGCTTTCGAGTGGCGTTTTTCCTTACACCCTTTAACATAAATTAGCAGTGACTGCTGTTGCGGAAATACTCAAAGACGCACAGACTCAGGGTGAGCTCTGCGAAAGTGAAACCCTTTCAACTGACTTCATTTTCACCCCGTACTGTATGAACTGTATAGTCTGGCGTTAATCCTATTAAATTACAACCCTGCCGAATGCGGACAGGGTTAGAGTTTACGGAACAAAACTTTGCCTAACTGACAGGGAAGGGGGAGAGGGTAATTTGCAATGAGCTTAACTCAATTAGCGTACAATCTGCTCCAATTTCGATACAGAGAAAAAACAAGCATTTTATCAGAAATTTATTAAACTTTTCCAATTAATTGATAGTCAGTTGCAAAGCTTTTACTAATTTGCATTGTACGCGTCACTGAATAGAACGATCAACTCCATTGAGCCTCCAAACGTACGTACGTGACATCATTTCATATATCCGATCAATTTAACTTCGCTTGTCACCAATTTATTGTGAGAAAGTAAGAAATTGTATTTTCATCCCCTTTTCCCCTTTCATAGCCACCCCACCTCCACATATGTGAACGTGAGTTTGCTGCAATGTGACTTTCTGCAAAGCAAACCACAAAATAAGAAGAAAAAATAAATAAATGGAGAAATAAGATGGTGCTCGGGGAGTTTGTATATTTCACAGGATTTCTCCCAAGGATTATGAATAACACATTTGTTAAGGTTTTTCCTTCTCTCGTGCCATCGGTGGAATTGATAAGTACTATGTCTTCGGTATGGAATGAAAATATATCAATGCAAACGGAAAAAGGGATAATACATACATCAGGATGCTTTTAGGATATTGAGGTTGTTAAGAGTAATGTTAATCTACCGTACTCGAAGGATTTGGTAATATTTTCACATTAGAATTCGATGAGTTGATGATATCCGTAAGTGAGAACATTAATTTCCAATGTAATACATAACCTCCTTGATTAAATTACACTCCTTCAGGGACATGCAGGCGTTAGTGTGGCTATTTGTCGAAAGCATTGCCAATCACGTGTCATGTTAAGAAAATTGGAATTTATTCTCCTAGAGGTTGGATTGTGTTATAGATGAAGTGGCCTGCATGTAGCGAACTGAGAGTAAAGTCTAGAGAATAAGGAAACGTGAAAAAGGGTGATGTCAAATACAAGGTTTGTACGGAACTTATTTGACCAGCGTTCATATATCCGCACTGGAGTTATTTTTCATCATTCGACTCGTGGCATCCTTCAAAAGTTATGCCCATTTATTGAATAATTTGCTACCATCAGTATTTCTACATACCTGAAGCAGTCCTGGAACTCGAAATAGCGATTAACGCACTCGTCTATTAGTTTAAACCCTCTCCATGTCATATAACCAGTGCCCTTCGAGCGACATGTTCAATCAATTTCGATCGAGAACCCAAAAGCCGCTCTCATCAATACTGGAGAGCGAGGCACTAAATTTGATACAAGCAGCGGAGGAGCCCAAGCTTGCATTGGTACATGATATTGGTCTCATCACCACCGAAGAAACTGAGGTACGGGATCCAAGTGTCGAGAACCTCCCATCAAGGGAGATGCCAGGCAGCTCGATTGCTCTTGACCGTTACGAAGAAGAGCGGCTCATACAGAAGGAAATAAAAACCAGTTGCAATATCCAAAAGGGCATAAGCAAGGACATCTTGTTCAGCGTCCTAGAACCACAAACGCGCGCGGCTGAGGGCAGAGGAAGAGACTGAGACACTTAGCAAAGCGCCAGTCATCCCAACTTCTATTACCAGAAAAAGGATAGCCTTTAGCCCAATCAAAGTAATAACTGAGAAGAGGAGCAAGGATGAAGTCCATAAGGAGCACACCATGTCGAACTAGGGGTTCCAAGTAATCCAATCCAAAGCAGTCAAAAAAAAAAGATCAACAGCCTTCCCGGAAAGCAAAATCCGGAGAACACCCAATGCAACCCGAGCTAATGACAACCAGCAGCGCTTATCCCTAAGGCAGACCTTCCCAGTAAAACCTAGGTCTTATGCAGATGTTCTACGGGAGGTAAACAGCGGTTCACGGTTAAGCCGAGTGAGTTAAAAACTGCAATTAGAGCAGTGCGGCCCACCCGGTCTGGCGGTCTCCTTGTGGAATTCGGCCCAGAGGCAACAAACAGGGACTCTCTCTGTGAAGCAGTCAAATACGCCCTCGGAGGGAGCACTATTGGAGCCGCGCTCGAGCCTATGACAGCCCTCGATATCAGGGACATCGACGGCGTCACGGAAGTGACCGAGGTCGATGATGTCATTAAACGTGAGTTCATTGCCTCAACTGGGGTTAAAATAAGGCTCACCAAAAGAAAATACTATACCAGGGGATAATGCTTGGCCATCACTGACTTTCATGAAAAGGAAGCAGAATAAATGTTTATCATGGGCAAAATAAGAATTGGCTCTTCACATTCCCATTCCGCAAAAGGATACAAAGGACCTGATAGGAGTTCACTACGCTACACGGGTGGTAATATGAGGCACAAACTGAAACAATGCACGGACCAGACACGTTTCATTCCATGCAAGGACACTGGCCTTAGTGTGGACGAATTTAAGCACGTCCTAGGAACAGGAAAGTGTCAGGCCAAAACAGCGCTGCAATGGTCTCTATCTTGCAGATAAACTTTCACCGTAGTACTGCTGGAGCAGTTTGCGAAGCAGATTTGCTGCGGCATGGTTACCTGATGAATCTGGTACTGCGGAGTCTGGATGTGAGACAGTAGTAATTTGCGGATGCAATCATGGGCGGGGGGGTGATTATGCACATGTTCGGTGTATGGGTACAGGCCTCTTTTGTGTGTATCTTACCTAGAATGGACCGTTACCGTTCTTTCAGGCCAGACTCGACGCTCTGACGGACGCCGTCTCGAACGCAGAATGGCATGTTCTAAATGAGGGAGACTTCAATGCAAAAGCCATTGAATGGGGCATGCCTCTGTCAGATGCTAGAGGAAAAGTCCTAGAGTAGAGTAGATTCCTAGAAACGGGAGCCTGAATATGGTTTGTTGTGTCAAACACGGGCAACATCCCTACTTTTTGTCGGTGGAGCTGCATTAGAATCATCCCAGATGTAATACAAGGCGTTCCAAAATAAACGAGACTGAGCTAAAATAGAATCGACAGGAGCTTTGTTCTGATAAATTCGAGTTTATTTATTCAAAATAGTCTCCACCGACCTCCATACACTGTTTTGCGCGATCCAAAAGCTTTTCGAAAGAGTGTTTCAAGTAATTGACCGGAACGTGCTTCAGGATGTCGGTACAAGCCTTTTGGATGCACTCTACGGACGCAAAGCGTTTTCCTTTCATGGCCAACTACAATTTTCCGAATAGGTAGAAGTCACAGGGAGCCATATTAGGCGAATACGGTGAGTGATTGATGATTAAAATGCGATTTCTAGTCAAAAAATCAGTCACAAGAGTGGATCGATCAGATGGTGCATTATCATCCAATAAGCACCAGCTTCCTCCTTCGCAGTATTCAGGCCGAATTCGACGTAAAAATAATTGAGCATCGACTTGATTTTTGACTTCTCCAAACATGATTTTTTGGAAGGTGGCTCGTCTGGGGCCTTCCATTCGGCACTTTGACGCTTGGTTTCGGATTCATATTGGAAACACCACGTTTCATTACCAGTTTCAATGTTGTGAAGGAAGTTCTCGTCTTTTCTCGCCTCTTTAATGATGTCTTTCGAATGTTGAATTCGGAGCAATTTTTGGTCATCAGTTAACTTGTGCCGAACAAAACGTGCACAGACCTTTCGTAAGCCCAAACGATCGGTTGAAATGCGATAAATCGATGTTTTGGAGATATTTAACTCCGATTTCATGAATTTCAACGATGATTTCGGCTCATTTTTGATAAATTCACGCACAATTTGGATGGAGTTTTCGGTGATCACTGATTTTGGGCGGTCCGTATGTTTATCGTTAGTTATGTCCTCACGACTATCTCTGAAACGGGTAAACCACGAGATAGAAAATCATCGCCATAAGCTTTTTTCATCAATTCAAATGTTTTGGTAAACGTTTTACCAATTTTAAAACAAAATTTGATATTAGCAGTTTGTTCGAAACTCAATTTTGTACCGATGACACAAACATACTGTCACTTTAGACGCAATAACTTCGCTTCCACTGAACTGAATCTCACCAAACTTTCACTGGAAGTCAGGGAGGAATAAAACATTCCAATGCACTATCTCATTCACAGATGGCGCCACAAAAAAAATTTTATGATAATAGTCTCGTTTATTTTGGACCGCACCTTGTATACGCATCTGAATCCCTGGTAACAAGGGTGCACAACTAGCGAGTATATAGCGTTTCATTTCAACGACGGTCTTTTTCAGCGTGCACATGGTCAGTCTCCCAGTCTCAGATGGAACACTGGGAAGATGGACGTTGAGAAGTTTGTCGGCGTTTTCATGGCACAGAAATCGATGATGGGAGCTTCGCGGGGGGTGTGGAGGTTTAGCAGCTACGCACACGGTGAACTTAGCTATTAGTATTACCACGTCTGCATGCAAGCCTTCCATGCTCCTCGGGAGACTCCGACACCGCAAGCCTCCAGTGTACTTGTGGTCATCTGAAATAGCTGAAGAGCTAAGTGAATATCCAAGTAGAGTAACATTTTACAAAATTCTACCCGATGGCTGATCTCGGTAATGAAACTAGAGTGAAGGTCTAGTTGCGGTCTCACTCATGTCCGACATTTTGGCCGAATAAACCTAGGTTGCAAGCAGCCACCAGCCGTAATAGACTTTTGAAATGTTTCATAAGACCCAAAATTTTGAGATATTACCACTTCTGACCTTTCCACAAAGTTTGAGCTTTGTAGCTGCTATAGTTTCTGGGGAAAATTGCTGTGATGCACGGATAGACGGACAAACGAGTAGACAGGATACGAAACCAGTCGGTCTCTGTAAAAAATTTTTTACAAAGATCTATGTTATAAAGTAAGGGCTGCAGCCTTAAGAAATGACAAACGTAAATTGATCAACGATACAGGACCTAAATGTGCTTCAATTATAAGGATATCATTCTATAAATTTAATACCCGTAGAAGCAGCAATATGCCGTAAGGAAGGTGGAAATGAAGAATGTATCGTTTAGTCCACAGGTTTTCTTTCCGTTTATCCACTTGTTTTCCTTATAACAGCCTCAACCATAAAAAAGAAGAAAAGACAGGAGTATGCTTCTGTTAGAAGGTGAATGAAATACAGACGATTGCGTAAGGCAACTAATCAACAAGCTTATGAAAATATTTCAATAATATATGTGTTGAATGATAGGTTTACAGGAAAATTTCTGTTACTCCAATTTAAGTAGGCATCATTTTGTTGCAGTATAGCATATATCATTTAGTGCACAGGGTCTCAAAGTTGTTCAAGTTACTCATCTCTTCTTTAATTTTCAAGCGATGAAAAATTATGAAAAATGTATCGCCTGGTTTGGCCAAAAGCGAATCTAGTAGGAAAACCCTGCAATGTTATTATAGTAGGGCAAATACGTACAAAATGACATATACCTACAAAAAGACATAGGCATCATAGTTCGAATACGGCAACCTTATGCGCCTAGCTGACTACCGCATCACATGACCTGGCGTTTAACAATCTGTAAGAACATGAGCGCACTCCTCTTGTTATTCGAGTGTCGTAAGTGATGACAAGTGTCAATACGTTACGAGTTTTTTTTTCTGTGCAATAAGTTTTTTGTGTAAATGGTAAGATTTCCACTATTTTTTCTGTTAGTGTTGCATTTATCTCAATCTTCGCTAATTTGTTATTGTACTTACACAATGTTTTCCATGGAAAAAAAATCCTTTTTGTATTTATTTTATAACTTTGAGTCTTTAAAGCGTCATAAAGAAAAAACAACATACACAGGCAACGGACATACTGACATAGGTATGTTATTTTGTCCAAAAGAGTTCAGTTAAGGAACTCAACATACCATACCAACATACCCCGAAAATATAAGCGTACGACTCATCGCGAATCCTGGAGGGCAGAATCAATGCAAAAAGCTATAAACGCAGTAAAAAAATATAAAAAAAAAATGGGCTAGTTATTGGCATCGAAAACATTGTGCCAAGCCACGCCCCGAAGGTGTGCTTCGTGTACTAAATAAATTTTGGAGTCGAGTTGGAAGGGTCTTGGATCTTGGAAAGCTACATACGATGTGGAAAAACAATGAGTGCAGCATTTAAAACTTCTTGAATCTGGATTGTTCAGATTGACGGGAACATCTGTCCAAGAATTAGCTTTTGAGATGGCTGAAAGAAATGTTTTCACCCACAGATTTAACCAACAAAAGAAAAAGGCTGGACAAGAATGGCTAGAAGGATTTTTAAAACAAAACAAATATATTTCTTTGCTCAAACCTGAAGCTACTTCGGCAACTGGCGCACAAAAGTTTAATCGGTCTTAAGTTCAAAAGTTTTTTGAGCTTTATGGAAGTTTGCCAGAGTCTGTTAAGCTTAGTCTACATCGCAATTATAATGCTGACGAGTCTGGCTAATCTACTGTGCAAAAACAACAAAAGATGTTGGCTACTACCTGAAGGAAGCAAGTTGGCATTGAAATCAGTACAGAGCGTGGCAAAAAACACTGTTGTTTGTTGTGTTAATGCTGTTGGTACGTACGAGGGCGGTCCGATAAGTATTTAGCCTCAGCGCCCGATGGCACCACTATTGCAAGAGAGATTAACTATCGTGTAGTACATTCTCACAGGCGGCTACTGTTAAAATTTTAGCCGAATCGGACTCTTAGTTTTGTTTTGAACGCGTGTGGAAACGGGCGTGTCTGTGGATTTTAGAAAAATGGAGAAAGAGTAATATCGGTTGGTGGTTCAATTTTTGTTTTTGGAAGGGAAATCACGCAGCGAAATCAAGGAGCGCTTGGATGCTGTGTACGGTGACTTTGTTCCTGCGATGGCGACCGGTTAAAAATTTGTTTGACGAAGTTCAAGTGGTCGCACGTCAGTTTTTGATAAGCCACGCCCAAGTACCCCGAAAACGGTTACCACGAAGGATAACGTGACAAAAATCCACGAGCTTATATTGGCATAACCCCGATTTAAGGTGCGCGAGATTCCTGAGACAGTAGGCATATCCTGTATGAAATTTTGGGTATGAGAAAGCTGTCGGTGCGATGGGTGCCACGTTTGCTCAGTCCGAACAACAAACGCAACCGTGCGACCACTTCAGAGCAGTGTTTAACGTTGCGTCGTTTCGTGACCGTCGACGAAACATGGATCCACTGGTACACCCCAGAGACCAAGGAGCAGTCGAAACAGTGGACTTTGCCCGGCGAGCGAGCTTCGAAGAAGGCAAAGACTGTCTTATCAGCCGGAAAGGTGATGGTCACCATTTTCTGGGATTCACAAGGTGTGATCTTCATCGACTACTTGGAGAAGGGCAAAACAGTCACAGGGCTCTACTATGCCGAATTATTGGGTCGATTTGATGCTGAATTACAGAAAAACGGCCCCATTTGGCGTAGAAGAAATGATTCCATCATGACAACGCACCGGCTCCCACCTCCACCGTAGCTACGGCTAAATTGGTCGAATTGGGCTACGTACTGCTAGCCCATCCATCCCATTCTCCAGATTTGGCCCCGTGTGACTTATTTTTGTTTCCAAACTTGCAAAAGTCACTCGCCGGGCAGAAATTTGAATTGAATGAGGAGGTCATCGCCGCCTACTTTGCAGACCTCGAGAAAACGTATTTTTCAGACGGATTAAAGAAGTTGGAGAATTGCTGGGTCAATTGTATCGAGCTAAGAGGAAAATCGCCACTTTTGCTCTAAACGTGGGTAAAAGTGATTTTTTTCTAAGTTTTTATGATTTGGTCCGGAATTTCCTAGTCAGCTTTTAATTGCGCGTTTTTAAGGTATTGTACTACGTACAAAACCCTATTGAAATCGGTTTTGTCCATCCGTCTATCTTCTATGTGCCACAGCAGTTTTTCTCCGAAATTATAGCAACTACAAACATCAAACTTGGTACGTAGATCAGAAGTAGATGACCTCTTAAAAATTTTCAACAGTTGTTGAGGGGGGTCCCCCCATATTAGAAGTGGAGATATACAACTTTTTTTACTGAAGGTAATTTGTGGGACATTAAATCAAAGACCTTGATGGGGAGGTTCTGAATCAAGTCTTCAAATAGTGTTACTAGCTTTGAGGAGCGCCTAGGAAGGGAAAATGTAAAAAAATGTGTGTGTGTGTGCCCCCTCGCGATTGTACACTTTTGATCCGAAAAATTAAAAAAAAAAACATGGAGGTAGATACTGATGAGTACAACATCAACAAATTGCTGATTTTAAAATTTCACATTTTTCCCCTTAAAATTGTATTTAAATTTAATGAAATTCAATATTTAGGTAGGTTTGTAGAAGATCGTTATCTGTAAGTTTCAAGAAAATCGAATCATATTTATGGAAGTTATAGCAATTTGAATTTTTTCTGATTACAAAAACAGCACACGATGTCGCTATGCTATGGACTTTACATCGAATCAGACACTGCAGTTAATTTGATCTTTAATTTTAAGGAGACCAAATTAATTGCGGTGTCTGATAAATATTGCATCAAAATGGCGGCTGTTGCAAATGGAGTAACAATGATTTTTCTTTTAAACACGTACAGGGTGCGTCAGCAATATCCAAAAAGAATAGTAATAGTAATTATTTATTACTTACAAACTAACATTTACCATAAAATCCATTATATCTTAATTTTAAGGTATTCTCCTTAATTTATAACTCAATGTAACCCCCGCTTGCTTCAATCACCACTCCAATTTTCCGCCTGAATCGCGAGCATGCCTTCTTTAACTGCTCTCGTTGTAAATTGATGAATGCTACTTTAACAGCGGCCTGTAGGGATGCCACATTAGGATGTCTGGACTTGTTAGCAACCTGGTCAGTAACCCACCACACGTAATAGCCCAGGGGGTTTAAATCTGGGAGTTGGGTGGGGAAGTCGGGATGAGACCCATTCTTCAGTGAACACAGAAGCAAGTGCTAGCGGGCAATTCTTTTTGTTTCAGTAGCCTCGGGCAGAATCTGTCGCATTTTTATTACGTAGGAGGTGTACCTCGGGTCCTCTTCGGCGATTCGACGCATAGAAGCTTCACTTACACCCAAGATGGCCAATATTTTTCTTAGTGAGCTCCCTGGATCCTCCGAAATGAGATCTAGGGCCCTTCGAACAACTTTCGGGGTTCTTGCCGTCAACAAACAAGCGTCGTGGAAAACTCAGCAAGAAAGTTTTTGTTCTTTACGATAATGCTCGCCTACACACGCTAATCGTACCCAAGAGATCTTGGATGGGAAGTTTTTAATCATCCGCCGTGCATCCCGGAATCGGCAGGACCTGTTCTTAGCGATAGAGAAGTGGCTCGCTATGCAACGCTTTGACACTGACGCTGAACTGCATACCGGTGTAAACCAGTAGTTGAACTCGCAGGCGGCAAATTTCTATAGAGAGGGTATAGAAAAGCTTTTACCGCACTACGATAACTGCCTTGATTTAAATGGTGGTTATATAGAAAAGTCGCTTAAGAGTTTACCTTCAAAATGCATATAATAAAAAAGGTTTTTTTTCAGTTAGTTTATTTTTTATTTCAAAACGTCTTTTACTTTCTGGACATAGCCTCGTTATGTGTTTTTCGTTTTTGTGTTTTGATATTTTTTAGTATTGAAAGACCACGTCTGAACAAATGTCTATCGTTATTCATTTATATAAGATGAAGTTAATTTTCCGATATTGTTACGAAACAGTGAAAGAAAATTTCATGCTAGTACTGCAAGGATAACTGATACGACATGTTCGAATGTTTTATTTTTGTGACTTGAAGCTATCGGATAACTAAAACTCCAGTTGCAACATTGCAAATCAAGTGATAGGCGAATAAAAGAATTATACCCTTTGAAATGCTAGCTAACTAATGTTTATAGCAGCATTGTCTTTGGACGTGCGAGAAAATGACGCGTGGAGGAAGATTAGATTCATTGATCAGAGAGTACACTCATGTGAATAAGTTGAGTATGTTTACATATAAATGGAGATTTACTATCGAGACGAGACAATAGCTTTTTGCTTGGCTTATATGGAGTGAGTATATGTATGAAAAAGTTTCGTTTGCAGTATAAATCTACCAGTTCATTCAATACGGGAAAAACTTTCTACAAAAAGTTTTATATGTCAACTTGGTGAACATTTCCACTGCGGCTAGTACATATTGTTGAAACTAGCTTTATAATTTTTAGACATGTCGAGTAGGAAGGAATCAGGATTGAAGATATATATATATATATATATATATATATATATATATATATATATATATATATATATAATATATGCATATATATATATAATATAAATATATATATATATATATATATATATATATATATATACACACATATATATATATATATACAATAATGCAGTAGAAGAAATTAAACTGAATTAAAAAATATCGGCAAGTGAGTAGCATATGACCAGCCAATTAGGTGCAGTGCTATTTCGGCAAGTTATAGAGTTAGTACTGTTTTCAAAAATTTAGTAGTCCAGGAGGATGCGCCCGAATTCTGAGAGAGTGCTGAGCACTTATCGGTTAAAGTGATAAAATTTTATCCCCATGAAGATCCATTTCTGAAATTTCCTTTCTGCAAAAATTATAAGCTGACAATGTAACCCGTACATATTCTGGGCCAGGGTCGGTTAGCCGACCTTTAAACAGACGTGAAATGTCTAGAGCGCAAAAATTTTTGCACAAATAAATTTTTTTTCTGTAGATGGTTAGATTTTTTTTTGTTATATGTATGCTTTTGATTTTTCGCAGCCTTGCAAGGGACAATAACTCTTAGGTCTTAGCCCTTCACTTCCCAAAATTCTCTTTTCATGGCAACATTTCTCCACTCCTTCATTTTAATGTTTTTTTCGTATAAAAATTATTTTTTTACGTATTGCAACGAAAGGACTGCGCTTCTTAATTCTTGTCGAAAATTTAAAAATAATATATAATAAAGTTAAAAAATATATTTCCTTAAGAGTAAAACGATCTGATTAGATATTTTTGAAATATTTTGATGGATGAGTTTCCGGACATCGGATTTTTAGTAGGTAATGGAGGAAGAGGATTCTCCGTTCGAAACATCGAATCCAATGACATATGAGGAGTTCGAGAAAATGAAAAACGACATGGCGTCCATCAGCAACATTAATCGTATTAAGGTTGCCGTCGAAAGAGTCTAGCGTCTCATACGTACCGCAACCGCTCGTTGCCTTTCCGTCAGGTGCTGCGCCGACAACGCATCACAATACGGAAGAATGAACATCGATATTGCCCACAACACGTATTAGTAGCCGCTCACTCACCGTTCATGAAGTTGGTAAGATGCTACCCGATTTTGACCCATACTACGAGCTGTCACTTACCTCGGCTCAATTTGTAAGTCGGATCAACATGCTGCTAGACATATTCGACTGGGACGACCAGATGTTGCTTCTCGCCGCACTGTCAAAGTTTAAAGGAGCAGCAAAATCATGTGAGACCACGGATGACTGTCAAAACAGCCATCCGCGGCCGCACATTTCATGGGAAACGCTCGCACGCGATTTGGAACAAAATTTCCCAAACGACGTAAACGAGAGTGCCATCCATGAGAAGCTGATAACAATGACCAGAAAATCGGGGGAATCTATCGAGTCGTTTTTCATCGCATGTGCGCGATTGCTTGAAGAGACGGCGTTCATGAAAGGACAACCTCGATACATTCGAACCAACGTCGGTCATAGCGCTTTGCAAAATGCGCTAACGTGTTTGGAGTTTACAACGACAGCAGAATTATTCGAAGCCATCCGCCGATTTTTCGCAAACCGCCCAAAGCAACTCAATGAACCACGTGAAAGTGTAAGTGTAGCAAACCGTACCAGAGGCAACTCCTTTCTGATCCCGAAAACAAGTGCCGACTCGAATAGTGTAAAGACAATGACCAAAGACAGCCATGTACATGTTTCAATTGTTTTCTTCCAAGACACTTGTCCATGAATTGCTCGAAACCTCAATTTATGTACGCACGTAGGACACCAATCGACATCATGACCCAGTAATAAACCCGGTCAAAGCAGTCTTTAGATTTTTGAAACCGAACGTTTAGACAAGACCAACCGAAAAAAAATTAAAGTAAACAATAAAGAAACTGTAGCTTTCATCGATACATGCAGTAATCATACGCTTGTTCGGAAAGTATTTGTGGAAAGCCTTACGGATGTTTCGCCGCAGGAATGTAAAACATATTTGAAGGGGTTTGCGTGACATTCGACAATGAATCGATTGAGACAAACATGTTGATCGTGAACAATGATCTTAATTGCGAGAATGTACTCTTGGGTAGTGACGTTTTGTGCGGAAACGGAAAACGTTTGATAATAGAAGGTGGAACCTGTCGTATGGAAAGAATCGTGGACTAAGACAAAGTGTAAGTTGGTGACTGTGTATCTAACACGGACAAAAATACATAAAAGTCAGTGTTAATCGACTATAGAGAATGTTTCGCGAATGACTTATCGGAGCTCTGAAAGTGTTCTTTAAAGAAATTCCGCATAAATTTGGCAACAGATAAACCAGTCAACCTAAAACCTTGCCGTGTTCCATTCGCGGAAAGATCATTAATAGTATCGTTGAAGATCTGCTCGAACATAAAATAATCTGCGCGTCTAATTCTCCATACTTAAAGATTCAACTGCAATATCGTTCATCGTTCCGGATTGAAGATGGCTCACACCGACGCGCGCAGCCGAGCTCCGGTATGACCAGAGAGAAGGATATGGAAACAGTCGGTTTCATACTTACTGTCTCGATCGGTCAACAAAACTGGCTTCTGACGATGCAACTTCAGGACAAAACCCAGAAAAATATAATTGTCGTCATAAAGGGAGACAGCACGTCAGCACAAGAAAAACAACTGAAGTTAGAGTCTTCATCGTGTCGTCGACAAGGAGTTACGTTTTGTCGTTCCAAAAGGAGTACGTTGGAAGATTGTGCAGTCATACCACGATGACGTAGACCATTTCGCATTGGAAAAAACGATAAGCCGAGTAAAAGAAAATTTCTAGTTTCCACATATGCGAAAATGTGTGAAGCCGAAATGGAGCCCATTCCATTCAAACGACTTTACTTGGATTATCTAGGACCATTTTTGCGAAGCCGCTCTGGTAATTCGTACCTTTTGGTAATCTCCAACGCTTTCACCAAACATATCGTCATAAAAGCTGTTAAAAATACGAAAATTATTACGATGTTTAAACGAAATGATGACGTATTATGGACTTCCCTCTTGCATCATCACCGACCGGGCCTCTGTGTTTACAGCGAAATCATTTGCTCGATATTGTTCTGAAAACAAGATTCAACACATCAAAAACGCAATTCGTACCCCTCGAGCCAATGGGCAAGTGGAGCGAGCGCATCAATCGGTACTCAATTATTTACGCATTCGGATTGGAAACAATAATTGTTGGGACGAGGAAATGCGCGAACTTCAGTGGGTTATTAACACCCAGAAAAATGATACGATCGGGTATAGTCGTAACGAGATTGTGTTCGATTTCCGGCTGAATGACATTCTCCCGAATGGTCTGTTTATCTGCACTACAACAAAACGTTGGAGATACGATCGATACAAATATGAGGGAAAGAAGAGACGCTGCTATGGCTAACATCTCAAGGGAACGCGAAAAATGGAAAAGACGGTTTGATCAACGACACGCTGCTTCCACCGTCTACGCTGTTGATGATTTGGTTCTGTTGGAATACGAGCCGCCTGCACAGGACGTTCACGAAAATTAGCGCCGATGTGCAAAGGCCCATTTGTTGTTCAAAAATGTCTCGGTAACGACCGATATTTAGTGAAGACATTGCTTGGATTGAAGGGCAACAGTCGACGAAATTTTAGTTCAGTGTTTACGTCGGAGAAAATGAAACCCTGGTGTAAATCGGCACCGGAGTTAGATGACATCAGCAACGCCTCAACGAGCGACTCGAGTGACAGCGAAGATGAATACGGCGAAGTCGAGGACGGTTCTGAAACACGAGTGGCCGAGCTGTGAGACGCGAGCAACAAGATTCGAGAGATAGTTAGTTGATTGTAATCATTCAATCGGGACGCCTCGTACTTAATAAATAATATTGAATAAGCAATTTCGGTGTCGACTTTAATTTCATTGTTTCGGTACCATCTCTGACACATTATTGGGGAGAATAAGTCAAAAATTGTTACCAATATCAGCTGGGAAAGATCGAGGACGTCTGTTTAGTGAAAGAAATGGTGACATGGCAGTTTATAACGTAACTTATAGCGGGAATATTGGAGTCACCAAAAAAGCAATTGAATTGGCGTATGTGTGTTACTATTGAGAAGAAAGGGTTTCCCAATAAGAGATGTTATTTTGCATACCCCGCTATTTCGGTAGATGTCACTTTTGAAGGTGTCATTCTTTGATATTTGACAAGTAGAAACTACGCCGTTCATAAAAATGGAACGATACACGCTTCAACAACGCATTGAAATTATTAAAATTCACTATAAGTATGGTGAAAATTTGGCAGAGAGGGTTCGTAAAACTCGAACATTTTTGGGCCGTCGTGAAGCATCTTGTCGGACCGCAATACGGAAATTGGTGGAAAAATTCGAGCTGTTGGGACAACTTAGTGATGTGAACAATAAAACCCGTGCACTCAAGAACAGCCGAAAATATTGCTGCTGTAGCCGAAAGTGTTGAAGAAGCCCCAGGTTTGTCCATTCCTCGTCGTTCTTTGGAATTAGGCATTCCACAAACGTCATTACACCGTATTTTGCATAAAGATTTGGGTCTTAAGGTTTAGTTAACACAAGAACTCAAGCCGATCGATCATCAACAATGTCGTGTCTTTGCTGATTGGATGCTTGAAATGCATGAAAATGATCCGGAATTCCATCGAAAAATCATCTTGAGTGATGAGGCCCATTTCCACTTCGATGGCTTCGTCAAGAGTTATTGTTGAATTGTCAAGAGTTATGATTGAAAAGCCTCCCTATTCTCAACGTGTGGCTGTTTGGTGCGGTTTATGGTCCGGCGGGCTCATTGGACCTTACTTTTTCGAAAATGAGGCTGGAGCAACAGCTATGGTGAATGTGTTGCGCTATCGAGGAATGATTAAGAATTTTTTCTGGCCGGAATTGGATGGTATTGATCTGGACAACGTTTACTTTCCACAAGACGACGCTACGTGCCACACAAGCAACGAAACCATTGATCTTTTACGGGAAAAGTTTCCGGACCGTGTTATCTCTCGAAGAGGTGATCACAATTGGCCACCGAGATCTTGTGATTTAACACCTAGCGACTTCTTCCTTTGGGGCCACGTAAAAGAGAAGGTCTACGCCAACAGCCCAGCGTCGATTTAAGACCTCAAAGATGGAATTCGTGAGGCTATCGAGGATATAGGGCAGCCACTTTGCGATTTGGTTATGGAATGTTTCATGAAGAGGATATGGTCCTGTAAGCGTGGTTGTGGTGGTCATTTGCCTGATGTTATTTCCCACTATTAACGGCATACCTTCCTCTTTAAAATGAAATAAACATCTGATCATTTATATTAAAAAATGGCAATTTTCTTTTAATATCAAAATAACACCTCTTATTGGAAAACCCTTTAGCTAGCCTACCAGCAGCCGCAAAATTAGTACTGTCCTGTGGCCGCGCTGTTGATGGTCATGATACTGCTCGGTGTCAATCATCAAGACTGCGCGACTTCGGGCCGTTGCGTGGCCGACTCGTCGAGTGAAACGATACTAGATGAAAATTATTACGAATATTTACACCAGTAATTGTAGAGTTATGTTAAACATCTTAAAATTTCAGCGTAAATTTGTGGTGGACTGTAAACATACTAAGAAATTAACAAGGAAAATTCAAAGGCTTTCTTCAAACGCTCATTCCATTTTCCATTAAAATATTCATCTCAATTCGAAGCAATAAAATTCAACGACATTGAAACAAAATGCGTGTGTGTTTGAATATCTAATCAATTACGCTTTTTCCTTATCATGAAAAATTTAAATTTCTCATCGTTCAATAGGAAATTCTTTTGACTATTTCATAGATAACCCACATACGGATTTCTTTATATCATTCGAACTTGAAATTTAATCTATCCAACAAACCTGCTAGGTACTGTCGCTACGCACTATTCAGAAGAAAAGTCGAACAACAAAACACCCATTAGAGTGAGGGAAAACTCGTAGAAGTGTACGCTCAATGGTTTCGTCACCCGGCCTTTTCGACCTTTACCTCATGAAAATTCTATTGAATGACTTACCTACACATCACCATTGGTATTTCGACTCCAGTGCGGATTTCCTTGGCATTTTTCTTAAAAAATATCTATTCGTAAACGATTGTTTACATCCATTTTGATCGCATATATAAAGTAGAGAGGCAAAGTCAAGCAGGTGAAAGCATTCAACCGGCAAAAATGTGAAGCGAAAATTGAATGACAACACAACAACGAGCAGAAGAAAGAAAATCCGCCACCGAAGACACGTAAAATCCTAAAATCGATGTTTCGAGTTTGGCTTGATATTCCGTAATTGTTCCCATCGGTTAAGTAAATTAGGCCAAACATCGAATAGTACGGAGATTTGCGTGCTTCGTACCTGTTGTTAGTTGTCCCCACTATCACATTCACCTGGATGCCATGAGAACGGAGAAAACCATGAAAAACTTCTCGACGTGTGTTTTGCCGCTACAATTTTCTGGTTCGATGAAAGAAAACTCGGTATTGGATGGTTTTTGCCGGCCCCAAATGGATTCTCGCTAAGCCTGCAAACATGACGAGAAGCTTCGCAACGACGTGGTGGAGGAAGAACTCGAGTATTCCTATTATGCTCGTGTTCATTGCTATGCTACCTGGCGACCTGTACCCCGTTCGACCTTTCATCATGCTTAACATTGGATGAGCTCTTACCGCGCCATGACACGAACTATGAGTTCTTGGTTGCGCTATCGGAAGAAGCGACCGTGCAAATGTGTCCACGGAAGTGGAAGAACATAAGTGAGCATGTGGAGCCAACATGCGAGTACGAGATAAGCAGCAAAGTAATTGTGGTGTGTCTTTCTGGTTGAGTGTCTGTACCACTTAGTCGATAAACATTCATTTTTAAGGACGGCAAATTTGTAAACATGTTACGGCGAAATCAAGGATCTTCCCTAATTGAATAGAACTGCCACCCAACCCTTGCTAGGCTAACCCATTTCTTCGGGGGTGTGGGCTGCTTTTATGGCCGCACAACTAACCCAAATCCACTTGATGCCATCATCGTCCCACCGCCAAGCCATTACCTCGAGGCATCTTTCATCTCAACGTGCCGTACGTTGTCTACCTATGAAAGATACATTTTATGTTTCGCACATGACAACGAAAAATTGGAAAATTTATTTCACTTTAGCGACAAATTTCGACCGTTTCCCACAACACGGACATGACGCCACCAGGGCACGAAACGAAAGAGTAATATTACTAACGCGGCAGATATCCTGGCATTGCCGATGAAAGGCCGCGCATTAAAAATCCAAAAAACCGAGCATGTCATAAAGGACACCTGCAATGTTTCTTTTAACAAGTTCCTTTTCCATTCGGAGACATGTCTTATGTTTACAACGCTCGTATGTTGTTTTAAGGAGCAATTTATGTGCGTTTACTATTGTGCCGAAAGCCATAAGGAGCGCGCGTAATGGAACAGGACGGGATCGAGCGAAGATGTGTGGTCCATGCGTGATGCTGGGAATCTGCTTAATAAGTTCGCGGCACGCAGAAGAACAAGAACATAAACATACGGTCGATTTGAGAGCCATGTAGCAGCGAAACGGAAATGAGATGCTAAATAAAAGTGAATTGCATTGTTTAGGCTTGAAATTTCGAGGTGAGTGAGTGCATTTGGATGTGGGCAGCGATAAAATGAAAACTCGAATAAATATAAACAGGTGAGGTTGCCGAGAGGTGTTTGTTTACACTCCGTCCTACGTTTGTGGTGAGGCAATGTTGAACTTGTCTTCGGCGCAGCACATACTCCAATCAGACTAGTTTTACTGGATGGTGGTCTTTCCCTATCGAGATGGAAAGCTGAGAAACTAGAAAGACTAATCAGTTTGCTGGCTTTATAGGTGCATGTATAAATAAGAGATTAATTTCTTGACTGTAGACATATGTACATCTAGTCGATGGTGCTCCGGGCGGTGTTGAGGATTGTGTGATGTCATGTGGTTTCAGGTCACTTATCACAGAAAATCTGATTCCTAACATACTAAAGTATATGTATGTATAGTCTGTAATTTGAGGAAGGAGTTATCATCTTACTATGAAAGTCCAATTATTACAAGTTTCAACATAATTATGGCATATAAGAGAACTATTTGTCAAATAATATAGTGTATTTTAATAGATACGAGGGTCATTCATCAAGTACTTAGCCTGCAGAAGAAAAACGAAAATTTTGGAAAGGTGGCAATTTATTTTTCCACATAATCTCCTTCAAGCTCAATACACTTGGCCCAGCGATGGTCTAACTTTTTCAACCCGTCCAAAAAATACATTTTTTCGAGGGCTGCAAAATAGGCCTCCGTGGGGGCGATGACCTCCTCATTCGACCCAAATCTATTCCCGGCGAGTGATTTTTTCAGATTTGGAAACAAAAAGTAGTCACAGGGAGCCAAATATGGAGAGTACGGTGGATGGGGCAGCAATTCGTAGCGCAATTCGACCAATTTGGCCATGGCGACGGTGTGATCCGGCGCGTTGTCGTGGTGGAACAGCACTTTTTCCTTCCCCAAGCGGGACCGCTTTTTCTTCAATTTGACGTCAAATCGGCCCAATAAGTCTGCATAGTAGCGCCCCGTGATTGATTTACCCTTCTCGAGGTAATCGATGTGGAACACACCTTGAGAATCCCAGAAAACGGTGGCCATCACCTTTCCGGCCGATCGAACAGTCTTCCCCTTCTACGGAGCACGTTCGCCGGGTGAACTCCACTGTTTCGACTGTTCCTTGGTCTCTGTGAATCCATGTTTCGTCGACGGTCACAAAACGACACAAGAACTCCGCCGGATTGCGCTGAAACCGCCAAACACGCCGTCGATGTGGTCTTACGGTTACGTTTGTTTTCCGGGGTGAGCAAACGCGGCACCCATCGCGCTAACAGCTTTCTCATGCCCAGTTCTTCGTGTAGAATATGATGCACCGTTCCTTTTGCGATGCCCACAGTCTCAGCTATCTCGCGAATCTTCAATCGACAGTCTGCCAGCACGAGATCGTGGATTTTTTTAACGCTTTCCTCCGTAGCAGCCGTTTTCGGGGCACCTGGGTGCGGTTCGTCAAAAACCGACGTGCGGCCACGAACAAACTCGTTGAACCAATTCTTGACGGTCACCATCGAAGGAGAAGAGTCACCGTACACAGCATCCAAGCGATCTTTGATTTCGCTGCGCGTTTTCCCTTCCAAAAACAAGAATCTAATCACAGAACGATATTGTTCTTTTTCCATTTTTGTCCAACCGACCGACACACTCGCTTCCAAAGGCTATCAAAACAAATCTAATGAAGGGAATTGACTGAAACTTTGACAGCAGGCTACTAAAAGAACGTACTGCACGATGGTAAATACCAGCTCTATCGGGCGGTGAGTCTAAGTACTTGTTGAATGACCCTCGTAAATCCATAATATGATTCCATTTCAGTATAAGAGGTTTCAGATCCATCTTTTGGAATTTCAGAAAGAAGCTATGTGATGACAAGCTGAATGTAAATTCGGGACGAAATGAAAATGCCACATTTAGCAATCGATGGCCGGAAGGTAAGTGTCAGAGTATAACAATTGTTTTATTGAAGAATATTGTGAAGGTTAAACAATGTGGAGAGTTTTCTGAAAATCTATTACTGTAACACTTCAACTCATTAAGTTAACTGAAATTAAAATAATTAAAGTTCAGTTAAAGGAAAATGATTTCGAAATTCAAAACTTACACGAAAATAATAATTCAAACTGTCAGTACAACTGAGTTCCCATTGCGCAACAACATTTCTTGATTTTCAGGCCGCAAATCGCTTTGGTCAAGCGATCGGCTAAGTTTTCACGTGATCCAACGAGTTCAACCCGAATTGTCTTATCTTGAATCTGGTGTTTAACGAAGGGGTTTCTTACGTTAATGTGTTTTATTCGTGCACTAAAGAGGAATCGTTTCCAATAGCCATGATGTTCTAGACTATCTCAGGCAATGGTCGATCTGTTGACTTTTTCCAGTTGATGCTAGAGTTGGCGAAGCCAGATTGCTTCTTGGGTCGCAGCGGACAAAGCCATTTACTCGGCTCCTATTAACGATAGCGCCACGGTGGGTTGTCGTTTGCTCACCCACAAAATGGCACTACAACTGACTACGAAAATATATCCAGTCCATGACTGCTGAGAATCTATTTCAGATGCCCAACCCGCATTCGAATATCTTTTGAGTCCGCTGTCTGAGAATCGATATAAAAATTTGTAGTAATCGAGTAGTCACACAAGCAAACTGCTCGAAAACCTTCTAAGCCCTTATCCGAAATTTTAATTGCAGATTTAGAAAAAAAAGATTTCATTACTACCATTCATAATTGTAATTTATAAAATTGTTTTTTTTTTTTATTATTAAATGTAATTGTATATCAATTTTCCTTTATGTTAAATTTAAACGTTTCCCTTTAATTTTATTCTTCATGAGATTTAACTTTTATTATTATTTAAAATCTTTTCATTTTTCTTTACTTCAGTTAATTTTTTGAAAAATTTTAAATCTGCAAATTAAAATTTCGGACATGAGAGCACTGATTTAGTGCATCCTAACGGTGTATTGCATTACCGAATGCAATCTAACTCGGCTGAGCGAGCAGCTGATTCGATTTACCGTGGCGACACGGGGGAAGAAAAAGAAATGTTTTGGACGAAGGGCAGTCCACGGGAGATCGTGAAGAACCACGGAGAAATTGGCGAAATTTTAGCCGAGGATACTCTTTTGGTTGATTTGAGAAGCTTTGTCGCCACTTGGATCGGTGCCGTGTGAAGTTATTAACATCGCGTCTTAGTTAATACTTGTTGGGAAGTTCACCCTTTTGTAATTCGATAAGTTTTGTCGCCATTTAGGTGTTTCCGTTCAAGTCGAATTGTCGGCTCACTGCTAAAAATCACGTTAGCTCTTGTTCCGAAACTTCGCGTGTTCCACAACATAGGCTGTCAGCAGAGTTTATGAGAGATCTTCTAATCAGCATTCATCGTGCGAGTGTTTTTATTGCATCACATTCTTTGCTTGATCGGGAATACCGCAGATTCACTTAACCTAAACGTGAAATGAGTGGAATTAACCTCATCGATATCGCGGGACGGAAAAATTTCAAGGTTAGTTCACGAATGCAGCAGTACAGGTGACGAATCAAAACGTGGGTTGAAGTCGTTGGATAGACGGCAGATTGCTGGTCAGTAGGGCGAAACAGCTCAAGTTGTTTTGCAGTCGCGAGTCATCGCTTACGTCGCTGTCTATTTCGCTACAACTCTGCGGTGTTCTACTATTGAGCTCTCGTTCCCGTCTCAATCGCATCCTCGCAAAAAAACAAAACTGTGTCAACTTGGACATATTTGATACCTCAATTTTTGGAAAACCCGGCCCACAGTAGTACTATTATGATCAGTCTGGAGTTTATGTTAGCAAAAAACAAATTATACAATTCATTCTGCGAATCGCTCTCCTCAAAGTCCTTTAATTTACCCTTGGCTCGCTACACATTCGCTTCCGAATCTATGAGGATGTTTTCGGTCTTAGCATAAGAATCGGACGATATAGACAATGGGCTTTTTCACAAGGGAATGGTACTCACCCATAGTAAAACAGGTTTCGCGCTTACGCCCTTATGTTTACACGTTGCATAGTTCACCCAAGCTATTTTTGTATACGATACACGTATTGCGAGTGCATGTGTCAAAAGGATCATTTGATCGTTAAACATCGTGCGGACAATGGGGAGCGAAGACAGAGAGATGAGCGATTGAGAATTGATGTTTTAGCCTTGAATTGTGCACGAGGTAATAAAAACTGGAATGAAAAATGTATTTTATGATTGTTAAAATTAGTCGATGCAAACTTCTATTGGATTTATTTGAATTTTTCGTGTTTTTACGCTTTCTGAAAAATATATTCCAAATGTGAATATCTTTTTTAGTCGCATATTTTTCTTAATGTGTTGTAAACTTGCTTATTATAATGTGATTCTATGAAGATTATGCGGACTGTTAATTTTCTATGGATTTACAATAGGCAATTTAACTTTATTGAAATCGTGATATTCGTCGTGTAGTTTCCTGAAATTTAACATGGCCTCCGCTTTTATAAATTTATTAAATAACGCGTAGCTTCTCGCGTCCACGCATCCATTTTTGCACGCAAATTAAAGAAAGGCAATGGTTTCATGACGACTACCTTCTTCACCGAATGTTCAATTCGGAATGATTACCGGCGTTTGTATAAAATTTCCCCCACCAAATGATCAACAAAATGCGTTTGTGTATATGTGTTACGCTCGTTCATCCAAAAAAGTTTGGCGTCTTTTTACCATCAGGTTCCGTCAATGCCTCTCAATCTTCTTGCCCATATAACCTGTTTAACGCTCACTTTTAACGCTGCGTCTTGAAAATCTCAATAAATTCAAAGCGAACGATCTACTTTGTGCAAGTAGGAACCTACTGGAACAAAAAGACGGATATCATCTCATAAATGCAGTCAATTTGGAGTATTATCTACCAGGTCAGACAGTTTTCAATAAATATTACTAACGCAATATCCTCCTTTATAAGGATGCCAACATTTTCGTCAGCTCGAAATAATTTATGTCTGACTGTCTCCATTACCAGATGATACATCTAGGTCTCATTAATTTATTCCGCATTTTTTACACAAAAGTGTCTCCTTAATTTACCCCTGGAATGTGATAAAAATTCTTACTCTTTAAAGCAAATTGATTTATAGTTGCAAGCGAACGTAAAAATGCTCGAAGTGGTTTTGTTACCTTACCGGATGTTAAACCTAATGTATTTCTTTCACTACACATACAATTTTCTTCTTTCGATTTTAGGATAAAGTTCATTTAATGTGTAAATTATATATAAATACTTCTCTATCTATGAAAATGGATGAACACAATTCATTATTAAATTTATACCTTCGGTCTTTCTATTTCTTTCAACTTGACCGGGTATAGGACTCCTTCTAGAATGGGCTAACCATCGGGCGCGCTCTTTCCTTTTTTTGCTTAACAGGGGTTTTTGCCGAATAAGGTGGCCTTCCGCTCCCGTGCCTATTTATGGCATATGTGATTCCCTCACATAATACTATGACATAAATTTAAATTTGCTACGTTTATATTTTTCATTTAAAGGAAAAATTCGTTCAAATTATGTTTGTATGAGTATTTCACTTAAATGAAAAATATGGCCACGCTTCCATTTGGATTTTGATCCAGTTGGGAGGCTGCGAGGGGGCACCGCTACCATTTGAATGCCCAACTGTTATTTGTGGGCCATAAGTCTCATCGGTAACAACTAAGTCATCTTAAGTCTGTCTGTTTTCTCCAGGCCCAGTTTGCCGTTTGAGTCAACAATTTGCTTTGACCCTTAGTAGGTTACCTCTTTCTCGACTTCGATCGATATTTTTTTGACCCTCGAAATTCGTGGATGCGAACTTTTTTTGTAGTGGGTCCTTGTACTGGGGGGAAGAATCTGCCCCACGGGCATTCACGCGTCCTCAGAAAAGGCCAATCTCGGCGGATCTTACCATTCTCTTTCGCCGAGACAGCAGACCATCGCTGCAGTCCTGAACGAAAACTTAATCTACTTAATTCACTACAAATTTTGCATTAATCGTTCCCATGAGAAACCTGATTTTTTTTTATTGGGAGGTAAAGGCTATTTACTCCCTGAGTGTGGGACTCCTAAGCGCACCAGGTACTTTGGACTACCCACTAAACACCTCACCTGCCAGCCTGGAATTTTTTCGCCATAGAAGAATCCATAATTCTCTTTTTTTAGCGGGAAGGAAAGGGGGAGAAGAGATTACTAGAAAAGAGATCCCCTGCCCACGACGCCTGCTGACGCTCAAGTATGCTTTTTTTTCCTACTGGACCGCATGTACAAATGTTAATGTGCGGCGCAGTTCCATTTATCACCGGACGTAAGCATCTTTCCGATTAAAGTGTCCGGGGAGAGCACGCCAACTTCATTGAAGAGGTCAATTAGATTCCAATGTATATCAATCAATATGGTGGTAGCGGTGTTCAGAAAGTTATCCACAAAGCCATCCAACACATTTCGCAACAAGAACAAACGCCAAGCGAGTGGAGTTAATCAATTATGTTCCCTATCCACAAAACAGGTGATAAGCTACAGTGCGAAAATTATGGAGGCATATCACTACTTTGTACGGCGTACAAAGTATTTTCCGAGATTATAGAAAATAAAATCAGATCATACGCCAACAGTATTATTGGGGAGTATCTAGGTGGCTCGTTGGGCTACAAGTCAATGAGAATAAAACAAAGAAGGAAAAATACCTCAAATACACAAAATATCACACTTGCGAATATAGTACAGAGAATGTAGGCGAATTTATATATTTTGGTGGAAAAAAAACGAGAGCCGGTAATGAAAATCGAAAAATACAGCTCGCAAACAAAATTTTTTATTCAATTTTGACGATTTCGAAAACCAGCGGCTAATACAGGAAAACAAAGCTCCAAGTATACAAATCTGTGATAAGACCTGTGCTATAGCTATAGGTGTGAAACATGGAGCCTAACCCAAGCATCCACAAACATATTGAACGCCTTCGAGCGTCGGGTCCTGAGGCGAATAATTGGAGCAAAGCTAGACGGGGAGACAAACTCGATCCAACCATGAGCTGTATACAATTTTTGACAAGCCGGAGGTGTCAACCATTGTAAGACTGCGGAAGCTGCAATGGACTGGACACATGAATCGCATGGACGAACAACGGATACTCAAAAAGGTATTTGTTGAGAGAACAAAAGGCCGGAGACCAGTGGGGAAACCGAGGAAATGCTGGTCTGACTCAGTCGATGAAGACATTTAGAACATCGTTTTAACACCACCCCCCACACCCCACTCTCAATCCTTTCCAACATTAAATATAATTATTCGTCAATTGACAACCCACACATTTATTTAATTGTGATCAGTTGTTGTTAAACAACACAATTGAAGAAAATGGGATGGGAATTGTATTTCAATAACATTTTGGTGGAATTTAAGGCATTAAATTATAATATCTGAAATGGCAGATCCCCGATGCTGCTGTAATATATTGTGCAAGGACGAGTTTTAGAAGAGCAGCCTTCTTTTCTCTAGAAGGGCACCCTTCTATTCTCTAGAGGAGCACCCTTCTATTGTCTAGAGGAGCAACTTTCTATTCTTTAGGTGTGTATTCTATAGAAGGGCATCCTTCTATTCTCTAGGGAAGCATTCTTGTACTCTTCCTTCTACTCTATAGAAGCGAACCCTTCTATACTTTATGATACCCTTCCATTCATTTGAAGAGTACCCTTCTATAGAATAGAAAGGTGCTCCACTTGAGAATAGAAGGGTGCCCTTCTATTCTTTAGAAGGGCACCTTTCTTCCCACACCCCACTCTCAATCCTCTCCAACATCAAGTATGTGCAAAATACCAACTTTTCACGATAGTGTACATTTACCAATTTTCAAACCTTAAAAACTATGTAAAGGGATGCTGAAATTTCGAAAAAATCGGGAGTATGGCACCTAAACTAAATAATTACCGAAGTGGCTTCAGACAAGCCAGCTTGCATGACAAATACTGAAATCGAACAATTCATTGGTATTGTGATTTTCACCTCATTAATACAACTACCACCTACAAAACTGTATTGGTATCTAACAGCTTAAGTCAGCCTCAAGTGAATGTTCTCGCTTTGAGACTATAAAACGCTTTCTTGACTTCAATAATAATTTAGATTTCAAGCCAGCGGATAAACCGGCATTCAGCAAACTATTCAAAGCTATTAGACCTCTTTTGAATAAACTTTTAGCGCCTAAGGAAGAGTACCTGGCAGTTGACGATCAGCTTATACCTACCAAATGTCGTCATGAGTTAAAGCAGTATAACCCTGTCAAATCACACAAATAGGGCCACAAAAATCAGATGGTTAGTGATGTTGATATTTTTGCTAATGGACAAAGCAACGTTTATCTAAATGATGCACCTGATCTAGAAGCCTTTCCTAATGTTGTTTCAAGGCTTACAGAAACTGTTCTGAACAATGTAAACCGTAAAATATTTTTGACAGCTGGTTCAATGGTATAAATTTGAAAATTTACCTGTTTCGGAACGGTCTGCTTCTTTTAGGAATAGAGTGCCAAATGCTAATATACCAACAGAAAAGGACCTAAAGAAGTTATGGCGTGGCGCCATGGTTGCTACTGTAAATAACGTGAAACTGAGCTTGCTCTCCTGGTTTGTTAACAAAGTCGTAAATATGCTTTCTACGTCTGTGGGCAGTGAACCTGTTAAATCTAAAACAAGGTCATTCAAACGAGAGAATTAGTATAAAAAAATCCCATCTTCGCAGGCTGTTGATGTTTGCAATCACCATATGCGAGGTGTTGATTTGTTAGATTCCTTGTTAGGCTTATATAGAATAACAATAAGATCACGACAGTGGTATAAAAGGATATTTTCATATGATCGATATGGGTGCGTCAATTCATGGTTATTATGACGACGCAATAATGATGCGTACATGTCACTTACAAGTTGCAATAATTTGACAGTTTCAAGCCAGAAGAAAACTAGGAAAGCCGCCTGCAAAAGTACAGAAAGTTCCTTCAGATTCCATTAGATCGGAAAAAATAGGACTGTTCATTTTTTACGAAAATCATCGCCAATTGCGCCAAAACCATTGCGGGTATCATCCATTTATGAAATGTGTTAAATGTAACGTTTTTTTTTTTGTTTAAATGGAAAAAGAAAATGTTTTTATGATTTCCATATGAAAGCTGTTTTGCATGGGAAGCAAATAATGATATCGTCATATATCGTCCTCATTACATACCAAGCCATTTGTGGCTCCTAAATTTATTTTGTATAGTATAATAAATACAATATACAGTGAAATATCTCTTAAACTGACACCCACGGGATCGAAAAAACTGTCCGGTAAATAGGGCTGTCCGCTCAAAAGGAATTTTCAGTAGCAGTTAACTCCTCGAAAGAAAACGGTTTACTTTTGTATACAAATGTGTTTATTTAATATAACTAAGTAACAAAAATTTATTTCTTTCCAAAAAAATCAGTTCAAAATCAACAAAAAAAATGTAAAGGCAAATTTAACATTAGCAACCATGGACTTGTATGTACTCATTTAACGTGGATTGGCGAACCATTTTACGAGTTCAAACATCTTGCTAGTGGGATTTTAAATTTGACAAGAGATTGTGTGCATAACAGTCCCCTTGATTTCTCGCAAAATTTGGCAATTTATGCAAAATTTTGCTCGCTTCGCTATATGTCCCAATATTTGGAACTAGTGGTTCTTAGTCTGACTCTCTGAAACTTGTAATTCCTCGATGGCGTCTGCATGTTACTCTACATCTTCACAAGACAATTCACTATCAATCCCGAAATAGGTTTCGATGCTTGAATTGTTTAAAATTTCTGTTGTAAGTGCGTTACCCATTTCAGCCAGTATAGCTAGTGGTATATCGTCTTCTACAGAAAACTGTTCAGAACAAGAATTCTCAGTACTGTCTTGAAAGAAGCTTGCTTGGCGGAAACAGTTATGAATTGTGTCCTTTGTAACACTTTCCCTAGCATTTTTTATGAAATCGCCTCTAGCAAGTTTATGCTTTTTACAAGATCATGTGCCGAACTAGCGGTCTCTATATTCAGGAAAATTTGCTTCACTATTTGCTTCCTGTAAAAAACTTTCAGCGATTTTATAACACCTTGGTCTAATGGCTGGTAGGCTGATGTGCAGTTCGGGGAGTAGGAAAATTAGCTTAATATTTTCAAGTTGTAAATGCGTCGGGTGTGATGCGGCATTGCCCAAAAATAATATGTTTCTATTTTCTCGTCCCGTTTTTCGGTCTAAAATCTTAAGCCAATTTGTCATTATTTCACCAGCCATATTCACACAAAGTAGTATCGTTATTCTTTCCTTTGATAACTTTCTCCCAAAACAGCGCGCGTTTTTAAGCGTAGTTTTGTTAGGCAATATGCGGAAGAGCAATCCCGTTTCATCGGCATTGTATAAATGTTGGGCTGAATAGCCCTGAATAATCGATGGAAGCCTTTGTAAAAATGATTCGACATCGACAGGATTAACTCTAAATGCTTCTCCTGAAATTGCCTTAAAGCTAATATTGTGTCGAGTGCGGAACCGATTTTGCCACCCTGCAGATGCAAAAAAGGTTTCTATGCCAAGGTTCGTAGCAATTTGTTTTGTTTTATCGCGAATTATTGGTCCTTAAAAGCAAAATCAGAGAAATCGCTGTAAGCTATGAAATCATCATTATACCTGACAAAGAAATCCCTTTGTTTCTAGCTTTAAGGAACCATTCATAGCATCTCTTGTCGATTTATAACCCGTCATCTTTTAAAAAACTCCTCTTTTCATTGATGTTACAATTTGAGTTAAATTTTTCTTCTAGACTATCACGATTCTTTAAAATATCTGCAGCCTGAGTTTTTCCGATATTAAACATTTTTGAAAGTTCGCGGACACTAAGTTTTTCTTTTTTGTAAACGTTTATTATTTCAACTTTTTCTTTTAGTGTCAACCGATTCCGTTTCGTAGTCATTTTAAACTAACAAAACGCGAATACTACACTGTATACTAGATAACACAACACCCTGAGCAATTTACTAAGCAAACTGTCAAAAATACTACTATACACTTTCATGAAAAGCAATGTGCTTCGTGCTTCGTTCATTTTTGTAAGCAACTGCAAATTTCAACAAATGCACACAAAAGCATTTATGCTGAGTTTTGCATTGACTTTGCTGCATATATTGATTGCATCATCTTCTTGGTGACCGTTCAAGAGGGGTTTTAGCTCATAGAAATTGTTCTACGGGCACTGTCCGCGTCCGTTCAAGAGAGGTGTCCGTTCAAGATGCTAAATTCGTATGGATTTTCGAAGGGACTCAAAAAATGTACGTTTAAGAGGAGCGTCCGCTTGAGAGAGGTGTCCGTTAGGTGAGGTTTTACTGTATTATTTCTTCAACTTGAATTTTTTTATTTAAGGAATACAAATACTAGGAATGATAAGAAAACAATGTTTTTGGTCTCTGTTAATCATTCATGCAATAGGCGGTTAAATTGGGCAATGGCTATAAGAGGCGACGATCCTACTAACTAGCCTACGCCCAAACTCTCCGCCGAACTAGCCAGTTTTCAAGCAGCAGTAGAGCGGCATCGAGTAGCTGAATCGTTGACCTCCGAGGAACGGTTCGTTGCCACGTTCTCCCGATTTTACGTCTATAGTCGATTGCGAGGTCTATTACGGGCTATTACGTCGTGAAAATATCCAGAGTCTTAGTTTAAATTATCACACATGTTATTAATATCAAAAGTAGATAAAAACAAAAGGAATGCTTCCAACAAATTCGCGCGAATCGCTTGGGGACTTTGAAATCGGTGAATTTTCACGGTCCCATACAAAAACTTGTTTTAAACTAAAACTAAACAAGTAAAGTAAGTGTGAACTCTTCGAAGTTTTTACACTTAGATGAGACTTTTTTTTTCGAACAAATCGACAAAATTGAATTACAGTCAAAAAAGATAGACTTCGGAAATTAGAGGACTCAATTTAAAATGCGACATTTTTAGATAGTTGGAATTCTTAAGATTGATAGTATCAACCTTTATATGTAAAATGATACGTTGTATCTTTCTAAAGACTTGTGGATTTATTGCTACTTGGATATTAATTGCTTTTAGAGCGTATCGCTCTAAGGCCTCGTATTTGTCGTCTATCACATGTCAGTCATACGATAAGTCCTCAATACTCAACAGTTATTCTTGCCCGTCAACTTGATCTTTGATGCGAAAAATGTACAGTTCAAGATGTAATGCACTACTATCTATCGGTAATGGGACCTTTGCATTGTAAATGAAACAAGTTGCTCGTATCGCATTGCATCAAAGCTTACGCAGCAGATTATTTACTATGACCATACAATATGTAATCTAGTAATACTTTTAAGTTTTAATTTTATTGAAGGTAAATTTAATTTCAAAATGTAAAATATAATAACAAAACTCTGCGCATCTAAGATGTGTCTAACATAAATATAACAACGAAATTTCATTGAAAACTTTCTAATGGATGTAGAATTTTCAAAAAAAAAGTACTTTTTTAGAGCATTGCTTCTATGTTCAAAAAAAGCATCATAAGCCTTAAATATCATCTCAATTGCAACATTTCAAAATATTTTTGCTAATAAAGAAATTAAATATAAATCAGACAAAGCCACAAGCGAAAATGTGTTATTCATGACTCGGCGTTTTTCTTCTCCGACGCCTACTTTTCTCTCAGCCTCATTTGCCTAAGTATTCATTGCTTGCAATTACTGGAACAATTGCACAGAAATGAACGTTGCACAAAAATCGTGTTAGCTTGCGTTCCAGCACTTGAAACTTCTTGCGATCGTTTCTGATGGATCGTCTTCTTCCAATTCATGATAGATGAGTCCGCAGGCAAATTTGTAGCCCAGCAACCGGCTTACGGTACAACCCGCAAAAAAATAGCCAGGAACAGTTTCGTTCAAGCTTTTTATCGAACACTCACCACCATCATGATCAAGATCATCATCAGAAAGAAGAAACAGCAACAGTCGAAGCACACAGTAGTCAAAAGTTTGAGGCAAATGAAACTTTGAAAGCGGTGAGCTCGTACCACCCAACATTGCTGCGGGACTGCGCGATATTGCAACCTATTCAGTAGTCAGACAATGCAATTTTTGTGGTGGTTGGGGCACCATTTAACGTCAAAGATGTATGGAAAGTTTATCGGTGAGAGAACGCTCTCGCAAAAATATATGATCAGTTGGGTTTATGGCAAACGGGGACAATCACTAGAATAGAATAAGATCAATTACCTGACTGGCTGCCGCCCGCTATCTGTCGCATTTCTTTGGTGAATCCCTTCGCGCCGAACTGGCACGACAGATCGTGAACGGTGCGTGGCTCCCCTTTGTCCAGCAGGCGCTCCAAGAAGAACAGGAGCGTCATATTGCGAGCCATTTCATATTCCATAGCCTCCATGATGACGATCTTGCTGGCTGGCGACTACGACGAGTTAACAACGATCGGTGCTGCACTATATCGCGTTGAGTCTCCCCGCGAGTGACCAGTTTTATCCGCGAACGTCAAAATGGGAAACGAAATTCACCAAAGCAACAACCTGCAAACGGCTCCGCTACCGATCGAACCAATTCGCACTTATGCAACCACTTTTAACCAATCACCTTACAGCGAAACCTTTCTTTTCACAGTGCCACTCACTATTCCAATTGCTGCATCAACCAACTAAGCACAACTTTTGTTACAATTCGCGAACAAATAGGAAAATTCGGTCGAAACTCACGACTCGGCACACGCACAAAAGACCCACGACAACACAAAAGTCGAATTCCCACACGGAGCAGATTCTGATTGGTACTGGATTCTGAGTGTAACACCTTTTGTCTTCTCACCGCCAAACGGAACCTGAAATCGCCTGAAACCTGACCCGAACCTGCACTACCTGAACAGGTTGAACCGAACAAGAAATGTCAAACGTTGCCTGAAATCAGCTGTCGTTCATTGACATTTGCGAGCACTCACAGCGATAGGATAACGTTTTGGAAATAGACCGCGACGAATCTCTGACAGGCACTTGTGGCAAAATAGCAAAATGATGAAGTCACTAAAATGTCAATTAGTTGCAGAAATGTGTCACGATACAGATCCTCGTGCCAGGATATCAAAAAAGCGACTACGAAATTGTCCTTTTTTGGCGGTTGTCAAACAGCAGGAGCACACACAAACACACTATGCACTTCCGGCCACTGAAAGCAAATACGATGAAGTAAACAATTTCAGTTTGATTCGTTCCGTCGGGAAAGGGAACTTTCTTTTCTGATGATGGTGCAGCGAGCAAGTAGCGAACAGACGAGCAGCGATTTGAAAATAGAGACGAGCCAAGCAACTTATACGACTATCGCCATGTTGAATTCCAATGCAAATGCTTATGGAATTCCGTCGTGTTGACTTAATGAATGAATAACCGATGTGAAGTTAACAGTGGAGTGGATACAGAGATGGATTCTGATGCTTCTGTCTGTAACGGCTATATGGTTTTATTTGAAAACCACTGAAACATTTATAACAGAAAAGTGGATTCATTTATCTTTGAGATATTACCATTCATCCCTAAAATTCATTTGGAAAAATATATTAGGAAATAAATTAACAGCAGGTTGATGAATATCTTTGCTGAAACCTTAATATTGCAGAAAGAAGAATACTTTGAGCCCGACACTATGGTCAAACAATAATTAATTACAGCTAATACATTGAGATGCTTAAAATTGACCATTGAAGGTATTTTGAAACAAAACAATTACCAAATGTCGAAAGTTTGGCAAGAAGAACTTACGTCGATACACTTGCATGCTTACTATAAGAAATAAAGTTGAATCAACTGAAGTACGCTCAAACTAAATCCTAATTTAAAATAAAAATTAATTCATATAACAATGTATTTTGCCCATTGAAGAAAGAAATCCTTAAAATTATAAAGAGATAAAACATATTGTAGTAATCGAGCGATCGAGGGACCATCATGAAAAGAGGCTTGTTTAAAAGATTATCAATTTGATGTCATGGATGGTAGTATGTGAGCTATTCTGGTATGCCGGCATCAGCTACTACAACAATGGTATCAAACAAGCATTTTTATAATAATAATGACGCAATAAGTGCTGAACAATCTAATACACAACTTCATTATACGGAATGTGCGCGAACTGAATTCGCAAAAAACCTTACGATTCAATCAAAAGTTTACACCACCGATGAATCATTTAGCGAAAACTCAACGCATTACACATGTAATAGCGATCGTGTAGCAGTATGTCCTCTTATTGTATGTGCTTGAATCATCATTCAGATTCAAGAACGATGCGGTGGATGCTGTAATCATGCGCAGTTAGTACGTCAGCCTATTGAAATGGAGGTAATCAAAGAACGATAGATTGGTGCCGAAAAGTTTCTACATGAAAACAAAGCGCTTGCAGTGGTGGAAAAACACAAACGGTGCTCGGAACAAAAATATACACTTAGACCAGAATTTATTTGATGCTTCTTACTGTAGTTGTAATTTACGAGTTGGCAAAGTCCCGTTGCGACGCGAGAAGGAATAAGTTGATCTCGTTTATAACGGTTAGCTGTGCGCTGGGCAAAAACGGAGAGTTGCTTCAAAAATACCAGAGTGGACACATGGGCGGATTGTCGGTGGAAATTTTAAGGAATATTTGGTTTTTGATTGCGGATGTCTTATTTTCGTTCCACATTGTCGGCAAATTGTGAGTACATTGTAAATAATAATTTGGTCTGATTCGATAATTGATTCAAGAATGTTATAATTTACAAACCCTGTAGCTTAAACTGTGCATGGAGGACTTACTAACATTTCAACACAAAGTGGATAATCAAACGAAAAAGGGAAAGTCTTCTTCTTCTAAGCGCTACAGCCCCTCTCTGGCCTTCGGTTCCTGCAAATAGTACCTCAAACTGTCTCAGTCCGTTGGCCGCATCCTCCAAGTTTTTAAATCTGAGCAGCGATGAACTGTCTTCATCGACCGAGTCAGACCAGCGTTTCCTCGGTTTCGCCACTGGACTCTGGCTTTCAGTTCTCCCAAAGAATACCTTTTTGGGAATCCGTTGTTAGTCCATGCGATTAACGTGGCCAGCCCATTGCAGCTTCTGCAGTCTTACAATCGTTAAGACCTCCGGGTCGTCAAAAATTTCATACAGCTCATGGTTGTATCGAATTCGCCATTGGTCCTCGTCTAGCTTCACTCCGATCATTCGCCTCAGGACCCGTCGCTCAAAGGCGTTCAATATATTTGCGGATGCTTGGGTTAGGATTCATCCGACTGAAAATAGAAAAAGACAGCTTCCTTTTAATTTTGTGTATTTTATTTATTTTGTTTTCCTGTGTATGTAGCTGGGCTTCAAGATCGTCAACACTGAGTAAGATATTTTAATTGCAAGCAGTATTCTCCGGCGTATTTCGCCTCTTTCATCACTGGTTTTCGTTATTTTAGCGCCTAAATACACAAATTTGCTCACATTTTTGATACTGTATTCGCCAAGTGTGATATTTTGTGTATTTTTCCTTGACTGCATCATGAGCTTTGTTTTATTTTCATTGATTTGTAGCCCTACTAGTTTTGCTTCGCTGTCGAGGTTCAGGAAAAGTGCTTTGGCAGTTGTTAATGACCATGACAAAATGGTGATGTCGACCGCAACGGCTACCACTTGCGTCGACTTGTATAGTAATGTACCTCGCGTATTGACAGGTAGCTTCATTATGACGTATTCCAGAGCCAAATTGAATAGCAATGGGGCCAGCCCATCTTCCTGCTTTAGTCCGATGTTGGTGTCAAAGGCACTTGTCATTTTGGTGAGACGGACTAATTTGGCTAGGACGTCAAAGCAAAGTATTACCTCGTACAGTACGTTATGATCAATACTGTCGTATGCTTGCTTAAAGTCAAAGAAAATTTGATGTACATCTATGTTGAACTCCCAGCTTTTTCAAGTACCTTCTTGACTGTGAACAATTGGTCTATTGTCGATCTGCCTGCTCTAATACTCCCCAATAATACTGTTGTTGTATGATCCGATTTGATTTTCTACGATTTTAGAATATATTTTGTACGCCGTACAAAGTAGTGATATCCCTCTATAATTTTCGCACCCTAGCTTGTCACCTTTTTGTGGATAGGGAATATAATTGATTGGCTCCACTCTTTTGGGATATGTTCTTGTTGCCAAATGTGCTGGATGACTTTGTGAATAGCTTTATGAACACTCCTACTACCATATTTGATGAGCTCCACTGGAATCTCATCGACGCCCGGCGCTTTATCATGGAACAAACTTCATCCAGAGTTGGTGGGGCCAACGGAAGCTCTCCACAGACATCTATAAGCTCCGATGCTCTGGAGCTGTATGGAGCATGGAGGTTCTTGAAATATGATGCACATCTTTCCTTAATCTTGGTTTACCGATGTCATCTAATAACCACATTTCAGGCTTTTTACTTCTTTGTATGCTTGTCTTGTGTTGTTGCTCGCTAGGCTTACATCTATACTTCTCAATTGGTCATCATATTATTTTCTTTTCTTAATCCTAATTATCTTATTTGCTACTCTTCTGAGATTTCCATAGTGTTCTCTCTTCGTCCTGGTTTTCCTGCCTACGTACTCTTTGTAAACCTGATTCTTTTTATGTAACGCATTTTTGCACTCATCATCGATGTCGGATCGTCTGTTCTGTCACAGTCCTAATAGGGATAATATCCAAGTGAAAATGATTTGTGATACATGCGTGTTATATGTATTTTGATAAGATTGATGTGTGTTATTTTCTTAGTGAAGAGCATTTTTTTGGAGTTTCAGTGTAGATTTGGGCTCACTTTATGAAAAATAACGTTACAATGAATGCTACAATGAATTATTCCATTCAAATACAATCGTTTAAAAGATTCGTAAACTAAGCCAAGCACATATAATTTATGGGATGTGGTATATAAAGCCCTTAATCAATTTGTGAGTTAAATACACATATATCCACGTATATAAACGGCAATATAAACGAAGAAAAATGAGAAAATATGTGAAAACCTAGGCCCTGATATTTTCTAGTGTAAAAATAAAGAGTGTAAATAGTGGAATACATTCAATATTTTAAATAAGTGTGTTCTCCCTTGGAAGTGCACAGTGGATGCCAAAAACAACCATAGTGGAATAAATATATACCTTATATTGGTTAATGAAAAAAAGATCGTGTATCAAATAATACAAACACATCCGTGAAGAAATCTCAAGGAACCTTCACATATCCTAATGTGATAGATGTACAGCTTCTACGAGTATTTACCACAAATGTTACGAAGCCACTTTCGAATCGAACATGTTTTGTTTTATATATAAAGCGGTAGAGCAAGTTATTGAAACAAAAATAAAAATATTGAAGTCAAAGAAATGTATATCGACCTACCAATAGACTTATCGTTTTCAGACACTTACTCCATTACCCCCTCCCAAACAAGGAGCGCTCGTTGAAGGAGTTGGTAAGTATTTTTTTTATATAGTATAAACATTGTCAATTTCCCATATTTTCAAACTTGAAAGAAAATTTATATTTTTTTACTTCAAAAATATTTTCTTGTACATATATGAGAATATATATTAATTGTGATAATCACTGGGAGATTGAAAAATTGATCGAGAGTCCTTTTGATAAAGAATTTGTTTATTCTCGAGTTATTTTTATTGAATTTTCGCTTATATAATATTGATAAAAATAAAAAAAGAAAATTATCGGGGACCTCATTTAAGTTTCGAAGTCGGTTGACCCTCTGAAGGATATTTGAAAGCGAAACTTGTAATAATTTTTTTTAACTTAAAAGTAATATGGGCCAAGGCAGCATTTTTTTGGATTTTGATCAAGTTGAGAGGGGCGTGGGGGCACCACCACCACTTGATGGTGACTTGATCCAAAAAAAACAATAATTAATACATTTGTAATGGTAATATCTCCTTTTCCAGAAAAAAAGTTCTGTTTAGCATATTTTCAATAGAATTAAATACTGATTATATAAAAAAACAGAGTAAAACTTCAATTTAAAGCGAGTTGAATGATAAATTTGGGGCAGTAATATGGGGAATGATGCAAAGGCAATGATTTCTGGTATAAAATACAGTATTTATCTTCTTCAGCAGAATTTCCCGACAATTCACAGCATTTAGTCTATCAGGTCTCTCTCTTATATTGTGAGTCCGCTTGAAGTTCATACGGAGCTCGTACTGTGGATGATTGCAAAAGAATTTGAATTTCAAACTTTGAAATCGAATTTTGCTTGAAATATCCTTCAACACCGTTTCTCTGACATGTCAATGAATACCACTGACGGTGACGACATAGAGTAGAATGGACTGAAAAAACACCTAAGTAAGCGTGTTGCAACTAATGACTAGTTAACCAATGAGTATATAATTTTCCTATCAAGGAAATTCACTTAGGGAGGCAAATTTGTAGTATTTAGCACAACAATATGATCTGTTGGCAATTTATTTAGCCCCGTGTTTTCGTTCAACTTAAGGTTTGGAATAAACTACGACAAGGTAGTCATGCAACTATCGCAATTCACACATAGTTAAATAGAAGCGTATACACTGCGCCCTTGCAACTTTTCTTGCTAGGTCGATTATCGCAAGAATTTACGATTTTTTCCTTAAAACTAGTTTACTAGATATGACTGTTTTCGGGTCGCATATTTTTGTGATAACCATGCACATCATTCTTGGCAAGAACATACCGTCAGCGGGCCATATAAGTGCTGTGGATGCCTAAAGGTACTTAGAAAATCTTACAACAGTGTGCTTATATTTGCATTTAAAAATCGAATGAGTCATATCACAATCTACTCAACTCTTAAGGATTTTTTATGTTATGGACCAGATGGTTTCAAAAAGTGCTACGTGCATTGCCTCTGACTGATGAAAAAACGTCAAAAGATCCACCATTGCGTGACACAAAAGTTAACTAATAGGGGTACCGGTTAATTCGTGGGTTTTTTTTTCGAAAATTGAAGCTTTGTTGTGAAAAATTACTTTTAGACGATTGGAAATGGTTTATGAGCGACGCCAAGTGGTTTTGAAAGCTTGAGATGGATCTTGGTCGACCAATGTCTCCGATTCGTAATCTTCAAACTTTTTTGGCTGTCCGAGCCGTTCATCGTCCTCCAAGTCAAAATTGCCATTTTTAAACCATTCAAACCACTCCTGGCATATACGTTTAGCTAGAGCATGCACACCATGCACTTCTACCAAAATACGATGACTTTTGGCAGCCTTTTTCTTCAATGAAGAAGTACTCCCCACAAAAACACTTTATTCAGCACAACATTCGACATTTTCAGAGTAAAAAAAGTATTGTTGGTTAACTTCAGCTAAATGACACATACTGATTCTGAAACTATATGACAGTAGCTTTTCAACACATATTTGGAAAGGTGAATTACTGGAATAAAGGTCAAGTTAGAAAACCGGTACCTCTATTAGTAACCCTGAGGGACAGTTTATTTATCAGTCTCACTCGAATGAGACAAACAATAATTACTATCACAACCCAAAAACAGCAACCTTGATAACTGTGTGGGGCAAATATCGAACCCGCTGGCCAGCGCCTTTATCTTTGCCCAGCCCAATTAATTGATTGGAATTTTTTATCCGGTCAACATCACCACTTTAAAAAAAATATATTAACTGCTAAGAAAATTGATGAGAAAAAGGCATGAGTGTTTACATTGCGGCGATTGGCTTATAAGGTCGCTAAAAAGGCTTGCCACAAACTCCAGGAAATTTTAGCTACCAGTAAGTCGTCTCGTACCAAAATTGAAGGTGGATGATAATACTCTCACGCTCACATATACACATAATCATACAAACAACTGATCAACAGCTCATCATCCATTCGTTCATTTATCACTTGTTTGCCAACTGTCGTGCTAATCAGACGCAGTTTATTTATCCTTATTTAAAGGCTTTCTAGCCAATATTCTGCGGATAAGTGGAGATATTCCTCCAACAGCCATCCTCAATGATAAAACAAATGCGAGTGAATTGAAAAAGTGGACTACGAACGACCAAAAAGCGATGGCAGACAGAAATGAAATGCGTAACAAAATAGGCCACATCAAGAGAAATTTGACTGAAACTGCAATCGGTCCACGCATCAAAAGGAGGAGATTACATTTAGTAAAATAGAAGAAAACCATACATCAGAGAATGTCCTCACAACTTTTCAAGTTTAGTGGAACAACTGGAACGCATGGACATTGTTATGCAAAAAGACATGCTGGTCGTGCTAACGTTAAAAAGTTTGCCTCCAAGTTATGAAAATTTTCGGTGTGCAATCAGATCTAAAGACAATTTAGCCCAGTCATATTAGGTAAAAAAAGGGGTCAACCTCGGAATGAAAGATAATAAGCTGCAAATTGGTATGAACCTTTGTTTTGTCATTCTAAATGTTGTCTCAAAAGTCACAATCGTTATCGTGTTCGCGTCTCAAGATATTCAAGGTCAAAGGTCACAAAAATCGGTTTTTCGCGAATATCTGGCTTCCTATCGGTTAAATGAGATTTGCATTTATTATAAAAGTTGTAGGCTATAAAATTCCCTACAACTTTTGTTTAAACTTTTTTTTCATACGACCAACCGTTTTGAAGGTAGAGCGCGAAGAGTGCACATCGTACAGTCATATACGGCCTAATGCAAGGTCAAGCGTGAGTTATGGTTATCAGTACGTTATAAAGTCAATTATTTACTTGGAAATTATAATTATTAAACAATGCCTATTATTTATGTACTAACTATTAATTATTTATATTTAATTAAAGTAAGTAACTTGATTTGCAACGGTACAATTTCAAACTAACGAATAATCTTGACTCATACAAAGTGGAGAGAGTGGCCTTGAATACTATAGAACATCTGTCCCGGCAATGAATAGAAAAGGGCATAGGGTAGGGACAAGTATTTCCAGGTATATAAGTATTGAGAAATTTACGCGTTTTAAAGAAAAGATATATAATGTCGTGTTAACTTAAAATAAAACTAAAATATATAATCCAGAATTAATAATATTTTATACTTAAATAGTTAAATATGAATAATTATATATAAATAATCAAGTTACTTACTTTAATTAAATATAAATAATTAATAGTTAGTACATAAATAATATATATAATTATTCATATTTAACTATTTAAGTATAAAATATTATTAATTCTGGATTATATATTTTAGTTTTATTTTAAGTTAACACGACATTATATATCTTTTCTTTAAAACGCGTAAATTTCTCAATACTTATATACCTGGAAATACTTGTCCCTACCCTATGCCCTTTTCTATTCATTGCCGGGACAGATGTTCTATAGTATTCAAGGCCACTCTCTCCACTTTGTATGAGTCAAGATTATTCGTTAGTTTGAAATTGTACCGTTGCAAATCAAGTTACTTACTTTAATTAAATATAAATAATTAATAGTTAGTACATAAATAATAGGCATTGTTTAATAATTATAATTTCCAAGTAAATAATTGACTTTATAACGTACTGATAACCATAACTCACGCTTGACCTTGCATTAGGCCGTATATGACTGTACGATGTGCACTCTTCGCGCTCTACCTTCAAAACGGTTGGTCGTATGAAAAAAAAGTTTAAACAAAAGTTGTAGGGAATTTTATAGCCTACAACTTTTATAATAAATGCAAATCTCATTTAACCGATAGGAAGCCAGATATTCGCGAAAAACCGATTTTTGTGACCTTTGACCTTGAATATCTTGAGACGCGAACACGATAACGATTGTGACTTTTGAGACAACATTTAGAATGACAAAACAAAGGTTCATACCAATTTGCAGCTTATTATCTTTCATTCCGAGGTGAAAGCCCTAATATGACTGGGCTAATTTCCCGGATCTGGAGACTCTTAAAAGTAAGATACTGGATGAGTATACAAGTAGACCTGTCGCGGAGCAGAATGATAAACATAACACGTTATTTACTGTTGAAATAAACCAAAGCAACGAAATAAGCGCTAATGTTTCACGTGTACAGGCTATATGGCAATAAAATGCCATAATCATGGCTGAGATCCAGGTAGAGCTGGTAATTCAAAATTAGAGGATTTCCGGGTAGAAATTGCCTGAGCTAAAGAAGTAAAAATGTATCTTCAACAGCGAGATGGTACTTGAGTAGCGGCTGTACTACAGACATGTGTGCTAATGAGGAATTATTGACAAACGTGAAGGAGTGTACATATACTATATGTCGAATATGGCAATTTCAGCGTCAGTATTGGTCAATGGCAAAGGTAGCATACATATAATAGTAGCAACGAATCACGACAATATAGACGTGCACTTGGGAAAGACCTCAGGACCAGCTTGATATCTATTTCGAAATAACCGAAAGGGATCCAAGATACTTTTTACTACAAAAGAAAAGGCTATTATCAGGGACAAAGTTGGCAACGTCAATCTAATTGTTGATCGTGTAGGAGATCTCGGCTATATGAGAGAGACGGCAAAACATGTAAAAACAATTATGATTGAAGTAATAAAAATAAATGATGCGAAATTGTGGCATGCAAGGCTTGGATACTTACTCATGAATGTTGCTGTGGGCTTATCGAAAAGTCTATCATCTGGCATGAAATCGATAGCTGGAGGCGCATAATCATGTCATTGAGGCAAGCTGACAACCAAAATGTTTACTCCGTGCACTGAAAGAAGCACGAGATTGTTAGAAATAATCCAAACGAATTTATGTGAACCATCGAAGGTAAGCTCCGGAGAAGCCGTATTTCTTAAAAAAACAAGGATAAAATATTCGATATATTCAAAAAATACAAGAATTTTGAGGAAAAACAGGTGCAATTCAAAATCAAGGTGTTATAATCGGCGTTTGACTGTGCCTTACACGCCGCAACAAAATGGCGTTGCCGAACGCTTGAACCGAACGCTAGTTGACATGGTTAGGTACTTATTAATTTAATCGGGACTTGATGCGCCACTTTGGGTGAAAGCTATTGCTACTGCAAATTATCTAAAAATTTCTAGCCCAAGCAGAACTCACGGTAGCAGGACGTCATTTGATTTATGATACAATGACCAGTCAATTAAAAGAAGACTTCTTAGATATTCAGTGAAATAACACAGAATTCCCGTGAATGACACGCAAAAAATTGTCGAAACGTAAGATGTCGCAATTGATGAAAAGTGTACTATGAAGACTCAGTGTGATGTGTCTCTTGATATCGTTGAAGAATAAAATCAGAAAACCTGAACGAGGCCAGCCAAGAACAGCTAGATGACCCAGAAAGCGGTATCGATACGTGAGTGCATCCGGTCATGCAACGAGTAGTGATAATTCAACGTCAGAAGATGACAAAGAATTCGAAGAACGTACAGACAAGGCACAGAATGATATATTCAAACAAGCTGTTGCCGAAGCGCAAGGAGAGAAATTACTCGAAATTTCACCAGCACCAATGGACAAATCAGTGCACACTGATGGAGATGTGAATCAATCCCTGATAAGCATAGATAAAAATGAAAAATAGGCAGAGGGCTTCGAAACTCCAGACGAAAAGGAGTGCATTGGAACTAATTTCGTCGAAGAGATGGCCTTCCTCGCAGATGATTAGAAATAAGTATGAAATAATCACAAACTAATTAAATTCAATTCTTAAACTAAAATATATTTTATTTTTCCAAATATCGATATTTTTAACGCTATACTCTTCCTTCCTCAGTGGATACAATTGTTTGTTTTATATTAAAAAGACTTTATTTACTTACAATAATACTAAGTCGATGAGTTTGGACTCACAATTACCACAATTATCATATCACACATGCTTCGATCGGATAACTCATCGTATCTATTGATCGCAATATAACCAAGAGTACTGTGTGCTAATAGGATAAATAAGAAATATTTTGGAGACAGCATAATCTCTGATTATTCTCTGAATATCTTTTAAGATGAACATATTGATTTGAAATCAATTTCAGAAATCCTGAGAAATTGTCTCAGTCAGAAGTTAAACTCTGCATTGCTTGAGAAACGATATGTTTGTCAAGTCTTGCTTTTCAGGCATCGGCTTCAATGTCGTAAAATTTATATTTATTTCTGATGCGCACTTCCCTTAGGACTTCATCGATTTGCATTCAAAATAAATTTGTATGATAAATATTTTCTGTTTCGTGTAATTGATTGATTTCTTCAACGGTGGGGTGTTTGTATAATTTTCATGACGGATCAATTGTATTACTTGAATGCATCACGTAGCATAATTTCTAGTTCATTCTCGTGAAAGTTCTTCGAGCATTTTATCTAGCCGGACTGCTGGATTAATACAGGATGCTGTAGTGACGCGCTTACCTCTCATCATAGATCTGTTTGTAATCACTGTTGTCAACGACTCTGGGTATACAAAAATAAGTTTAACGTTTTTATAATGGCTTACAGCTGAGTGTTGATAACGTTCGTATAACAATTATTAGCTTGACATTTTCCTTGAGACAAGAAGTTCAATAGTGTGAATCGCCAAGAATTGCGTGAAAGCAAAACCAAGTTTTAATTCATTGAAATTAGCCAAATTCACTTGGCCATCGTAATTTGCATTGCATTTCACCTTTTCGTGTGTTCGAACTCACGTACATTTTTTGGCATATACGTCGGCAGCTGGTGGAGAAGAATAAATTGAAAATTTAGAAAGAGTTTCAATTCTTAGCATTGGTCTTAACAAAAAAAAAGCCCAAGTCTAGAGAGGCGTTTGCATATAGAAGATAGCTGCTTCCGTTTAAAAGGGCTGAATCAATTGATCTCATTTACTACGATCGGAAATCCTGTATACAGGGAAATTCATAGAAGCATATCATAGTTGCTTTCATTATCGCTAATTTGTGCTACAGACAAGGTTTGAAATATGCTACTATGACAGGGAACGAGATGAGTATCCTTACCTAAAAGATTTGATAAATTTTTATCTAATTGACGATGTATCATCGTTCGAAGAAATTATACGAACTCTCTTGCCAAATATTAATGCCTACATTTTGAAAGAAAACAAATTGAAATGTTTTCTATATTGTTGTAATTTTGCTGCCTACGATATCAAATTTAACGATGATTTGAAAATTTTTTTGGTTTTCCGGAATCATTCGAGGATCATCGTCGTACGTCATTGAGATTTACTGTAGAGAATTGCATAAGATTCAATAGCACAAATTATGATTGTTATCAACAAGCTCGAATTTCAAAGTTGTCGAAATATGATTATACCTTAAATGCATTCTTGGTAGCGTTGAAGTAGTCGGGAGGATTGTTGGGCGAAAAACATAGACGGTGCTGTGAAAATGGCTTGTTGGATTATTGCACGGTAACTAATTTAATTTTGAGGCAATTTATTTTAAAACGAATCCAAAAAAGCAAAATGATGTGCTGAAACTTCGCGTAACAATACAAGTAAATGCGAAACTGTACGTGCTTCTTTTTAAAAGCAATCAGTTAATATTTTTAATATTTTTCCCATGCTATGAAGATTTTGACTGTTTGAATTGAATTTGGTATACTTAGCATAAAATTGTTTACATCGAGTTGCAGCCGTGATTGCTTGTGCAAGTTTGCGTCAAGGGAAGTTGTCCGTCGAAACATGCCAGCAGTCAGATTTGAAGATTCCTTATAGTGAAATGGACTGCATTGTGTAGGAAAAGGTGCTAAGGATTCCCTATGTGGAGATTTTGTAGTTGAATAAATATGAAAATGATGTCCGTAAAGGACTGCAGCGATGGTCTGCTGCCTCGGCGAAAGAGGATGGTAAGATCCGCCGAGATTGGCCTTGTCTGGGGACGCATGAATGCACTGGCAGGCGGTGTCGTGGGGCGGGTTCTTTCCCCCTAGCACATGGACCCACTACAAAAAAATTTCGCATTCACGAATTCTTGGGTCACAGAAAAAAGCCGACCTAACATAAGTCGAAAAAAGGAGGTAACCAACTAAGGGTTGGAATTGCTTGTTCAGAGCACAAGTTGAAATCAGCAAAAAGGGACGGACTGGTGGAGACCTCGTCGTTATCCGACGATTCTTATGGCCCACAAATAAGAGTGGGGCATCCAGATGGTGGTGGTGCCCCCTCGCACCCTCCCAACCAGATCAAGATCCAAACATAAACGTGGCTATATATTTCACTTTTGAGTGGAATACCCATGCAAACATAATTTGCATGAACTTTCCCATCAAAAGAGAAATAAAGACGTGACCTATTTATGTTATAGAATTATGTGATCGAATCACATAACCCTACACCATAAAAGGGCACGCGAGCGGAAGGCCACTCTACCCGGAGAACAACAAAACAGTGGAAACAACAAAACGGTGGAGCGTGCCCGATGCCTAGCCCATATTATCTGAAAAACCTGCCATCGTTGCGGGTCCTATACCCGGTCAGGTCTGAGGGAAAACGGAAAGACCGAATTTGTAAAGTTTTAGCAATTCATCCTTCATTTTTATTTTTTCGTCCCTTTTTTTTTTAATAAATACATTGTCCATTGCCCAATATTAAACAAAAATAGTGTAAAATAAACAAAAAGGCATTCATGAAAATTTCTGTAAAGCTTAACATACGGTAAATTGCTTCAAAAATAATAGAATCATGAGATTTTTTGGTTGCGACTCTTTTTACATCCTCTTAAACTAACAATTGGAAAAATATCATCAAATTGAATTAAATTATTGAGCTTTATAGTCCAAAAGAATATTTATATTTAAACTGTTTAAAAATGATATAGATATGAACGAAAAAATTACATGCAACAAACAATCCAAACGGGTACTTACCCTACATCCTCGGTGGGCGCCCGCTGATGATGTGGGTAGATTGCTAATAAGCAAATTACCTGTAATTTTAAAAATTCACAATCCCTTTCCTCTACTAAATTTCTCATGGACTTTGTTAATAACAGCAAAACATCTTCCAAGCAAGTATAATGATTGTCCTGATTTTGAATCGGCTTCAATTGACTTTTGTAGGCAATGTATTACAAATGATTCACGGTGTCTTTTTTTCACCTAATAATTCTACACACTGATACATCCATCCTAGTTGTCGATAAATATCGGCTTTCAGTGAAGGTTTTATCTGATTTTCAGCTAGTAGATGAGCGATGTGAAAACAGATTTGAAGTTTCCTGAATGTACAGGGTGCTGAGTCAAGCAATGCAAGCTGCCAGTGCTCCAACGATGCCTCGTAGTCACCATTTACCCTTAAAATGAATCCAAGGCGTAGATGTGCCTCATTGGCACGTGTGAAATCTGGGTTAATATACAACAACTGCTGAAATGCCTTGGTCGCCTTCTTCGGCGTCCGACACAATGTTTAACTTCCGATTTTGTTTATATTGCCTTTGAATGAACACGTAGATGTGGCAGTGTTTGTTGTACTATAGTATGCGCGAGCGCACCGATCTCTGTTGTGTCACATCACTTCGGGATTCTCACAAGTTACATTGACTACGGGCACGAGCAAGCTCACCAATAGGCAAACGAATGAAACAGTGGCAAACCGTCGAACCAACACACTCTGCAACCCGTTCTCTCGCTTGTTCACACACACTTGTCGAGGACTAGCCAACATTCTTATGACACTTAAAATTATTTTGAAATCGACTACTCGCGATAGAAATCAGATTTCTAACTAATTTCCTGAAACAATTTTCATTTCTTCACTTCACGTATCTACCTGTCCACTTTTCTTGTTCAGCCTGCAACTAAACCACTCCCTAATTCGAAGATTCTTGCTCCAGTTTACAACGGTGTAAAATTGACCAAACCCATATCACATCCGCCATACACGTCCTAAGGCTTCACCGAAGAAGATTTTGAACTCGGACAATCGAGGAAAACATTGCAGTAAAATCAGGCCAGCTGACCAAACCCATATCACATCCGCCATACACGTCCTAAGGCTTCACCGAAGAAGATTTTGAACTCGGACAATCGAGGAAAACATTGCAGTAAAATCAGGCCAGCTGGCAGGGAAAGCACCGACACAAATACAAGAGCGAAACAAAATGACGAATTCACACATGCGTCTTCACTTTTAAAATTGGGGATATTTACTTTCACGATCCTGAAATCATCTTCATTTCCGCGCATCTAAATAGATTTAAGATTTTTAAATTTCGGATCTTCCACTAAGCTCTCATGTTACCGTCGTTCTTACGTCCTCCGCGTATCGCTGTTATAATTCCACTCCCCGATCCGTTCCAAAACTTGTCTTTCCTTCTCATGCCGTGCATACGGTGAAACCTCAGCTGACTCCATCCGCCCTGTTCACTCCTCTTCTGTGATGTAATACACCGTTGTGGAATATTACGACAGCGTTCCTCAAACCCGGAATCTTACATGGAGAGTTGAAATTTTTTTTTTATAACAAAATTTAATTACAGTAGAGAAAATTGAAATGAAGGAAGGAAGATTTAAATGGGGTGAAGAAATTTAAATGAAGTAAAGAAATTTTAACTATAGTAAAGAAATGAAAATTTTAAATTGCCACAAAAGTTAAATCTCATGCCGAATAAAATTAAAAGGGAGACATTTAAATTTTAATATAAAGGAAAATTGATAAAAAATAACATTTGATAAGATTAATAAAACGAAAAAGTATTCTACAAAAATATCTTTTCAAATAAAATCAATTACATATTTTTTCAAATCTGCCACAAAATTCCGAGTAGGAGATAGGAAAGTTTTCGAGCAGTTTGATTGTGTCACTGCTCGGTTAATACAATCTGCGTCAAAAAACGTGCAAATTGGAGACTGCTGAGAGCCGCCGCATTGCCAAGTCAAGCTAATCCGTAGCGTAGCGATAGTAGAGGAACGTAACCAGTTGTATTAGAAATGAGGTGTCATAGGGCAAAAGTGAAATATCTTTTAAAAGAAAGTCTCAGTTTGCACAAATAAATAATTCTTGCCCGCGTAGAGTCGCCTTCCACTCACGTGGTTTTTTATGGTATATTCTTATGCGATTCCATCGCAGAATACTATAACATAAATTGGCCACGTTTATATTCCTCATTTGGTGGAAAAATCGATGCAAATTATGTTGGTATGAGTTTTTCACTCAAATGAGAAATATATGGCCACGTCTACGTTTGGACCTTTATCCTGTTGGGAGGGTGCGAGGGGCCACCGCTTCCACCTGGATACCCCACTCTTATTTGTGGCCATAAGTATCTCTCAAGTCCGTCCGTTTTTTCCCGACCTAATTTGTTCTTTGAACAAGCGATTTCAACCCTTAGCAGGTTACCTCGACCTTGACATCACAATTTTTTTAATTCGTGGGTGCGAAATTTTTTTGTAGGGGTCCTTGTGCTGGGGAAAAGATCTCACCCCACGACACCGCAACGCTAGCCTGCCAGCGCATTTACGCGACAAGGCCAAATTTCGGCGGATACTACCATCCTCTTCCGCTGAGGCAGCAAACCATCGCTACAGTCCTGCATGGACAATTATCTACCTTCTTTCACTACAACTTTTGTTAAGGTTTATAGAATTTAAGCTCAAATTTTTTACATTTTCGTCAATATATTAAAGCTTGTTTTAGCTCTTAAATTTCAATTACAACTATTCAAATTATGTTACAAGAAATTGTTGAGTGTAGCGCTTTTATTTTCTATGTACTACTAATTGGATAGCAGATTATTTCTAAATTTATGTTCTAATCATATTTAAAATAACTCTTAGTCTTTTGTAATTGTTCGCAAATGTTTGCAATTTTATAGAGTTATTTTTTTCATGCATATAATATCGATTTCTTTCTCATCAATACTAACACGTGTCAAATAAAAGGAAAAATACGGATTGCTAGAACAAACTAACTCTTTCCTTTTCACTAAGCACCCGTTCTTTTTAAGAAGGAAATGACGGCGAAGGTGAGTATGCCGCCGATGAGGTAGGGTTTCAATAATCCGCGAATAATCGATTCCGTGTTGCAGTTCGGTACGCAATGGCTTAGTTTGGCTCTGTGTTTTTTAATGAGAGTAGGCTGATTCGGTTTTGGGTTCAAGTAGTTTATTTCGGGTACCGCGTGAATAATCAGAAGTCCATGATTTTAATTGATGTTGTCTTTTTCGGAATTTTCTCTTTTGCGCTGGACGTACGGTCGGCAAGAGATGAAATTGAAGCAAAGAAAAGTAAAGCAAATTCAAGTGTTGTAGGTTGATTTTGCGTTTTAAATCGGGCATTTGAATCGGTGGTTGATACTTGTATTTTCGACGTAGTCTGCTCGCGGAAGACCTACAACCGAAATTCCTGCTTGAACTAGCTAGCCTGCCAGCAGCCACCTCGGAGTAGACTAAGGGTGTCCGGACTTCTTGGGTACAATGCGTTAACAACTTCCAAGACTTCACGTCTAAAACCGGTGAGAGGTCAGTTTAGAATTATTTCGGGAAACGTGATAAAAATCATTACAATATATGTTAAGGGAGTATCTACTTTCGTTGCTATCATATTTAGATTTTAAGAAAATTAGCTTGGATGTTATCTTTTCCGTGAAAGTGTAGTGTTTTCCTACTTTCCTATCCATTCCTTGTGTGCAATTGCATAGATTTCACATCAAGCCTTGTTTGTGCTTTACTCTCACAGGCTAACGGAACGGAAAGAAAGTATTGTGCTGCACGCTTAGCTTGATAGTGAGCGATAATTCAATATCATAAAGTATCACGTTTAATCCGTTATAAGAATCATTGCTGGTATGTCGGATTTTTACGTATGTAAAACTATGATAACCTTTAGTCAGTACTCTTCGCGACTGAACAAAAAAATAGTGAATGCATATTTTATAAAAAAATTTCTTTATCTAACAAAACAAATCACTTTAATTCATATCTATAATAATGTCAACATAAAAATGCTTTTGCCTATGAAATAATTTGAAAACACTTTCATATATTTTATGTTGCCATTTTAGTCCACTTTTCGCTAACAGCCCATAACCATTTACCTAATTCATCATTTTTCGCTACATCTGCTACTTCTTTAGGTTCACAGTCACTGAAGTAGAGCCCAGACACCTTATCCAAATCAGGATCTAAGGCTGCATATATAGAAGTTTGCGCACCGGATTTCGCATCTTTCAGGAATGGCCATAAAATTGGACGGACGATCATTCTAAAGTTCAAAATTTAAAAAAATTTTTATTCTATGTTATTGTATAAAGTATTCAATGTACCTTGAAAAGAAGTTAGTGAATACACCCATGTGACGCATTAAGTCTGTATCAACAATTCCAGGATGAAGAGCATTTACTGTTACCGCAGTGCCTTAGGAGGGAACGAATTAATAGGATATGCTGACATTAGAGTTTAATTTACCTTCCAGCCTCTTAGCCAGTTCACGGGTGAATAAAATATTTGCTAGCTTGCTTTGATTATACGCTTTACCTTTGTCATACGAATTTTCACTGTTTAAATCAGTTACGTTAATTTCACCTCGAGTGTGCGCTAAACTCGATACGACTACAATTCGGCTAGGTGCGGATTTCTATTATTTAAAATGTTTGCATTTAAACTATATCAACAAAAACTTAGTTGTTATTGAAATACCTTAAGTAAATCTAAAAGCAAGTTGGTAAGTAGAAAATGACCCATGTGATTAACACCAAGCTGCATTTCAATTCCTTCCTTAGTTAGTGATCGAGGACATCTCATTACTCCTGCATTATTTATAAGAATATCCAAACGACTTTCTTCCTCTTTAAATCTGTGGAAAATGTTACATCAAGTATTGGAACCAAACCAAAATAAAGTTCAGATACTTTTCTACAAATTTCCGAATCGATTCAAATGACGATAAATCGCATTCGCGACAGTAAACATGTCCATTTTTTGTTTCAAGGATTATATCTTCTCTGGCCTACATGGAAATAATTGTGGTATTTAATTGAAAACAGCATTAAAATGAATTATAATACTTTAAATTGTTTAACACACTTTTCTTTACCTCTTCACATTTTTGCATGTTACGGCAAGCCATATAAACATGTGCGCCACGTTTAGCCAATTCACGAACCGTTTCTTTTCCAATACCAGTATTGGAACCTGTCACTATGACAACTTTCCCTTCAGCATTGACAGATTTCGTGAATTTTGGTCCTTGCATCTGATCCCTACAATATTGAAATCCAATTAGCTGAGGGTAGTGGGATGGGTAAATTTAATAAGTATTTACTTCATTAATGAGCTTATACCGATTGCCGCACCAACAGAACTCACAAAAATAATAGTTTTGCTTTTCATAAAGCTAAACATTTTAATTAAGGTTAGAACTTTGCCGGATGGTTGAAACTTAAGGAATTTGTAAAATATAAAAGTAAATTGCACTTTTTCCCCTATAAACACAAATTATTAGAGTATTAAATGGTTTTACGACTGTACCGTTGCAAGAAATAAAAAGTTTAATGTTGAAGACGAACCGAATGATATTGGAGCAAAATGACGTTCTGGTATTTGTTATGTATCTTCTTCTTAAATGGAAAGTAGGTTCAAAAGTGTTGGAAAGACTAAACGTGTTGGAAACAACTTCTAACAGTTGGGGATTTACCGCATCCAAATGAATAACGTTATGTGAGGAAAGGCAAATTAGGGAAAATAATTGTTATTTTACATCTGATTTAAAAATAAGTACGGTAAGCTGACAATAGTTCGCAGAGTTGAAAATTAGTACAGGTCTTCAGGATGAACCACAATGCGTCCTAACCTTTCCACTTCGTGGCGAAAAACACTGTTCACAATGAATCTATGGCGCACCCGAAGCAGCTAGCAACTCTTATGCCAATGCCCCTCACACAGGCCCGAAAGCGGATGCTTGACATCACAATGCGCACCAGGATTTTAGACATATTGACCTGTTCTTTTAGAGTTAAGGTGAGGTCGCGTTCAAGCATTTTTTTCGCGGATGTATTGTTCAAGACGTCTTTTCCAATGCCGTTGGTAAATTATTTCTGAACGTTTTAATCTGTTAGAGGTTAGTCAAATGGAAATATATTAGGACAAGTACTCAAGTGCGTTGTTAGTGCACAACGTTATATAATCACACGTATCACCAATTACCAATGAATAAATACTGTCGCGTGTTTTCGGTTCACGGCCAATAATTTTAATGTTCCGGGGAAGTGAAAATGCAATGTTTTAAACAAAGTTATTGACTAAATTAAAAGAGTTTATTCAATTAATCACAAAAATGCACAATTACTTATTTTAGTATTTCACAATTTTAATTTTCACTAAGTCTATAAATTTGTCATTCAACTGTCCACTTGAAATCACTTCGCACTCAAACAATCAATTGTCTTTACTTCGCGTTCCACTATATCGCAGTTTTCTATCGCGGTTGTAATGAATGATCCCCCCATTCATTCAGCTCGCCTTTATATAGGGTCTCTACCTATTCACCCATTTCTCGTACATTGGCGAATGTTCTACCGAGAGGTACCTGGTAGATTCGAGCAAATTGATGAATGGAGTGACGTCACTTGCAGATGTTGATCATGCTTGTTGGGTTCTCGTGGGTTCCAGTAAATTCATTTGTTGACGTTCTTAATGATTATGAAAACAATTGCGACAGTAGCTCGCAGAATTATTTGTACATGTAATTATTTGTACATGTAACAATACCTTCAACAAGCACTTTTGCACTGATTCGCTTCCATCCCTTGGCTTTTCACTCGTTCTTTCGGTACGATTTTAAACCTTTATCATAGATAATAGATTCGTTCCGCACAGCCTCAATAAGTTGTTCCTCCAAACTCATTATATAAATTGAAATCATATTAAAAATAAGTAAAATAACACATAACGTAAAAATAAATAAAACAATGCATAGCATAAAAATAAATTAAATAACACTTCACTTTAAAAATAAATCTTTTAATCAAAATAAATCATTAAGTAGTTCAATACATACTTACATCTAATTCGTTAACTTTAATCTTGCATCAACTGGAAATTGTTTTCGCACTCAACCGAGGATGGGTAAAGAATGTGTCCGTCTTGAACTCCATACTACTGGTCAAGCAGAAAATCAGTTAACGGACATGACATCAATGACTGTTTCTAGCAAATTACACCAAAATTACCAAGTAGATAAACTTTTTGATCCCCCATAGAATGTGTAAGGGTTACAATGCACAAAAGTTTATATACTAGGGGATCCACAATGCGATGAGCTCCACTCATATGCATGTTTCTTCTCAATATTGCTTTCCATACTGATCGACTGTCCCCGTGCTTCGGGGCGCAGTGGGTAGTGTTAATTGAAATCAATTAAACGTCTTTGTATTCATTGCTTCCCGCGGGCGGCACAACGGAAATCAAGCACAAAATTTACCTTGCCATACGCACTGCAACGCATAGAATGAGATCATTTATCCCCGGGACTCCCACGATTTTTTAATTCCCCAACTACTATGCGCCGACAGCTGTCGCGATGTTTTCGGAAAAACTTCATGAATATTGACTGCCCGATTTTCCAATACTTCGTCAAACCCGAGTTTTTGTCGCGCGAGTTCTAGAAATTGTTAACAGCTGGCACTAGTCCGCCATCATCTTCATTAGCACTTGGTACTTTTTCTTTCCAAACTTTTCGCAACCGCACTTTTATGCACCGCATTTCAACCAAATGTTTGCACTTTTCCATAACAATCAGTTCACTTTACGAGATCATTTCTACTGAGTAAATCTCACATCAATCCACACAGAAAGTCAAGAAGGCAGCTGACAAGTCGCCCTTCGAAACAAACTCTTTTCTTCTAGTATGAAAAATTAAACTCCATGCTGGCACTCACAGTTCGCAGTTCGGCTAGCCATCACAAGAAGACTCCCCGTGTCGCAACGGTGGTTTCTTGGCAAGACAATGCAATTCGTTGATGAATTGTGTTGCAAAGGGGTTGCCGTGATCGAATTTTAATTGTACATTTAAATATTTTTATTTTTAAATTTACAATTAAAATTGGATCATGTGTAATGGTGTGTTTCAAGCAGTTTGCTAGGCAACTGCTTGACGACTACGCCGTAGCATAAGTAGAAAAGAACTATTGTTCTATTTCGCTCCTTTAAGCCCACCATGAACATCTACAGACGGCCTTGTACCTTTCACTTTTCACGTTTTTTTTTCAGGAGAATGCGGTCAACGAAAATTTCCACGAAATATCACTTCATGGAACATCAACTAGATTCACTTTAACATACACTTGGAACACACCACACTCCAAATAAAACTTTCCGATACCACCTACTTCACTCGATGTGTGCGTATTCTTTTTCACCAAAACAGTACCTCATGAACTTTCGGATGAAAACTCTATCTCGAATCTGTCACTGTTGGGGTGATACTACCCAATCGTCAATCGTAACAAAGTTGTTCAAATTGAAGCACATGCATGTGTAGAAAACTCACAAAAAAAATTTGCACTTGCTGAGCCCGAGATTTATTAATCTGGCCAAATTGCCGTCAATATTTTTACTTATTGGTTCACGAACAAACTAATGACTGTCCGAGGAATTTTTTTTGATTACACCACAGCTTGTAGGAATTTCCGACCACTCGATACCCAAACGTTACAACCAACGTCACGTGGTGGTTCACCAACAGAGATCTGTCATCTGACTGTTTTCAGCTAGATAGTAAATTGTGTAAGGATGACATATTTCTGTCGGGTTGTAGTGAAACATGGTAGATAAACTATCCGTACAGGACTGCAGCGATGGTCCGCTGTCGGCGAGAGAGGATGGTGGATTTAGCCGAGATTGGCCTTGTCTGAGGATGCGTGAATGCGCTAGCAGGCTAACATTGCTGTGTCGGTGGCGGGTTCTTTTCCCCAGCACAACACCCACAACAACAAAAATTTTGCATTCACAAATTGAAAGATCAAATGCGGATCAACAGGTGTCGAGGCCGAGGTAACCTACTAAGGGTCAAAAACTGCTAACGCTGATGACAAACCAGGTCGGGAGAAAATAGACGGATTTAAGAGAAATTCGTCGTTGCTGACGATAATTATGGCCCCCATATAAGAGTGGAGCATCCAGGTGGAGGCCCCCCAGCCAGATCAAGATCCAATGTAAGCATGGCCACATATTTTACATTTAAATGAAAAACTCATGCAAACATAATTTGCATGAATTTTTCTCTTAAATGAAAAATATGAATGTGGCAAATTTATTTTATAGTTTTATGATAGGAAATCACAGAACTCTATACCATAAATAGGCACGCGAGCGAAAGGCCGCCCTACCTTGCGAGAGCACCTGTAAACGTCTTCAGAAGGGGCGAGTTCACCCGATGGCTACCTCATTTTGGTGGAGGGGCCAGCTTACGTGGCGAGTCCCATACTCGGTCATTTTCAAAACGGAAGAAAAGACCGACGGTAATTATCTAATCACGCATTTTCTTTATTATCCTGTTTTTCTTAAGTCCGAAGCATACAGATAACTCGATGGAATGTATTTATTACGAAATTCTATATGTTCGCTTGGTATTTAACAAAATTCTATTTTTATGTGAAACTTGATAAAACACATCAGCATAAGTTAAAGGAAAATCAGTATACAGAGATGAGTGCTACGTCTTTCAAAAGAAATCCTTAAATAATTTCTTTACATACAGGCGGACATGTTTGTTGTCAATGCATTGAAGAGGTACTATCAACTTTTCATTTGCCACGTTCCATTTCAATTAAGTTACAGAATTCGTCAAAGCTATCGTAAAAATATTTGAAACAAGTAAACAAGTACAAATAACCGTTCCAAGTACTAAATAAATTATAAATATATTCAAACAAATACATTCACGGCAGTTCATCTAACTATTACCTCATTCTCGCTAAATTTTCTGTTTAATCTTTACACAACTACTAATTTTTGTTTGTTTTACATCACTATTGAAATTAATGTGGAATAAAATTACTTCTCATTGTATTCGATGATTCATGCAATTTAATAAATAACGTAAAAAAATGTTTTTTTTTTATAAACAAATTAAAAAAACAGGTGTACTCACCAACATCCTCGCTAGGCGCCCGCTGACGATGTGGGTGATGTCTGAACATGTTAAGTACGTTACGAGTCCTTGAACAAAAATCCTAAATTTTTACAATTAATTGAGATGATGATGAAATTCCCAAATCGTAATTTTTCACTGTATGTAATTCCATTTCCTTATTGGTACCAAAAATCATTTATCATTTACACATTTCACTAGTAATAGGAGCACTTAAACTTATTTATTATGAGACTTTTTTCGAATAAAAACAAAAGGATAACTGTACATTCAGTGACTGATAGTATAATTCCAAGTTCATGCCATTGTGTATTTCATAGTCGCATAGTCGAATTGGGTCCTTGTAAATAGTGTACCAATTTTTCAGGGCGATCTTTTCGCTCTTGATTCCCATTTAGGGTTTTGATATTGGGCTCCCAGCTTTGCGATCCCTTGTATCTATCGGGGAGGCCCAAACGGTATAGTGGCAAGTTCCATTACAATCTAGCTAAGATCGCAACAATTGAGATTCAAAACGTTTTGTTCGGAGTCGGTGCCGTGCGGCGATGCCAAGTCCAACAGTAATAAGTTTATTGAATTAAGCAGTCACGAGATTATTACGTAGGCACACTCACTCTACACTCCGCTATGCACAGTTCAGCCAGCAAGCTTGTGAACACGCATCGCGGCTAAAAGTCGAACTCATCGACCGGGCTCATATATTACTGGTATCTTCGAATCCGCTCAGCAACTCGAAATGCCGTGCTAAATGCTTGCGGACTCGCTATTTCAACCGAAGATAATTTTTCGCTTTTTGCTAGCCTGCTAAGTACGAGTTTTGTCGATTTTCCGTTTTCCCCAACGCTATAACTTGCTGGGTCGGATTATTGAAAAGTGAGAGTGGTTGCAGGAATATTGATGACTTCAATCACAGTTATGCGATTTCAATGCACTTTGACCGGAACTGCGCCCTCTTCCGCGAAAAAATCGGCGGTTTTCTATCTTCGTCTGTTTTCCACGAGTCAGAGTCACCACACCTCTAATAGGTTGAATGAATGTCTCGTTGTAATTAATGTCTTATTCACTTTCTCCACTGTTAGTATTAACTACCTATACAACTCTGTTGTATACAAAGGATTTATCTCTTCTTTTTCTTCACAACACCTTCAACCTCACAGCACTTTTTGAATAGCCTTCAAGGGACCACCACTCATTATCTCGCACATAGGAAGATACCATTATATCATTTGCATCTACTACCCGCGTCATCTGTTATCTTCCTTCACTCAACATTACTTCTATAACGCTTCAATTCTCGATTAGTGCACTAAACTATCTTAACGATTGTTGTTTCTTTATCTCTAGAACTATTCAACTGGTATAACGCTTGCCTGCGTAGTTCTCCTGACGTGTTCCCGTGGTGATCAAAAGCAGACTCCTCGATCTGCCCAAGCAGATCTCTTACTTCATTCGAAAAGCCACTGTAAGGTAAACCCGCAACGGAGGTTTGTAACAAGCCTTTCATCCATCAACTGTAGATAGCAGACGGCAATTCAATTCGTGGATGAGTTGATTATAAAGGTGTTGCCATGTCCGAATTTTAATTACAGATTTGAATAATAAAAGTAATATAAGATAATAATATAGAAAAATTTAAATAATAATAAAAAGATAATTATCATAAAGAATATAAATGTAAAGAAAAATTTAAATTAAATATATGAAAAAAAAAATATTATAAAAAATTTATATTTATAACAAAACGTATTTTTTTTATTAATTTTATATTTATTAAGCTATAAATTTCAATAATGAAATTTTTAAAATCTGCAATTAAAATTTGGATCAGTGCTATGCCGGTTTTCGAGCAGTTTGCTTAGACAATTACTATAGGGTATCGCTCCAAAATATCGGAGCTTATTATAGGGTGCGTGGTGGAACTAAATCCACCCAAGTGCCCATTTCTTATATTAACCAGTTTCCCTGTTGAAAATGTAAGGATAACTTGCTTGATTAGCAGGTTAGGCAAGAAAATACAAGACCCCCTTCGATTTTCATCAGGTTGCATTATACTTGAAATCATACGCATGAAAAATAATTTTGTAGTGTGGACTTTGCGCTGGGGAAAAGGACCCGTCCCATGACACCACCAAAAGCTAACTGCCAGCACACATACATGTCGTTAGGCAAGGGCTCTCCAGCGAAGCCCGAAATCTTAGCTCACTGAGGCAATTGTATTAATCGAGCAGTTACACAATCAAACTGCTCGAAAACCTTCTTATCTCCTACTCGGAATTTGGTGACAGATTTGAAAAAATATGTAGTTAATTTTATTTGTAATCCTAATTTTGTAGAACACTTTTTCTTCTTATTAGAATTCAAATGTCTCCCTTTAACTTTATTCGTCATGAGATTTAACTGTTGTATTAATTTAAAATTTTCATTTTTTTACTATAATTAAAATTTCTTCACTTCATTTAAATTTCTTCACCCCATTTAAATCTTCTGTACCTCATTTAAATTTCTTTACTACATTTCAAATTTCCTTACTTCATTTCAATTTTCTCTACTGTAATTAAATTTTGTTTTAAAAAAAAATTTCAAATCTGCATGTAAAATTCCGGGTTTGGGGAAAGCTGATGTAATACTCCTCAACGGTGTATTACATCAGAAGAGTGAACAGGGCTGATGGAGTCAGCTGAGGTTTCACCGTATGCACGGGATGAGAAGAGAGACAAGTTTTGGAATGGATCGGGGAGTTGAATTATGACCGCGAGACGCGAAGCATCGAAGGATTTGCAAATAATCGTGATTACGAAAGCTATTGTTTTTGCATAACAACATTGGTCATGCGGTACCTTAGTTCTAGCTTAGTGGTCATTTTGTGATTGTGAAAACGAATCGAGGAAGCAGATGAAGTGCTGGCCAACGAGTTTACGCCCGAACTTCCCCTTGCAAATATGCAAAAAATGTTAGTTTGGGACTGACCTTATCTGAGTGTTATGACCACGCGATGCCCGTAACCTGCGTATACAGTGAAGTTTTAAAACGCGCAAAAGGTGCAGCCTGGATAGAATAAGTCATAAATTGCAATGATGGAAAATTTGTAAAGAAAGTTCATCACTATAACTGGCCTTCAATTTTAAATTTTTTATGTAACCACTAGAGCAGGGAGTGTAAATCTTTAAAATCGCAGGAGATTCACCTTTGTAAGCAACACACCACATCGTCAACGGGCGCTTGTCGAGGATGCCGGTGAGTATACTTTTTTGTATTTTTTCTTGCATTATATTTTTTTGTAAACATTCATATATATATATATATATATATATATATATATATATATATATATATATATATATATATATATATATATCTTCTAACAATTTAACGCATCAGTCACAATAACCTCTAATTGTAAATAGCGCACATTTACCCTGGTTTCAGCGAGAAATAATTATTTCAAGATCACTCAAAAATACAATCGATTGTTAAACTAAACCGTCATTCTTTCCATTCCGTCAAGTCTGACCGAGTATAGGACCAGCAACGATGGCAGGCGTTTTGCATAGCATGGGCTAGCCATCGGGCGCGCTCCACCGTTTTGTTGTTTCCAGGGCTCTTTCCGGGTAGAGTGGCCTTCCGCTCGCGTACCCTTTTATGATATAGGGTTATGGGATTTCATTGCATAACTCTATAGCATAAATCGGTTACGTTTGTCCTTCTCATTTGTGGGAAAGACTCATACATAGTGCTTTTGTATGAGTTTTTCACTCAAATGGGAAACACATGGTCACGTCTACGTTTGGATCTTGATCCAGTTGAGAGGGTGGGGGGTGCACCACCTCCATCTGGATGCCCCACTCTTATTTGTGGGCCATGAGAATCGTCGGGTAATGACGAAGTCTCCGCCAGTCCGTCCGTTTTTGCTTGGCACAATTTGTTTTTCGAAAAACTTAGCAACCCTTAGTAGGTTACCTCTGCCTCGACACCAGTCGACCGGCATTCGACCCCTTCCTAATTCGTGAATGCGAAATATTTTTGTAGTGGGTCCTTGTGCTAGGGAGAAAGAACCCGCCCCACGACACCGCAACGCTAGTCTGCCAGCGCATTCACGCATCCCCAGATAAGGCCAGTCTCGGTGGATCTTAACATCCTCTTCCGCCAAGGCAGCAGACCATCGCTGCAGTACTGTACGGACATTTATATACCTCATTTTACTGCACAGTTAACATCGCTGGTGTGCTTCACAGAGCAATTGATTGTCAGCAGATTTTAGCGCGGTGTACTGACTAGGCATGATTATGTAGTAAACGCTGCTGGTTTTGGCTTCTACTTCAGTAGGCTTTGAACTCAAAGCAATGAAGATGCAAGTAAATGGAGCAGCTGATAGGGACTGTCATGAAGAAGACCATATGACTGTCAGGCGATAATCCATTTACTTGGAAAAATTTTTCCACTTGAAATCAGAAAAATTTCGCTGCAAATAAAACATTTGTCCAGCGGTGTTAAAAAAGTGTACGGTGGCCAGTAATAGAGCGCGGTAAAAAGAGGAGTTGAAAAGATCATCGGCGAAAAATTCTCTATGAAAAATTTTAATTGAATTTTCGAAAGCCCGATGCAAGTCCAGTACATCAAAGTAGAGAAAAAAGTTGAATGCCCAATAATTTTCCAAGAGACTATTGGCGAGGCAAGGAGCATTAAATGCACCTAATTGGAATGGGTCGGGTTCGACTCATAAAATTCCACAATTTATTGCTTAGATAAGATTTCAAGGAAGCAACAACCGGGAAATTTGTCTTTAAAATATCGTCACTAGAGGTACACGTAATGTTACGGAAAAATCTTCACTGCAGAATAATTATGCGAAAACAATCTTCATTGTCACTTCCACCAGGAAAAGGTGATTAAACAAAAGGAGACTGAAAACAATCCCATTGGATGATTGGATTCCACTCCTCGGAATTATATGTAATAACTTTTCTGTCTAAATTGTGCAAACAAAGTCGGAACCGACCTCTTATCGGTTTTAGACGTTAAGTCTGAGTCGTGCCAACGAATGGTACCAATCAGTCAACCAGTTGTGCACCCGTAATCCATTTCGCGGTGACTGCTTGTGGACCAGCCAGAACGGAGAGGATTTCGGTCGCGGGTCTTAAAATGGACTACGCTCAACTAGGTATTTCAGCCACCATTAAATGCCCGTTTCAAACGCGTCGAAAACACAAACATACGGAAGAGAAACCTACTTTACTTTATTGCGTATTCATTCATCCCTTCAGTCAATTAAAAAAATCTAATTCCCATTTCGCGTTCCCGAATTTTATCGACGTGGTACCGAAAAGTACACTACGTTAACTCAATCCCGAAGAACTCTACGCTAAGAAAAAAAGTAAGACAAACTAAGGTACCGCGCACCGCACGCGACGTGAAACCAGCCATCCGCGGATTTTTAAAACCCTACCCTCGCGACGGCATACTTACCATGCACTCTCCTTCCCGCTGGAAAAAAAAGAGGGGCAGGCTGGAAAGGAAAGTCTAGTTTAAATCTAGCAATTCATTTTTTTTTATTCTTCTAAATATTGGTATTTACAAGTACAATAAGTATAAGTCCGGTTGTGAGCATTACTTGTGACAAACGTTTGAATTGCATTCATCTATGTTACAATATCCGCTTGTGTAAAAACATTTTAATACTTACCAAAATTTTTTTTTTTAAGAAATTTACGTCAAAAATTCAGTCGGTGTGTTTTTTTTCAACTTGGAAAAGTCATTCTCAGATAATTTCATTAGCATTACATTAAATTTATTTTAAGAACAATTTTTTTCCATTTTGTTTTTGTTTGCTGGTTTTATAAAAATTCTGGTTCACTCTAGACTTAATAAAAATCACAAATATTCGAATTGTATCGTTTACAAATTTCTACATTGATTTTTTACCAAATCTACTTTTTTATAGCTAGTGCACAGTCTGGCACAAGAAAGTAAAATTCCAGCCAAGCCACTCAAATTTTGAATAAAAAAATAATGAGAATTTGAGAGCAATCACTCTACAAAAGAAATGAAGACTTAAACGACGCAATCTTACTTTAATGCAAAATCTTAAATCTTCGACTTTAGATTTAGAATTAAATAAATCTTGACTTAGTTTCTTTCCCACATTTATTTCTGCTTTTTTTTGTTTTCTTTTATTATAGGTTATTTATTATCATATATCAGTTGGTATTCTTTCTCATTATTATTTGCATTATTTGTTAGATATTAATAGGGTTCGTACTATATTGTATTATTAATTGTGCTATTGGTTATTTATTAACATGGTTCGTATTATTTCTTATTATTTTTCCATTTTGTTCAAAAATTTCCCTACAATATGTCTTCATGTAATTCCCAGTAGTTTCGTTTTAGGTCTTTGTAAAAATTTTTTTTACAAAGACCTACTAGTTTCGCGACCTGTCTGTCCGTCTGTCCGTCCGTCTGTCCGTCCGTCCGTCTGTCCGTCTGTCCGTCTGTCCGTCTGTCCGTGCGTCACAGCTGATTTCCTCAGAAACTATAGAAGCTAGAATGCTCAAACTTTGTGAAAAGGTCAGAAGTGATGATCTCTCAAAAGTTAAGGCCTTAACAAAAATTTAAAAAATGTTTAAGGGGGGTCCCCCCTAATAACGAATTGGCCCTTAAAAATTTTTTTTCATCAAAGGTAGTCGAGTGGGGTATCAAATGAAAGGTCTTGATTAGAACTTTTAGAATCTGAAATAAAAAAATCATTTTGTGACTTAGGGGGCCCAGGGGAAGGCAAAATGTACGCAAAATTTGTGTCCCCCCCCCTCGCGATTGGACACCTTTCAGCCGAAAAATCTGAAAATTATCACGAACGTGGGTCTATATGAGTACAAGGGCAACAAATACCTTAGAAATCGAAATTCGCTCAACTTTGTTAATAATAGTATGATTAGCAGATTTTACATTTTTGCCCATAAAATCAAAACGGTACCTTTAAACTTCTTGAAATTTTGCAATTATATAGACTAACATAAGATATATATGTTCACAAAATTTAGTTGAGATCGAATCGTAATCAAGTGAGTTATAGCCATTTCAATTATATGGAATTATACCAACAATAACACGTGTTTATGGTTGATATAGGGTTTTCCACTAAGAGGTGTTATTTTGATATTAAAAGAAAAATGCCATTTTTTAAAATAAATGATCGAATGTTTATTTCATTATAAAGAAGAAGATATGCCGTTAATAGCAATAATTAACATTGAGCAAATAACCACTACGACACGCTTACAGGACCATATCCTCTTCATAAAATTTTCCATAACCAAATCGCAAAGTGGTTGCCCTCTGTCCTCGATAGCCTCTCGAATTTCATCTTTGAGATCTTGAATCGACGCTGGGCTTTTGGCATATGCCTTCTCTATCACGTGGCTCCAAAGGAAGAAGTCGCAAGGTGTTAAATCAGAAGATCTATTCAAAAAAACACCTCTTATTGGAAAACCCTATATATATTTAAAATTGACTTAGGCACTTTTATTTTCTTTCAATTTTCATGAAAATTTAAGGAATAGTGTTTAACTTGAACATGTTCAATGGCCCGAGCATTCAGAAAAATCATTGAAGCTAGATTAAAATGGCGGCTGCACTGTGTTTATGAAAGAAACTGTGCATCTTTTGTATAAATTTGAACAATTTCATATCTAAGTATTGGATGAATAATTCAAGTTATCGATTCACGCCATTAGAAAACTTGTTTCTAACCCTAGGATGTTTACAAAGACCTTCTGGTAGGAGCACTCTCCTGCTTACTCAACTTGTTTTCTATTTAGTATTTGGTTTAAAACTGTAAAAAATATGGCAACGTCGCAGTGAGTCGGAGATTCTGCTGATGATCGCTGAGAAGTTAGTCATCGATTCGCTTTCTTCCCAACGAGATCAAATCGATCGAACTACGGTTTGATAATTAAATTAATGTAATACTGTATATAGATGTAAATATATAGACTAATCGGTTATTTGAATTGTGCTTCAATTACATCCCTAAGAACGAAATTATTACATGGTGCCGAAACCCGGGAAGAAGTGATTAACGAAAAAATGGAAATCGCGCAGAGAGCCACGTGCCGCGGACAAGTTACGCGTTTAGTGAAACAAATTGAAGAATTTGTTAAAGCAATTAACGTGCAAACGAACGATACATACGAAATTGAAAACGCAATTGAGGAACTTTCCATATTATACGATCATGTAAATGCTGCGCTAGAAAACCTACGTGAAGCGAACAAAGCTGTAAAAAATACCGTTAAGGCAGAAGACTGCAAGAAAGAGTGCAGAACGATTGCCGAGTATGAGGACTCCGCAACAACGGCTTTAACTCGAGCTAAATATCGAATCGATAGATTACGAAGAATGCTACCACAGCAGGATGAACGAACGCATAATCCTAATTCAACGGATATACAAAGAAAAGAAAACAAAAGTATAAAATTGCCCAAATTGCAACTTAAGAAGTTTAGCGGTGGCATACGGGAGTGGATACAGTTCTGGGAACAGTTCAAGAGTACTGAGCACGAGAATGCATATCTCAATTCGAGTGAAAAGTTCAACTATCTACAAGCTGCTCTTAGCGGTAAAGCCGCAGAAACAATATCTGGTTTTAACTCCATCAGAAGCTTGTTACAGTGCGGCTGTCTCTCTTCTGCAAGAAGAATACGGTGACACAGAGCGAATAGTTGATCATACCATGACACAATTGATGACGCTTTCTCCAATTTCATCAAGAAATGATGCATAGGGACTAAGACATTTATATAATACTGTTACGGCTGCCATACGATCATTAACAGCATTAGGTGTAAACTCTAACAAGTATAACATTATGTTAAAAACTGCGATTTTACGTTCATTGCCACAAGAACTAAGAGTGCAGTATCATCGCAATATAACGGAGAGTGATTATTCAGCCGAACGCGTTTTAGAGGGAGAAGCCGAGTCAGTTTCATCTGTAAGTCTTGATGAGGAAACTGGTGGCGGCAAACGTGTAACAAAGCTACTCTATTTTATCAAACGAGAGACAGAGTCGCTAGAAAAGGCTGGTGAAATGATGATGCTGCGACCTGGCGATGCCAGTAAACGGTCAAAGGTAAATGCAACAGCTGCTGCTCTCTTCACAAGTGGAGATGTAATCAATTGCATATTCTGCAATTCAAGACATCATAACACGGCTGAATGTAATTCAACATTAGGAATCGCAGAAAAGAAGAAGATTTTAAGAAGTCAAGGCCGATGCTATCGTTGCACGAAACGAAACCACACTTCAACAAAATCTTCACGAAAGGGAGTAAAGTGCAATGAATGCAAAGGTTGTCACGCTTCTTTCATGTGCGATCCCTGCTACAAAGAAAAAACGCAGGTGATGAATCAACGAAAACAGAAAGAGGTGATGAAATGAAACGAGCCAACGTCGTTAATTTATATGCATTAAATCAAGGCTCAGCAGTTTTCTTACAAACGGCTTGTGTATTTTTGTCTTCTCCTGTAAATAACAAGAAAACCTTTGTGCGCATTGTATTAGATGGGGGTAGCCAAACATTTGTAAGGGAGGATATCGTGAGAAAATTGAATTTACCCATAATTGGAACACAAAATATGTGTGACTCCATTTGGTGCGACGAAAAGTTTGCCGAAAAGGAACTATAGACATATAAGATTTTGGTTGGAGAACCAATACAATCGTAAACGATATGAGTTAGAGGCTCCACAAGCGTGCATGGATGTGATGCAAGCTCCCTCATCTGAAATATGTGACAAATTACAGGGAATGCAATTAGCCGATGCTACCAGAGAAGACATAGAGTTGGGGAATGGAATAGCTGTGTTGATTGGAGCAGATAATTATTGGAATTTCTTTACTGATCAAACAAAGCGTCTATCAAAGAATCTAGTAGTGATTAATAGTAAATTAGGGTGGACATTACAGGGACCCTACACAGATGTTGGTCAAATGAACTCCGTCGTAACTAATTTGCTTGTTGAAGATCAAAAAATTTGGAGTCTGGAAGTGCTAGGAATTGGAGCAGACCTCGATAAGAATGTTAATTTTGTAGCAAATTTCTCGCAACATTCAGTCATTAAGAAGGAAACAAGTTGAGTAAGCAGGAGAGTGCTCCTACCAGAAGGTCTTTGTAAACATCCTAGGGTTAGAAACAAGTTTTCTAATGGCGTGAATCGATAACTTGAATTATTCATCCAATACTTAGATATGAAATTGTTCAAATTTATACAAAAGATGCACAGTTTCTTTCATAAACACAGTGCAGCCGCCATTTTAATCTAGCTTCAATGATTTTTCTGAATGCTCGGGCCATTGAACATGTTCAAGTTAAACACTATTCCTTAAATTTTCATGAAAATTGAAAGAAAATAAAAGTGCCTAAGTCAATTTTAAATATATATAGGGTTTTCCAATAAGAGGTGTTTTTTTGAATAGATCTTCTGATTTAACACCTTGCGACTTCTTCCTTTGGAGCCACGTGATAGAGAAGGCATATGCCAAAAGCCCAGCGTCGATTCAAGATCTCAAAGATGAAATTCGAGAGGCTATCGAGGACAGAGGGCAACCACTTTGCGATTTGGTTATGGAAAATTTTATGAAGAGGATATGGTCCTGTAAGCGTGTCGTAGTGGTTATTTGCTCAATGTTAATTATTGCTATTAACGGCATATCTTCTTCTTTATAATGAAATAAACATTCGATCATTTATTTTAAAAAATGGCATTTTTCTTTTAATATCAAAATAACACCTCTTAGTGGAAAACCCTATATCAACCATAAACACGTGTTATTGTTGGTATAATTCCATATAATTGAAATGGCTATAACTCACTTGATTACGATTCGATCTCAACTAAATTTTGTGAACATATATATCTTATGTTAGTCTATATAATTGCAAAATTTCAAGAAGTTTAAAGGTACCGTTTTGATTTTATGGGCAAAAATGTAAAATCTGCTAATCATACTATTATTAACAAAGTTGAGCGAATTTCGATTTCTAAGGTATTTGTTGCCCTTGTACTCATATAGACCCACGTTCGTGATAATTTTCAGATTTTTCGGCTGAAAGGTGTCCAATCGCGAGGGGGGGGGACACAAATTTTGCGTACATTTTGCCTTCCCCTGGGCCCCCTAAGTCACAAAATGATTTTTTTATTTCAGATTCTAAAAGTTCTAATCAAGACCTTTCATTTGATACCCCACTCGACTACCTTTGATGAAAAAAAATTTTTAAGGGCCAATTCGTTATTAGGGGGGACCCCCCTTAAACATTTTTTAAATTTTTGTTAAGGCCTTAACTTTTGAGAGATCATCACTTCTGACCTTTTCACAAAGTTTGAGCATTCTAGCTTCTATAGTTTCTGAGGAAATCAGCTGTGACGCACGGACAGACGGACAGACGGACAGACGGACGGACGGACAGACGGACGGACAGACAGGTCGCGAAACTAGTAGGTCTTTGTAAAAAAAATTTTTACAAAGACCTAAAAAGGTACGAGGTAAAATTACCCTGAAAACACATCAACGAGATTCTTGATGACAATCAATCAAATGCAATGTCGCGGTTGCAATATTTATTGCGAAAACTACAACGAGATCAAACGAGATTGCGCGAATATGATGAAGCATTGGGACAAATGATCACAGCTGGTATAGCAGAGCATGTAACAAACGCAACATCAAACATTAAATATTACATGCCACATCAACCGGTTTATCGCCTTGATAAGCAGACAACGAAGCTTCGTATTGTCTTCGATGCTTCATCCCATTCACCCGGTAAACTTTCGCTAAACGATTGTTTGCTATCAGAAGATAATCTTTCACCAAATCTGTTAGAGGTTCTATTGAGATTTCGAATTGGCTTTATTGCGCTTGTGGCTGACATAGAGAAAGCTTTCCTGCAGATATCTTTAGCAGAAGAAGATCGTGATGCTCATTGTTTTATATGGCTTGAAGAGCCCATTTCAACTACAAGTAATATACCACGTTGGAAAGAATACCATATGGCCAGAGTAACCTTTGGTGTTACAAGCAGTCCATTTTTACTGGCCGTTACGCTTCAAAAGCATTTTAAAGAAAACGCAAAAGAGTATCCGGAAAGTGCAAGTATTCTTTCTAAATGTTTCTATGTCGATGATTTAGTCGTTAGTTTGAACAACATCGATACCGCTAGGCGTCCTTATAAAGAAGCAATGATTATAATGAATAAGGCAAACATGAATCTACAAAAATGGGTATCAAATGATATGCGCATGAATCGATTACTCAATCAAACAGAAGACGTCACACCAATCGTACAGAAGGTGCTTGGAGTTAATTGGTTCCCAAACTCTGATGACATTGCTGTGGATTTAAAGCCTGTGCTTGATTTTATTGGGTCGGAACAAGAGCCTACTAAGAGAAGTATTCTTCAAACATTATCGAGAATTTATGATCCTATAGGTTTTCTAGGTCCGTTTGTGGTGAAACTGAAAATCTTATTGCAGAATTGATGGCAAAAGAAATATGATTGGGACGATATTATTCCGGAGGAATTGCAGAAGGAATGGAATAAATGCTGCAAAGGCTTACGGAAGTTAGACGTCTTTAGCGTATCAAGATTTTTTTTTCTGAAACCTAGCCCAACTACAATTCTCACGTATATGCGGACGCTAGCCTACAAGCATATGGATGTGTAGCTTACCTACGTACTACTTACAACGAAGCATGTACGCACACCGAATTGATCTGTGCGAAAAATCGGATAGCACTTATCAAGGAAACTGGTGTAAGGGAGTTAACGCTACCTAAGTTGGAGTTGACAGCTGCTTTAATGGCTGCGAGGCTAAGTAAATTCTTAATTAATCTATTGCACTTGGAAGTAGATTTGGTTTACATTTGGTCTGACTCAAAGATCGCCTTGTACTGGATAGCTGGTGATTCTGATCGATGGAAACCATATGTTTCACAACGTGTTAAGGAAATCAACGCGATTACAAAGGGTGTTTCGTTGAAGCATTGTAGCAGTAAAGATAACCCAGCAGATCTCCGAACAAGAGGTATAGATGCTGACGAGCTAATACGGTCTGAAAAATGGAGATGGGGCTCCGCTTGGCTACGAGAGACTGCTTTCAATTAGCCAATTGAAAATGATAATGACGAAGAATTAACAGCGATTGTATCTTTACCAGCATAGGCTGCCGAAAACAAAATTCACGTAATTAATGCAAACGGACGAATATTTCCAATTTTTAAATTCAACGAGTATGGTAAATTAATACGAGTCACAGCGCTATTACTAAAATTCATTCGTAAACTATAACGACAGAAGGTCGACAACGAGTACATATCCGCAGCGAATTATAAATATGCCGAAGAATATTGGACTAAAGTCACGCAAATAGAATTTTATAATGCAGAAATAATAAATTTACAGCGAGGTCGTCCTATTCCTTCCTCGTCTGAGCTTCGAACTCTTTCACCGACACTAAAGGAAGGCATTCTTCGAATTAGTGGAAGATTGCAACTTATGGACGGTGATGAAGCCACCCTATAATCCTGCCAAAATCAGCACATTTAAGCAAACTAATAATTCAGCGGCTTGACAAGGATTCATTTCATGGTAGTACTGAGACAGTTCTGACATTGCTGCGAAAACGCTATTGGATCCCCAGAGGTCGGCAGCTAGTAAAGTCGGTTATACGAAGCTGTATTGTGTGCAAACGGTTTTTCAGCAAAGCTCTAACTCAACCAACGGCTCCGCTACCATATGAAAGAATAAATGCTACAAAACTCTTTAATACAATGGGGGTAGACTTTGCGGGTCCACTGTATATTATATCTAGAGGAGAGAAACGGCAAAAGGTATACTTCATGATTTTCACATGTGCTGAAATAAGAGCAATACATCTGGAGATGACATTGGATCTTTCGACTGAAAGCTGTTTATCTGCTCTTCGGCGTTTTATAGCACGTAGAGGACCTCCGAGTATTATAATGTCGGATAGTGCAAAATCCTACAATCGAGCGGCTCTTGAACTTGCAACCTTGGGAAAATTTATATGTTCCACGAATCTTCAAGATTTTATGATTCAGAGAGGGATTAAGTGGAGATTCATCGCCGAAAGAGCACCATGGTGGGGCGGCTTCTGGGAACGCCTAATCAGGAGCGTAAAAAATGCTCTAAAGGTTTCTATTGGACGAGCCACATTAAATAGAGAACAGTTAAGAACGCTTTTAACTGAAATCGAAGGGTGGTAAACTCAAGGCCCCTAACATATCTTAGTTACGATCATCGGGATATTCAACCTCTGACGCCTAACCATTTTTTGCTTGGAGTTCAGACAGAGACAGCACTGACTTCTAATGAAACAGGAAGCAATGCTAGCAGATCTACATCACTGAAGCTTTGGAATATCAGACAATAAGTTTTAAATCGGTTCTGGAACAGATGGGAAAATGAGTATATCCAACTCCTCCGTAGTGCACATCATACGAAACAAGTAAGACCCAGTTGTCTTAAGGTTGGTGATGTAGTTATCGTTCGGGACGACTCTCTACCAAGGCTCCTTTGGAAATTGGCACGAACAAAGGAAGTTTATCTCGGAAGGGACAATCAAATAAGGTCATGCGAGCTACAGTTATCAAATGGCGTTATACGGAGACCTATCCAACACCTTTATCCATTGGAAATACCTGGAACGGATCAAGCCCGGCCGGAGGATGAAAAAAATATGGCAGCGTCGCAGTGAGTCGGAGATCCTGCTGATGATCACTGAGAAGTTAGTCATCGACTTGCTTTTTTCCCAACGAGATCAAATCGACCGAACCATGTTTTGATAATTAAATTAATGTAATACTGTATATAGATGTAAATATATAGACTAATCGGTTACTTGAATTGTGCTTCAATTAAATCCCTAAGAACGAAATCATTATAAAAACTATATCACTACATCTAAGCATTAATACAATATTAGAACAAACAAATTGTCTTTTGCATATTACTCATTATTCAAATCATTCAAATGGGAACAAATTTGAGTCGTTAAAATTGCGAGCTTAATTGAATTCTAATAACTAATAAAATTGAGATGAAACTTCATTCCATTGATCCTCGAATTGTATGCTGCATATATTATATTGATGTTCAATATTTATTAACTGTTCTATGAAATTTAACGCTAAATTTGGGACTATCAAATTAGCAACCTATATAGCTAATGGTCGATTGCTTTAGACGTTCTTCTTTGAATATGTGTAATATTCTTTATTTTCATCTAGAGAATTTTGATTAATTTGTATGTTATTTTGCAAGTTCTATTTAGAAAGGGAGGAACATTAAAATTTAACCTAATAATACTTCATCAACGTTGCAAACCTGCGCCTTTTAAGGTTTCAATTAATTTACAACTTAGATTAATGGTAACCTAAAAGCTTAAATGGGTGGAATTTCGTTATGTGTAAATAACTTTTATCCTACCTAAATTTTTAAATATTGTTCTCTTCGCAAAAAAAAAAAATTTAAAATACTTTCCTACATGTTTCCTGTAAATATTTCACTCAATTCTTATTACCATTTTTCTTTGCAAATCAAATAATTTTCCTAATATCATTTCCATAATATCTAAGCTTCCTTTAGGAAAGAAATATATATACGTTCGTTGAATGCAGTCGAATCACGAACTGTATGTTTTATTCTTCAAAGGCATCTGCGCAATACAGCGTATCTCTCTGGGTAGTACTCAATTCAGAATACCGTTATAGTTAAAATCCTTTGCAATATTTTCTGGCTCAAATTGTTCTGAATCTGGAAATTTACTCCGAACGTCAATTGACATAACTTGGCTAAATACACTAACACCCTTATCAGTGCGTCTGTATCGATTACCATTTGAAGAGTCGAAAAGGTGATGCTCGATTGTTTCAATAGAATCTTCTTGGCTAGTAAATCCTTGGTAATCTCAACCGAAGTAAATCAATTTTTGAAGAATGTGCCTTTCATAAGATCGAATTCACGCTTCTTTTTGATCGTACAACGCTATGTCAGATTCCAATTTTGATTTCTTCTGAATAATATTTTCAAGTTGCAAATTATGTGCTTCTTGTGCATAACTTTTTCTATCCATTCTTTGCGTGAAATCTATCATACGATCACCTACCTGTGACCAATCCTCATCGGAGCTTTCATTTCTGAGTGATCCCTGCTACTTACAGTTGTGCTGCTCAATGCACATCTCCGGTTGCTCGTACTTCGTTGACTCTTCCTTGCAGCTATTTTTCACCCTCTACGATTTCGGGGTTATGTCCACTGGCCGGTCGAGGAATGTCCCGGTTGGTTCCTGTGTTGCACTTCTTGTTGCGAGTTGTGCATTTAACTTGCAACGACCTTTTTGATTCCTTTAGTTTTTTTTTTCCTTCGCCTACCACGAAGCGAAACTGCCTTGGCTCTCTTTGACAGTTTCCACCGACTCCCACTGCCATCAGGTTTGGGTGACATTCCTCGGCTCAAACTGACGTAGGATGGGAATGTCATCCAAAGCTGACGTACGCACGAAAGCCATATGGCAGCGATGCGCATGTGTGCGAGCCGGCAGTGGCGTAGGGTCGACTCATTACATATACTTGTATTTAATGATAGTTTGAGCTTTAACCACCCACATATTCGTTTTTCTTGCTAACGCCCTTCAGAAGGGACGTAATGACAAGTAGGCTCAGCAGTTTCCCAAAAACAAAATCCTTTTACTTATCCACGTTCAAAGTTATGAATGAGCATCGTAAGAAAAAACCAAATAAAAAAATATACGCTCGAAACTGATAACCTTTTTTATGGAAATCCGTTAAAAATTGAGCATATTTAAAGGAAACATTCCAATAAGGAATCTATTATATTAAAATGCATGTTGTGTCTAAATTATGAAAATTAATTGATATCTTCATATATAAATCGGATCTGATTTCAAAGAAATGCTACTTTTACGGAAACCATAATTAGTAGATATTGATCGGATGGTAAATAAGTGTACAAACATTTCGAACTATTCAAATCCAAAAAGTTTGAAAGGAATATTGTAGTAGTATGTAGTTTATATTTTCTCATGAATCAAATCGTTGATCAAATTTTAAAAATAAATTTTCAAAACTAGCAAATAGAAAAGTAAACTGAAAATATCAGGATAAAATGGTGAATATAACATGGGCAATTTACTCTTAAATCATATTCTATTAGCTCCTGCGGTTGCTTATTTCAATATTATGTCTTATGCTTATGGATGTTGTAATTCCTATTTTGTTTTACTGATTGCATTATCAATTATCATTACGAGATATTACGACCAAAGTCAAACCTACTTATTGATTTTCTAGGTGTTAGAATGCAAAGTTATGTCAATTTTGCATAAATAGCCTTCACACCTTTTCTAAATTTATTTCCTTGCTTATCCTTTGCCCGTGATTACATACCAGCTAATATGTACAGAAAAATAGCTGTAATTAATAATTTCAGCAAAAAATTACTTTTCCAAAAATTGCAGAACATGCTTAACCGCTGAAATTTTATAAGCATCATTTTGCCAAGCTAGGCTACTCGCCTAAGTCTTTCGTTTCCGGATGTTGTGCAATATCTATTTTAATGATGAATATCTTCTCTCTGTAGCAATCAAATTTACGTAAAGCTAAAATCAGTTAAGTTCACACCAATTGTAATAAATTTGCGCAATTCTTAGTGCTCGGGATTACCCAAAAAAAAGTTGACAAAGTTCCCAAAGAACTGAAGCATTCTATAGTTGTTTGCACTTGATTCTTCTTGAAATTCTTCTTATGTTATCGCGTTTATTCAAGAGTTAACATACATACAGTACATTTTTCTTTTTTTTTTGCAATTCCATGTAAATATTTGCTGATCTTGGGGATTTTTCTTTTGTAGGAAGAGGTCTCCTTTTTCTGAGTGAATTATCATCCCGATTTACTCCACCAGTCAGAAATGTAAGAATAAATCATGCTCAACTAATGACAAGGTAAATATTTTCACGGGAACTCGAGTGAAAATTGAGTTTCAAGGTTTTTCTTCAAAGAGTGTTTTTTTCGTCTTGCAAAAAGAAATATTAGCGCAACGAGTTACACTTATTTGGTTGGTTGGATTCAATGTTTGTACTAAGAGCGTATGGAACTGGAAGTACGCGTTTATAAGTCAATTTGTTGATTGTGGAATTTGTTTTGCTTCAGGGGCTTAGAGCAATGAAAAATTGTTAAGATATTTTCATGTGTGATATGATTTTTTTTTCTTTTAGCTTTTAAGGCTTTGTCTCGTCACAACCGCCCACTATTGAGATTGATCATGAAATTTTGTCATTGATATTGATGTAGGATGCATGTAAATTGAAATTAAAGTAATCGCATTATTTATAGTAGGAGTTGCATGCTTTTATTTTGCACATGGTCTTATAAACTGCGTTAACTTGATGGATTGTGATTTCATTGTTAAAAATTAGGTCAATGATGCAACAAATCTATTGTTTATTTTAAATCAGTCAATCTACTTTAGCTACATGTATGAAGAAATTACTAAGCATGCAAACAATGTGAAACAAGGTATCTAAGCCATTACAAGAAATACTCAATGAAAGCCTAACATCAAAGTAATAATATGAAAAACTTAAAAACTTCTGGAAATTTCTTAGCAAATTGTAACTCATCAATTAGGAGAAATCACTAAGCGCTTGCAAAATATTTATAGCTTTTGACAAATAAAATTTACATTAAAAGCTCTCCTCCTTATTCATGCATTAAAGGCAGTTTGTTAAGAGACATTGGAGCTTTGCCTCAGATATTGTGTAAAGGTGTAGTGAATTGTAGGTATATAAATGTCCGTTCAGGACTGCAGCGCTGGTCTGTTGCCTCGGCGAAAGAGGCTGTTGAGACCTGCCAAAATTGGCCTTGTCTGTGGACGCGTGAATGCGCTGGCAGGCTACCGGTGCGGTGTCGTAGGACGGGTTCTTTCCCCCTAGCACACGAACCCACTACAAAAAAATTACGCATTCATGAATTAAACAGGTCAACATGCCAATCGATTGGTGTCGAGGCCGAGGTAACCTACAAAGGGTTGAAATGCTTGTTCAAAGAACAAATTGGGCCGGGCAAAAACGGACGGACTTGCGGATACTTCGTCGTTACTGACGATACTTATGGCCCACAAATAATAGTGAGCGATATGCAATGGAATCACATAATTCTACATCTTAAAAGGGCACGTGAACGGAGTGCCACTTTACCCGGCAAGAGCCCCTGTCAACGAAAGAAAAGGGAAGAGCGCGCCCGATGGCTAGTCCATGTTAGCGGAGGAGCCTGCCATTGTTGCGGGTCCTGTACCTGGTCAGTTTTCAAAAAGGAAAAAACAAGTTTCTTCTAACATTAACTAAACATTATTTTATTCATCGTAAACGTTCATTCATATACAATACAATCTGATTGTATTTCATTACTATACTATAATAATTGTTCCTGCATGAAAAAAGCAATGACACACGATTATTAATTGATTGACTAACAATGGTTTATTGTTGCCGCTCTGTCTTAATTTATACCAACATTTCGCTTTGCATAAATTCTTAGCTGGCGCGGTTGCATCCCCCTCGATGCAATATCAGCTGGATTATTATGAGTGCTGACATGATTCCATCGTTCGACTGTACTGTGCTGCTGAATTACACTCACTCGGTTAGAAACGTAGACCTTCCACTTGGCAGCGGGACTTCGTATCCACGAAAGAACTACAGTCGAGTCTGTCCAGTAAAATCAATGAACATAGTCCCAATTATGCGCCTTAATAATCTCTGCCAACAATTTGACCAGTAAAACTGCTCCATTAAGCTCCAACCTTGGTATTGATTGTACCTGTACAGGAGCTACTTTTGATTTCGCTGCTAAGAGTGCAACCTTGACAGAGGTTCCAGTTTAAGAGTGCAACCTTGACTGAGGTTCCAGTTACAATTCGAATGTAAACAGCAGTAGCATACGCCGATGACGAAGCGTCACAAAATCCATGAAGCTCAAATGGTTTAGATGGGTTAAACTCTATACACCGTTTTATTTTGAGATTTTCTAAAACCGGAAGCTGTTGTCACAGTTGTGTCCTTAATTAAATTTGTGTCTAGTGGGTCATCCCAACCCTTTCCTGCAAGCCACAGCTTCTGCACTATTGTTTTACCGATGGTGATACAGGGCTGCAACCATCCTATAGGATCGAACAGCTTTGCCACTTCTGCCAGTAGGGTGCGTTTTGTAAGGTTTTCCTCTTTGCTTGGTCTTGCAATACAAAATGAGAACTCATCGGTGGCTTGGTGCCATTGAATGGCAAGTGCTTTAATCTATTCGGTTGCCGCTATGTTAAGAGGCAGCTGTGTCTCCCTTTCTGATACTGGAATACGTTCCAATAATTGTGCGTGGTTTGATGACCATTTTCTTAAATGGAATGCTCCTTTCCTTAAAAGATTTCGAAGATCGGTCTGTAACTGTAGGAGATCTTCTAGCTTATCTGATCCCGTTAGTACGTCATCAACGTAAAAGTCCCTTGTTAACGTTTGTGCGGCTTGAGGAAATGTATCATGCTCATCTGTAGCTAGTTGGTGTAATGTTCAAATTGCGAGGTATGGGGCACATGCAGTCCCATATGTAACTGTCCTTAACTGATAATGTTCAATTGGACCATTTTGGTTGAACCGCCACAGGATTCGTTGAAAATGCTGATCTTTCTCGTGGACATAAATTTATCGATACATCTTTTGAACGTCGGCTGCAATCACGTACTTATGTTGCCTCCACCGCATGAGAAGATGCAATAAGCTTCCCTGGATCATGTGGCCGGAATAGAGGAGGTCATTTAAGGATTTTCCCTTGGAACCCTTTTGCGATGCATTGAACATTACCCGCAATTTTGTTGTGCTACTGCTTTCCTTTAATACAGTATGATGCGGTAGATAATATGCTGTAGTCATCTGTGTTTGATCTGCCGGAACTCTAGACATGTGACCCAAATCGATGTACTCCTGTATAAAGCTTCGATATTGTTCATACAGAGCTGGATTTTATGCCATCCGACGTCCCAGTTGTCTGAACCTTATGTACGCAATTTTTCGCGGATTGCCAATGTCCGAGAAGGGATCTTGAGTGCTTTTGAAAGGAAGGCTAATAGAATATCTTCCTGTTGGCTGCCGATAAACGGTCTGCGTGTAATGGGATTCATTCTCTTTCTCTTCATTGGTAAGATGATTGATAGCTGGAAGCTCTTCTGTTTCCCAAAGCTGCCGTAGAGTTTCCTCCAGACCTTGATTAGCAACAAACACACGTACTGATGTAGCTTATTTAGTAGGTACTGTGCCAAATAAGACTCATCCAAGTTTGGTCCTTTGTGCGCATGGTTTCCTGGGCAGAAGTGCTGGCAGCAAAAGCTGGTCGTAAATACCTGCTCGTTGTGCCCTGATTCAGATCGAACAATGGCACGCAGATTAGCCTCTCCTCTTGATGTCACGTTTGCAACTGCACCAATGCCACTTATCCTGAATTTTGCGCCTGTATAGGAAGCCTGTAAAAGTTGAATTGCTGCTTCAGTTATGAAAGATCGTTGGGCTCCAGAATCCAACAATGCCCGAAAAGTTACAGAGTTTCCATCCGGATGGCGTATTTGAATGTATGCCGTCGCAAGCAATACGTAATTTTGTCTTGTGTAAGCTCCGTGACCCTGTACAACTGACGTAATTGATGGCCTTGCTGGCATGTTGTTGTTCGCTATAGTCTCTGTGTGTAATAGTGTATTGTGTTTCTTTCCGCAGACCTTACATTCAGGCACAGATGAGCATTTATTTGCTCTGTGTAGACCAAAGCAATTGAAACAAAGGTTAGAAGCCTTGATCACTTCTCGTCTCTTTAGAATATTTGCTTGTCTGAATAAGTTGCACTCAAACAGCTTATGTGACGCTTTGCACATTGGACAGGAACAAAACTTACGACAGATACAAGCCATATGGCAGCAGCGCTTACTACCACACACATGACCATTAGTAGGCCGACTTTGCTGGCTAACTTACATGGCGTTATATGAAGAATTGTGGAGGTGCGAACAAAAACTCGAGGTTTTGTACGGTTTAGAGACGGATTTCTACAGTGAAATCCAGATGATCCGCGGAGAACACAATAGCGCTCCTAGTGAAGTGAAAATTATTTCAGTTCTTATACCCGTTTAGTTTTTATCGCCTTCCAAAGTGAATTTATAGGAGTTTGTTTACATCTCAACGCTGAGCTATCAGTCGAAGGTGCAAAACGTGTGCTTCATTTGCTCGTCTTGGAAAGTTTAGGAGCACAATGGGCTATACAAGGTGAATTTATAGCATGCACGGAATGCGTTCGGGACGTTTTTTATTCGGGAAATAGTATATATGACGAAATATAAGCATTTGCTAATTCCGCAGTTGGATGACAGCTACCGGAAGCTTGTCCATAGTAGGCCGACTAATACATATGCAAATTGCTACCATATGGCTTGTATCTGTCGTAAGTTTTGGACAGGAAGCCTTCATGTTGACCTGGGTGGTGTTGGCTTTAACGGTTTTCAATTTTGCCTTTCCAGTTGTCAGGGCCTCCAGCATCGAAAACCTTTGCTTCAGGAACTCCAAAAATTGTTTTAATATCGGAATTTCATTCGATTCTGAAACTGATCGCTAAGCAAAGTTCATGCAGGATCGTAATTGCCTTCAGTGGCGCTGAGATGATTTATAAGCTGCTCGGCTTCTCCACGAAGAGCGCTCCTAAGATACTGGAACTTTTGCACCTTCGTCAGCTGAGCGTCTTTGTGCACCATGCTTTCAAACAAGTCATGTAGAGCAAACCAATCTGTGTACCTGCCACTAAATGATGGTATCCTAACCCTCTCCAGCTTAACGGAATCAGGGGGGGCTGATGTTGTGACTACACCTGAATATCCGTTGATTTTGGACTGGAAAACGGTGAGGTAATCCAAAACCAGTTCCTCTAGCTGCTCGAACTCTCTAGTATACTGCGTTAATTGATCCGCTTTATCTTTAGGGTGGATACATTCAGCCTCATGCTGTTCTTCACACTTTTCCCATTGCGTCTTCAATTTCTCAATCCTGGTTTGAAAATATGCCAGGCTGTGCCATGACTCGCTGTCTTTTTTAAAATTTCTAATGAATCTTTGGATTTGCTTCACAATTGCCTCTTGACCACTCATGATGACTTCCCAACCTCACACTGCTATTTGCAACTGATGTGATGACCAAACCTACGTGTCCGCTTATCACCTTCCTTCCGGTTAGTCTGTTCTGACTCGTTTAAGCTAATATATCTCGATATTGCTTCTCGCAAACGCCTACGTCCTTTTTCTCAACTGCTTGGGTGCTCCAATACAGTCTTTCCTACATTGCGCTCGTTATGCAATCCTTAAATTGCACAAACCTTGTTGCCTTGAATTCCCTTGTTATGACCAGATGATTGCAAAAATCCCCTCCGATTGTATCCCGTTATGGCTGAAGAGATCTTTTAGAAGCTCCGTTGGCTGCTAAGTCGAAGAATCCTGATTCTCATGAGATTTGACTCCTTCTGGCTTCCTATCTGGCTCGACGGACCAAATGTTCTTGCGTGAAAAAAGCAATGAAACACGATTCACTAGCAATGGTTTATTGTTGCCGCTCTGTCTTAATTTATACCTACATTTCGCTTTAACTGCATAAATTCTTAGCTGGTGCGTGGAAAGAATTATTGCCATTTCAAGCGAGCTCAATATTTTTCAATTGAACTTTGATTGACTAAATATTTGCTTGAAGTGGCAGTAACTTGACATTTTAATATTAATTGAACATTATGCTTACTTGATACAATTGCAATTACAGTTGTATGAACTTAAGGTAATTGTACCCTATGTTATGTTAGAAAATCTTTAATTTCACATTTAATATTAATTGAACATTATTCGTACTTGCTGCAATTGCAAATTATAGGTATATGAACTTAAGGTAATTGTACTACTTTATGTTAGCAAATCTTTACATAATTACTTGAATACAAAAGGTAAATGACTTTTATTTTCCTTAGTACTAGTTACTCGTACAAACATATAAATAGTTTTATATAGTTATAAGTTTCAGTTAGCAGTGCAAAGTTGAGGAAACATCAGTTACCGCTATTTGTAGAGTTTGAGTTAAATTTGTAGCTACACCACCAGAAGGTTTATACAGAGTACATGAAGTGTTCAACAAAGATATGAAAGAACATTTCCAGATATAGATTTCATTATAAATGCAACCGTTACTTTAGTCTTTTCGCGTGTGTGTATAAAGCTTAAATTTAACGTTTCGGCCATAAAAAAAACCTTTGATTACTTGTTCTATACGATTTGAATAAAATTTCTCACATCTAAATTCTCTCACATACTAGTATGAAGATGTCCTAACCGTTCGCGATCATATTATATTTCTCCTTTAAAGGCTATTTTGTACCTCATATACCTGGATATGTCTTGTTCAACAAGAAATATTCAATATAAAAACTATCCCGGTGAAAATTTTGTTGCAAATAAATGGAATATAAATTTAACAAACAAATTAAAGGAATCATTTACTCTACGATTAAGATATAAGGTATTAAGATCAATTAATTTACTAAACGACAGTTAGTCTAACATTCCTATTTTTAGCTTAGAGCTCGACTTTCAAGTCTGCTCCTTCTGTAGGTGTTACGATCGAATGATCGCTTGGTTTTAGCCACGGTTATCCAAGTAATTGTTAACGATTGTAGCTTATGTAAAGGGATTACCCAGGGAATCGCGCTGAGGTCTCCTCGAATGTGAAAAGTTGTTTCAATATAAAATGTGTTGAAACACGTTGATCTATAGTTATGCTAAAGTATTTTTCTTTCAGATACTGTAAATCTACATAATTTGCCAGCCCATTCAATTCAATATGCAATTTAAAGTATATAGTGTAGAATTTAATTGATCCTTCAAAAACCGCATCTGGATTTGACAGCCAGACATTATTAGGAATATCGTTGAAATCTCGTCCATTTAAAACACAAAATTTTGGAGGGTTTTCAAAAATTACCGAATCACCAGTCAGTTTTACAATTTCCGATTGTCCTGTTAAAATGGCTTGCAGCTTTATCAAATCAATATCATTGAAGGTATTGAGGCCTGTGCGTTCGCCTGAGACTCTAATATTGCCGTCAGAATAACGGATACGCGAAATTTTATCCTGTCCATTAAAATGAGGTTCTTCACTTTATTTTCCTCTTACTACTTATACAACATGTAAATTGTGCATTTTAAGCAATTTATTTGCGTGTTTTTAACGTGCACAAGCCTCCACATGATTTACAAAATAAAGCAGCGGTCACGAAAATAATGGATACACTCAAAGTGAGAAGAGTTTAAACCGATCCCAAAATCCGGTTGGGCGCAGCACTGATTAAAATTGGGGATTTCAGCGACAGTTAGTTTGAGAATTTTATATGATATTTTAAAAATGCTCACCAAAACACTTGGATTTTAGAATGTTTCACATTTACTTGTAAGTATCAAGGGTATACCCTTTACTTATAGCAATTATTTCTCAATAGTCTGGGCTAGACGAAAGTATCATGTTTCCCAAAATCAGCATCTCTTAATATTTGCAGCTAATATGCTATAAAGGCTATCAATTTTTCATTCTTTTATTCCGCCTTAACATCGAAATTTACGATACCCACGCGTAAACCAAAAATGGTGGCGCCAAGTTCAAGATTCGATAACCATGCATTTTCTTTCACTAGTTGATTTTTATTAATTATAACCACCGTCAAGTTTCTTATGTTCATTGCTTTTGCGCCCGTTTGACCGTTCTACAATATTTCCCTTTTCTTATTCCACTTTCTTCCCGACATGCAACTAGGTTTTTGTTCTCAGCAGCTTTATACAGAAATTAGCGATTAAATGTCCATGACCGCGAAATCTAGCTTACTATGAGTTTCGAACTAGCTTTAGCAATTACCTTGTATCTGCTAGGAACTGATCACCACGCGACAAAATAAATAATGCAGCTACTGTGAGTACCGATGGACTTGCGGGAATTGCATTTATTTCGCCTTCAAAGGTTAAGCGTTAATATTTACCCCTTCACATGATCCTTTAATGTGTAACTTGCCAGAGAAAGTCTTCATTCCAGTTAACATTTGATCGATTGCATGTGTCGTAACAAAATTGCGGATATTGTAGTCATTGAAGACATATGTTTTCACCTTTTTTTCATGATTAGCATGCGTGCACAAGCGGGCTGGCGAACGGATCGTAGCACAAACGACCGCAAACTTTTAATTTTCACGCAATTTTCACCACCGTTCCTCCGCACTCACTTTTCAGTGCTGGCAGAGTGACAGGGGTTAATTGAAGAAGTAGGAATAAATGTGCGGACGCATTTCTTTGCAATCAACAAGTTACACAATTCCACGCAGTTTATCGCACTTTTGCAATACTTCGCAGTTCCACTACAATTTACTGCATAACTTCGCATTACAATGTATTATTTCCGCGTTTTAATCTAATTATTTCTGAGGATTTAGTAGGGACACACACAGAGTAACACGCGCAACGATCCGCGTTCCTTTTTTGACCTCGCTGCTTGGCGATTTCAAACGGACTCCCCGATCTGTCCACATCTTTTCCTAATTTCCCTGTGTCGCAACTGTACATTGAATCCAGCTGCTCGCTCAGCCCAGTAAGATTGCATTCGGCAAAGCAATACATGGGAAGAATACACTAAATCAGTGCTCCCATGTCCGAGATTTTAATTTGCAGATTTGAATTTTTAAAAATTAACAGAAGTAAAGAAAAACTAAAAAGATTTTGAATAATAATAAAAGGTTAAATGTTATAAAGAATAGAATTAAAGGGGGGGGGGGGGGTTTAAATTTAATATAAAGGAAAATTGATATAAAATTATATTTAATAATAATAATAAGAAAAAAATATTTTATAATTTACAACTATGAATGGAAGTAATGAGATCTTTTTCCAAATCTGCAATTAGAATTTTCAGATAAGCAATTAGAATTTTCAGATAAGGGTTAGGAAGGTTTTCGAGCAGCTTGCTTGTGTGATTGCTCGATAACTACAAAGGTAAACCTTTTTCAGGTGTAGTATGATTTTTCTGTTTTAGGGTTTTTTTTAAATAAATAGGCTACCGTAATATTTAACAAAAAATTATCAATGTTTTCGTTACATGCTACAAATCAGAACAGATTAAGAACATGTTTGATAAAAACACATGCGATGATGTCATTGCAATAACTGCAAGTAATGGGCTGATAATTGGTCACACTAATGACGGCATATGTTCACGTCATTACAACAACAACAAGTACAGGTTGGTAATCAAAACATGAATGACGTCATTAGCGCTTACGTAACTACAAGAACAGCAAGTATTTGTAATCAAAGCAATTAAAGTAACATGTTTTGTCCTTTTTGAATAAAATTGCGCCACAAAAAAAATGTGTGCCCGCAAACCATCCTGAAATCTAGCTTTGGCATCGCCTAATGACGTTTCCCGCGACGTTAGTCCCAACACATGTCTCTGGCAGGGATTGTCATCGAAAACCCATATGGTACATGAATTGACAGCTCGTCGTGCGTAGTGATTAGGGTGGATATAAATGTCCGTGAATGGCTGCAGCGATGGTCTGCTGGCTCGGCGAGCACCATCATCGTCTGAGGATGCGTGAATGCGCTGGCAGGCTAGCATTGCAGTGTTGTGGGGTGGGTTCTTTTCCCCAGCACAAGAGCTTACTAGGAAAAAAATTTCGCATTCACGAATTTGGAGATAACACGACTCGTTCCGATGGTGTCGGGGCCGAGGTAACCTACTTAAGGAAAAGATTGCCAAAGCAAACAACTTACTGGATTTGGCGGACACAAACGAGACTTGAGAATATCTCATCTTTAACGACGATACTTATGGCCCCCAAATAAAAGTGGGGCATCCAGGTGAAGCGGTGCGCCCTCATACCCCCTATCCAGATTAAGGTCCAATGTAGATGTGGCCAGATGTGTTCCATTTGAATGAAAAACTCATATAAACATAATTCGCATGAACTTTTCCCTCAAACGAAAAACATCAACGTTTCAGATTTATGTTATTGTCTCATATGATACAATCTTATAATACTATAACATAAATAGGAACGCAAATGGAAGGTCACTCTACTCTGCAAGAGTACCTGCAACGCAAAAATAAGGGGTGGGCTCACCCAATGGCTAGCTCATGAGTGGAGGGGCCAGCCAACGTGGCGGGTCCCATACCCGGTCAGAAATCCAAATTAAATCAAAAGACCGAAACTGATAATTTAAATATCTATTCATTATTATTTCATTTCTTTCGCTACTTATAAAAAAACATATATATTCCAATCTTAATGGAAATTTCATTCGATTCTAACAATTAATCCGCATTCAATCGCTTTTATTCTCTTTTTTTGTTTTTTTAGATATTTTCCTTGCTAACTCTAGTCTTATTTCACTTGTCGCGATAAATTAAATATGTTCAATGATCGAAAAAACCTTTTTGATGAACAAAAAATAAGAAATACTCGTATATAGCTTACCACATTTAACATGATGCAGAGTGATTGATGATTCATAGTCTTTCATATCAAATATACGATACCCAATGCTTGGAGAATTTTGGAGTCGTGGATTCACTCAATTACGTGTCAAAAGAAAAAAATATAATTTGCGATCGTTTTTAAATATAAATATAGAGACAAACGGGTACTTATCCAATCCTCCGACGAGCGCTCGCTTTTAAGGTGGGTAAGGCCTGTTAACATGTTATTTTTTGTAATTTTAAACTGCATATATAAATTAAAGTTTTTTTTTAAATTGAAAAATTATGCCCGTTTTCACTTTTAAATTGTAAGCTACAACATGATTGTTTACTTCATTAATAAATAGCACGTAGGTGCTGGGGTCTGTGTCACACAATAAGCATTAAAATAAAAGTAAAAAACGAGAACGGGATTGATTGACAAATAAAATAAAGACTATTCGGTTAACCCTAAAAGTGCACTTCTCTCCGTAAATAATTATATTTAGGCTTAATCCTTGATAACAATTACATACTTTATCGGTATTCACTTGATAGGCAAGCATTGCTAATTGAAAGTTTATTCTATATTGTCACTCCGAAAAATCGTCTCAGATAAAGTTTCTCATGTTTGATTTCTATTATTTACAAAATGCTTTGCTTGAATAAACTACATGTTAAACGCATTGAGCACATAATTTTGACCAAATTCGGGGCAAATCAAAAACGCCTTACAGACACAACATGTACATATGACTCTCATAGTCGAAGGAATGCAACAGTTGCTAGAGACTTTTTCCACCAATATATGTTATGTGCATATATTGGTAAGTCTAAAAAATATTAAGACTTTTTTGTCATTTTTCGATTGAATATTTCTTTTATTTAAAATGGATTTTATTTAAAAACATATTGTCCATTATTATCTATGACCTTTTGCCATTTTTTGGGGTAGAGCCATTATTCCATCTGTGTAGAACTTCTGTGGATTATCGGCGAATAACTTGGCCAAGTGATTTTCACAGTCTCTTTTTGAAGTAAATTTCTTTACATTAAGGAAGTTTTGCAGAGACCGAAACAAATGGTAGTCTGGTGGTGCAAGGTCTGGACTATACGGTGGATGCATCAACATTTTCCCAGCCAACCTCTGTCAATTTTTGCCGGGCCATTAAAGATGTGTGTGGTCTGTCATTGTCATGATGAAAGACAACGACCTTTCTTTTGATCAATTCTGGCCGGTTTTTTGAATTGCTTGTTGCAATCTGGTTAATTGCTGACAGTACTGAGCCAAATTGAGTGTTTGGCCGGGTTCTAGCATCACATAATAAACAATGCCCTTCCAATCCCACCATACACACAGCATAACATTATTTGATGTCAATCCTGGCTTTGAAGTCGTTTGTGATCATTCACCTTTTTTTAATCATGACCTTTTTCGAACGAAATTCTCGTATCTTACCCAGTTTTCATCGCCCGTAATGATTTGCTTCAAAAATGGCTCGATTTTGTTGCGTTTTATTAGCATTTTGCAAATGGAAATTCGGTTGGTCAAATTTTTTTGTGTTAATTCATGCGGGACCCAAACGTCGAGCTTCTTTGTGTATCCAGCCTTACACAAACGGTTCAAAACTATTTGGTGGTGGATATTCAGTTCCTTAGCAATGTCATGGCTGTTTATGTGTTGGTCTTCTTCAATTTTCTGTAAGGTTTCATCGACTTTTTCAGTGATTGATTGACTTGAGGGAGGTGCATCTTTGACATCAAAATTTCCAGAACGAAAGCGAGCATACCATCTCTTGGCTATGGCTTTTGATAAAGTATCTTGACCATAGACACCACAAATTTTTCCACGAGCCTGCGATGCATTCTCACCTTGATCGTAGTGATATTGTAAAAAATTTTCAGAAATTTCACTCATTTTTAAATGAATACAACTTTTGACACGAATGACGAAATACAAAATTGTCCGTATAAAAATTGTAAACTGGAATGTCATCTTTCAAACGCATGTCAGTTTGACTCAATCTGATTAGTATTGGCCGATATATGACAACGAACGCCATCTAGTGACAAAAAAGGTTCAATAGTTTTTATACTATCAGATATATTTTCACTTACAACGCTAATAAACTATGAAAATTTCAAAAGAATCGGATGGTATTTAACGAAGTTATGGTGGTTTTAATTTTTGGTGTTACAACAACAATATTACGTGGCTATTGAGTAATATGTGCTTGCAATCGGGTCAGATACTACGGACTTGTTTGGATTTGCATGAAAATTTCAGGAACGATGTATATCATGCACATCTTCGAGAATCTGTTCAACTAGTGATATTAGCTATCGTAAAACAAAATGAGGCCACTTTAAAAGAAAATATTGAGTAAATTTAAGCTATTTTTCCCCAACTTCAACATCTCAAATACAGGCTATTAACTTTTGATGAAAACATACTGTTTAAAGGTGAAAAATTCATGGTGGTAGGTTTTCTGAGTACAACAATAACAAATGCCTCAGGAGTTAAAATTCACTCAACTTTGTTAATAATAGTAGAATTTGTAAATACGAGGATAATATTTTTCCCTGTGAATTCATTCGATTACCTTTAAATTTAAAGTAAACTAGTTCAAGGAAAGGTCCTTAAAGTCTGAAATATCTTTAGGATGTTCGTAATTGATTTAATTTTTGCAAAATAATTCTGAAAAATAAAAAAAGAATAAAATCTTCTTTTTAATTTTGCGTGTTTAATTTTATTTTCATAATCGATTTTCGACCGCTATCGCTCGATCCTCTTCAGCAATTGCAATTATATATATATATATATATATATATATATATATATATATATATATATATATATATATATATATATATATATATATTGTAGTGGTCAGTAGATAATAAAATGTCCGTAAAGGACTGCAGCGATGGTCTGCTGTGTAGTAACTGAAGAGGTCAGGAGTGTGAAGAGCGATTTATAAATGACCATCTTGATTTCCTCTATTCTGAATGCAAAGATATGGTATCACAAGAGAAACGAAAAGATCTACGGAATATGTATGTCCTCCTGAAACCCATACCAGATCGATTGCAGGATATGCTCAAACAAATGTTCCTCGATCATATCAAAAATGAGGGCATTGAAACAATAGCTACGCTGAAAGGTGAAAATATTCACATTCAATTTGTCGAGAATATGTGAAGGTGCATCAAAAATATCAAAATTTAATAGCTGATGTTTTTGAGACTGACTCGCTATTTTTAGGTGCATTGGACACAGCATGCGCGAGTGTAGCAAATAAATGATTGCAACTGACGAGCGCCGGAGTGTGCGCGCGGCGGCAAAACACCAGCGAAAGGTCATTTTATTGAAGTGTTGTGCTGTGAAATGCTTAAAATTTGGCGTGAATTCGTGTATTTTGCATGATTAATTTCATCCGGCAAGTTCAATTTAATGCAGGGAGAGTACGGGATGTTAGACGAAGGGAAAGAAGAAAGGTGCATTTGAATTTGCCATGGCGTGAGGAAGATTGACTCTTCCGTCGCGACTGAAAGAAAAGATTGCATGGAGTTAAGTGGAGTGTGCCGGGGCAATGAGACTTGCGCGGTGTGTTAAACACAAATGTACATTATTCAGTGAAGAAATGAAAATTGTCTCAGGGAATTGATTAGAAATCTGATTTCTAGCTTGATAGTCGAGTTCCAAATATTTTTAAGTGTGAGAGGAATGTTGGCTAGTCCCAGACAAGTGTGTGTGAACGAGCGAGAGAACGGTTTGCAGAGCGTGTTGGTTCGGGGGTTTGCCGTTGTTTGGGCGATGGGGGAACTTGCTCGCGCCAGGAGTCGGGTCACGATCGTCAACCAGTGCGGACGGCGCGAGGAAAAAAAAAGGCAAAATTATCGCGTGTACCGACTACGAGTGCGCGAAGTTCTCTTGATTCACACAAGAGTTAGTGGATATGTGAATAAACGCACGCAGAAGAAAAATCGAAGTGTGAATTTTAACGCGAGGTGCTTACACACGCTTGTGCTCCAATTCGATTTAGTTTCTTACGGTTTCGCAGCAGAGTGCGGACGATTAGAAAATAACGGCAGGCAAGCGCTGTTGCCGAGTTTCTCGTCAAACGAGTTCTATGTGTCAGTGAGTGCACACTTGGTGTATGAGTGTTAGCTCAAAATCCGAAACGGGGACGGCGATCGGGACGACGGGAAAAAAGACGCGAAGGGAGAGAACGAGCAGTTGTTTGTGAATGTTGAAAAGCTAGTCGCCGCGCTATATTTAATTATATGTATTTCGTGATTTCGTAAATAATTTGTCACCAAGTGACGAAGATTGAAATGATGAAAGCGTGTTTTAAAAGTGATAAACATCACCTTATTGTGGATACCTATTAGTTCTACCATCAGGAAAACTTTCATAATTGGAACGTTGTTGGGGTCGCGCTCATTCTTTGGAAAGTTGCTTGATTGCGGGAGGATTAACCGTTTTTCGAATTATTTTCTTTATCATTGGTAGCAATTGTGTAACGGGATTAAGAAGGCATTGACGACGCAGCAGTGCATGTAAATGATACGGCTTTTTTCTTAAAACCCCGGAAAACGGTACATCCTGCTGGTGACATTTGAGTGGTCACTAATGTGCGGACGAAAGAGACGAAATTTCTCAGTCTTGATGTAGAATACCTCACATCGTCAAAAGCGCGTGACGCTCTTAAGAAGTTTCGTTTTGCTGAAGGAGATAATTGCTAATCCCATCCCGAGAGAGTGCAATAGATTAGTTGGATTTTATGTTAGACTATAAATCTCTTCATCGAGCAAAGAAAGTTCCGGTTTATTGAGAAGAGCTTAAAGTGATGTTGAAGGAAATCTCGTTTTCAAACTCTTGCATTTTGGATACTGTCCGTCAGCCAACTTAAAAGTGGGAGTTCCAACTGAAATGCTAAACAGGAATTGATCGATTCAAGTTGTCCTTTGTGCTCTCCTGGCGCCCGGAAACAGTTCAATTTCTTGCAACGTGATTGTGAACTCAACGAATAAGTGATAAAAATAGCACAAAGGCGTATCAAAGTGTTCACAGAGAGAGTTGGCATGCTGAAGAGAGCTTAAAAATTTGGTAACTGTGTTCCCGGAATCGATCTACGCATTAATAGACGTTCCCCTTGAGCTGCTGCAGGAAATTAAAAGTTTATTGCTACACTTTTCTGGTATTCCGAATAAAAAGGATAATTAGATTCTTGTTGCACTTATCGGATTCTTCTCCAGATTTCACGTACCCAGCACATCCTCGCAACAACTGACCTTTCCGAAGAAAAAAACAAAACACTCAAAAACGATGACTTCCCGGAAATGCTATTTTTTTTAAAGCCAAACTGATTTGTTTACGTTGGCCTTGAAGATCCTGAGGATTACGAAAGTGCCATCGCAGGCGCTATACGATCGCACAAGACGATCCCGAACGCACATTGGCTGCCTCGAACATTTCGTAAGGAGCGTGGCAAAAGCAAAAGGACAAGAACTTAGAAGGTCACTGCAAAAGGATTAGCGAGAAGACTTGAAGGATTCCGGAACCTTGCGGGAGTACGTGAACATTCCTTGGAATCAGATTCCCTGAACGAAAGTCAAATACCAGCTTTTAGTGATTCAGTGGTGACTCCTGAGGAGGCGATAGGCATTCTATACAAGTTATACAATGTCATATCTGTTTATTTTGCGGGACATAACAAGTTCACTAAGTTCTTGACCAATTGTTAATATATTAAACTTTTAATGGCTCAAACGCAACCCTACCTAAAATTAAATTAAAATTATTATTCGAAACTAAAATATTGCACACTAGTAGTTAAAACAAGGCATGTGTATTAAATCATTTTTATAAAGTGCAAACGCTTCAAATGACGATTCAACATAAACTTAATCTAAAACTATTTGGAACTATAAAATAAAATTATTCGGAGGTGCGAAGAACAAATATCTGTTATCTGCGCGCGTGATAGAATTTAAAATAAGAGAGTGTGTTTACGAACTTATTGGTGAGTCGAAACAGGCAACAATTGAAATTTGCGGGGAATACTCTGGTGAGGTGAACTTTTTTATTAATTATTACCAGTCGCCGTGCACCTAGAGCTGACCAAAACTTTCTCAATGCAATCACGGTGTTGATAGTGCAAGGATAAATACGGGTACCCAACGCCATTTGAATTGAGGACAAGCCGCAATTACTCCATGGTCTGCCGTGATTACAGCGATTGATAACTACTCGTACACATACAATACCCAAGCCCCATTTCGATGACGATTTCAATCCGTCCGAAGAACCAGCACTGGAGCAGTACTAATTAGCGGATGCCGCGTTTGGTTCGTTTTCAAGGCTTCGGCAACCCCCCCCCCCCCCCCCGCTCTACTGATCATTGTCTGGGACGAGCTGGTTAACGGAAACACGTTCGCCATTCCTGACATTCAAAGCGCATCGGATCGACAGTTCCTCGTGTTGCAGCGTATTCAACTGACCCCACAATCATCGAAATGATTTGGTGTTCTGCACCCACCGCTAGCGAGTGAATTATATTCTCCTGTGTCAGGAACTGTGGTAGAGAAGAACACATCAGTTGAGGATACCCCAGGGTCAAGAAATACATCATGCTATGAAAAGGCTGGTTATTCAAAGTGAAGCTCAGCGAAACTTCAGAAATTGATAAACTTATGGATGAGAAGAATTACGAACAATTCTTGAAAACGGATTCACACTAGCGCTCGTTTCAAGTGATTTGATTACTAAATTTTGAATGGCCAAAGAACTTTTATGGTGATAGGTGAATTATTCGGCCTTAGACCATTATCGAAGTACATTGTAGCGTTTAAGTTAACCAAAAACGAAGATTTACAGGACGTATCCAGCACCCATCGAGCGCTCGACGGAACATGCGGTGAGTCCTTTTGATTTAATTTATTTATTAATATTTTTCTTATATAATTATTCAAATTATATCAATTATTTATTTAAATTTCATTTTATTATACTTAAGGAATAAACACACTCCCTCAGATTCGGAGTTCCTTTCGGTTGAAAAAGAAAATGTCATAAACGTACAAAACCTAATAAAAAGTGCACATTAGAACTTTTGAATATATTTGAGTTGAAATAGATAAAGGAAGTATTAAAAAGCTCGCTTCATGTTAACATATAGCCACGACTTAAATGTACTGAGAAGATCGTTTGCTTAATTAAAGTATATCCGATATACGAGTATCTTATCAGCAATAATTTATTTATTACTCTCAATCTTTCTATCTTTGTTAAATTTGGTTTGTCGTGGAGAAGCTTATATTAATTATGATAAACAAAGGGAAAGAAAAATAAAAATGAAGAATTAAAAGAGAAAATTGGTCTTTTCCCTTCCGGTTTTTCTGACCGAGTATAGGACCCGGTACGGTGGCAGGCTTCCACCTCAAAATATGAGCCAGTCACCGGGTACAATTTAATCCTTTTTATTTCAGGTGACTTTATGGGTTGAGTGGCCCAAGCCAAGTGCCTTTTTATGGCATAAAGTTATGCAATTCAATTGTATAATTCTATGACATAAATTGGTCACCGGGGTACTCCCCTTCTGATGGGAAAGTTCATATAATTCAAGTTGTATGAGTTTTCCACTCAGAAGAGGAATACCTGGCCACTTCAACGATTTAACATTGGATTTATTCCGGTTGGGTGGGCATGAAGGGGCTCCACCACCACCCGGTTGCCCCTCTTTCATTTGTGGGCCCTGAAGGTATTTGGGTAAAGACGAGGTCACCCCCAAATTAGTCTTTCTTGTCAGGTTGCACTTGTTCTCGCAACAAGTCGTAATTCCTTCGTGGAGGTTATCTACAGATTTGCGACTTCGGTCGTCCTCTCGAACTCTGCAAGCAATTCGTGAATGCGAAATGTTTTGTAGTGAGTCCTCGTGCCGGGGAAATGAACCCGCCCCACGACACCGCAATGCTAGCCTGCCAGCGCATTCACGCGTCTCCGGACGAGGGCATTCTCGGCAGGAACCAACACCTTCCTCTGCCGAGGCAGCAGAACATCGCTGCGGTCCTTCACGGACTTTATGAAAACTCCTTATTCACTACAGCTGCCTCGGCGGAAGAAGGTGTTAAGCTCCGCCGAGACTGGCCTTGTCTGGGGACGCGTGAATGCGCTGGCAGGCTAGCGTTGCGGTATCGTGGGCGGGTTCGTTCCGCCAGCACATGGACCCACTACAAAATAATTTCGCGGATGATGCAGAAAGCCTTTGGTGATGAGGCTATGTCTAAAAAAAATGATTACAAGTAGTATAGTGAGTTCCAAGCCGGCCATGAACGGTTCGAAGACGAGGAGCGTCCTGGGCGACCATCAACCTCTTCTCTTCTTCGATTATCGTGGTATTGTGCACTATGGATTCCTTCCGCTGGGCCAAACAGTCAACAAGGAATATTATTTGAACGCTATTCGTCGTTTGCATAAGGCTATCCGCCTAAAAGGTCCGGAATTGTGGAAAGACAATTCTTGGTTTTTACACCACGATAATGCACCATCCCATAGTGCACTCGTGATTCGTGATCATTTCGCCAAAAACTCAACCCATATCACTCCGCAACCACCGTATTCACCTGATCTGGTGCCGTGCGACTTCTGGCTGTTCAGCAAGCTCAAAAGACCGCTCCGGGGACACCGTTTTGATACGATAAAGAAGATTCAAGCCGCAGTGAAGACGGAAATACAAGCCATCCCAGAAACGACGCGTATCTCAAACACTAATGAATATTTTGACATGTAAATTCGACATAGATGTCACTGACAGTACTACCAACCTAAAAAAAATAATTCTCCAAATCCTTCGACGCGCGCAGTTTAAATTCAAATGTCACCTTATTTTTTAGTCATAGTAGTATATGCAAAGTGGAAATTGAACTTCTATTACGTTACCCGGGTACGGCACCGGGAATCGGAGAAGGAAAGGGTGGTGGGATTGGTTTTCAGCGAGTTAGTCTAGATTTGGTGTTGAGATGGAAGTGAGTTTTAGCGAGTTTTCGGTGGCGACGGAAAAAAAAAGTTTTGATTTTGGATTCGGGGGGTGAGTTTTTATATGGACAATTGTGCATAAAAAGTCTTGGTTGGGATTCGGGGAGTTTTTGAGTGGATGAAATGATCGAAAAGTCGGTGGAGGAAGATTGAAAGTGTAGTGAAATTGTAAACGAAAAAGTTAAAACTCTGGAGGGATAGGAGAGTGCATGCGGGTGGAGTTTGAATGGGCTAACCAAACGAAAAAACTAAATTAAGTGAAGTGAATTCGGAAGAAAATAGTGACGGTTTAAGATATATCGAAAAAAATCTAAATAGTCTTTAAATCTAAAAGAAAATTGGGACCACATAGCATTGAATGCAGGTTGTGATGGACGCCGTGAAGAGTTAATAGGAAAAAAGGATTATCCAGTGTAAGGATTTCAAAAATAATGAACAGAGGAAGTCTGGATTAAGGACAAAAGTTTATTAATGAAAAAGTGAAACAAAATCAAACTTTAATCTGAATTTAATTATTACTTAGTGAAGGATGAATACAGTGCTAGATCTCCGAAAAGAGGGTTTACCGTTTCTGAAAAGTGGCCGATTTGAGTTTTGTTTCGAGTAGCGTTAATATTTTAAATTGAAGTTAATTTTCGCCCCCCCCTTCAGTTGCCGAGTGCTCAGCAGGGTCAGTAGGGGGTGAGTAATTTGCACATTTTTCTTTCTATTTTATTCTACTTATTTTTTTGGCATATTTGAAATTTGTTTTTTTGTACTTGTCACAATTATGTAATAAATATATTTTTTAATTAAGAATATTTACTGGTTTTTATAGCATCAGTTTATGAATTCATTTATTCGATTCATTAATTCATTTAAAGACAAAGGGGTTAGCTTATTTTATAATATTATAATTTTTCACGAATTATTGTGTTTTTTACTTATTTCAAATAAAAACCGCCACTATGTTTTAAGTGAAAACATTTTTCATACCTCAAAATGACCTCTCCCTTCTCTTTCCTTCCTTCCTTCCTTTTGTGGTAGTTTTTTTTGTGTGGTGGCCCAGCATGCGGAGAGGATTTCCCGGAAAGACCGAGCGCTAGCCGGCCTCAATATGCCACCCTGGGTTGACGAATCCTCTGCCAAAACATAATATCAGCAACTGCAGTGACTTCCGTGATCGCAACAACTTCCAACATGTGGACCATCACAAAAGAAACAGTGGAAACTAATATGGCGCCGATTTCATAAAATTTATTTCATTTTTTCATAGAAATTGAGAAACAAACTATTGTAGAAGGAAAACTTGTTTGTTAGATTTTTAAGCTTTAATTGAAAGGGGATGAAGCACAAGGGTGAAAGGCGAGGACTTTTGAAAAAACACAAATCTCTGTCATGTACAAAAGTCCAGCTTTCCCCTTGACAGGGCTATGAGCTTCATTTGATTTGCATTTAAATTTAGAAAGTTGGATAGACAGAACTGCGCTCGTGTCAGAAGGGTTTTGTACTTAACATACGATATGCAGATATACGAGTATAGAATGTTTTAATTAAAAAAAAAACTTTAATGACATGCACAACAAATATATTTTTCCTTGAAAAGAAAAACCAATGTAACTCTATTTTAACTAGTCAACATTTTGTTGCAATATTGCTAAAATTATTGATTCAGCTGAATCTAAAATGTTTTCTTGTTATACAGTAAGAGCCCGCTTAACGCAGGAGATACGTTGCATCGAGGAAATCTTAACATGTAAATGTGTATGTAATGGGGTTAGGGGAAGATGGGTAGAAAATTGGTTAGGTATTAAATTTAATAATTATGTCTTTTGAACAAAAAACATTTATTTCTTACAAAAATAAAAACAATGTAAACGAATATACTTATAAAAACAAATAAAATTGTATGTCAGTCAGATCATTCAGTCTATTTTGTTTCCAATTTTAGGCCTTTTTGTCAAGAAGGCATCTAATGTAGTTTGCGTTTTCCTCTTGCGTTCTGTTAGAAGTTGTTGGTAAGTCGATAAAGCATCTATAATACCCCGTATTGCTTTTGAACTCCTGTCAAAATTTGGATCATTTTCAACAAATTGGTCCATAATTTCAGTTATAGCGGCTAAACTCCTTTTTACAAACGCCATCGAAAGTTCTTTTCGCTCTTCTTCGAAATCACTACTATCAATATTTTTGTTTTCTTCTTGCTCAGATGATTCCCTGAGTTCATCATTAGAAATACTAGCTAGTGTTTCTCGAACTATTTCTTCGACGTCATCATCATCTAAACCGGTTTGTTTTTCCTTCCCCTATTACATCCAGACCGAAAGAGTGTCCAATATCTTCGCTCTTACTTAAATCTGCCCAAATGTTCTTCCATACTCCTTTCAAATATCTTACTGTTATCTCATTCCAAGAAAGGTTTATGTTTTTTACAGCATTCATGATATTGTAGTTTTTCCAAAATTCTTTTATTGATTGCTTCTCTTCTCTGTTTGCTTTTTCAAACATCTGTTTAAATGTTCGCCGCAAGTAATAAGCCTTAAAATATCTAACGCCTTGGTGCATTGGTTGGATTAAGGCAGTTGTGTAGGCGGTAAGAAAACCACTTCGACTGGAATGCATGTTGTTAAGTCTGATTAATTTGTTGGGTGACTTGGAGCATTATCAATTAATAGTAGTGCTCTTAGTCCAAGTTTTTTAATTTCGCAATAACGTTTAACAGATGGGCAGAAATGTTCAATGAACTAATCCTGGAAAATGTTCATAGTTATCCATGATTTTTTATTAGGCTACCAAATTACAGGTAAAGTTGATTTAGATATGCCTTTCGTCACTCTTGGGTTTTTAGAGTGGTAAACTAGTAGTGGTTTTAATTTGAAATCTCCCCTTGCGTTACCACTCAGTAGAAGTGTTAAGCGATCTTTTGCAGCTTTAAATCCTGGTGCTCGTTTCTCTTCACGGGATAGAAATGTTCATTTTGGCATTCTTTTCCAAAACAGGTCTATTTCATCAACATTAAAAACCAATTCTGGAGGATAGTTTCCTTGTTCAATTATTGTTTTTAATGTCACTGGGAATTCAGCCGTCGCTTTCTTGTCACCACTTGCTGCTTCTCCTTTAATCTTTATGTTGTGAAGATTATTTCGATGTTTAAATCTATTAAACCATCCTCAACTAGCAACGAAAGTTTCACTCATGTCACTTGCCTCAGCCTGAATATAATTACAAATTCTTCAAGCTTTTTCCATTATGATAGATTGGCTTAGTAGCATATTGCGTTCAATTTCTTCGTCAATCGATATAGACTGTCGTTTTTCCATTTCCTCTATAATGTTATTTTTAGAATGGATAGTTCTAGTTGCAGAGCTTGACGTAGTTGCAGTTGCCGATAACAGTATTTTTTCTTTATTCTTAAAAATGGTTCTTACTGTCAAAGTTACCAAATTCAATGCAGCACTAAATTGAGATTGACGTTCACCAGTATCTAATCTTCCAATCACTTGCATTTTAGTTTCCAGTGAAATGCTTTTTCTGGTTGCTTTTTTTTCTTGTTTTTCATTATCACCCATGATAAAAACTTAAGATTATAATATGTATTTGTCACTGTATTAATCATTAAAGATAAATTTATACTTACAATAATGTCAGCGAATGTTTCTAGAGATAAAAATGCGTCCGTACAGCACCGCACCAAACAAGAAACACAACTACACTGTTTCGGATATATTATGTACATATTTGGAAACCTAACCCTGGTCTAAATTTCGGGGAATCCCCGGATATAAATAAAAGAGCGCTAAGCCAAAATAGCGCTAAACGATACAGCGTTAAGCGGGGTCTTACTGTGTTATATACTTGGAGACAATACAATCAAAAGTGTTCTGTCTGGTTTGATGGACCGTATTTGATTGTTGTAATTGGAGAAAATTCAAATGGCAATAACTTTTGTACATTCTATTAACACTAATAGATTATAAAGACCTTTTAAAGGACACCTAATTTAAATTTGAACGAATTTAAATCATTAAGTTATTTGTTATAGGATCTATCTTCATAATTTTTTCACCAATTATTTTTAACTGATCATCTTCGGCTATTCATAAATAAATTCAATCAAGTGTTAATAGCATGTAGCTTAAATGTTGAAATTCGCGAAAAATAACACAATTTTATGCAATATTCTCATTTAAAACTGCCGCCATTTTGTTTTACGATTACAGATGTCTCCCGTTGAACAAATTCTCAAAGATATTCATCATGAATATATTTGCTGAAAGTTTCATTTAAGTCCTTGATTGGAAGTGAATATTGTCCCATATACAAGTATACAAGTAAGTATAGTTGCTGTTGGTATACGGGAAAATATAAACCCCCATAACTCTGTTAAGTACGATTTGATCTTTCTGAAATTTTCAATAGTGATTAAACTTGTAAATTGAATTTGAGGGTGCTGTTACGATTTTATGCAAGAAAGTGTAAAATTAATAATCATACTATTACTACCAAAGTTGAGGGAATTTCGACTTCTGATTTATTTGGTGATGTAGTGCTCATAAAGGTCTATACTCATGATTTTTTTCAGATTTTTCGGATGAAAAGTTTTCAATCGCGAGGAGGTGTACGCCTAAATTTCGTGCATCTCCCCTTCTTCTGCCTCTCTCGATATTGGTGAAGTAATTTAAGGACCTGTCTTGAAAAGACCTCATTGAGATCTTTCATATGATACCGAATTTGACTGCCTTTGATGAAACATTTTTTTTTGAGGGACACTCTTCTCTTAAAACTCTTTGAACACTTTTTTTCACCCCAAAACTTTCTAGAAGTCATAACTTCCCACCTTTCCACAAGGTTTCATTGCTGTAGCTTTTATAGTTTCGGAGAAAAACTGCTGTGATATACAGACGGACGGACGGACACAGGTACCGATTTTAATAGTGTTTTGTATTTTAGTACAAACCCCTAAAAATGAATAAGGCTATATTTAATTGAGGACACTTGAAGCAATGAGCATATTACCTGCATTTTAAATGCAATAATATTGCATGCAACTGGTTTAAAAAAATTTCTGTTTTCCCACAAGCGCTAGTGTTTTTCCACAACTCTAGAAAGACAAAAGCAAATATTATAGTAAATACAATAACATCTGAAACAAATTAGGATATTCTGTTTAGCCAAGGTGCCCAATTATTAGTCGGAAAACTACAAAAGTGAAGAGAGTCTCAAATTCGCGTAAGGTATATTCTTACATCATATTTACTTCATGCTACGAAGATTTCGTTTGAAATTTGGTCAAAATATTTCACTTCAAAAATTACCAATAATAATTAACCTATATAAACATCAGTGCCAATTCAGTTACAAGCACTTGCTTCCTCCAAGGCCACTTAACACGAACTGGTATAATCATAAATAATTTGCGGCGCGTTTACGAATGTAAACTTTTAACTTACCGACCCCATGAATTGCAAAATAATAAATTAACACTATAAAATACTTTAAACTGCCACATTTACAAGGACTCCTTTTATCAATATTGCCGAAAAAATTCTCAATCCTCGTTTGAACTTGAAAAACAAACTTGTTGTAAATACAATGAATTATTAATAGTTTGTTTGAAATGAAGAAAAATTGAAAAATTTTATGCTGCTAACTACTATACGACCAACTTCAATTATACGGTTTTAAATGCATACTCGTACATTTTTGATTTATTAGCTTTTCTATTCAATTTTCTTTGAGACAAATAAAAATGACCAAACCGGCTTTTATTTTTGATTTATGCCTAATGCTAACAATCACTCAATTTATTTCAAAACAAATGAAAGATGAAAAGGTGCAGAAAGTTTTGTTCATCTGAATTGATCTTTTGCTGTAAACTTACAACAATGGAGTCCATATAAGGTGACGTATCGAAGTGCGATAAGTGTAAGATGTTTTGCTGTTAGCACATACGCTGTAATAAAGTCTACCGTAAGTGTAATGCATGTAGGCATGTTAGGAGGAGGAAGTTTAGAGAAAAACGTACTTACAAGTACGTGGGCACAATTGATTCAAAAACTTGAGTGAATAGAGGTTCAAATTACGAAGATAAACACAAGCAAGTAAAACGAACAGCATCATGTACAAAAGGTGACAACACTTTCAACTGAAACCTTGTGTGGAAACGAAGTGATTGGTTCAAAACCACATAAATATGGATTAAAATTATTTAATTTGTTTTGTTTAAAAAATCATGCATCTACTTTGATATCCGACTGGTTTTTACAGAGTTTTCCAATAAGAGGTGTTATTTTGATATTAAAAGAAAAATGCCATATTTTAATATAAATGACCAGATGTTTATTTCATTATAAAGAAGAAGGTCTGCCGTTAATAGTGAAAAATAACATCAGGCAAATGACCACCACGACCACGCTTATAGGACTATATACTTTTCATGAAATTTTCCATAACCAATTCGCAAAGTGGCTGCCCTATTCCCAATAGCCTCACGAATTCCATCTTTGAGGTCTTGAATCGACGCTTGGCTGTTGGCGTAGACCTTCTCCTTCACGTGGCCCCAAAGGAAGATGTCGCAAGGTGTTAAATCACAAGATCTATGTGGCCAGTTGTGATCACCTCTTCGAAAGATCCCACGGTCCGGAAACTTTTCCCGTAAATGATCAACGGTTTCGTTGCTTGTGTGGCACGTAGAGCCGTCTTGTTGAAAGTAAACGTTGCCCAGATTAATACCATCCAATTCCGGCCATAAAAAATCATTAATTATCTCTCGATTGCTCAATCCATTTACCGTAACTGTTGCTACAGCCCCATTTTCGAAAAAGTAAGGTCTAATGACTCCGCCGGGCCATAATCTGCACCAAACAGTCACACCTTGAGGATAAAGAGGCTTTTCAACAATAATTCTTGGGTTTTCTGAGCGCCAGATGTGACAATTTTGCTTGTTGACGAACCAACCGAGGTGGAAATGGGCATCATCACTCAAGATGATTTTTCGATGGAATTCCGGATCATTTTCATGCATTTTAAGGACCCAATCAGCAAAGACACGACGTTGTTGATGACCGACCGGCTTGAGTTCTTGTGCTAACTGAACTTTATAAGCTTTAAGACCCAAATCTTTACACCCAGAAAAAAAAAGTTATTATGTCTACAACAAGTGGTTGTAAATTTCACGTTTCGCTTAATTCTACGTTTTTTCGGTAAAATTTACAGATTTTTGTCAAATGAACAATTAATCATTTAGATTGACATATTTTACGGTAGTTTTGACTGCAAATTTCCCTGTAATATCTACAACAAATTGTAAAAAAAAACTGTTAAAAGTAGGTACATCATTAGGTTGTAAAAGTGATTGCATTAATTGTAAAATTGACAACAATTTACAGTAAATGCTGTAAAACTGGCAACGATTTACTTTGTTATTTCCGTCGCGTGTGGTAAAATTGTGTCGAAGTACTTTGTGTACGCGCTTTTACATTTTGTGAGTTGAGTTGCGTATGTGTTCGCCAATTTATCCTCGTTTTTTCTGCGACGGGATGCAAGGACGGGGTGGCGAAAACGAGTGCTCGGGTGAGAAAGATAAAATTTTGATGATCGTTAAGTATGCTGAAGCGTGTTATGTTGAAACGCAGGTAGCATGTACCTTGGTTGTTGGCTAAACAGGTTTTATCGCGTTGTAGCTATCATCTAGCATCTGAAAGTGGTAATTGTTTGCATTTGCTGTGTGTTTTTCAAAGTAACAAGTATATTTTCCCGTGTAGTTTTCGGAATTTGGACAAAAATGAGCTGTGAAACAACCGAAGATGCGATAATTGACAGTGAAGTGTTCGAGATAGTTGAAAAATTTAACGTCTCAAAATGTGTGGTGCCCTATTTAGCAGGTGAGTTTTATTTCGAGTGATATGCTCATTAAGTGTGCGCAAATCAATATTTTTAGTGATACTTTTGAGCATAGTGCAACCTTCTTTTATTTTGTGGTTTTCCGAAAAATTGTAGAGATTTAACATGAAATGTTTATGCTTGGTGAAATTATGTGTTTGAGTGTACTTTTTAGCTCATATACAAACGAATCGTGCAAACTTTTATATTTTTGAAAGGTAGTCTTCACTTTTCATAAATCAAATTTTCAATAAATATTTTATAGGTCGAGGCTTAACGAAAAGAAGTCTGCAACTTCTCAATCTGAGCATTTAGATAAAATCTTCCCACCATCGGAGGTAGGCCTTCAACTCGAATTCGAAGAAGAATTAATTAAATGGAAACAGGAGTTCGGAGTGAGTAAAAATATAGATAACGACGAAATGGGCAAAATAGCAAATCCGTTTAATTCCAGGTGCCAGTTTCTAATACAGCGTCATCATTGGATTTATCGATTCATAACTGGCTCCATAAACGAAGCGATCAACAATCAACCTTTTCGTCATTGTCGACAAGTTTTCAGGTAAGCCATTGAGAACGATTCGCATAAAATACCTTTTCAGCTTCTGATAAATCCATCATTATTTCCACCATCAGCAGAGTGAACCATCAGCATCATCTTTGCGAGAAGGCTTAAAGGTAAACGGAGAATTGATTGTTGAAAACATCTGATATTTTACGATTTTATAGTCAGTGAAGGATATTTTGAAGCTTTCACTAAGTGGGAAGCGATTCTGGAATGGCATGAAAAACACAAATGTATAAACAAGCATCATCAAAAACAAATCGTTCACTTGATTATTGAATTTTATGGACATAATGGTAGACGACTACGATCGCTTGAACTACAGTCTATAGCGGAAGATATTCATAAATGCTTCCCGCAAGAGAGTCAGGTAAAGTTTCGGTATAATGATTTTATTGAACTGATTGTATTTTATTTAAAATCTTATTTGTCTAGGAAACCTATTTTGTCGCGGCACTGTCGAAGTATGCTCACCCAAAAGGAATGCTGTACAACGCATACTACAATCAAAAGCGAAAAACCCGGCAACTTAGCACTCATCAACGTACTTTCACTGACCTCTCAAATTTTGAAGAAAATTTGAGCACAGTTTCATTAATCCACTCCGAATACGCAGAAATCAGGGATTTCCTAAAATTTAATGAGAGGCCGTGGTCAGATATAAAAGAAAAGTGGGAAAAAAACAGCCAAAATACGTCTTGATGAGCTCAAAAGGTGCGCCGATCAAAATATAACTCAAATTTTCAGTAACTGGCCTCTCTACAAACATTTTGATTCACCCGATTTGGTAAATTATCTTAAAAAATCATTTTTACTTTCTTCATTTTTATCACAGATTGATATTGATTTCAAATGTTTATTTCCCGAATCAACAAATAAATTTTTTTCAAAATATTCTATGATCAAAGATCAGCTTTCAAAAATTACACATCAGATGATACAATAAAAAGCAAGAGCTACAATGAAGTTTTAAGCAACTTTCACTCTTACCGGTAGGTGAGTGTACTTTATACTCATATTAATACCATATATTTAACTGATACCCTATTTTCAGATTCAAAAAGTGTTGTAATTTTTTATTTGCTGAACTCTGTACTACCCCCGTCAACAGTAATCCAAAGCAATGAAAAGCCAGCATGGAAGATAGGTGTTAAAGATGCGGAAGACTTTTTTATTCTGCATTGCCCCGTCTTTAACGATCTGCAGCGATTGATAGAGGAGCAGCCATCAAAGTGCTCGAATTACAAGATTGGCTTTCAGCCGATTATTGTGGCGGTAGGTGAAAGTATAACCTTGATCAAAGAATATTTAATTTATATAGATGGTGTTCACTTAAAGTTTAAAAATATCATTAAGTGTCTAGATACTTGCTTGAAGCTCTTTTTTTGTATTAAATTTGAAATATCCAAAGCCTTGTGAAAAAGTTCGGATTTTCATTCAATCTTATATTTACGAAATAGAAAATCAATATTCCAAGACTGATGCCGTTGTAAACCGACTTATAAGTAATTTGAAAAAAATTCCACTCGAGAACTGATGTCATATACAATAATGTTTGCCTGTTTTGTGTGCAAGAAAAAATTTTCAAGCATAGCTGAGCTTTTGTTTGATTTTAAATTTCACGGGTGAAAATCAGTTGATAGTCGAATAAAATGTGTGCAAGAAAATTGTCCACAAAATTTCAGATCCTTTTCACATTTTAAAAGACATCTTTTAAATATTCATAAAAAAGGGACAGATTTAAATTATTCCAACAAACAGTTTGCTGTCAGCCGTACAAGTGAAAGTACTGAAAAAAATTTCATCTTGGAAATAGATTGTAGAGAAAATACTTGCTCAATGCCAAAAGAAAACTCTTCTTTAGAATGTAATTCAATGCTAAGCTCACAATTATATCCACAAAACAGCTTATTATCTGCTTTATCTTTTAATGTTGAGGGTGTGAAATAGTTTATGGAAAAAAATGCTGTGGGTTCATTGGGAGATTATATTCCAAATCTAATTTCTCTAGAAAAGATGTTATATACGTCCAGAATAATGTAAAGATTTTGTATCTTCTACTATAGATTGTCTAAGTTTATATTTAAAGGAAAAATTTGTTATAGAAACTGATCATGAATTTTGGAAGGTAATGAAAATCCTTTCACTTCATTTGATACTGAATACAAATATTTCAAATATTTGCAAGAAAAAAACTTGTTCCAGCCACCCATTGTTTTTACAATTAACAATGAAATTGGAGTTAGAATTATTCATTATGAGCCATCTTTGTCAAACTCTAATATCAGGGGTTGTTTGACAAATTTAGAATTCCAATTTAAAACGTTCTTTCAGCTTCCTGATGTGCTAAAGATTACTTTAGAAAATAGTTCCAAACATGAAAAAAGTGCATCCATTGCTAATTATGTTTGTGGTGAGACTTACAGAAGACGAAAAATTTCATTTCAAAATAAGTTGGTGATACCGTTCTTCCTTTATACAGATGATGTTGAGCTCACAAACACTTTAGGTAGCCACTCAGGAAAAAACTCAGTGAATGCATTTTACTACACGTTCCCAATCATACCACAACATTTGCTTTCAAAAACCAAGTATATTTTCAGTGCAGCTTTCATTAAAACAAGAGATTACCGAAAATTTGGCAATGATGTTTGCTTGCACGAACTCATTGAAAAACAACAACAAACAACAATATTAGAGGAGAATGGTGTTGAAATTCAGACAAAAGATGGCACATTTTGAATACACTTCATGCTTGGGTTAGTACTTGGTGATAATAAAGCATTAAATGCCACTTTGGGATTTTCAAAACCGTTCAGCAGTCATTTTTACTGTAGATCATGCAAACGCAAAAAATCATGCATGATGTATGATACATTTGAATATACAAATCATTTGAGAACATTGGAAAATTATAAGTCTGACATTATTTTAAATAATAGTCAATTGACAGGATTAAATGAGAATAGTGTTTTGAACAAAATTGAGTCATCACGTTACTGATAATTTTTGCTTCGATTTGATGCACGACATATTTGAAGGAATTTGCCATTACGACTTAAGTGAAATCTTATTGGGTTTAATTGGAAAAAAGTACTTTAGCTTAGAAGTGCTTAACTCCCGTAAACAACTGTTCAGCTACAGCGAATCTGAAATTAGTAATTATTCGGAACCTATATCGAACGAGCACTTAAACAAAGCCCAATTTAAATTTAGTGCTCGGGAAATGTGGTCTTTTGTGCATCATCTCCCACTACTCATTGGCGACTTAGTTCCTATCAATGATGAAGTCTGGCATTTTTTTTTTGCCTTTTAATAAAAATTATCGACATAGTCCTCCTTCCCGACTTCAATGAAACAATTTTAAGAGAATTAGAAAGCATTATAGCAGAGCACAACCAAAAATATATCACGTTATTCAAATTTTCACCATTTTTATAGTGAATTTTAATAAATTCAATGCACTGTTGAAGCATTTGTTGTTCCATTTTCATCAATATCAAAAAATTACAGCTTCAAAAGTGAAAATAACACCTCTTATTGAAAACCCTGTTCATTAAAAGGCTATTAGTAAAGTAAAGGGTAACAAACGTTGATTGACTAAAAATTTCATAATATAATACAGACTCACAAATGTTGAGACTTACAAAAGTTAGATGTACGGAAAATTTAACTGGGCTTCCGGCACACAGATAACTTTTAAAAAGTTAACTTTTTTGTTCACTTTTCTGAGTTCTTTTTACGGTTTGATTCTGTATCGAATACCCATATTTAGGTATTCGCAAGAAACAATAAAACAATTATTTCGAACAGTTCAATTCTTATTCTTAAGATTCAGTGAAATTCAGTCACACCAGCAGACTGCTCGAAAACCTTCCCAACGCCTAACCGAAATTAATTGCAGAGTTGACAAAAGAGAAAATAAAAAGATTTCATTTCTTCCATTCATAATTATAATTTATAAAATTTTCTTTTGCCTTATTATCGTTAAACGTGATTTTATATCAATTTTCCTTTATGTCAGATTTAAACATTTCCCTTTAATTTTTTTTGTTATTATTAAACGTAATTTTATCTCAATTTTCTTTTATATCAAATTAAAACGTTACTCTTTAATTATATTAGTCATGAAATTTAATTTTGATCACTATTTGAAATCTTTCTCATTTTTCTTTTACTGCGGTTAATTTTGTTTTCTAGCAGTCACAATATCAAACTGCTCTAAAACCCTCCTATCTCCTATAAAAATTGCAATTTATAGCAACTAGCACAATTGGGTTGCTGGCATGTGGGAGATTGTCATTTTGGAAGAGGAAGGTGAGAGGTTCCGTGTGCGCACCCATTATATCGACGAAGAAAAGCCAGGGAGGATCAGGCAAGAAAAATTGAAGCCCTAAGATCGATACACTGTGGTGAAATGGAAGTTCTAGAAACGGAACCTGGACACAATGGTGAGACGGACAACGGACTAGCATGTGACTTAATTCGTACGTATACCGTGAAGGATCCCGATGAAGCGCCTAAGGTAGGAATTGAAGGAGTAATCAAATTCGAAGATGAAGTCATGACAGGGAATTACAGTTACACATAACTTATAAGTGTGTGCAAAGGGGACTGCAAAAGTGATTCCATAGGGTTGGGACTTCCATTTCGATTTTAAAAAAATAAACTGTAAAAAATTTTAATATGTTTTGGATAGACATGTCACCTCAGATAGATGCAGTGACGAGAAACGTCACGTACGTGAAAGTTTTAAAAACAATATAGCAATTATCGTCTTATGTACAACGATACGACTTATATCATTTATTACGGCCAAAATAAAATCGTAATGGGGATTCTTTCCCATTTCTTTTCTTTTAAGAACGGAAAGTTATCAATAGAACTGAAATGTGAAGTGTGATTGATGCGTTCCTTGATTACGTGCGAGACAAAAATTGATAAATAGGAGGTTCAAAGGGTTTTGCATCGCGATCAAATATCTCATGGTGCTCGTCAATCTTTTGTTTTGGGGGATGAAGCGTGTGACGTCATTCTCGAGTGGGGAGCTGTTGCCTTGCCGACCTCAAGTTAGATGGAGCCCGCAATAGTAGTCAAGAACACGGGAACCAAAGCAAAGCATTTTTTTGAGAAGTGTCTTTCGCCCGTTTTGTTAGTGATTTTGGATGGATCTTATGTGAACAAAAATAGCCATTCGCAATGTGACACAAACACGAGGAAGGATTATACTTATCAAATGCTGAGATATTGCTTCGATGATCAGACGCGCTAGCTTCGATGCAAAAAGTGCGAAATTACGAGAAGATAACTCATCGATGAAATTATAATCTAGTCTCAGTGTGAAGGTTGATGACGGTTCGTTCCCAAATGCAGATTCGATTAAAGACAAGAGTAAAAAAACTAGAAATATACGGTGGATATTTGCGTGATTAGATACGAGTGCGTGTAGGGTAGGAGTGTATTGATCGCGAGTGAAATGAACAGAGTGGGGTTTGCGAAGATTCTGCAGCAAAAAGTGAGGAAAAAACCGAAATCTAAAGTTTTGTAAAAGATCAACAATCATTTTATTGTGGGAACCGGGAATACAATCAAATTAGTCAAGTCACACCTCTCGGTGCTCGTCTTGTGAAATGCAGTACGTGACAATTAGTGAGTGAATAGAGTCCACCTGGCGATAGGGGAATGGGTGTGTTGGCTTTAATCCTACACGATTAGTATGTGCATCGGCGTGTGATTTATTTTACAGCGAGATTCAAGGTGGGCAATTATTGGGAAAAGAAAATAAACTAAAAATCTTTAAAATATGAAGTGGCTTACCTAGACATTACACCGCTAGATGAGACCAAATCAAAATCGGATTTAGTTGTCGTTGGCTTATAGACAGACATTTCCGCGGCTGTGATTACTTTACTGGACTTAGGAACTATATAAACGGAGAAATTAGGAAGGGGGAATCATTCCTCGTTGAATATTGATGACAAATTTTGAAGGAACCAATTACTTGCTATGTGCCGTTGAGGATGGCTCCATGTTTTATTTCAATTTGAATAAATCGGATGAGTCACTTTCCAATAGGAAGAAAGTAATCCTTGGAACGCAACCAACTATACTGAAAACATTTAAACCGTTTTCTACAACCAATGTTTTTGCTTGCTCTGACCGTTAAACGGTAATATACTCTTCGAACCAGCTTGTTTTTCGTTCAATGTAAACCTTAAAGAGGTCAATCGCATGTGTTCGCTAAATGCAGAAGCGTATCCAGATAGTTTAACATTGGCTACGAAAAACTCGTTATTTGCTGTGTAGATGTAAATTTTTCCCCAGTGTAAACTCCTATCTAACATAAGCCTTAAATGAAACTTATTGTTATTTGCCTTGTAGATGTAAATTTTTCCCAGAGTAAACTTTAATCTAGGATAAGTTTTTAAATGGAATTTATGGTTATTTGCTTGCTAGGTTTTTCTATTTGTAACGAGCGCATTGTTTTCGCCTACCTTTATACGCGGGACAGTTGGGACGAAAAGTGTTGCAACAATTTTTCCTTCCTATCTTTGAGATGTCAGATTTACTGTATATATAATCTAGGATAGAGTTCGGATGGAACTTATGGCACCATAATGTAATCACTTAATTATAGAACCTTATTGTTGCACGATCAATTTGTATAAATCCGCCTGAAAACTTCAAAGCGATTAATGTGCAGGTTTCTATTTGTATATTTATTACGTGGTGCATCTAGCGAAAACTTCTGTATTTAATAATTCTTGTTCTTGAAATTACATGTATTTCTTACTATAGAGCTTTAACTTACTAGAGAATTTTTTTTGCAGCCTCGAGTATCTGCACTTAGTTAGCTTTCGACCCGAGATATTTGAATGAGCATTCCGATCGTTCTAGTTTTTGAAAACTCAACTTTATATACATACCTATTTTAGTCCGTTCTGGAAAGCGAGCATTTTTTGTAAATATATGAAAAAAATTGACAATAAAAACCATGAATTGTTAAACGAACCACGTCGGTTTTTTCATTTGAGCTCTTTTGGACTGGATATAGGACCCGGTACGGTGGAAGGCTTTTTCCACAAAAAATGAGCTAGCCATCGTGAATGCGAAATTCTTTTGTAGTTTCAGGGACTCTCGCGGGTTGAGCGGCCCCTAGTCAAGGTGCCTTTTTATAGCATAGGGTTATGTGATCCGATCAAGGTATGTTGTATGAGTTTTCCACTCAAAAGGGAAATATATGGCTACTGCAACATTTTGGATCTTGATCTGGTTGGGCGGGTGCGAGAGGGCACCACCACCATCCGGTTGCCCCACTGTTATTTGTGGGCAATGAGAATCGTCAGGTAATGACAAAGTTCCCCTAAGTCCGTCTGTTTTGGCTCGTTTCAACTTGTTCTTTGAGCAAGCAATTCTTCCCTCTTTGTAGTTACCTACAATTTTCGACTTCGGTCGTCCTTTCTTTTGAGAGCCAAGAATTCGTGAATGCGAAATTCTTTTGTAGTGAGTCCTTGTGCTGGGGGAATGAACCCCCCCCACGAAACCGCAATGCTAGCCTGCCAGTGCATTCACGCGTCCCCAGACAAGGGCATTCTCGGCAGATATCAACATCTTCCTTTACCGAGGCAGCAGACCATCGCTGCAGTCTTTAACGGACATTTATATACCTACCAATTCACTACAATGTAGTGATCGTAGGTATGAGAATGTCCGTAAAGGACTGCAGCGATGTTAAACGAACCACGTCGGTTTTTTCATTTGAGCTCTTTTGGACTGGATATAGGACCCGGTATGGTGGAAGGCTTTTTCCACAAAAAATGAGCTAGCCATCGGGCTAGTTTCAGGAACTCTCGCGGGTTGAGTGGCCCCTAGTCAAGGTGCCTTTTTATAGCATAGGGTTATGTGATCCGATCAAGGTATGTTGTATGAGTTTTCCACTCAACAGGGAAATATATGGCTACTGCAACATTTTGGATCTTGATCTGGTTGGGCGGGTGCGAAAGGGCACCACCACCATCCGGTTGCCCCACTGTTATTTGTGGGCCATGAGAATCGTCAGGTAATGACAAAGTTCCCCTAAGTCCGTCTGTTTTGGCTCGTTTCAACTTGTTCTTTGAGCAAGCAATTCTTTCCTCTTTATAGTTACCTACAATTTTTCGACTTCGGTCGTCCTCTCTTTTGAGAGCCAAGAATTCGTGAATGCGAAATTCTTTTGTAGTGAGTCCTTGTGCTGGGGGAATGAATCCACCCCACGACACCGCAATGCTAGCCTGCCAGTGCATTCACGCGTCCCCAGACAAGGGTATTCTCGGCAGATATCAACATCTTCCTTTACCGAGGCAGCAGACCATCGCTGCAGTCTTTAACGGACTTTTATATACCTACCAATTCACTACAATGTAGTGATCGTAGGTATGAGAATGTCCGTAAAGGACTGCAGCGATGGTCTGCAGCCTCGGCGGAAGAGGATGTTGAGATCCGCCCAGATTGGCAGACCATCGCTGCAGTCCTTTACGGACATTCTCATACCTACGATCACTACGAAATGGCACCCGACGTGGGGTCTAAAAAGCCTGGCTGTATCAACATTCGTGAGCACAAGACAGTCCATTGTCTCTAGGTGACCCTACAAGGTGTCCAGATTTTTGGCAGGTAGGTAACCTCTCAGAGATATTGCACTAATCGTGCCCCAGCAAATAATAACTTCCGAACGTGTGTGTCCTTGGACATCAATATCGTTTGGACCTGCTTTTGATTCATACATTGGTGGCTTACTACCATTGTATGACTAGTAAGGCCAAATGTTATTAGATTCCTTCTGTGTATTCGAAAGTTGTTATCCCAATATCATTTTTGCGGCGACTTCTGATCTGCACCCGAAACCAAGCGGTGTTTAAGCGTCTTCCATTACATGGATTTTGACTTCATGAATTGGCTGCTTAGCTAGTCCCTGACTCTCCTTGATAAGAGACGCGCTGGCTGCGGGTCAGAATTCACCCTGGGCAGACAAATTGTACCTGGTCGAAACTTGCGTATGAAAGATCACTTCTGAACCCTGATTCTTATGGTGCCGCAAGAGAGTAGTCCCTGTGATGCAACAAGAAGAGCGTACTATTGGTGACCTTATTTTGGAAAGGGACCGATGGAATGGAAAGACCGAGTTAGTTTTGATATTGCTAATCTTCTTGATTTTTGAGTTTATCGTATTTGATTTCAATTTAAATTTAAATCTTATTTCTTTTACTCAGTTTATCATATTTATTTATCTTAAAATTTTTTAAAATCTGTTATATCTATTTATCTTGTTTTTATTGATCTATCTATATTTTTTTTTGTCAGGTGTGTTTTTATAGTCCATCACCTCTACCACCTCCGGATCCACCACCACCACCAGATCCACCATCTCGACCCATGCCTGATGACACCTGGGATCATCTACCATCCATCCAGCCAGGAGATCTTCCGCCATCTAAAGTAGCCAAGATAGTGGCTGGCTGGAAGCTGGTTTTCACCGGCCAGAATGACCCTACGACCATCGGGGCCTTTCCGAGAAGGGTCGAGAACATGGCGTGGCTAAACTTAGAAGGAAGCATGAGAGCTGTCACACGTTGCGCCCAAATACAATTCACAGTGAGTTCACACCAGCTGAGGGGGATGACTCCTTGAAGCAGCAAATCTGGAACAGACACCAACAGGCGCATGTGACCGTAGACGATTATTAGGAAGTCCTGTGTTGCCTGTTGGAACGTCTGATGAGCCCATGCCAGAGTCTGAGTTTCTCAGCCTCTTCTGGGAGGGGATTAGGCCGGAGCTGTGAGAGCGACTGGTGTTCGCCTCGCGCCACAACGTGCATGCGCTTCGCACATCCGCAAAAGCGCTTGAAGCAGTACAACATTCCCAACGGTCCACACCCCAAGGTAATTTCGTTAGCCGACGAGAGCAACTGGAACGACGCTCAGTAGCGGGGCTCAAAAATAGCGTGGCGGCTTTACCCGCGCCAGCATGTCTCAGACCATCTGTGACGGACAGCGCGTCAAACGCCATTTTTCCCTCTTCCACAGAACTAGAGCAACAACATCCAACTGAACCACACGAACTGGCTCCTAGGTGTTGGAACTGCCGGCAGTTGGAACATTACTTTACCACATGCTAGTGTAACAGATTGAATTCACATATCATAAACAAAACAACAATCGTAATAACATTCATACGTACATATCATAAGCAAACATATTTACACATGTTCAATTATACATCATTCAATTCATTTGTTTGCTAACAAAAATCATTTGCTTACCAACAAAACTCCAACCTGAACAAACAAAAAAGACAACCATGAAATACCAATCCTATCGCATGGCTACATGTAAACATACCAGTTGCATAATCACACAATGCAATTTCTTTTAATTTCTTCTACACTCATTCTATATATCGAGTGTACCCATATCACGTTGCTTTTCATTCATAACCCATCACGTGTGGAAGTATTCCCTGAACACACTCAATGCACGCTAATTGTCTTAATCATCAAGGGGCTAGCGACCATACTCAAGTGATGCGTACGAACATGGGTTATTGACATGTGAGTGCATGTATAATGTATGGAATATGGACATCTATCCACCGAAGGGAATAAATGCATGTGAATGTAATATTGAATATTGGATTGAAATATTTAGACTTTGGAAATATTGAAACGCGTGAGTTTTTGTTCATGAGGTAATAAATCAATTTAACGGAAAGTATAGGTAGAAATATGTCAAGTAATGAATTTCCGCTTACACTTAAAAAAAAAAGAGAAAAACAAATAAGCTGCGTAAGACATAGGTTAAGCGGTACAATATTGTATAAATACTGAAGTGAGATTGAATAAAATCCAGAATTGTAATCGAATCGTCTTGGCGTGTCATTGCAAATCTTCCTTCCGCGAAGCTATATTTGCGGATCTAGAAATTGCAGCGTCGTGGGCAATGTCCTCGCTATGTTCTCTGTGGAGCAATTCTCCGCTTGCCTAGGTATAGATGAAAAATTCTAACAAATGTAATAACCAATTTCTCACCCTAGTAACGAAACACAGAGTAATAAGATAACATTTCACCAGGCAGAGTCTAACGTCTTTTGTCTCCATTGTGGGAAACCAGATATACATACGCCAAATTGTACAAATTGCAAGAAGTCAAAAAACTTGCTAGCAAGTGCTCCCAACAGCCAGCAGCATTCGCGACAAACCAAGTAACGGGACAGAACGCTGGCCCGTCTACTGACAGTTCCACCACGACAAGTTCCTCGTCAGTAAATCTATCAGATACACACACCACGATACCTTTGCTGGTCCACGATGCAACAGATGCCACATCTTTTCTGGAGGACTCTAAAAAGACAGTGCTCAAGCGACCACCTCAGGTACTGCCTGAAGAACTCGGGCAGTCAAAGAACCGTGTATGGAAGCCATACCATATTAAGTTGCAGGAGTATATTGCTGCACAAGAGAGGATTTTTGCCACCGAAGAGGCCACCCCACGCCAGCACAAAACTAAGTGGTTAACTCGTCGTTGGAGGAGCTTTCGCAGAAGAGTGCGCACCTGTCGCAAAACTTTAAAATTATGTAACGTTTCGGAGGTTTCTGAGAATGATACTCGACCTTACGCACCAATCCAAGTGTTGGGCGAAATCGCTGTTGCACTGATTGACACGCTATTGGACTGATTGAGACGGTCTCGATCCTCGGTTCAAAGGTACTCCAACAAAACCCTTCCGCAGTTAAACTCTGGCGCTCTGAAATCAGTACAGCTGATGGTGCGAAACATCCTATCCGGGGTAGACCGACAACACCCGTGACATTCAGAGGTCAAACGAACGTGTACCTTGGCGTCGATTTTGTCCTTCAATTTGGTTTGGCCCCAGACTTATTCACAGACTCACCATTAAATACTAGATATGTCAACGAACTCGCTTCTATACCCGACAGGCATGAATAAACGCCTAACAAACGACAGCGCTTGGAAGCATCCATTGCTACATTTCCATTTTACGCTACGCAAGGCCTTGGCTGTACCTCTCTGATCTCGCATGTCATTGATGTTGGCGATAGTAAGCCAATTAAGCAGAGGCACTATACTATCTCACCAGCCATGGAAAAGTTAGTGAACACTGAGTTGGACAGGATGCTTGAGTTGGGGGTTATAGAGAAGTCCTAAAGTGCCTGGTCCTCACCGGTAACTTTGGTGGTGAAGCCAGGTAAAGTCTGTCTTATCTAGATGCCCGGAAAGTCAATGCAGTTACCATTAAAGACGCTTACCCTCTTCCGCTCATCGATGGAATTTTGGGGAGACTGCCGAAAGCAAACTACATTACCAGTCTCTACCTAAAGGATGATCCTGGCAAATTCCACTCGATGAGGGGTCAAGGGATAAGACTGCTTTCACAGTGCCCGGACGACCATTATACCAGTTCATCACAATGCCTTTTGGTCTGTGTAATGTAACGCCCCACAAACGATGACCCAGCTGATGGACAAAGTAATTCCACCCCGTCTGAAACATCAAGTGTCCATGTACCTGGATGATCTTCTACTCATCACGGAAGCATTTGAACAACACCTCCTACTCCTGCAAGAAGTATCCCTGCATATCAGTAAGGCGGGACTCACTAGCAACCTCCAGAAAAATAAGTGTATCATGAACGAAATCCAATATCTAGGACATGTCATCGGAAATGGCACTATCAAAACGGATCCGGACAAAACTCGGGCGATTGATAAGTTCCCCTTACCAACAAATGTTAAGTAGCTACGACGTTTCCTGGAAGTGTGTGGTTGGTACCGAAGGTTCGTTCGGAATTACGCAACAGTTTCAGTGCCCCTGTCAGACATGCTCCGGGAAGGGAATTTCATTTCGACCGAGCTCAATCGGAAGGCATTTGAAGAGCTAAACCAAGCCTTAACTTCAGCTCCGGTCTTGCACAGCCCCGACTTTAAGAAATCCTTCTCCATTCATTGTGACGCAAGTCAACATGGAATGGGAGCCGTGTTTGTGCAATTGACCGAAGAGGGGGAGGAAGTTCCCATTGCCTTCATGTCCAATAAGCTGAACTTGGCCCAAAGGAACTACACCGTTTCCGAGCAGGAATGTTTAGCAGCGTTGATGGCTGTAAAGAAATTCCGAGCGTACATCGAAGGCCATGGACGTCTGGCCCGATGGGCTCTTAAACTGCAAGGGTTCAAATTTTCCATCAAACACCGGAAAGGAACCCAGAACATCGTGCCCGATACTTTCTCGCGAATGTTTTCACCCGAGGGAGCCGAATTGACTGTGAATGACGAGGACCCTATTGAGATAGATTTAGGCAGCCCACATTTTGACTCAAACAGCTACAAAGAGTTCAGGCAAACCATCGTAACCCAACAAACCCAGTTGCCTGATTTGAAAGTGATGGACGGCTACGTTTATAGACGAAATGGCTACACCACTGGTGATCCATGGCAGGGAGAAGAGTCCTGTGAACTTTGGGTACCGGAAGAAATGACTCACAATCTGATCCTCCGTGCCCACGACCATCCCCTAAGTGCGCACCGTGGTTACGGTCGGACGCTTCAGCGACTTAAGAAGTATTTCTTCTGGCCTAAAATGTCATCCCAGGTCAAAGACTACGTGAGCGCCTGTGAGACCTGTAAAAGCATTAAAGCGCCCAAATAGCCTCTTCAACCTTCCATGGGTCAACTTAACGTTCCGGAGCGCGTATTTCAACGTCTGTACATAGATCCACTTGATCCATATCCTTGTTTTTCTATGGGATACATCGGAGCTATCGTTGTGTTAGACCAGCTCTCGAAATTCCCTCTGGTGGAACCTATTCGCAAATTCACGACTCCATATATCGTGAAATTTTTAGAGAGTTGGGTTTTCCACGTGTTCGGGGTACCAGAAAGTGTGTACTCGGACAACGGTGTACAGTTTAGATCTCGGCAATTTAAGGACCTACTCGAACAGTACGGCGTCGAACACCAACTGACGGCCATATATTCTCCTCAGTCTGAACGCATCTGAATGTTTGAATCGCACACTGCTAGTGATCCGTTCTTATGTTCATCCAACTCAGAAGGATTGAGATCACAGAAGGTCCGCCAGCACTTGCGCTTTGCGGTCGTCTTATCATTCCGTCATCGGTGTCTCGCCTTACTTTGCCGCCTTCGGACAGCACATGATTTGCCATGGTAAATCATACAGGCTACTACGGCAATTGAAATGTTTGGGAGACCCGGCCGTTGCGTTGGAGTCCCACGAGCGTTTAGGCGACCTTCGCCAACAAATTCGATGGAAGATAAAGGCCACAGGACGTGAAAACGAGGCGCAGTACAAACTCAGGTCACGACCTATCAATTTTAAAGAAGGAGATGAGATTTTTGCACGTAATTTTTGCCACAGTGACGTCGTTGGGCATTAAAATGCCAAGCTAGACCGGGGTTTCCTGAAAAGTCATGTACAGAAGGTCGTAGGACCCAATCGTTACCTGCTAACTGACCTATCGGGGAAAGAAGTCGGGATATATCACGCAAAAGGCGTGCGTTGATAGTTACATAGATACGTCTGTTTTGTCCGTCTATACTCAGCTTCAACCACACGCAAGGTTACCTACCCACAGCAAACATAAAAATACATGTCAGTCTGTCCGTCCGTTAATCGTTTTCTTCAATCGTCCCTCTCCACGTTCCGACCCCGAAGACAATCGATTCTCTAGCTGAGGATTCTTCAGTCCCTTTTCCGTAACCCTCGTCGTCTTGAGACCACGAGAAAATTAGCTGCTCTGTATTAATCGAGCAGTTTCACAAGCAAACTGCTCGAAAACATTCCTCTCTCCTACTTGTGATTTTATGTGGCAGATTTGGAAAAACTATGTTATCATTTCCATTGTAATAGGAATTTGTAAAATAATTTTTCTTCTTAGTATTTTCATCAAATGTTATCTTATATCAATTTTCCTTTATATTAAATGTAATTTTTTTAGTCAACTTCCCTTTATATTTAATGTAATTTTATATTAATTTTCCTTTATATTAAATTTAAATGTTTCCCTTTAATTATATTCGTTATGAGATTTAACTTTTATTGCTGATTCAAATCCTATTCATTTTTCTTTACTTTGATTAAATTTAGTTCATTTAGTACAATTTAAAGCCGCCACATAAAATTTACAGTGTAGGAACAGCTTACCGGTGTACTTAGTTGGAGATGAAATGGAATTGAAATGGAGCGGAAGAGTGTCAGAGAATTCTTTTTAGGGTTAGGGTGGATGGAAAGTTTAGGATGGAAAGTTTAGGTTCGAAAGCTTTTGTGTTTGAGTTCTGGAGTTCGTGCAAGCCTGTGTCAGCATACATCTAGCGCTGGAAGAACATTTCATCCTGGCGAAATTCCAAGCAATTGAAAGCTGCTGTAGTCGGCTGGGTGTGTCCGTGCTAGTTACAGCGAATTGCAAGGTGCCACCTGGACGGAGTAATTCATAATTTGCAAGGATGGAAAATTTTTACACAAAGTTCAATATTAATACGTTTCATAGTGAATTCGTTGTCCCAATATAAAGTGGGAGAAGTTTCGTTTGCCATTGAAGCGACCGCGTGAAATAAATTGCGAGTAGATGCAAGGCAGTCGAATGGTCGTAAATTGTGTTAGACGTTGTGGCCTTCCTTAATCGGAAAGCGGGCGCTTCCAGGGAGAAATCGTCGCAAAGATAAGATCGACGTCAGATGAGTAAGTGCGAAGAAAAGCCTTCATCTTAGTCGAGGGAAAAATTAACTGTATATGTGTTTTCTTGTTTGCAGTGGTGATTTATCGCGAATCGATTTGTCGCAGATTGGGGCACATCTTCCGACGACGAAGGGTTGACTGAGACCCGGAAGCTGTTGATAAATACCAACTAATGCAATGGCTGTTTCTGCTGCTGGTGAGCTCTCGTCACCAGCAGTGTCGAATGGATCATCATCGCTAACCCCTTATCAAAATTTCGGGCAGGAGTGGCGATTATTCGGAGGTATTTAAACAAAGAAACACAAACTCTCAAAAGACTATAATTTTAAATGAAATTCAAATGTACTTTTTGGTTCTCCGAACCCTTTACTGAGCTCTGACAAAATCAACATGGCCATGGGTTGTAACGTCTTCCCTAGCAAACAACTTGGCCTTTTCATTTCAAGTTGACTTACGTCACACATAACTTATTGTCCAAGTAATATTTCGAGACGAGATTATTGACCTCTTTCGGATTTGTGTATCAATAAAACTGATTTGAGCAGTTGCGCGAATGTTACTTACTTTGATGCGATAAATTACAGGTGCTCGAGACTCCAGAATTAAGGCGATTGCGATTACCTAATTTTGTTGCTAAATGTGTGGTTTAATTGATAATTATTCATGCATACTTACCCTACTTAACTTCGTATGCGGTCGAAGAAAATTTCGCAATGCGCTGGCGGAATGGGATGTGTACGCAATAAATGTGTAAGTGATCTGCATTGCACTCAAGTCATTTGAATGCATGAATTAAATGCATTAGGATGAAGAAAACTGTGGGCGCGAAGTGAAGTGAGAGTGAAGTTACCGATCAAGAATATCGAATATAAGTAAATAGCCTACTAGCGGTTTAAGGATTCGAGATGAATGAAAAAGTAAAAGAAAGTCTCGTCGCTGGCGTATAGACGTCTTTTAAATTGCTCCTGTCAAAAGTTTTCAAAAATTAAATTAATTTTTTAAAAACGTTAGTCCGAAGTTAATTTTTATCGGAAAAAATCTTATGTTGTCGAAGTAATCGACTCAGGAAATTTCTATCGAATATTTTTACTTCGATTGGTAACGAAAAACAAATTACCAAAGAAAACTTCGCCGCTGGTATGGAGGAGCCCGACGGCTTCCCACCGTTGGGGCAGCTGGCGATAATCACCAAAAGAAAACATAACGAAGGAAATTCCGCAGATGGAGGGTGCAAGCTGCAAATAATAGCGGACAATCAACAAATGGCCAAATTGCAGAAAGAAAATGATGAACTCAGGCAAGAGATTCAGTCTCTCAAGGATCTCTTCAAGAAAGGGATGAAGACCCAGCCACAAAATCAATGGCAACAGATAACAAAGCCAAAGAAAAGTACAAATCAAGCAATTCCAGAAGAAGTTCTAAGTGCTGGTGGCACCAACGAGAGCCAAAACTATTTTGCAGCGCTGGAGGGATTACCCGAAGATATGGAAATTGAAGAAAACATCGGAGGTAATTTTAATCAAGGTAATGACTTTAATTTTATTCAATATTTAAAGAACAACAATAAGGAGAAAAAACCAGCCCACAGTTCTGTTGGTTCCTCTGAAAAAGCTTCCAACAAGACAGAAAAAGTTCCGCCAATCAACGTGTTCGGACAGACCGGGAAAGATATGGTTCGGCTATTGGCAGCCGAAAATAAACTGGCCAATTTTGAAATCAAAAGAGTTAATGCCGAAGAATCAACTATAAGGACGAAATCACTGGTTGATTTTAAGTCAGCCAAAGATGCGCTGGGGAGGTTCCACACTTCACCTTTACCCCAAAAAGTGAAAAGAATCAGACCTTCTTGTTGAAGGGTTTGGACTGCGGAGAGGATACGGTCGATCTTCTTCAGGTGCTCAAGGAGGCTGCACCAGATATTGATTTTGTTTCAGTCAAAGCCTTTGCGACAAGAAGGTCGACCATAGAAAGGAAGAATTTACCACTTTACCTGGTACAAATTGCAAATAAGAGCAGTCCAAGTGCCCTTCAACAAATAAGGTACTTGAATTTCAGAGTGGTGAGGTGGGAACGCCTCCAGAAAAGAGAAGTCAACCAGTGTTACCGGTGTCAAAGATTTGGACACTCGGCTGCAAATTGTGCCATGCACTATCGTTGCGTTTAATGCAAAGACGTTCATGCTCCTGGTGAGTGCAAATTGGCTCAGACAGAGCCTAAAGAAAAATTATACTGCGTTAACTGCGGTGTTTTTGGTCACCCAGCATCTTATCGAGGATGCTCCCGATATCAAGATGCAAAAGTTAAATTTACTCCAAAGCAAACATAAGTACACCGTTATATCATACCTTCCAACTTCGTCAAGCCCGGAGTATCATTTGCACTCGCCGCTAGAGGACCAGCAGAAAATGCTGGAAATAATGTAAGTGGCAATAATGAGCTGCTTCTCAAAATTTACCAGCAACTTAATTCTTTATCGGAGAGAATCGACAAACAAGATTCAAAAATTTACTTTGCTTTTCAGCGTTAAGGTCTTTCAAATGCCTAATAATAACTTGTCGTCCAGTCATATTCCCATGGATAGGCTTCGCCTCATATCGATCAACGTCAACTCTATCGTTGCCATACATCGACGTGATTATCTCCTTGAATTTGTTGTTAAGCAAAAGCCTGACATCATACTTCTCACTGAAACCCACCTCAATTCATGGCATTCCATGGAATTCAAAGATTTTGCACTCGTAAGAAACGATAGGGTAATAGGCGATGGGGGAGGTGGCACCGGGATATTGGTTAGAAGACCCTATTGTTTCCAAAATATTGAAAAATTCGAATTCAAAAACTTTGAATTTCTTGAAGTGTCCGTCATCAAAATTTCACTGCCAGGTGGGGATAACCTCTTCGTTATCTCTGTCTATGCAACTGGTCAAAATGTCCTCAAGTTCAAGGAGGAACTCAATTCCTTGTTTGAATTACTCGAATTGAACAGGCTGCATAGTTATTATATTTTTGCTGGTGACCTGAACGCCAAGCATACATCATGGCTAAACGCCATCAATAATCCAAGAGGTGTATTCCTGAAATCATGGATAACAGAGAACCAAATTGAATACAGGTGCAACCTATATGGGTCGGAGTTCCCAACATACCCTAGGACAAATTCATATTTGGACCTCTGCATTGCTGACGTAAGACTTGAATTCAGCTTTAATAGTCCTCAACGCAAACTGCAGGTGCTTCCTTACGATAGCGACCATAACGCAATCGTAATGGAAATCAATCATCAAAGGGATGATTTCTCCCTCATTCCAGTTCAACATGAAAACCATCGGTTGAATTTCAAAAAAACAGGCTGGAGAAAGTTTCAAAAGAAGTTTAATCGGGAGTACCAGAAGCAATGTCCTCCTTCTGATGATGGCAACGCTTGCTCAATGGTTCCTAATAACAGAAATCTAACTGACGATGAAATAGATGTCTATTTGTCGAAATTAGAGAAGCTGACGTTGGAAACGATTGAGAAAGTTGATCCCAAGATTAAACATCGAAACAATATGGAAGGATATGAAACAACAACCATCGCAAGGTTGAAAAGATTGAAAAGCCTTCTTCTCACACGCGTCAACAATATTTATCGACGATTTTCGGACTACAACCATCCCTCGTTGGCTTTGTTGAAATTACACCTGAAGAATGTCCGGAGCTTAATCCGTTCATACTTCAGGAGTGAGGTCAACAATCAATGGGCAGAAAAACTGAGGGTATTAGCCCACAGGACCCAGATGGTGTTTTCGCGAGAGTGAATAGCTTATTCCGCAAGAAGTCTCGAGTGAAGGTATCGAATCTTGAAGTCGCTAGTGATGAGATAAATCTTCTCGATAGGGCTGGTATCGAAATTGATAGTACGACTCCGGATAGAAATGGAAACAGGATTATATGTAATGGATTGCAGAAACTTGCCCTGATTGGAACACATTTTGAATTGGTTCATCTGCCAAACCCAGAGAGAAGGAATGAAATATTTTCGGAGGTCGTTGAAGCAAAAGTTTCCGACTTCAAATCAAGCCTGAACGGCCAATCAATTCTTCATTTCGATGAAACATTAACATCTGACCTCATACCGACCTTGAATCTTATTGATTATTTTGTCAGCTATGAAGACTTGTGTTTCATATTTCGCAGAATAAACAACAAAAAATCATATGTTACTGACGGTATTCCAAATATAGTTCTCCGACATTTGCCTGAGGTTGCTATTAGGAATTATTGCATATTGTTCAACAACATGCTGAACAATTCATATTTCCCAAATGAATGGAAAAAGGCAAAGGTATTTCCGATCTTGAAGAAAGGAAAAGAATCTTCATGCCCGAAAAGCTATCGCCCAATCGGCTTGCTGCCTAACATCAGCAAGGTGTTTGGAGTGATACTCAACAGAGCATTAAACACCCACATTGAGAAATATGAGTTGATGCCGAATTGCCAATTTGGTTTTCGTGCCAGGCATTCGACCACACATGCAATAACGAAAGTAACCTCAGACATCTGTTGGAAACTAAACAACAAAGAATGTGTTGGAGCATATCTCGTTGATATGGAGAAAGCCTTCAATACGGTGTGGTTAGATGGACTAGTTTTCAAACTTCTTGAGGACAGGCTGCCCAGACACCTTGTCGCCATGATGTGCAATATGTTATACGGGAAATTATTTTTTGTAACTAATGGAAATCTGACAACAATGCGCAAATTCAAGGTCTTGAATGGTCTACAGCAGGGAACAGTTACTGCGCCCCTGCTTTTCTCAATATTCATTCGCAAGCTATTGAACAGCTTCAATTTTAACGTCTCGCCAACGTGATCATTGGTAGCGTTTGCTGATGATCTGATCATCTATACGGCAGACCGAAAAGCTACAATAGTTCAGAGCAATCTTCAAAAAATGTTTAATGATGTGCAGCTCTACACCGACAATTGGCGAATGAAAATCAATGCGCAGAAGTGCGAAACAATTTTGTTTCGGACAACGCTGCAGGGGGCCAGTCAAGACCTGAAATGTAATTGGAAGGATTTCCACATCATGGCTGGTGAGGGTGGTTCAGTACGGGTTCCACATAAATCCTGTGTTCGATACCTCGGTGTTCATCTCGATCAGTATCTGTACTATACTGAACATGTCAAAATCATGCTCAGTAAAGCACTAAAAGTAGTCATGGCTCTTCGGCGACTCTTTCATTCCAGATATGTACATTGATCAAAAAGTCAAAGTTATTTGTTACAAGACCCTGGTTAGGCCAGTTTTGACATACAGATGCCAGATCTGGTACAACCAGAGTGCTAGTACAATGGAAAGATTAAAAGTTTTCGAAAGGAAATGTCTTCGTGCATGTACTGGTTCGTACAGAAAGCCTGAGACGGATTGGAAGCACTATATATCGAATAGAAAAATATATCAAACCGCTCAAGTGACAAGAGTCGATATCTTCATATTGAAACTTCTTCGGAATCATATCGCAAGATCTGTAACTGTGAGTGAAAACCCTTGGATTTCACTGCCGTTCCACCCTACAGACGGGTATATTGTGACTTGCCTCACTACTGGCTTCGTTCCTCCAGAAGCATTCGTGTATTTGGACATGAATCGATTTGTTTTTGTCTCATTATTGCTACATTTAGTGTTGTTGTTTATTTGTATTATTAATTAGGTATAGGTTTCAATATAAGGTAAAGTTTTTTTTTTTTTTTGATTGAACTTATTTAGAATTAGGGTGTAACATATTAGGTATAGGATATAAGTTCATTGTTGTGTTAGTAATATAAGTAATTTTTGAATAATGCTGATTGGTTTTTTCTCCTTTTTCCAATTGAATCAAAAAATATGTAATAATCTTAATTAATTTAAATTTGCTAGTATTTTTTTTCATTAAATGTGTTTAACTGATAACGTATAAATTTAGAGAGCCATTCGGGCCATTCAGTTTTTTATAGTTTTATTGTTTGGAATTTGCTTTATGTTCTTTTAAAAATTTATAACGATTGGTATTAAATAAAGCGCTTTTGACTTTGACTTGACTTTAAAGTCTCGTCACTGTTTAATTTAGACCCGGTAATGATTTTCAGTCAAATGCGATATATGATATCTAATATTTTAGCTAATATGAGTCTGAATGCGCTGAATGCAAGTGTGATGTAAACTACTTAATTTTCGAGAAAAATTGTTTGAATAGTTCAAATAATTGTATGACCTTGCCAAGTACATTTGTCAGATGCCGGAAGCGTGTATCGGCGTTAGGTGACGTTGCCCGAATGGATTTTTTTACACATTGCGAACATTTATATTTCCTATTGGTAAAAGTTAACTCTCGGGCAGCGAATCGCTAATTATACGTTCGAATTTAATTTGCCGTGTAGAAATTCTTGCTCAAGTTTCCATAGGGACTTAAATTCCTACTCCATCCTATTTGAATCAAGGCTTGAAAGACGAGTTCTAAGCTGAAAACTGTGAATGTCGGATAAACTTTCATTCAAAGTCTGGTCCTTTGTGCCTCTGGCCTTCATGGTATGAATAAAAGGTGGCCTTTTTTGATTTAAGATCATGAACACAAAACTCGAACACCCAAAGTTGTCTATAATAAAATACTTACTGCACAGGTAGACACGGCAAAGGAAGATTTTGCATGTGGAATTTTCTTTGCACATGGATTAACAGAATCGATTTCTTTGATAAAATTTTGCGGCCCTTCGTTTATGTACAATCATTTCTGCTGCTGCTACACGTTTTGCAGTTCCGTTCAGATGGCGGTCCTTTATTTTCGTTGAAACTTCTTCACATTTTGAACAAACGTCTATTTGAGGACGACCAAATGATAAGTCAAAATTTTGTTGAAATATTGCAGAAAAAACTTGCACTTTACATTACACTCCAGATTATCCTTTAAAAATTGTCTATGTATGATTTTAACATCAACCTGGGCTAAAAGATATCTTTTTGTCTTGTCTTCTGCATAATGTCTTTCCTTATTAGGAATACTTTCAATAAAATTATGAATTAGCTGGCAAACTTCGCGAGAATTATTTGTTATTTGTGGTATTTTTGCGATTTAACCTTGACTTTGGCTGCTTCTTAGTTGCCATAACTCGCAAATCGCTTCCAGACGGACGTATGTAGAATATCTCACTGAATGACGTGATCACACGAAAAAGCTTACTTTGAATTCCAAGGTGAGACATTGTGTCATTTTATTGCTGTGATTGTTGTTATTCTGGCAATTGATTTCTGCATTGATTCCGCAGTGATTATGTGTTTGAAGAAATAACCGCGATAGTAATGGCGTGGCGTACCTGCAGTGTTATTTTCCCCCCTTAATGAACGGAGTGCTGTACAGTGGTTACTGCGATTAAGACAGGAATACCGAAACTGAAGTGTCCGAGTATACAGCACTGCTGGGCAAATTCATTAGAAACTTTTGACGGAACCATATAAAGTTTCTTTGCAAATAGCTCTTCAAATTCGGTGAGTCTTGACGTAAATGTAAACACGATGGAATGCATCGTAGCCACAGTCGTTCTTTCAAAGAGAACTGCTGAGCGATAGTTTTTAATTCGATTTCACTGTAGGATATTATTGGGAGAAGTCCTTAGCCGAGGGCGTTCATGGTCGAAGTCGTCAATTCGGAAGCGTGTATCGGCGTATATGTGACGGTGCACGAATAGACTTATTTTTTAATAAAACTTAGTGGTGTTAAGACCACGAATTGCCAACATTTATATTTCCAATTGGTATAAGTTTACTCTCAGGCAGGGAGTCGCTAATTGTACATTTGAATAGTATATGCCGTGTGGAAATTCTTGCTCAGGCTTCCATAGGGACTTAAGTGCATACTCTTCTTATGAAAATCATCCTTGCTTGAACCTGCGCTACAATCACTTCTGGCCAATGACATTTCATTTGGCAGAACTAAAAGCGAAGAAGTTGGAGGTTGCACTGCAGTGAATTCAAGAACAACTACAATTAAATCTTTTGAAACAATTATCAAATAAATCCGGAGAGGGATAGCAAGGAAAATAATGCAAAATTTCGTCAAATAGATACAAGCGATAAAGAAAATAAAACCCACAACAAAAATTTACCTGATACAAATACTTTTTCATTCTCACTACTATTACTGGCTAATCTACTCTCTTGTTTTTCTCCTATTTTTCTTTTGATGAGAAAATGCCAAATCTAAAATTGTTGTGCTGTAAGAAGACAAATCCATACAAAGTTCATACAAACAGAGGAAGCCACAACAACTTAATCAATTTATAGACTTGAGAAAAAAACAAATATTCATATCTTCAACCCGCCGTAAATTGGCAGATGCATTTTGCCTTATAAAACTTCTTATGATAAAAGTAAAGTATTTAAAATGCAAGTTGATGAACATTTCCTTTTGTGTATGGACTTGCAATATTTCTTCTTTTCATTTTATAAATATTAATAAGTTGAAATAACAAAATGGCCCTGTTAAATGTTTTTGCTACAATTTAGAATGAAATGAATTGTTAAACATTAAAAACTCGGTCTTTCCATTTTGTTTGCCCTGACCAGGTGAAGGACCCGCATCGATAGCAGGCTCCTCCGCTAGTATGAGCTAGCCATCGGGCGCGCTCTTCCATTTTTAGGGTTTTGTACTAAAATACAAAACCCTATTGCAATCACGACCTGTGTCCGTCTGTCCGTCCGTCCGTCTGTATGTCACAGCACTTTTTCTCCGAAACTATAGAGGCTACAGTCATGAAACTTTGTGGAAAGGTCAGAAGTGGTGACTTCTTGAAAGTTCAAGGGTGCAAATTTTTTTCAAAGGTATTTAAGGGGGCCTCTCCATATAGGGAGGTGACCCCTCAAAAAAATTTTTTCACCATTGGAAGTCGAGTAGGATGTCATTGGAAAGGTCTCAATGAGATCTTTTCAAAACAAGTCTTAAAATTGTCTTATAAGTACCAATGGGGCAGGGGAAGGGGAAATGTACGAACTTTTCGCGTACCCCCCTCGCGATTGGACACCTTCCATCCGAAAAATCTGAAAAAAATCAAGAATGTAGGCCTTGATGAGTACAACAACAACAAATACATGAGAATTCGAAATTCACTCAACTTTGTTAGTAATAGTATGATTTATCGATTTTGTGTTTTCTTGAATAAAATCTAAACGGTACCTTTAAACTCAATAAAATTTAGCAAAGAGATGACTATTTATAAGGTTGATCTTTTCTGAAAGTTTCATAAAGATCGAATAGTATTTACCGAAGTTATAGCGATTTGAATTTTCCTGTATTACTATGGAGCAATATGCCCTGTATTACTATGGAAACATATGGCTATGGAGCCATATGCGCTTTTTACCGACTTAGACACTACAGCTTTGCTAGAATTTGCATGAAAATTTCAGGAGTGATAGGTATCATGAAGATGAGTACATACAATTGAAACAAGTCGAAGAGGCAGGAGAGAGCTCCTAGCTAAAGGGCTTTGTAATCATTCTAGGATTCGAAAAAATAGGCCATGAATCGATGATTACAGTACAGAGGAGTGGCCCCTGAAAAAAAATTTCATGAAAGGTAGCCGATATGAGTATCAACTGAAAGTTCTCTATGAGAGCTTTTCAAAACAGCTCTTAAACTGACAGTTTTTGCTTCAGTGGGGGCACAGGGGGGGAAATACATGAAAAATGTGTTTCCTCAAATGCGAATGAACACCCGTGATCTAAAAAATCTGAAAAAATTATCAAGCGAGATATTTATGGGTATAACTCTAACAAATACCTCAGAAGTCAAAATTCTTTCAACTTTGTTAATAATAGTATGATCCTCGAACATGACGTGTTTCTTGATTTTATTCGTTGCTGGTTACTGCATTTTGTAAGTTGAGTACAAAACCCTTCTGACATGAGCATAGGTCTGTCTACCCAACTTGTTTATTGTTTAACAGGGGCTCTTGCCGGGTAGAGTGGCCCTCCGCTCGCGTGCCCTTTTATGGTATAGGGTTATGTGATTCGATCACATCATTCTATAACATAAATTGGTCACGTCTGTATTTCTCATTTGATGGGAAAGTTCATGCAAATTATGTTTTTATGAGTTTTCCACTCAAATGGGCCACGTCTACGTTTGGATCTTAATCCGGTTGGGAAGGTGCGAGGGGGCACCACCCCCATCTGGATACCTCACTCTTATTTGTGGGCCATAAAAATCAATTCGCCTGTCTTCTCCAGACCCAGTTTGTCCTTTGAGTCAGCAATTTCTGACCCTTAGTTGGTTACCTCCTTTTCGACTTGGGTTGACCTTTATTTGACCCCAGGAATTCGTGGATGCGAAATTCTTTTGTAGTTGGTCCTTGTGCTGGGGGAAAAACCCGCCCCACGACACCGCAACGCTAGCCTGCCATCGCATTCACGCGTCCCCAGACAAGGCCAATCTCAGCGGATCCCAACATTCTTTTTCGCTGGGGCAGCAGACCATCGCTGCAGTCCTTTACGGACAATTTAAACATATACATTACACTACAAAAGTTTAGAACGACTAGATGGTCCGATCGTGTGTAGCACAGAGCGGACCAGACACGGATTTAGTCCGGCAGATGAAATCCGTGTTCGGTTCGGTGGTGTGTTAAGGGTTTAAGAATGCAATATTTTAAACAAGTTAAAATTAATTTGCATTCTATAAAACAATAATAAAACTTACGTGCACATGTTTCCCATTTTTAGGGTTTTGTACTGAAATACAAAACCCTATTGCAATCACGACCTGTGTCCGTCTTTCCGTCTGTCCGTCCGTCCGTCCGTCCGTCTGTATGTCACAGCACTTTTTCTCCGAAACTATAGAGGCTACAGGCATGAAAATTTGTTGAAAGGTCAGAAGTGGTGACCTCCTGAAAGTTCAAGGGTGGAAAAATTTTTCAAAGGGGTTTAATGGGGGTCTCCCCATATAGGGAGGTGACCCCTAACAAAAAAATTTCACCATTGGTAGTCGAGTAGGGTGTCATTGGAAAGGTCTCAATGAGATCTTTTCAAAACAAGTCTTAAAATTGCCTTATGAGTACCGAGGAGGGCAGGGGAAGGGGAAATGTACGAACTTTTCGCGTACCCCCCCCCCCCCCCCCTCGCGATTGGAAACCTTCCATCCGAAAATTCTGAAAAAAATTATGAATGTAGGCCTTTATGAGTACAACAACAACAAATACATGAGAAGTCGAAATTCGCTCAACTTTGTTAGTAATAGTATGATTTGTCGATTTTATGTTTTCTTGAATAAAATCTAAACGGTACCCTTAAATGCAATAAAATTTGTAAAACGGATTACTTTGTATAAGATAAATCTATTCTGAAAGTTTCATAAAGATCGAACAGTATTTAACGAAGTTATAGCAATTTGAATTTTCCCGTATTACTATGGAACAATGTGCCCTGTATTACTATGGAAACATATGGCTATGGAGCCATATGCGCTTTTTATCGATTTAGACACTACAGCTTTGCTAGGATTTGCATGAAAATTTCACGAATGATAGGTATCATGAAAATGAGTACATACAATTGAAACAAGTCGAAGAGGCAGGAGAGAGCTCCTAGCAAAAGGGCTTTGTAACCATTCTAGGATTCGAAAAAATAGGCCATGAATCGATGATTACAGTACAGAAGAGTGGGCCCTGAAAAAAATTTCATGAAAGGTAGCCGATATGAATATCAACTGAAAGTTCTCTATGAGAGCTTTTCAAAACAGTGCTTAAACTGACAGTTTTTGCTTCAGTGTGGCCCCTGGGGGGGTGTAAAAACATGAAAAATGTGTTTCTAAAAAATCTGAAAAAATTATCAAGGGAGATATCTATGGGTATAACTAAAACAAATACCTCAGAAGTCAAAATTCTTTCAACTTTGTTAATAATAGTATGATCCTGGAATTTCACATTTTCCCCAATAAAATCGTCTTTGACATGTTTCTTGATTTTATTCATTGCTGGTTACTGCATTTTGCAAGTTGAGTACAAAACCCTTCTGACATGAGCATAGGTCTGTCTACCCAACTTGTTCTACTCTCCATTTGCTTTTTTACGTGATTTAAATGAGCAACTCCCATTAATTTTGCTTTTTTTATTGCGTTCTTCTTATATTTATCTTAATTTTTCACTCCTTTTTATCCCTTTGGTACTGGAGAAGAACTTACACTTGCGTTATCAGACATTTCACCACAATAATAAATAACAATTTAATATTGAAAGAAAACCACGACTTTTTGACTGCAAGCAACAGTTGATAGGAAGTGATAGTGCAGATGACCCCTTGTGGAATTGATTAATGAATCTCCTGGTGTTTTCCGGGTAATAAGCTGGTGGGACATGGCCCCTTTTTATTTGGAATATGTGAGTAACGGTGCCCAGAGACAGAATTCGGTAAAAAGTTATTTCATGAAAAAAGTAGAGATGCCTCCTTTGGAAATGACTGATTCAATAAAGATAACGACCAACTCAAAACTTTAGTGGAAACACATGGATCATATATTCATCGCATTATCCTTAAACTGTATTAAAATCTCCAGTGTGACCTAAATTCATAACTGAGCGAATCTTTCGGCAGTCGAAAAGCCCTAAATCAAAATTTAATATCAGATGCCCTACAAATGACACTTTTTTTTATCGAATCATTGTATTATATCACATTTTACTAATCCCAAAAATTATGCAACTGCACCCATCTTAGCGTCGTACTTAGTCAGCAAGATCTGAAGTTGCCCTTTTGTACTAAGCCTATTAACCAACGGCATCACAACGAATGCATGTTACCGCATAATGCATACACAGGTAAGCAAGCAGTAGCTGAAGCACGTGAATGGTTGGAGCTGCAAAAGCTAGCAAGGCATTGGGTCTGTCACATCTTGAATCTGTAGACAAGCCGCATAGCCTGAGGTTCATCTCGAGCCAACCTGGATGACTCTACTTGGAGATTTATAAAAGTTTTTGGCGTCCGCCGCATCAAGTTCACTAGCAGATCATTCGCGAGTGCGGCATCACCTGGCGCGCGATCGAGACCGTCTATTGGAAATTTCGGCGAAATTTTTCAAAGTATCTTTTACGTAATATTTACGGAGCAATATCTGAGCATTGTTTAATAAAGTTCCGTGTACTGTTCAAATTTGTGCTTATTTTCGCTGATTTTAGTTCTACCTTGAGTAGTTGTGAAAAGTGCAATCGACCGTTATAAAATTTTCCAAGTGATGATTAAGTGCTAATATTTACCTTCCATGTGTTGAAATTATCATCTTTGTCAGATTGCTCCATAAGTGATCGCAAAGATATTCCTTGTTTACTGACAAACGTTTACAACAGTAAGTGCGCGTTATTTCGGTTTGATTGCGCGCCTCAGTATCTTTTGTTGTTAATAAATCAATCTTGTAGGCGATAAATTAAATATTGTAAATTGAATGCATCGACAGCTTTGCTGCCTGTTTTGAAGAAAAAACCACACAATTGCAAGTTGCTTGGATTATGCAATTATTAATTTGCACGAACGATAATTGACGAAAAAAGCGATCGCTCAACCACTACCTGACCCACACTCTCATCTGCACGGCCAAGTGATCGGAAACGACGTTTCGGTGGTGAGTATGTAATTTTGGTGTTTTTGACGAGGCGGTTAAGTAATCTTGTGATTTGGCCGCTTTTTCCAGTAGGAAAAGAAGCAAAAATGCTTTCTTTCGAAAGTGATGCGGTGCAGTGCAAGATGCTGCGTCTCAATTAGATTATTCAATGTTTCATGATGCATTTCAAACTTAATTCGTTTCAGTTAATCAATTTCAAATTGCACCTACCTTGCTATTTCAAAAGAACATTTAAGAGTGAACTCAATTTGCATTTTCGAAATTTAGCTTTAATTGGTTGCATCCAACCTACACCTCCCCAACTCTTAACTTCAAATAAATTTTCCGTTCGCCCAAATTTCCAATCACTTTCCAACGGACTTTTTTTGGTTTCATTTGAAATTCCACTCAAACGCGATATGCACTCTGAGTAGTAAAATTCAAATAATTACTCAAAACCAAATTTGAATAGACATTCCAATATTAGTCGACTTGATCGGATTAGGAAAAAAAATTAATAAAAGCTCTGCACTCGCGAAATCTTTCTTTGCCCAGCTGCATTGGCATATTCGTCTAATTCTCCGTAATCGCATTCATCGCGAATACGTCACAGCGCGCGGTCGGACGTTTTAGGATGTGAATGAAAGATGCTGATTAGGCAGTGAAAGTGTTACTGCAAAAATTTTGAAATGAAAACTATGTACACATTGTTAAGATACAAAAATGTTATGAAGATGAAAATCATAAATAAATTTATAGAAGATAGTGCGAATGATTAAGACAAATCTGCAGAGGATGCTTGTGGTTACTTCATCTATTCTGTTATGCATCTGAGATACTTAAAAAACAACAAAGCGTTAATAGAGTAATTAGTTACGCATTGATTAAATAAAACCGGCCCACATCGGCTAGTAGGCCAGTCGTTTTTTGGAGATTGCGTAATAGCAACTCGTTTTTTTTGTGAGCGGTTGCATATATTATCAAACACTTCAGTAATTGGCGATGGATGCAGGTGTAGTAATTGAGATTTGTTGCGTTTTGAAGTTTTTATGCGGGAGTTAAAATTTTGAAAAATAGGTCGAAAGTTTTTGAGGATGATTGCGGAGTTTTATTAGTAAAGATTACAAGCAATTTTATGCAAGGAATGGAATACAACGCTGTCGGAATGAAACGGATTATCCTGTAATGGGCAAAAAATGAAGAATATGGACTTAGATCTAGTGGCGGGATTTCAGGTAATCATGAAAATATTAAACACATGATTTAACAATATTTGCTGTTGTTAAGCTCACCACCATTAGGGGAAGTACGGACAAAATGACAGGGTGTTTTATTTTTTAATAATATTTATTTATTCAATGGTATTATAATCAGTGTCAATCGTTTTTACTCATCTTAGGTTCATTGAATATCAGTGGCACAGTATTTTAATTAAGTAGGAACAATAATAAAATATATATTAAGAAAAAATGTAACTAATCACAAAAACCATTTTGTCCATATAGTACGGACGAAATGACATATAAGGTAATGACATACTAATTTTCAAGAACACAGTTCACAAATAAATCGTTTGGTCCTCTTTGGCACATGACGCATGAACCCAAAGGGAACAAGTCATGCATCGTAATCAACCTTCGCCGGGCTTAGAACGGGAAAAGAGGTCATTGCAATAAATGCAAGCGTAGTCGCTATCCTCGTCTTCTGTCTCGCATAAGAAATCTTCGCTTCCTGAACTATCATGTCAAAGTCAAAAGTGCTTTATTTAATACCAATCGTTATAAATTTTTAAAAGAACATAAAGCAAATTCCAAACAAAAAAACTATGAAAAACTTAATGGCCCGAATGGCTCTAAATTTATACGTTATCAGTTAAACACATTTAATGAAAAAAACACACTAGCAAATTTACAATTAATTAAGATTATTACATATTTTTTGATTCAATTGGAAAAAGGAGAAAAAACCAGTCGGCATTATTCAAAAATTACTTATATTACTAACACAACAATGAACTTATATCCTATACCTAATATGTTCACCCTAATTCTTAATAAGTTCAATCAAAAAAAAAACAAAAAAAAACCAAACCTTTCCTTATATTGAAACCTATACCTAATTTATATACAAATAAACAACAACACTAGATGTAGCAATAATGAGATGAAACTAAAAACTAAATAACGAGAAAAAAACAGAAAATACACACGAATAATTTAGACATTGTCATTCAGCCACCAATACCTAGATTGCTCCATCTCAGCTCGACCAGCCTCAACGAATCTGGCAAATGAATATCTCCATTGGAATTGTTGGTCTCGTGAACTTAGATTCGGAAGATATTTTATCTTCTTATCGGTGGCCCGTCTTTTTATGTGATATATGATTGGGACGCCGTCAGAATCAAAAACATATCGATTCATGTCCAAATACACGAATGCTTCTGGAGGAACGAAGCCAGTAGTGAGGCAAGTCACAATATACCCGTCTGTAGGGTAGGACGGCTGTGAAATCCAGGGGTTTTCACACACAGTTGCAGATCTTGCGATATAATTCCGAAGAAGTTTCAGTATGAAGATATCGACTCTTGTCACTTGAGCGGTTTGATAAATTTTCCTATTCGATATATAGTGCTTCCAATCCGTCTCGGGCTTTTTGTACAAACCAGTACATGCACGAAGACATTTCCTTTTGAAAACTCTTAATCTTTCCATTGTACTAGCACTCTGGTTGTACCAGATCTGACATCCATATGTCAAAACTGGTCTAACCAGGGTCTTGTAACAAATAACTTTGACTTTTTGATCAATGTATCTGGAATGAAAGAGTCGCCGAAGTGCCATGACTACTTTTTATGCTTTACTGAGCATGATTTTGACATGTTCAGTATAGTACAGATACTGATCCAGATGAACGCCGAGGTATCGAACACAGGATTTATGTGAAACCCGATCTGAGCTACCCTCACCAGCCATAATGTGGAAATCCTTCCAATGGCATTTCAGGTCTTGACTGGCCCCCTGCAGCGTTGTCCGAAACAAAATTGTTTCGCACTTCTGCGCATTGATTTTCATTTGCCAATTGTCGGTGTAGAGCTGCACATCATTGAATATTTTTTGAAGATTGCTCTGGACTATTGTAGCTTTTCGGTCTATCGTATAGATGATCAGATCATCAGCAAACGCTACCAATGATCGCGTAGACGAGACGTTAAAACCAAAGCTGTTCAATAGCTTGCGAATGAATATTGAGAAAAGCAGGGGCGCAGTAACTGTTCCCTGCTGTAGACCATTCAAGACCTTGAATTCGCGCATTGTTGTCAGATTTCCATCAGTTACAACAAATGATTTCCCTTATAACATATTGCACATCATGGCGACAGGTGTCTGGGGAACCTGTCTTGAAGAAGTTTGAAAACTAGTCCATCTAACCACACCGTATTGAAGGCTTTCTCCATATCAATGAGACATGCTCCAACACATTCTTTGTTGTTTAGTTTCCAACAGATGTCTGAGGTTACTTTCGTTATTGCATGTGTGTTCGAATGCCTGGCAGGAAAACCAAATTGACAATTCGGCATTCGGTATTTTTGTTGTTTATTCTGCGAAATATGAAACACAAGTTTTCATAGCTGACAAAATAATCAATAAGATTCAAGTTCGGTATGATGTCAGATGTTAATATTTCATTGAAATGAAGAATTGATTGGCCGTTCAGGCTTGATTTGAAGTCGGAAACTTTTGCTTCAACGACTTCTGAAAATATTTCATTCCCTCTCTCTGGGTTTGGCAGATGGACCAAATCGAAATGTGTTCCAATCAGGGCAAGTTTCTGCAATCCATCACATATAATCCTGTTTCCATTTCTATCCGGAGTCGTACTATCAATTTCGATACCAGCCCTATCGAGAAGATTTATTTCATCACTAGTGACTTCAAGATTCGATACCTTCACTTGAGACTTCTTACGGAATATGCTATTCACTCTCGCGAAAACGCCATCTGAGTCCTGTGGGCTAATACCCCTCAATTTTCCCGCCCATTGATTGCTGACCTCACTCCTGAAGTATGAACGGATGAAGTTCCGGACATTCTTCAGGTGTGATTTCAACAAAGCCAACGAGGGATGGTTGTAGTCCAAAAATCGTCGATAAATATTGTTGACTCGTATGAGAAGAAGGCTTTTCAATCTTTTGTACCTTGCGATGGTTGCAGTTTCATATCCTTCCATATTGTTTCGATGTTTAAACTTGGGAACAACGTTCTCAATCGTTTCCAACGTCAGCTTCTCTAACTTCGACAAATAGAGCTCTATTTCATCGTTAGTTAGATTCCTGTCATTAGGAACCATTGAGCAAGGGTTACCATCATCAGAAGGGGGACATTGCTTCTGATACTCCCGATTAAACTCCAGTCTGTTTTTCCCCAGTCTGTTTTTTTGAAATTCAACCGATGGTTTTCATGTTGAACTGGAATGAGGAAGAAATCATCCCTTTGATGATTGATTTCCATTACGATTGCGTTATGGTCACTACAGTAAGGAAGCACCTGCAGTTTCCGTTGAGGGCTATTAAAACTGAACTCAACTCTTGCGTTAGCAATGCAGAGGTCCAAATATGAATTTGTCCTAAGGTATGTTGGGAACTCCGACCCATATGGGTTGCACCTGTATTGAATTTGGTTCTCTGTTATCCATGATTTCAAGATTATTGGTGGCGTTTAGCCATGATGTATGCTTGGCATTCAGGTCACCGGCAAAAATATAATAATCATGCAGCCTGTTAAATTCGAGTATTTCAAACAAAAAATTGAGTTCCTCCTTGAACTTGAGAACATTTTGACCAGTTGCATAGGCAGAGATAACGAAGAAGTTATCCCCACCTGGCAGTGAGATTTTGATGACGGACACTTCAAGAAACTCAAAGTTTTTGAATTCGACTTTTTCAATATTTTGGAAACTATAGGGTCTTCTAACCAATATCCTGGTGCCACCTCCCCCATCACCTATTACCCTATCGTTTCTTATGAATGCAAAATCTTTGAATTCCATGGAATGCCATGGATTGAGGTGGGTTTCAGTGAGAAGTATGATGTCAGGCTTTTGCTTAACAATAAATTCAAGGAGATAATCACGTCAATGTATAACAAAGACAGAGTTGACGTTGATCGTAATGAGGCGAAGCCTATCCATGGGAATATGACTGGATGACAAGTTATTATTAGGCATTTGAAAGACCTTAACGCTGAAAAGCAAAGCTAATTTTTGAATCTTGTTTTTCGATTCTCTCCGATAAAGAATTAAGTTGCTGGTTAATTTTGAGAAGCAGCTCATTATTGCCACTTACATTATTTCCAGCTTTTTCTGCTGGTCCTCTAGCGGTGAGTGCAAATGATACTCCGGGCTTGACGAAGTTGGAAGGTATGATATAACGGTGTACTTGTGTTTGCTTTGGAGCAAATTTAACTTTTGCATCTTGATATCGGGAGCATCCTCGATATGATGCTGGGTGACCAAAAATACCGCAGTTAAGGCAGTATAATTTTTCTTTAGGCTCCGTCTGAGCCAATTTGCACTCACCGGGAGCATGAATAGTGCATGGCACAATTGGCAGCCGAATGTCCAAATCTTTGACACCGGTAACACTGGTTGGCTTCTCTTTTCTGGAGGCGTTCCCACCTCACCACTCTGAAATTCAAGTACCTTATTTGTAGAAGGGCACTTGGACTGCTCTTATTTGCAATTTGTACCAGGTAAAGTGGTAAATTCTTCCTGTCTATGGTCGACCTTCTTGTCGCAAAGGCTTTGACTGAAACAAAATCAATATCTGGTGCAGCTTTCTTGAGTGCCAGAAGAAGATCGACCATATCCTCTCCGCAGTCCAAACCCTTCAACAAGAATGTCTGATTCTTCTCACTTTTTGGGGTATAGGTGAAGTGTGGAACCTCCCCAAAATTCAGCGCATCTTTAGCTGACTTGAAGTCAACCAGTGATTTCGTTCTTATAGTTAATTTTTCGGCATTAACTCTTTTGATTTGGAAATTAGCCAGTTTATTTTCGGCTGCCAATAGTCGAACCATATCTTTCCTGCTTTGTCCGAACGCGTTGATTGGCGGAACTTTTTTTTGTCCTGTTGGAAGCTTTCTCAGAGGAACCAGCAGAACTGTGGGCTGGTTTTTCTCCTTATCGTTGTTCTTTAAATATTGAATAAAATTTAGGTCATTTTCTTGATTAGAATTACCTTCGATGTTTTCTTGAATTTCCATTTCTTCGGTTAATCCCCCCAGCGCTGCAAAATAGTTTTGGCTCTCGTTGGTGCCACCAGCACTTAGAACTTCTTCTGGATTTGCTTGTTTTGCACTTTTCTTCGGCTTTGTTACCTGTTGCCATTGATTTTGCGGCTGCGTCTTTTAAGGCTTCATCCCTTTCTTGAAGAGATCCTTGAGGGACTGTATCTATAGCCTTAGTTCATCATTTTCTTTTTGTAATTTGGCCATTTGTTGATTGTCCGCTATTATTTGCAGTTTGCACCCTCCATCTGCGGAGTTTTCTTCGTTATGTTTTCTTTTGGTGATTATCGCCAGTTTCGTATTTGTCGTTTCCCCAGGTTGCCCCAACGGTGGGAAGCCGTCGGGCTCCTCCATACCAGCGGCGAAGTTTTCTTTGATAATTTGTTTTTCGTTACCAATCGAAGTAAAAAATATTCGATAGAAATTTCCTGAGTCGATAACTTCAACAATATAAGGTCTTTCCGATAAAAATTAACTTCGGACTAACGTTTATAAAAAATAAATTTAATTTTTGAAAACTTTTGACAGGAGCGATTTAAAGGACGTCTATATGCAAAGACTACTACGATCCATTTTCGAACTATCATATATCAGAGCAGTTGTACGCTGCCTCGATGCTCTCAATCTCTTCTCTAATGGTAGAGCGTTTTTGAAAGCAGGAATATTTATTTCATCCTCATCCAAAATTTTTCTTTTAACCTGTCTCTATTTTTTTACCGGTTGATCCGTTGGTCTGTGTTTAGCTTTAATTTATTGTATATTGTGAGTAGAAGTTAAAGGCCAATCACCTTTGACACGTTTCAATTTTCTTTTTCCTTGGCCTCGAATGAACTGCCCCTTTGGTGCTGGCGAAATAGTAGCAACTGGATATGTCAGTAATTGACGTACGTTGCTCCAGCTACCTCAACAGTATTAGACTCCTCTTCACAGATTTCTAAACTCAGGTTTATCACATCAGAAACAACAACTCCAATATCATTATTGGTGGTGGTTTGCGTTGTGTTTTGCGAAGAATCTACTTCATCGTCATTTGTTACTGATGGATTTAAAATAGATGCAACATCGTTAATCGGATCTTCTTGGATTGAAGAGGTGTTGATACATTTAGTTAATGGTAAATGTGAGCTTGGAAGTTTAGGTGTACTGGCTGCAATATCCGCCTGATTCAACGGAATATTTGTGGTCTTTGCCGGTTTAAACATGTAGTCTGGAAAAATATCAGGATTAACAGGCCAGATGCCTGTCTTTTTAAAGTCATTACTTGCATTCTGAACAGTTGCGGCGTTTCCATACGCTTCATTAAACAAATACCCGATTTGTAAATGGGTAACAACGCGCCCTGGATAATTTTTTAGCCACTTAGAAATTTCTTGATTGAAATAAGCTTCCAGTGTTCCATAGATACAAACATCCAAGGGCTGCATTGTATGGGTGCAATGCGGCGGTAAACACAACATATGAATACAATATTCTTTGGCATAACTCAAACATTCAATGTTTTTATGACTTGAGTGACCATCACAAATAAGTAGAATCGGATCGTCTTTGCTAGATTTCGTATGTGCCTGAAAATGTTTTAACCGTTTTACAAATACCTCTTTGTTCATCCATCCTGATTCTTGTGCTAGTCCAAGTGTGCCGGTGGGAGCCTTATTAACTAGTTCATTTTTCATGTTCTTCCTAGGAAACACCATACGTAGCGGAATAAATGAACCGGTGGCATTCGTACAACACACTACTGTCACATTCGAACCTCTCTCAGCACTAGTGAGACAGCCGACTTGTTTCCTGCCATTTTTTCTGGTTTCTGGACTGTAGTGAGCCCGGTTTCATTCATATTGAAGATTCGGTAATGTCCCAAATTGTGAGTCTTCAAAAATTCTTCACAAATACGGAAAAATTTAGCTACCTGTGGTTTATTAAACGCTTGCGCACTTGCAGCAGGTTCTGGGATGCGCAGAGAAATGTCCTTATTTCTTCTCAGGAAACCGTCAAGCCATTCTTGTCCAGCACATTTCTTGTCCTTGTTGAAAGAGTGATCGATACCATTTTTTCGGCTAGTTCAAAGGCAAGCTCTTCGAGTGATGTACGCGTGAAACCAAAAAGTCGTATTTCTAAAAACTTTATGTGTTCTACTAAATCCTGCTCAATTTCAGTTGAAAATGCTTTCTTGAATCTTCCTAATCCTTTAAGAGTTAGAATTCAAGGTTTTGTTCATATTGAGTGCATGTCTTCTAAGCGTCGCCTGAGGAACACCGAATGTTTTTGCGGCCAATTCCCATCCCATTTTTTTTGCTTCCATGCTTCAATAGCCTTATTCATGGATTCTTGGCTCAAAGACTGCCGATTAGTTTTTCTTTCGTATTTTCGCAGCATATCACCTAAACAAAATAATAAATGTTTATTAACATAAACTCTACGGACAAATTGACATACCATGTCGTTTTGTTCATTGTATATGTATGTCAATTTGTCCAAATGTGAACAAAAATGAATAAAAAATCAAAATTCCATCCAGCACCTGATAATTGCAGTAAAATTAATCGAAATAACTGGGTACTGGCATAAGTTCATTGATTTTAATAGAAATAATTACAAATAACAACAAATAGCTCACCAGAAAACAGAAGAAAACCATCTATAAAATAAACTTTTGAAGGCGCGAAACACGTTCGAACTGGTTACTGCGACTGTGACAATGACGCTCAACATCTGACCGGATTGTGAATATGGCTGCCGTCACGTGATACAGTCGTGGAGACGTTACTAAAACCCGCCAATTTTTTAATAAGGTGACTATGTCATTTTCTCCATATATGTCATTTTGTCCGTAAGTCCCCTACTATTCCTGTGAACCTCCACTTGATTTTTGATTTGTAGAGAAACTTTGGAGGAAAAGTTTTTTTAAAGCAACGCCCTTAATTGAACCCCGTTGTTTCTAACATAACTTGCTCCAGTAATTGTTTTTCAATCCTTTATAACTCAATAACATTTTATTTGACAAAAAGTAGCTTTTATGATTGTTAGGAAAAAGCTATGTCATGTATCCTAAACATCGAATTTGAATGAAACGCATCTTATCAATCTTAAATGTACTTTCTTTTACTCGCCATCCAAGTGCTAGCCACACTCAACGCTCTCAATTTACAGACTCCACCACTCGACTCGCAAAACGTTGTATAGAAAAAAACGGTGTTCCCACTACCGCTCGTTTTGTTTGATATTTATCCTAAATATTCTGCCCGGCTGTACCAGAGGGTTCAGTATCGTTGCCAATTAGCTTGCATACCTTTTGAACCGGTCGTGTGCATGTGCCATGAGTATGGCTGATAGTAACAACCCTGATGAGACCATCGTCACCGGGGTGAACAGCAATGATTCTGCCCAAACGCCATTGTGTGGGTGGTAAATTCTCATTCCGTATTACCACGATGTCATTCAACTCAAGATTTCTCGATGCTTGATGCCATTTGTTCCCAGTTTGCAATGAAACCAGGTGTCCGTAATGCCATCGTTGCCAAAAATGTTGATGTATCTGGCGAATTGGTTGTCATTGCTTAAGTCGACAGGTTGGTCCAACGAACGGCACTGTAATTAACGATCGGCCGATAAGGAAATCGGCCGGACTGAGTGCCAAATGATCATCATGTCCGTCATACAAAGCCAATAACGGACGCGAATTAAGGCACGCCTCAATGCGTACAAGTAAAATGCTAAGCCGGTCGAAGAACATAGATTGGTTGTTTCGCCGCTGACTTGACCACAGCTTCCCAGATAAAATGCCATGTATTGCCGCCATTCACCAGTTGCTGCTGCGTTTAGTAGAATGCCATTCCACCAAATCCTCTTGCATAATTTTGTTAGCGCCAACGAACGCAGTTCCATTGTCACTGTATAGATGATGACAAGGGCCACGCCGACTAATGGAGCAGTTGAAAACGTTTAAGAAGGCATGCGAAGATAATTCATCCGCCAATTCAATAAGCACAGCCTTCGTAGTCATACAGACATAGATAGCCACGTATGGCTTGATCACCGTTCGTGATCTTTTTGTGCCAACACGTAACTTAAGGGGACCACAATAGTCCACACCAGAAAATGCAAATGGAGGACATGCAGTGACGCGTGATTTCGGTAGCGATGCCATTTGCTAACGAGGCATAACCTGCTGATATCGTCGACAGGTAATACAGCGGTAAATGCACTGTTTCACAGCAGACTGACCACGTATTATCCAGTATGTTTGTCGCAATGCCTGTAAAACAGGCTGAATTCTATCGTGCAATGTTGTATGATGAGCTTGCTGGACCAGAAGCCGAATAAGGCTCCCCGCTTTCGCCCAAAATGATTGGGTGACGTTGACGCTGCGCTCAAAATTTTTAAGTCGACCTCCAACGCGGAGGATGCCATGACAATCCAAGTATGGTGCAAGAATGATGAGAGTGCTCGATGATGCAATATAGGCATGATGTTGGAGTTGTTTCATTTTACTGTCAAAATATCTGCCTTGTTCGCTGCAAATATGCCATCGTAACGCGTCGTCCATTTCTTTGGGCATGATGAATATTCAATGCCAATAATGCCATTGAGAAGGTTGCCATCGTAATATATATACAGTGACTCGAAGCAACTTACCAATATTGCTGAACCTTTCGAGGAGGCTAATAAATGAGCCATCGAGTCTGCGGGTTTCAATTTTCATTGAACTAGTTGCCAGGGCCAAAGTTGTTTTGACCGGTTTTTCTTCTGCTGCCATTGCCAAAACCTCCTCTTCGGAAACGACCAGAAGTTCGGTTGCGGGTGTGTCATCTGTCAATAGTGACGCGGGACCATCCCACATAAGTGATGTTCACCAAGATTCCCGGCGCTGACTCCGCGACTTGCGCAATCTGCCACATTACTTTGAGTGCTAATGTGATGCCAACTTCGTATGTCGCTATATTGTTGAATGTAGCCAACACGATTTGCCACGTAAGAAGTTGAAGTTCCCGCTGGCTTCTGAATCTAACTTTGGACAATGCTGGAGTCCGACCACATAGTATATTGTGCATCCCCTAAAGATAAGGCATGCCGCACACCTTTCATCGTTGTTGTCAGTAACTATACTGCATAGAGCCCAAGCCTAGGAATCGTTGTTGTCTTTACTGCCACCACTTTAGTTTTCGCTGTAACAAGTGTTGATGTTCGCTTGCCATTGTGATCAATACTACAGAGATAGATGACTGCAGCGTATGCCTTCGCAAAAGCCATGTAATCGTGGTTGAACCTCTGACCGTAAGCCAAGCCAGCATGGTATGCAAATTGCCTCAAGTAGTCTGAGATGATTCCGGAAAGTAAGCCACTCTTGCAGTAGTGGTGCTGGTAAGGGAGTGTCCCATGCTAATCCTTCTCGACCCAATTTTCATATGAAGATTTTCGCCACTATAATCACTGGAGTAAGCATGTGAATAAAATATCTTTTTCAGTTTTGACGATCTTGAAGACCAGTTGCATACAGGGGAAAACAAAGCTCCAAGTATACAAATCTGTGATAAGACATATGTTATGCTATGGGTGTAAAACATGGACCTTAACCCAAGCGTCCGCAAACATATTGAACGCCTTTGAGCGACGGGTCCTGAGGCCCTTCTTTTTAAGCAATCTTTGATGGCTCGTTTCTTGCTGGTGATAGGTTTGGCAAGATTGAAAGAATTTACAGCACAATGAAATTTACAAAGCATATGGTGCAAAGTTTTTACGTAGAATTGCTTGATAACCATTATACTGGTAGCTTGCCCCATCATACCCTTGGCTAATCAGGAATGGCATATCCTGTTCACAATGCTGAAGAGCTTCTACATTCAACTTAGAGAAAACAGCGCGTTTAAATATGTTCATCATGTGGTTGTACAAACTACTGCTTTGGAACAAAAGCGAAACAAGAAGAGGTTGAAATTATCGGTACCGTACCTAAGAATATGTATATGACGAACATGCATAGCATATGAAGCTCTGCCCTTAAAAAAAAATTTTTCGCATAATAATTTTGAATCTGACGTTACTCGCAAGTTTTACTTTTGAGTTGTGATGATTTTGCTTTAAAGTAGCGAAATTATTGTCAATAAATTAGGCCTATAACTAAAAAGTGCAGCTGCGAAAACGTTCAGTGAATAATTCAATTTTTACCTGTAGTGGAAGTTGTTGAGATGAACCTCAAAAATCGTCGGGAAAAATATGCTGGGCGTCTTGTTTTTCACTCACGTATCGACTACAGATCATAGTCGATTCTTGCGTTTCATCTGTCAAAACAGAGTAGACTTGAGTGGCTTTGATTTAATTTACAGTTTTTTGAATTCATACTCAATAATCACTCGATAGTTTCACTTTGTACAGAAGAACTTAAACCCGAGTAGAAATTCGATTTAGGCAGCCATTAGGCCCTAATTAGGTATGCCTAAACGGGCATTAGTTCCTAATACCGAATATAACACATTACCCCATCACTGCTTAAATTAGGTAGTGATTGGGCTTACCTAAACAGTTCCTAATTTAAGCTATGATGCGGCTTGTCTAAACACTTCCTAATTTAGGCGGTGATAGAGTTGGCCTAAACAGTTCCTAAGCACAAACAACTTTCCTGGCAAAATTAACACACGAGATATAAATTTGTTGATAATGCTAACCATTCTCTTCCCTTCGCAAAATACTAACCAGTTTTCAACAACACGGCTCTGGTGCAAATTATGTGCAGTGAAATATTTTGGTTTTATTTAGGCATGCTGCGTTAGGGCCTCATCAGGCCCGCATTAGGCATTCTTTACTTGCGAAAAAGTGATCAACTCCTCATCACATCCGAGATTAAACGTATTTGAAGCTATGCATTCTCATCTTCTACGTATAAGTGTAATTTACCACTAAGAAATTTTAATTTATTGCGATTTTACACGACAAGAAATTTGCTGTTTAGGCCAGCCACATCTCTGCCTAAATTAGGAACTGTTTAGGCAAAGTGAAGAAAATAATTGCCCAGGAAACGGATTCCGTAGAACAATCATAAAACTATCATAAAATCATCGTAACATAACTAAATGTTCGTAAAAGTATAGTTTTTGACGAATATTCGTAAAGTTTCGCAGCGTTGTTTACATTTTTCAAAGATTTTTCTGTTTGGGAATTGTTTAAGAAAGCCCCATTAGGCCCTAACAGGGAAACCCCATCAGTGTGTAAAGACTTTATATTTAGGAATTGATGGAGTAATGCGTTACGTTCGGCATTAGGGCCTGATGGGGTTTTCCTAAACAAATCCTAAACTGAACAATTTTAGGCATGCCTAATCAGGCCCTCATTAAGCAAACCTAACTTAGGCATGCCTAACCTGACAAAAATGAAAAATCTCACTTTAAATTGCAAAATTTCCATTTGATTGTTTTGGTCATTTTCTACGTTACACTAAAATGCCAAATTTTCAAAATTGTATAAGTTAGGCATGTTTAATTATGCCCGCATTCGGCATGCCTAACTTAGACATCGCGTTTTCAATTGCAAAATTTTCATTTGAATATTTTTTTCACTTTCCAGATTGCAGTCATACGCAAAATTTCCGAAATCGCTTAAGTCAGGAATGCCTAATTACGTCCTCATTAGGCCCACATTAGGCATGCCTAACTTAGGCAAGCACCACTGTTTCATCGTGAGGCCCTGATGCCCATTTTGGCACACCTAAACTGATTTCTACTCGGGTATATTTATATGTTTCCCTGGCCTTTGTAAATGGTTATAAAGAAGTGAATGAACGATGAAATTATTTTGACTAACAATTTATCGCTGTCACAATAATCGCGTAGAACCAGCTCTTATCGTCCGAGAACTATAATTGCTTCAATAGCAGGAACTATATTTTTTTTCAAAATTTGCTACAACCGCAATGGATTTGCTTGGATTTTTTTCTCCTTCTTCCAACTGGCTCAATCCAACCGTCTCGATCCATTTGCCGCGTCCTCCAATTTCGAACTCCGAGCAGCAACTAACTATTTTTGTCAACTGAGTCAGACCGGCGTTTCCTCGGTTTCCCGACTTGTACACACTCTTCTCCCAGTGAATACATTTTTGATTATCCGTTGTTCGTCCATATGATTCACGTGGCCAGCTCATTACAGCTGCCGCATTCTTACAATCGTTGAGACATCCAGCTCGTCAAAAATTGCATATGGTTGTATCGAATTCCCATCCAGCTTTGTTCCAATTATTCACCTCAGGATCCGTTTTCTGAAGGCGTTCAACATGTTTGCAGATACTTGAGTTAGGGTCCGTGTGTCACACCCATAGCATAACACAAGTCTTATCATAGATTTGTATACTTGCAGTTTTGCTTCCCTGGTCTTCAATATCGTCAAAACTGAATCACTGAATGGGCTCTTTCACACGGGAATGGTAAAAACCCATATCCAAACAGGTTTCGCGCTTACGCCCTTATGTTTACACGTTGCATAGTTCAGCCAACCTATTTTTGTATACGATACACGTCTTGCGAGTGTATGTGTCAAAAGGATCATTTGATCGTTAAACGTCGTGCGAACAACATGAAAGCGAAGACAGAGAGATAAGCGATTGAGAATTGATGTTTTAGCCTTGAATTGTGCACGAGGTAACAAAAACTGGAATGAAAAACATATTTTATGATTGTTAAAGTTTGTCGATTCAAACTTCTATTGGATTTATTAGAACCTCCGTGATTTTTCGTTTTCTGACAAATATATTCCAAATATTAATATCCTTTTAAGTCGCATATTTTTCTTGTTGTGTTGTCAACTGGCATATTATAATGCGATTCTATAAAGATTATGCGTACTGTTAATTTTCTATGGATTTACAATAGGCAATTGAACTTTATTGAAATCGAGATATTCGTCGCGTTGTTTCCTGAAATTGAACATGGCCTCCGCTTTTATAAATTTATTGAATAACGCGTAGCTTCTCGCGTCCCCGCATCCATTTTTGCACGCAAATTGTTTCATGACGACTACCTTCTTCACCGAATGTTCAATTCGGAATGATTACCGGCGTTTGTATAAATTTCCCCCACCAAATGATCAATAAAATGCGTTTGTGTATGTGCGTTACGCTCGGTCACCCTACAAAATGTTGGCTTGTTTTTACCATCAGGTCCCCTCAATGCCTCTCACTCTTCTTCCCCATATAACCTGTTTAACGCTCACTTTTAACGCTGCGTCTGAAAAAGCCCAATGGATTTTTCGTAATGCGCAGACAATTTTCCAGGTCAACAACTACATATATGTGGTAAAATTTTTTTTGGTGTTCTTGAAAAGCCTGTAAAAATACAACGTTTATATATAGCCAAAGATTTATTATCAGATATAGTTGACAATTTTTGGTTGCTATTTCTCTACAAAACAGTCAACAATTTTTGTTAATTCGTAGCAAATTAAATGTATGTTGAAAGCTATCCACTGATCCCACAACAAGCTTGGCAAATATAGTGGTTACATCCCAGGAATGAGCTAACATTTTAATTTATACCAAACTGAGATAATTAGAGGAAAAGCTCTTCCGATTTGGGAAGGAGAACCAGTTCAACGCCTGCCTTATACGCCACTCTTTGAAAATTTGGCTATGAAAATATTAAACAGATTTCCTCTCACTATCTTCATAAAGTTCATATCTTCATAAAGTTGTTTTAATAAGAAACATGTACAAAGTCAAAGTCAAAAGCGATTTATTCAATATTCAACGCTATAAATTTTAAAAGAATATAAATCAAATTCCAAATAATTAAAATACGAAAACTTAATGGCCCGAATGGCTCTCCAAATTTATACATTATCCATTAAAAAACATTTAATCAAAATAAAACATTATCAAATTCAATTTAATTAGAATTATTACATATTTTTTGATTCAATAAGAAAAAGGGGAATGACCAAAAAATGCTATTCAAAAGTTAATTATAATACTAATGCAATAGTTAACTTTTATCCTACATCTAATATTTTGTAACCTTATTCTAATCAAATTAAAACTAAGTGATAAAAAACACAAAAACTGAAAATAAACACGAATAATTTAGACATTGGCATTCAGCCACCAATACTTAGATTGCTTCGTCTCAGCTCGATCAGCTGCAACGAATCCAGCAAATGAGTATCTTCATTGGAATTGTTGGTCTCATGAACTCAAATTTGGAGGATATTTTATCTTCTTATCGGTGGCCTGTCTATATTTGTGATGTATAATTGGGGTGCCGTCAGAATCAAAATCGTATCGATTCATGTCCAAATACACAAATGCTTCTGGAGGAACGAAGATAGCGAGGCAAGTCGCAAAATACCCGTCTGAAGGGTGGAACGGCTGTGAAATCCAAGGGTTTTCACTCACAGCTACAGGTCTTACCATATGATTCCGAAGAAGTTTCAATATGAAGATATCGACTCTTGTCACTTGAGCAGTTTGATTAATTCTTCTATTCGATATATAATACTTCCAATCCGTCTCAGGGTTCCTGTACAAACTAGTACATGCACGAAGACATTTCCTTTCGAAAACTCTTAATCTTTCCATAAGCAGTACGGTGGTACATTAATGATTGTAATAAAACTCGAACTAGGGACAGCTATCAATTATTATATTACTTAGTTAATATATCACAGATATTCTGGACAGTGCTACAAATAAACTAAAGGGTTTTCCAATGAGAGGTGTTATTTTGAATAGCCCGCTATTTCGGTATTTGATAAGTAGGAACTACACCATTAATAAAAGTGGAACGAGACATGCTTCGACAACGCATTGAAATTATTAAAATTCACTATTAAAAATGGTGAAAATTTGGCAGAGACGGTTCGTAAAACTCGAACATTTTTGGGCCGCCTTGAAGCACCTTGTCGGACCGCAATACAGAAATTGGTGGAAAAATTCGAGCTGTTGGGACAACTTAGTGATGTGAAAAATAAAACCTGTGCACGTCACTCAAGAACAGCCGAGAATATTGCTGCTGTAGCCGAAAGTGATGAAGAAAACCCAGGTTTGTCCATTCTTCGTCGTTTTTTGGGATTAGGCATTCCACAAACGCCATTACACCGTATTTTGCATAAAGATTTGGGTCCTCAGGCTTTTAAAGTTCAGTTAACACAAAAACTCAAGCCGGTCGATTATCAACAACGTCGTGTCTTTGCTGATTGGGTCCTTGAAATGCATGAAAATGACCCGGAATCCCATCAAGAAATCATCTTGAGTGATGAGGACCACTTCCACCTCGATGGCTTCGTCAACAAGTAAAATTGTCGCATCTGGGGCTCGGAAACCCCAAGAGTTATTGTTGAAAAGCCTCTCTATCCTCAAGGTGTGACTGTTTGGTGCGGTTGATGGTCCGGCGGAGTCATTGTACCTTACTTTTTCGAAAATGAGGCTGGAGGAACAGTTACGGAGAATGGATTGCGCTATCGAGAGATGAATAATGATTTTTGATGGCCGGAATTGGATGGTATTGATCTGGACAACGTTTACTTTCAACAAGACGGCGCTACGTGTCACACAAGCAACGAAACCATTGATCTTTTACGGGAAAAGTTTCCAGACCGTGTAATCTCTCGAAGAGGTGATCAAAATTGGTCACCGAGATCTTGTGATTTACCTCCTTGCGACATCTTCCTTTCGAGCCACGTGAAAGAAAAGGGCTACGCCAACAGCCCAGCGTCAATTCAAGACCTCAAAGATGGAGGACATAGGGCAGCCACTTTGCGATTTGGTTATGGAAAATTTCATGAAAACGATATGCTCCTGTAAGCGTGGCCGTTGTGGTCATTTGCCTGATGTTATTTTCCACTATTAACAACATACCTTCTTCTTTATAATGATATGTATATTAAAAAATGGCATTTTTCTTTTAATATCAAAATAACAACTCTTATTGGAAAACCCTGTATATCAACAAAGAAGAATGCCGAATGTGCATACCTCCAAAATATTATATATTGTAGTAATGTCGAAATCCTCTTTTTTACCAACGTAGGGTGTTGATGGAGTATATTTGAGCCAAGGCAGCTAATACTTGCACTCGTGTCAATTAATATGACAGCGATTTTTGTCAACACTTTGTTTGGTGCCTAAGGCCGGGTGTCATTCTCGGAAACTTCCGAGATGTTGCATACGTTCAGGATTTGGCGTACCGTCTTACGGAAGCTCCTCCAACGACGAGTTGACCATTTTGTCTTGTGCTGGCATGGGGTGACCTCTCCGGAATTAAAACTCCGCCCTCGTGCCGCAAGATATTTCTGCAGCCTAATGTGATATGGTTTCATTGCACGAGGTTCTTCAGGCAGTACCTGAGGTGGTCGCTTCAAAAATGTTTTTGGAGAGGCCTCCGGAAGAGATGTGTCATCTGCAGTATCATGGACCAGCAAAACTGTCGGTGTGTTTGTATGTAGAGTATTTTTTGGCATAGAAATCATCGTAGTGGAACTGTCAGAAGACGGGACGGAGAGATGTTCCCTTACTGGGTCTATCTCGAGTGCTGCTGGCTATCGCTTGCAAGTTTTTTGGCTTTTTGCAATTGGTGCGATTCGGCGCATATGTATCTGGCTTACCAAAATGAAAACATAAGATGCTCACCTCTGCCTGTTATGTGGTGAAGCGATGTCTCACCTGCCGGCAGTTCCAAGACGTGACGAGTCTTGTCTTAGGTGCCAGTTCGTGCACTTCTGTTTGATGAGCTTTATCCAGCTCCCTGGGAGATGGAGATATGGTCTCCAAAATATTGTCCAGTATGGGTTGCATGAGACAAGGTGGCGCAGTTAGGGCAAGCTCGTTGTGTTCGAGCTCAGCCAATGTGAGTCGTTCCGGTTGCTCCCTTTGGCTAAAGAATCTGCTTTGGGGTGTCGATCGCTGGGAGTATTGCACGGCATCTAGCTCCTTTGCAGAAGCGCAAAGCGCATTTACGTTGTGGTGTAGAGCAAAGACCAATCGTTCTCGTAACTTCGACCTGATTCCTTCCCCAAAGAGACTTAATAACTCTGTCTCCGGCAGACAACACAGAGCTTCATAATAGTCGTCTACTGTCCCTTGAGCCCGTTCGTGGCCACGTCGTAGCCTTTTTTTAAATATACCATCACTCTCTACTGGTGTAAATTCTTAGAATGCAGCATGCCTCAAAGTTTCCTAATCGTATATTTGAAATGTGTCAACGAAACGCCAGAACCATCGGAGAGCTCTCCTAGTCAACAGCATTTAGGCGCGCCTGGCAACTAGTTGCATGTTTCCTCTCATGTTCAAGATGTCATGTATTGTTGCAGGGTCATCCAGGCCCAAAAACACCAACTTCCAGTTAGCTTTGATGTATGCCACTTTAGATGGTGGAATAGTGCATGGGGAACGATTACGTTTGCAGCTGAGCAGTCGCGATACTGTCTCATCTCGGCTCCCTCGGTGCACCTTCCCATTCGATGACTCTTTGGCTGAGTTCTAGGCGGGAGATCCTAAGTGTACCAGGACATTGAGCTACGGTTATGGTCTATCTGGTCAAACATTTGTCGATCAGGGCGTGTCGGGTATGCGTGTCATTCCGGTGGTGCGGGTGTGAAGTTGAAACACTAACTCTGGGCCTATGCTCTGGGGCCATTGGGTTTATCACTCCGCTGAGCCTGTTAGAGGTGGCTCTGCGGTCTCCACATTGTCTACCCTTGATAGTAGGATAGAAGGCTAGGGCTGTGGTTGTGGGACAGATAGTTTTTCAATTGTTTCCTCATTTGCTCCATACTGGCAGCCATCGTCTGCATGACTACCAGCAGCTGGGCCATTTCGGAAGTCGACAATGAGGATCGAATCGTAAATCCGACTGGTGTTATCGCTCCTGCTCCATCTGTGTCGCTGAGCGTACACACTGGGTTCGTTTCACTGAGCGCGCTTTTAGACACTGCTCCACAAGCGATAGTGTTGGCTTTAGGGGTTGACGGCAGAGAGGGCATATCAACGATTTCTGACGTAACTTGCCCATACATATATGGTGGAGACGATGACCACACGGCAACGTCTGGCTGAATAACTCAGTCATCTCCTTATGCCATATTGAACACAGAAGTATCGGTCCAGCGTTCGACCTAAGTTTTCTGCTCCTTGGGGTTCTTTTGGTTCCCTAAAAGCATTATACTTTCTGAAAAAAACTAGTGTTAAATTAATATAGTGGCCGTCAGTGGTGAACTAAACACACAACTCTCACAAAAAAAAAAAAAAAAAAATATATTTATATATATATATATATATATATATATATATATATATATATATATATATATATATATATATATATATATATATATAATGCTAAAAATATATTTGATTTAAAAGAATGGATGACAAGCGATTATCAATACAAAAAAAAGTGGTGAGCTGTTCCTACACGTTACAGGTACTACATACTTACTTGAGGCACCGTAAATATTATACTTCGGAAATGGTCTCTTGTTCGCTTGCGTTAACCAAGGACTGTTTGTCAGCCCAGGATTGATGGTGCAGATCAGAATCCGCCGCAAAATGATGGTCCGTAACAACTTTCGAATACACAAAGAGACTCTTATATCATTTGGCTTTGCTAGTAATATAATGGTGGTAAACTAACAATGTATAAATTAAAAGCAAGTCCAAACGATATTGATGTCCGAAGAGAGCGCGAAGTGCGGAAGTTGTTATGGATGCTGGGGCACGTTTGGTGGAAGAACCCTCAGTAGCTATCCACCCGCCAAAATTTGGACACCTAGTAGACGATGGTCTGGCCCAGACTTTCGACTGGTGATACTGCCGGGCTTTTCGGGCGGCACATTAGACGCCGTTTTGTAGTGAATTTACGGGATTTCATTGTTCGTAAAAGACTGCAGCGATGGTCTGCTGCCTCGTCGAGCGGAGATATTAGTGCTCGCCGGAATAGGCCCTTGTGCTAGGGAAAAGAATACGCCCAACGACACCGCAATGCTAGCCTGCCGCATCCTGAGACAAGGTCAATTCCAGTGGGTACTATTATCTTCGTTCGCCGAGACAGTAGAGTTATGAACATCCTAAAATCACTACAACCTGTTTTGAAAAGATCTCATCAAGACCTTTCTAATGACGCCCTAATTGACCCCCCTAAAAACTCTCTTAACAAATTTTTCACCCCAAAACGTTCAAGACGTCATCACTTGTGACCTTTTCACAAAATTTCATGGCTACAGCTTCTATAATTTTGATGTGACGTACAGACCCAGGTCGTGATTTCAAGGTTTTGTATTTTAGTACAAATCCCTAAAAAGGCGCCATAATAAATATACGCGCAAAACCGAAAACATTTGTAAGTTGGCGCAAAATTATTGTATAATCGCTTTAAACTACGCTGGTTATAATTAGCATAGTTATTCAATTTTATTTTTAACCAAAAATTCAAACCAGATATTTCAAAAACGTAACACTTCTGCATTATTGGTCATGACCCCAAGCTTAGCTTTAAGAAAAGCTTACCTTGAAGGCAGAAACATTAAATATCTATCCATTAAAGCCTATTCACAACTATTATCATGGCTATTATATATTTAAATTTGCTGCTTTTTTGTTTTCAGTGTGTTCACTTCATTGTTTGAGTAGTCATGATAAATTACATAGAACTGTAACGGTTTTCCCCTAAAAAATCGGAGTAGTAATTAATGTGAATTCGAACACGTAAATCTTCTGTGAAAATTATCTTTCTTTAATTTTTCTTAGTATTACTAGAGTTAACCTTTAATTTCATTGTTTACAGTATGTGTAAATGAGAACTTATGCTTTAGAAAGCAATGATATAAAATTTGCTACTTTGCCAGTCAGGTATTATTCGAAAATTTAGATTTTGTCTTAAAAAAAAACACTACGCTGATCATGGTCGGACTATATGCAGTAATTTAAAGATATTGACTATATTGATGGACTTTAAGGAAGGTATTCAAAATAAAGCACAATATTGTATTAAATGAAAACAGATTACTCACAGAGGACATCATTAAGGTCTGGAAGTAAAATTGTTGTAAGAGAGGTGCTAGTTGATCGCTCTAAAATTCTACTATTTCCACTCAAATTGAAAAATATTTATTTTAAAGTCTCACCAACCACTATGCCAAATCTCGTTCAAACCGGAGTTTTCTCTGGGCAGAACAAAAATGTTTGATTTTTATTTAAAATGGCAGCTAAAAATATATGTTTAAAATTTTCGACCTTTTCATTTACCATTCGATTTTCATTATCGGCAAGATGAAAGAAAGTCTAGTAATCTATAATTCCAAGCTTTATCAAAATCTGTTGAAAAACCTGGCTACCGGTGGGCCACGGAAATATGAAATAAGTGTATATTTGAACCGCCGCCATTACGGTGATCACGCAAATAACCAAATCATTAGGACTAATCACCACCTACCTTAGTGTCAAATTTCTTCGAGTGATCGCCATTTTGTTTCAAACGGTTGGGCTTTGGATTTTCTATTGTGAGCTTCGTTACACATTGCATCTGTACCGAGTTTCGTCCAAATTGGACCTATACGTCTTTTGTGGTTGCGAGGTGAACACCATTTACACACTGAGTGTGAGGCTGCTATGCTCGTATGCGACTGGATTTCTCACTAAACCCCACCTCTGTCAATCTAAGAACCTACGTAGAACCGTTTGCCACATTACTTCGAACTAGGTCTCGTTTTCCTACGCCGTGTCACACCTTTAAGCTAAGGTATCCCTCCTCCAGTGGAAGGAGAGGGACGAAGAGAAAACGCTAGACAAGCGATCCCCCAACGCAGAGTCCCCGGCTGATTTACAGCACTGATCAATAGTCGGCTTATTGATGGGTTGGATCTCCTACGTTGGCCATAAGTCGACTCATAGCCGATACGCCCTAAGCAGCCTTCTCAGTTGTTGCCCTGGTTTGCTCAGAAAAACTCACCTTCGAGTCGACCAATTGCCCCAGGTACTTGACTGATGGCATTGGTTCGATGTGTATGTCTCCAATACTGATCGTCATTACTCTAGGGATTCTCTTCTTTGTCAAAATGGCAAAGTGCTAAACTAAACCCACAAACAGTCATTCAGTCTCCCACTCTGCGCATTAGCATACCTAGTCTGAGTTGCACTTATTCAATGACTAAAGCCACAGCATCATCCGTATAGGCAATCAAGCGCAACTAATCTGACATCTCCAGTCTCAGTAGCCCTTCGTAAGACACGTTCCACATGTCTGGATCAAGGGTAGATCCTTGAACCTATGAATAGCTCCCTGCTGGAAACTTGAAGCAGCGTTGCCAACATTCATTTTCATATGGCGTAAAATAAATTTCAAATCTGAAACTTAGTTTTCGCGACTTAATTTATTTAAGTATTACATTTCCGTTCAAATTGCATGTTGGTTACTACAAATTACTGGCGGCGAAATTGAAAGACATGTTTGCATATTTGAAATTACTTCGACAGTGCTTGAGGATGGTTCATTTGAATGCTAAAAGGCATATATAATAATGCGCATAAAAAACACCAGATGTGATACTTTTTTTTTAAAGAATGAAACTAACTTCAAATCATCCTAAAAATGATAAATTAATTACTGAGGATTTCGGTGCCAAATGAGTTTCTTTATTTCAACATGATAAAGGGCAAAACCTGACTTATAGAATGAAACGGAGAAAATTTGGCTCGGTATAGCTACCATGAAATTTATTTTTCGAAGTCGGTTTTATTTATAAATATTTTGTTAGTTAAAAACATATAGAAAAAGTGGTTTGATATCATTAAATTTGGGAATGATTAACAGAGTGAAAAATTGTTTGGGAAACATTTATTATAATTAAACAAAATAATAATGTCTGAAATTTGATAACTGCATGCATGGTTCTGAATTTTCAGCATTCTAAAGTTCTACTTTCAATAATTCAAAACAAAATACAAACAAAAAACTCAAAATTGTTGCTTGGAATTTAAGGAAAGAGATTTTTAATCTGCTTTGAATTCAGCCCATTCATCTTTACTAATTATTTCAATTAGTTTATGTTATCTATCAAATATTGTACTGAAAAAATGGGAACAACACCTATTCTGTCTAAATAATTAATGACTCTTTGTTAATTGGCCGTTTTTTCATCTTAAATCACGTTTCCAATCAATCAATATCATTTGTATCAATTTATTTCTTCTTCTTCGTAGCATTACAGCCCCTCTCGGGCTTTCGCTTAATGCAAATAGCGCCTCCAACTGTCTCGGTCCATTGACCGCGTCCTCCAAATTTGAAGTCAGAGCAGCGATGAACTGTCTTCGTCAACCGAGTTAGACCAGCTTGGTTTCCCCACGAGTCTCTGCCCTTCGGTTCTCCCAACGAATTCCTTTTTGGGTATCCGTTGTTCATCCATAAGATTCATGTGGCTAGTCCATTGCAGCTTCCACAGTCTTACAATCATTGAGACCTCCAGCTCGTCAAACATTTCATACAGCTCATGGTTGTATTCATGAGCCATTGGTCCCCGTCGTACAAAGGTGTTTAATATATTTGTGGATGCTTGGGTTATGGTCCAGGTCTCATACCCAAAGCATAACAGAGGTCTTATCACAGATTTGTATACTTTGAACTTTGTTTTCCTGTGCATGCAGCTGGTCTTCAAAATCGTCAAAATTGAATAAAATATTTGATTTGCGAGCTATATTCTTCGGCGTATTTCGTCTCTTTCATCACCGGTTCTCGTTATTTTGGTGCCTAAATGCACAAATTTGCTCACATTTTTGATGTAGTATTCGCCAAGTGTGATATTTTGTGCATTTGAGATATTTTTCCACGACTGCGTCATGAGCTTTGTTTTATTATCGTTGATTTGTAGCCCTACTAGTTTTGCTTCGCTGTCGAGTTGTAGGAAGAGTTCTTTGGCAGTGGTTAATGGCTGTGACAAAATGTTGATGTCGTCCACATAGGCTACTACTTGTCTCAACTTGTATAGTAACGTAGCTTGCTTATGACGTACTTCAGAGCCAAATTGAATAGCAATGACACCAGCCCATCTCCTTGCTTTAATCTGATATTTGTGTCAAAGGCATCGATGAGTTGGTTATTGATGCGGGCATGGGAGGTCGTCGACGTCATTGTCATTTTGGTAGGTCGGACTAATTTGGCTGGAATGCCAAAGCAAAGCATTATTTGGTACAGTACGTTACGATCGCTACTCTCGTATGCTTTCTTAAAACCAGCGAAAATCTGGTGTGCGTCTGGTGTTGAACTCCCAGCATTCCTCAATTATCTGCTTGACAGTGCACAATTGGCCTATCGTTGATCTACCTGCTCTAAAACCACCTTGATACTCCCAAATAATACTGTTGACATATGATCCAATTTTACTATCTAAAATTATAGAAAATATTTTTTACGCCGTACAAAGTAGTGACATGCCTCTATAATTTTCGCACTGTAGCTTGTCACCTTTTTTGTGGATATGGAATATAATTGATTGGCTCCACTCATTCGGCATATGTTCTTGTTGCCAAATGTGCTGGATCACTTTGTGAATAGCTTTATGATCACTGCTGCCACCATATTTGATGAGCTCTACTGGAATCTCATCGATGCCCGGCGCTTTATTATTCTTTTGGGCTTTGATGATGGAACAAACTTCATACAGAGTTGGTGGGGTCTCCGCAGACATCTATAGGCTCCGATGTTCTGGAGCTGCGTAGAGGATTAAGGATGTTCTTGAAATATGATGCCCTCCTTTCCTTAGTCTTGATTTCATCAGCGATGATATTGCAGAGCGTGGTTTCGGGCTGATAACCACGCTTCAGGCTTTTCACTACTTTGTATGCTTGTCTTGTGTTGTTGTCAATTGGTCGTCATAGTATTTTCTTATCTTAATCCTAATTATCTTATTCGCTACTCATCTGAGATTTTCATAGTGTTCTCTCTTCTATATCCTCCCGTCGTTCCCCGATGAGATACCTTAGCGTTCAAATCACCCAGAATTATTTTTGTGTCGTTTGAGTCGACCAGGCTTTACAGATGATTGTAGAACATTTCCTTCGTCTCTTCGTCCTTTTCTTCGGTCGGGGCGTGAACACTGATCAGCCTGATTTTGAAGAATTTCGCTTTTATACGGATCGCACACAACCGTTCATTGACTGCCTTAAAATGAATAACGAGCGATTTGAACTCCCTATCCACAATGAAAGCCACTCTCTCGTTTTCCAGTAGGCTTCCCACTTTTGAATATTTTCTGCGATCTCATGTCTTGAATGTCTTTTCCAGTCCAATTCTTTTCCTGGATTGCCAGTATTTTTGATTGGTATTGACCGGCCTGTTGTAAAAAGTCCTTAATAGCGAAAGGTAACTACCTTTCGAGTGACCTTACATTCGAAAGATCCAATCCCATAGTCCTTTTTTCGTTTGCGAGTTCGTTGCCGTGAGTCCAATGCATTCCGAGGCCCATCTCCAGGTTTCGAAACATTTTAAGGCTTTCCAGGGACGGACACGGTTATTACATCGATTCGTTTTTCAGGCGCGGAAGATTCGCCTTAACCCTCTTATGTCCCCACAAAGGAGGTTTAAGTAGGATTTAGTAGCAGATGTGCAGGTGTAGTTACAGTTGTTAGAATTTCTCGGCATATAATGTCCCATTATTGGGGAACCAGTAAATCCAATGTGTGACCGCGAGAGCATTCACTACCATTTAGTTGGGGGGTTTGTGATGTGGAATCAGCTATGGGTTGGGGAAACAATGGGTTCCCTCCTCCTTTCTCAAACGGACTTGGGACCGTTTACGGCGGAGTTATACCTAGTGATTCAAATCGTAGAATTGCTTGCGCAAAATATTATACAGTATGTTAATACCAAGATGGTTGAGTTCCATTGGCTCTATAGGATGTTGACGATGGTAACTAGAATTAGAACTATATCCGAAATATTGACTGTAGAAAGGCTGTTTGAAATTTCTATTTCGTCCGAGTTACAAAACTCAGCCACCGGTTTAAATGCCCGATTTAAAACGCATCGAACAACTTAAAACGACTCTACTTCATATAACGTAACTTCGTTCCACGGCAAAGGAATCAAGACAAGCGCTGAAAAAAATGCGCGCTCCGAAAAAATCTACTCTAAGCGAAACCGACCATTCACGGATTATTGGAACCTCTCAGCAGCATACTCACCTTTCGCCGACATTATCCAGCTGAAAGAGAACGATTTGGCTGGAAAAGAAAGAGTGAATTACTTCAGCAATTCATTATAAAGTTCAATTCTTTTTTCTTCTTTTAAGTTTTTAAATAAATTTTAAGATGCTTGACGTTGACAAATTCTACTTTGACTTCTCTTCACTTTCTTTTTCCATTCTATTTGACATCTTTCACTTAACCAATTACTTAACAACTAGAATTATTACATACAACCCTAGCAACAACTAAAATCTATGCAAAGTGCCATCTTTTTGGTTTCCAAAAAAAAAAAAAAATTTTTAGACCTCTAGCCGTATAAGTTTTCCTTGCTATGTTTTACCTTCTTTTTAATCGATCGCCTTCGATTTTCCCTCATTAATTTAACACGATCGTTCTAGAAAAAAAAAATGCAGTACCTTACACAAGTTTGTAAGTGTTATAATCTTTAGATACAGATATTTCGATTTCAGTTCAGAGCGTAACGGAGAAAAAATCCAGGCCAGATGCATGTTTACAGATTTGACTTTAACTTCACTTTGGAGTAACTTTAGTTTAAAGCAACATATTCCCAGTCTTTTTGTTTGAAATCATTTTATTACACTGTTTTATTCCTTACACTTGGAAGGACCACAACGCCGCCGTCGATGCATTAACGTTTACTGGGCTCGCTATATTAGGTAATATTTTCGGCACCAGGCCAACCGCTTGTTCCTCTCGTACGCGAAAATGCCGCAAAATGTCGCAATTGTTACACATTTCCTTTTTTTCATGCCCATTGTTTGCTGTAGGCACATAAGGGTGAAATAAGGGATCGCAATAAACCTTATGTGTAGTGTCTCACCTTTTAACTTCCCCTGCGATTTGAACTCTGGAGGCTTATTCTCCTTCGGGAACATCGGTCGCATGTTGACGAACAGATAATTGTCGTCTTCTCTGGGCCAAATTGTTGACAAATCCGTCAGTTGGCCAATCCAGCGCTTTTTCGAGTGCCAACTCCACACACTTTCTACTAAATTTCTTCACGCGCAGGAAATATCCTCCCATACACGCTACAAAATGCTGACGTCAAAAGAGAATGTGGCCGTGGGCAACGAGGACATCAAACCTCGACAAACTTCACTCTTCATAAAATCTTCTATTCTCTTCTTGTTCGACTTATCTAGTCCTAAAGCTATGGGAATGCGATTTTACAATTTACCTGCGACTCACACCTGTCAACTGACAAACGTCAAGTGGTGATTCATTCGCTCACCACCAGTCGACGTCAATCGGTTCTGTCGCAGAGAGCTGTCAAACAATTGCACCAGCTGGTTGGAACATATCAGTTAATTTAAGGCATGACAGATCTCCGGTGAATATCGATCCGAGGGATCGAAGTTATTACAGTTGGATTGGCCTAGGAATGGTTTATACTTATTAATATTTTGGTAATGTGGACTGTGATTGGAACTACCTTCACTTAAACCGGGTTTGAACTAATTCATTTTTTTATTTTGTTGACTTTTATTTCGTATAACTTTAAAAGGATCTTGATAGTTTAAGCAACATGCTTCTACTAACGTGGAGAAAACAGTATGTATAGAATTAGACTTTTGTGCAGCGTTTATACCGTGTAACGGCTCAGGGAGATTATTGCGATATACATAATATATGAAATAGTAATGAAATACATTATTTGTGTTAATCAAATGATTTTGTTGAGAAACATTTGTGACCTCACTTTTCACTTTGTTATTTAAATGATAAAGACACTCCATAATATAGTCATAATATTGTGTTAAACAAGTAAACCTAGCATTAACTAACTTTGTTTATAATTGAGATCTGCTTCTGGGATCATCAAAAATTTGTTTCAAAAGCAACTTGATTGAACTCCATTTCGTTGATTGGTGAGCATATATTCGTTCCTTGGCTTTCCCAGTGGTTTTGTGATCTGATTAAATTTTGCACGGCAGATTTGATGGGCTCGTCCAAACTTTTGATGGATAGATGGAGCTATGCTATCCACGATAAGGATTAAATTGTGCAGCTCGTGTCGATTCCCATCAAATTTTGGAAGTGCCGCAAGCAGATTGAATATACGCTTTTCGTTTTGCGCCTTTAGGCGTGCTTCTCCCGCCATTGTATTGTATTGAATTTCACTCACTCCTTGATTCCCGAAAATAGATTCACTGTTGATCTGCAATTGAGTTTGGTTCGTTCGTTCAAGAATCCTCCTTGCTTGGAAATATCCGACCTCTGCCTAATCCCGACATTTAAAGTATGAACAAAACAGTTTCACTTTCCTCCTCGTATCGAAATAAGACACTCTATTATAATTTTTTCTTTTTCTTCGTAGCACTACAGCCCCTCTTAGTCCTTCGCTTCCTGCAAATAGTGCCTCCAACTGTCTTGGGTCATTGACCGCATCCTCCAATTTTGAAATCCGAGCAGCGATGAACTGTTTTCGTCGATCAGGTCTGACCATTGTTTCCTCGGTTTCCCCACTGGTCTCCGGCCTTCCCCCAGCGTATACTTTCTTGGGTATCCGTTGTTCGTCCATGCGATTCATGTGGCCAGCCCATTGCATCTTCCGCAGTCTGTCAATCGTTGAGAACTCCGGTTCGTCAAAAATTTCATACAGCTCATGGTTGTTTCGAATTCGCCATTGGCTCCCGTCTAGCTTTTCTCCGATTAATTGCCTCAGGACCCATCGCTCAAAGGCGTTCAATATATTTGCGGATGCTGGGATTAGGGTCCATGTTTCACACCCATAGCATAGCGCAGGTCTCATCACAGATCTATATAGTTGGAGTTTTGTTTACTTGTGTATGCAGCTGGTCTTCAAGATCGTCAAAACTGAATATAATATTTCATTTGCGAGCTGTATTTTTCGGCCTATTCCGTCTCTTGCATTACCCGTCTTCGTTATTTTGGGTCCTAGATACACAAATTTGCTCACATTCTCGATACTGTATTCGCCAAGTGCGATATTTTGTGTATTTGAGGTATTTTTCTTCGACTGCGTCATTAACTTTGTTTTATTTTCATTGATTTGTAGCAGACTCGTTTTTAAGGTTTTGTAAAATAATTTTACGAAACCCTACTAGTTTCGCGACCAGTCTGTCCGTCCGTCCGTCCGTGTGTCACAGCAGTTTTACTCGGAAACTACTTAAGCTAGAAACATCAAATTTTGTGTGTAGGTGTAAAGTGGTGATCGCTTCAAAGTTCATTTACAAAAAAATTTTATAAGGTATTTAAGGGGGGTCTCCCCCCATATAGGAGAGTGACCCCCCGAAGAAAAAAATTTCATTGAAGATAGCCGATATGGGTATCAAATGAAAGGTTTTGATGAGAACTTTTCAAAACAGGTCTTAGTTTGGCCAAATTTGCTTCGAGAGGTGCACAGGGAAGGGAAATACACGAAAAATTTGTGTCAGGAATGTAGGCCTTGGTGAGTACAACAACAACAAAAACGTTAGAAGTCGCAATTCACTAAACTTTGTTAGTAATAGTATGATTTATCGATTTTATGTTTTCTTGAATTAAATCTGAACGGTACCCTTAAATTCAATGAAATTCAGTACGTAGATGTCTATTTATAAGATTGATCTATCCTGAAAGTTTCATAAAGATATTTAGCGAAGTTACAGCGGTTTGAATTTTCCTGTATTACTATGGAACAATATGCGCTGCATTTATTACTATGGCAACATATGGCTATGGAACAACATGCGCTTTTTACCGACTCAGACACTACAGTCTTGCTAGGATTTGCATGAAAATTTCAGGAATGATAGGTGTCATGTATATCTTTGAGAATCTGTTCAGCTAGTGGTATCAGTAATCGTAAAACAAAATAGAGGCTGTTTTAAATGCGAAGATTGAATAATTTTGAGTTATTTTTTCCCAACTTCAACGTTTAAGGTGCATGCTTTGAACACTTGATTCAATTTAATAAATGACTGAAGATGAGTACCTACAATTAATGATCATAAGTGAAACAAGTCAAGGAGGCGGGAGAGAGCTTCTAGCAAAAGGGTTTTGTAATCATTTTAGGATTCGAAAAAATTGGCCATTAATCTATGATAACAGTACAGGAGAGTGGCACCTGAAAAAAAATTCATCAAACGTAGCCGATATGAGTATGAAATAAAAGTTTTCATGGGAGCTTTTCAAAACAGTTCTTAAACTGTCAAATTTTGCTTCAGTGGGGGCACAGGGCGGAAATACATGAAGAATGTGTTTCCTCCCTCGCGGATGGACATCTGAAATAATTATCAAGGGAGCTATTTATGAGTATAACAATACCAAAAACCTCAGAAGTCGAAATTCGTTCAACTTTGTTAATAATAGTATGATCTTCGTATTTCATATTTTCTCCAATAAAATCGTCTTTGACATGTTTCTTGATTTGATTCGATCTGGTGACTGCATTTTGTAAATTGAATACAAAACCCTTCTGACATGACCGTAGGTCTGTTTACCCAATTTGTTTAGTTTAGTTTTCAGCTTCCTTATGACGTACTCCAGAGCCAAATTGAATAGCAATAGAGCCAGCCCATCTCCCTGCTTTAGTCCGATATTTGTGTCGAAGACATCGGTGAGTTGGTTTTTGATGCGAACTTGGGAGGTCGTCAACGTCATTGTCATTTTAGTAAGACGGACTAATTTGGCTGGGATGCCAAAGCAAAGCATTATTTGGTACAACACGTTACGATTAATACTGTCGAATGCTTGCTTAAAGTCAACGAAAAATTGGTGTACGTCTATATTATAACTTAAGATGTTTTTATTTCCTTTGGAACAACTACTTCCTTGAAGAGTAAGGACTTTGAAAATTTTTACCGACTGCGCCATTTAACTTTTACGATACTAAAACTTCATTTCATTCTTCAATTTAGTCTCTTTGCTTGGACTTACAAATCCTAAACGACTTTTAATTGAAAATGTTATTCTATCCAAAGAGTATTGTTTATTTTCAAATTTGCTGTCTAAATTTCCAGCATCCATTCCAACCAAGAACGCGTTTGTTTATAAAAGATTGAAGATTGTTTATGAAATCTTAACTACTATGCAACGCTGTCTCGACATGCAAGAGATTTATGGGCAACAATGTTGCTATGCATAAGTGGAGTATAATAAAAATAATCAAAAGTGTAAGTTAGATGTTGAGTTTTGTGTTGCCATAACTCGAATGCTAATTTTAGTATTCAGTCAATTTCAAAACTTTAATCCGTTCAACTGTTCATCTTATTGCCATTATAGCTCCAGCAAAAACAAAACAAAAACTTATGGTGATACTATTCAGTTTATTCGAACTGTTGTAAGGATATGTCGTTCAAGTGGATATCGTAGAATATCTGAGTAAACTCTTATGACTCTTAATCCTAGCCCATCTCTGGTAAAAATCGCAGATGCAGCGTACAGCATCTTCTTTACGAAGGGGAAAAACTTGAATGCAACCGCTGTCAGAAAAAATATTGAAAACATACTTCACATCAATAGCTGCAAGGTTGAAGAACTATCTTCTCAGAACAGTCGAAGGAAAAGCTTGAAAGTGTTAATTCCATCACAGTACTCTTGGCTCTTCACAAACTACAGAAAAAAGAAAGGCAACTACATGTGGAACGGTATGAGCTTTAAATTATGGGAGGAGCATAATGGAGTCACAGAATCCAAGGCCAGTCGTGACAAAAGTAATTATAAGAAAGTATGTATTCCTAACTCCATAACTAACACTTCAATTCCATCCAACATCTCTTATAACGCACCTCCATCCTTACATCCTCCTATTTTATTGAATAGTGATACGTTAAATGAGCCAGAAGTCAACACCACTAAGGAGATTTGTGGCCAACCACGAAAAATTTCTGGAAAACAGCGATCGAGTGTCGATGAGATGACTAAAGATCCGTCCTCGATACCTGAAGCATCCATCTCAACAACTAGGTACAGTAATTTCGTGCATGGTGAAGACCAAATACCACCAGCCACGAGCTCATCCGGACTGCCAACTTTATCAACCACTTCAAACAAGAGCAAATCATTTCTAGATCCACTCTTGCCACCCACTGTTAAGGCCACTATTGTCTCGAGTAACGATCTGGAGAAAAGGTACCTTATTTCAAGGCTCAGAGAGCACAAAATTTATGAATGTGTTCGCCTTTACCTCTCCTACATGCATAAAGCACCGGAAACAACCTGTATTGAAGGTAAAACGAGGACTAGTCTCAACATCATTATTCAAAGAGAAGGCCTTCCGGTCGATCTTGACGCCCTTCGGAATTTATATTTTTCCTATCATGAAGAGTTGGGTGTGACCATAGACCAGGCGAAAAGATCTTTATGCTTCCTTTGTTAGTTCCAGTTACATCCCTTCACTACAAAGGACAAGAGAAACCCAACACAAATTTTTTCGTCCCCTTTCATAACTCTATTCAACATAGTCTTGAACTGTTTTACCACAACTGTAGTGGTATCCGTAATAAACTGCCCCAACTGTTTCTTGACGCAAAATCTTGCCATTTTAATATACTTACCCTGACCGAAACATGGTTAATGACTCTCACAAAAATGAGGAGATTCTGGACAATAATTGGTCCATTTACAGAGACGACAGAGATTTCCTTAGTACTGGACAAAGACGCGGAGGTAGTGTACTGATTGCTGTACATAACTCTCTCCTTATTGAGCCCGTCAAGACGCTATCAAATTCATTATTCCAGCATAAAATAGTGCAAATAAAGCTGCAGAAATTTTCTGTATATATTGGCGTCTTCTATGTCCCTCCAAAATCATGCTTACCTCCAGAATCTGTCGAAATTATCTATAATGCTGTATGTGATATCATAGCTGGAATTACTGCCGGAATTAATGAAGAAGACAGAGTCATTATAACTGGTGACTTTAATCGGCCAAACATTCAATTCGTAACCGATGAACTTGGTAATCTTCTTCTTGTCAATCTTCTAGACAGTAATGACTTTAACTTAGTGAGCACCCTATATGGCAATGATTTGCATCAAACCGCTCCTATCCCCAACCAAAACGAAAATTGGTTAGACCTCATTTTCACAAATGCACATGACGAGGTAGTGGTTAATCCAAGTGATGAGAGCGAGCACCTGTTTTCCAACACAATTCATCACTCCGCCTTTTCTGTTGAACTTTCCACTCCTGATTCAGTAAACCTTATTTCTTACAATAATGAGATTGTATATGACTTTCGTAATGGCGATTATAACAATATTAACAGCCTTCTATCAACTTTCAACTGGACTGGTACTTTGTCAACATTAGACTTGGATCAAACCTTATCCACCTTTAATCAAATCATTCTTGACGCTGTTGATTCATTTGTACCTAAAATCAAGAAAAAAGATAAGGTTACTGAACCCTGGCTGGAAAGTGACCTCAGGCGTTTACGAAACCAACGAAACAAGCTAAATAAAATATTAAAAAAAGGTAACAACGTTGGCGAAGAGTTTAAGAGAAAATATGACGAGCTCGCTAATGAGTTTAAAATTAAATCTCAAGAAGCATATAAATCCTACGTAAATGTTGTAGGTGAAGAAATCACTCGGAATCCTAGAAATTTTTCGAATTCGTCAACGCAAAACGTAAGATACATGGTTACCCTTCAGCAATGAAATACAATGATTCTATCTCTTCTTCTCCAGAGCAAATCTGTGAGTTTTTTGCTGTTTTTTTCTCCAAGGAATCTACTGCGATCCTGGAAACTCTCAAAACCTTCCGTCCTCTGAAATAGCACCAAGAGCACAAATCGATAGTATTTCGATATCTGAAGAGGAAATTCGTCAAGCCATCGAAGCTCTTGATTTGAACAAAGGACCTGGCCCCGATCTCATTCCCCCTCGTTTTTTTGCCCCCTGTAAAGATAATTTGTCCCTCCCTCTTTTCCTGATTTTTAATAAACCACTTTCGAGCGGTATTTTCCCCTCACATTGGAAACCATCTTATATAATACCAATCCATAAAAAAGGCGAAAAGCGGTCTGATGAAAATTATAGGGGAATCGCTACGATATCTTCCATACCGAAGCTTTTTGAAAAATTTGTATGCGATAAAATTTCACCTCTTATTGAACCTTATCTCAACGATGAACAGCATGGTGTCCGGAACAGCAGATCTACAACCATCAACTTTGTCGTGTTGACGTCAGACATTCTAGGTGCGATGGAAAAAGGTAACCAAATCGACGCCATATACACCGATTTCAGCAAGGCGTTTGACCGCATGAATCATGAGATATTGATAAAAAAACTGCATAGTTTTGGAATCACTGGCCCACCGCTTAACTGGATTCATTCATATTTGAAAAACCGCATCCAATATGGCAAGTTCCAAGGTCGCTTATCGAAGAAAATTAATGTCCTCTCTGGGGTTCCTCAGGGTACTCATCTGGGTCCATTACTTTTCAATATCTTCATATCTGACCTTTCAGCGGCACTATCCGATATACCTCACCTTTTTTATGCCGATGATCTGAAGGTATATCACATTACAAAATCGCATATTGACGCTTCCTTTCTTCAATCCAAATTAAATATTTTGCTCCAATGCTGCAACGATAATCAACTTCCACTCAATTTGGATAAATGATCCTTAACCATTATCAAATCAAAAGCACGAGTTTGAGCAGAGTTGAGAGCATAGTAGATCTAGGCGTAATCTAAGACACACAGCTTCGGTTCTATCTTCAACATGACGAAGCCCTCTCTAAAGCTAATAGAGCCAAAGAATTCGAGAATATTTGGGCAACAAAATCGCTATACACTTCACTTGTTCGTCCCATTCTCGAATACGCTTGTTTGATCTGGGACCCAATTTACAACATTCATAAAACTAGATTCGAGTCGGTACAAAAACAATTTTTACTCTTTGCCCTAAGTTCCCTCTATGACCCCAGAAATTTTCATAGCCTTCCATCCTATGATAACCGACTCCAAATATTGAATATGGCAGCTTCTAGGCGTACTGCGTTGTCCTCATGCCTAATTTTCGATGTGCTTAGGGGTAATATTCACGTGAAATTTATTTCCGAGAAGGTACGGCTGAATAACCCTTCTAGAGTTACCAGAAATTCTCCTATGTTCACCACAAGAACACATCGGACCATATATGCGGATAACGCGCCAATAAATAGATGTTGTAAAGCATTTAACAAATCAGCAATCATTATTCCCCAACCATTTCCAAGTCTCTTTTCAAGTCCATAATTACACAATCCTGCTCTTCCCGGATACAGTAGATCATTAAGTAACCTAATGTATAAATTGTAATATCTTTGTGTTTTGTTAAATTATGCCTTGTTTGGCAATAAATAAATAAATAAATAAATAAATCTAGCAGAGTTTTGACGACCTTTGCTAGCGAATTGAAGGGCAAAAATACAATTTTATTGAGAAATATATGAATTTTATTTAAAATGGTTGACCAGATTTACTATTCTACGGATTTGTTTTCCTTGAACTTGCAAAGGACTATCTCCATAAATTTTTTCTCACATTTTTCGGGTTACAAGTCTGCGAGAACACAAAATTTGAACAAATTTCATAGACTTGTAAACGGAAAGATTGCTTATTATTTTGTTGTTTGTAAATTTAAAATATGATGCCATTGGGTTTCGTAACTACAAATAAATAATAAAATATTTCAGGTAGATCATTTTGGAAAATTCTTTTCCTTTTTTTATTTTCTGGTGCTCAAACAGAAATCCCAAATACTATATCCCGTTTAATCAAAGTGTTTATCCAAACAATTCGCATATCTTTTCGCAAATATTAATACTTTTAATTCTTAGGTTTTCTATATTTACCTATCAGTTTCAAATGAACTTCATTAAATTTAATATATTGTATAACCGTAAACTCCTAGCACATTTTAATGACCAAAGTTTAACGAATTTTGTCAGAAAAAAAATATTTACTGCATCAACGGCAATGAACTCATCGCCGTCATATTTATTCATCCATTACAAATGAATAAAAACTACTAATTTACAAATAGATATCCAATGTAGAAATTTCCCAGTCATGAAATCTATATTTTCTATGGGGAATATTTAAAAAGTGGAGCTCAAATTTTACAAACCTTCTCAAATGGTGGTTATTGTATTATGTTTTATTCATTGATATCGACGAAATTTGTCTAACAGTAAGATTCATTGAGAAACTTTTTCTTAGAATAGAAATGATTACTTATGACAATAATTATTTAAATATATTTGCGTAGACATTACGTGCAAACAGAAAATGTCTGTTGACAATTCATTATGACTCTCCAAGTAAACTTGGGAAAGATGAAGTAAGATCACATTTCAAGAAATAGTGAATAAATGCCGGAAATACGAAGTGATGATGTTCTTGTATTGTAGAGTAATTTTAATTTTTTAATTTCTAGAACTTTCTATAACGGATTCATTCATTTATGGTGCTATTTTTAGTGTTTCGTACATCCAAATGCAAAAATGGAGCCCCTATAGAATCCCTCGTGTGTCTATCTGTCCGTCTGTCACAAACCATTCGATCCGAATCTACTGAGCCGATTAAGCTCAGATTTTTATTTATTTATTTCATCCAACAGACTGAATAATATTCAATAACAAAATGGAACGCGAGGAGCAAGGAAGATATCGCCGATTAGAAAATGGGCTGGCGTGAGAGATGTTGTGTCAGTAGGATCATCATTTAAAGGACACAACGAACGCAAATTTAAGCATGCCTCAACTTGTGCCAGTGTAGTACACAACTCTTCCTATGTTAAAATTGCACTGCCGATTATCTTTCTCAAGTGCTGCTTCACGGACTTCACACCCGCTTCATACATCCCTACAAAATGTAAAACGGCTGGCGGGTTGAAATGCCATGTAACTCCATTATTAGCATCTACATCGGTGCTTTTGTGGACGATTTGGGATAGCTTGGTACTGTCACCAATAAAATTTGTTCCTTGATCGCTATACAGGGTCTAAATAATAAGTAACCGGACTGACCTCAGGAAATTTTTTATTGGCAAAATATGTACAATTTTTCTTTAGAAATCTTCAAAGTAGTCCCCATCGGCGCCGATAACACGCTGGTACCGGATTTTCCAATCCCCGAACGCTCCCTGGAAGTCGGCAACCTCGATGCTGTCTAGAGCCCTCGTCGTAGCACGTTGAACGTTTTCCAGAGTCCCGAACCGCTTCCCCTTAAGGTGTCTCTTGATCTTGGGGAACAGAAAGAAGTCCACTGGTGCCATATCTGGGCTGTAAGGAGGCTGTGGAAACATTGCTCGGTCACGAGCAGGCAGGTGTGCGACGGAGCATTGTCGTGATGGAGGATCCACGAATCGGCAATCTCCGGACGGACTCGGCGAACCCGGGCGGTTAGTCGACGGAGCACCTCTCTGTAGTACTGGCCGTTTACAGTTTGGCCGGGTAGCACAAACTCTTTGTGAACAATGCCTTTCACGTCAAAGAAAGCAATGAGCATCGACTTCACCTTCGATTTGCTCATGCGCGCTTTTTTTGGTCGTGGTGACGCCAGTGTGTGCCACTCCGAACTCTGCCGCTTCGTCTCAGGATCGTATTCGAAAACCCACGTCTCGTCTCCTGTAATAACGTGGTTAAAAAACTCTGGTTCGGTTGCTCGATCGTACGCTCCATTTTTACTCCGACGACGTAACTGAACACGCACTCCGCTCTCGCCCGATGCTATCTCTCCAAGCGCTTGGAGGAAACTGCTGGAGCCCGTTTCCCTTAACCTAGACCCCAGCCACCACTAGATACCGGTTAGCAGACGCTTTGACGGCGCGGGGCAGGCTCAGTCCGGTTACTTATTATACAGTTCCTGTAGATATGCAAGCATAGGCCTCTCCTGCTCGCAAAACGCTTCAAAGAAGCCAGAAAAGCTTGAGTTGTGAGTCCATAGACTTTCACAGCTAAACAAATAAAACAAATAAAGAGGCCGTGATTTGGGTCGAAAGCACTTCAAGCATCTGTGAACAAATTGGCGTATTACACGCCGTCCATTTATAAGCCAAAAACGTTTTCTTAATGTGCAAGCATGAGCTACGTCTCCGCGTGAAAAGTAGCCTTGTTAAAATTAATCGAGGATCAACCGAGTTAACTTGCCATCCCTCGGGAGTATGATCGGGTGTTTTTCATTGTAGGATAAGCTTGCGTGTGACAATCTTCCTCCGATACGCAATAAACCGTCGTCGTCGATAAACAGATTCAGACACTTCAACGAACTGGTTTTTGGCAATCGCCTTTAATTTCGAAGAGCGCAAATGTCTTCTTTGAACTCCGAGCGTTGAGACATGCTAATCTAGAATTTCAGCGCCTCTGACAACTCCTTGCTGGTAAGATGTCCCTTCGAAGACGTTTGGCTCGCACATAGCTGTGAGAAACGCTAGCAGTAGGCCGTGATGCGCAGCAGACGGGTAAGTGTAGAGAACTTATATAAATGGCCGAATCCATTTTCATTTGATTGGACATGACAGAGTATGGTCTTACGGACGGTAGGTAGAATTTCTCTCATTGTCAGCCAACATGCTTTGTCTTTCTTGAGCCACGCTGGTCCTGGCCACCACAACGAGAATTCTGCCAGTTCTGTGGCTCCAACCCCAAGAAATGCTGCATCTGCAGGGTTTTTCAGAATCTCGGCAGTCCGATTGGCAACGAAAGCTGTCCATTTGGATAGATGTCCTTTGAGCCAAGCTAAGATGATTTCGGAATCCGTCCGCAAATGCAATCCTGAGATTTTGACGTTCAAAGCACTTAGCGTTCCTTTTATGAATTTGGCCAGTAGCATTAACTGCCCCGAATGAAACATGATTTATATTGGGCAAACAAGACGTCCAATAACTACACGGTGCAAGGAACATCTGAGCGAGGCGGAAAACGCAATAAAAAAACAAGGGAGAAACAACGACATACGATCGGCGGTAGCGCAACATATAACCGAATCAGGACATGCCATCACGATGGACAATTTGAAAGTCTTCAGCCAGGTACGCGAAATACGAAAACTAGACATAATCAAAAGTCTTGAAATTCAGAAAATACCACAAAATGAATCATGATGCAGGTAACGCGCCATCACCCTTATTTAGGTTTTGTTAATTATCTCCTTGGTCATTAAGTATTTTATGATTGTATCGCTTTTTAATTAATATTCAAATGTATTTCTTTTCGTCACTTAGTATTGTAAGTATATAAAGGTTGTTGTTTGAAAAAAATAGGTTAGTTGGCATTGAAGAAGGGACTGCGATAAGTTTCGAAATGCGCATATGCTTGCATAAATAAATTTCTGTGGTTTAGGTAATTTGATTTTTATTCTAACGTTTGTACACACCACAGCAAAAGGATCCGACATCACAAAATTGATCATGGTAGTTTCATTGTTTCAACCGCAGGAAGATCCGATCGGAATTTCAGCCACAGAACTTCCATTTCCTTTAGTAGTGGTTGATCCCAGTCTGTTCCGTGCAACCATAGTCGTTGCATCAAAATTATCGCTCTAATAATTATAGGAGACAGCCAATCTAAAGGGTCATACAAGCGCGCTATCTCTGATAGCACACTCCGCTTCGTATACTGTGTCAACCTTTTTCGTGGTTTTAAACGATATGTAAAATAATCGGCCTTTGGACACCACACAACTCCTAGAGGCTAGTACCCTTGTACTAGACGTAATTCTACAGCGGATTTTACTTCAAACGGTACACCCTTGTTGTAGGTTTGCATTTATCTTCACGGAAGCGCAAATTGTGCATCTTCTACACCAGTCCTCTACGTCTTCTCGAGCGTGGAGCCAGTAGAACCTTTCCCGCTATTTTGCTAAGGTCTTGTTAACACCAAGGTGGCTTCCCGAGGATCCTTCAGGCATTTCCTTAACCACATCGTGGATTCGGCTTTTGGGAAGTATAGTTTGCATCCTATAGGAGCTGCCATCCGCCGTTTCCCATTTCCGCTTGAGTACGCCACCCTCCACCTGAAGGGAGTTCCGTTGTGCCCAATAGCTTTTCAGGGTTGCGCCATGCATTGAAACGTCCTTCCACTCAGGTCGCCCAGTTGTCTCCTTACATGCAAGCGATGGTCCGCTATCTTCATCGGCTAGCTGGGCGTTTCGAATCTCCTACAATGACCAAGCTTCATCGAATTCGGCTGTTATCACTTGCAGATCAACGGTCGGCTCCTTTCCCCCAATCCGTCAGCAATACTTGCAGTTAGCTGGACATGGACGAAGAGATAGGACGTCAGCATTTCCATGAACTCCGGTCTCCCGGTGTACAATTTCGTAGTCGTATGACTGCAATCTTTTGATCCATCTCGCAACTTGTCCCTCGGGGTTTTTGAAGTTAAGTAGTCATCTCAGCGATGCATGGTTCAACAAATTTCTGACCACATAGGTACTTGTGGAACTGCTTGGTGGCCTCTATTATAGCCAATGCCTCCTTCCTGATCACGCAGTAGTTCCTCTCACTTTTTGAGAGAACTCGACTGTAATGCGAGAGGTCTCTTCCTTCGCCATCGATCTGCTGGGGGAGTACAGCTCTAATCCCGCCGTTGCTCGCATCGGTGTCAACTATAAACATTTTTCCGGGTTTCAGAAAGGTCTCAAGGTCTCAAAGGCTGCCTGGCATTGTTCATTCCAGACATACGGACGGTTTTCCTCGGTTAGCTGATGGAGACACCTAGCTATTTTGGCAAAGTCTTTGACGAATTTTCGATAGTAGGCCGCCAGACCCAAAAAACTGCGTAGTTAGCGCTTGTTGTTTTGTGTTGGCCAGCTTTTCACGGTTTCAATCTTTCCAGGGTCTGTTTTGACCCTTTCTGCTGATACGACGTGTCCCAGGTATTTTATTTCAGCTGTGAAAAGTTCCATCGTGTGTTTCAAATTCGCCAGCCGCAATAGGGAGAAAACCTCTTCTAAGTTCCGCACATGCTCTTTCAACGCACTCCCGATAACAATGATGTCATCTAGGTACACCAAGCAGGTTTTCCAGGTCAGGTCTCGTAGCGCGTATTTCATCAGGCGTTCGAAAGTGGCTGGAGCATTGCAAATCCCGAATGGCACTACCACAAATTGCCACGATTCGGTCTCAGTTGAAAATGTGGTCTTCTCTCGGTTCTTTTTGTCGATTTCTACCTGCCAGTAGCCACTCTTGAGATCGCGTGTAGAGACAATTTTGCGTCGGCTAAAGTGTCCATGATGTCATCGATGCGTAGAAGCGAGTAACTATCTTTCTTAGTGACGTCTTTAAGCTGTCTATAGTTGACACAAAAACGAGTGCAACCATCCATTTTCTTTACTAGAACTACTGGCGTGGCCCATGGACTACAAGAAGGCTCGAAAAACACTTTGTTTTTTCATGTCAGAGATCAGTGCGCTCACTTCTCCTTGTTTGGCTATAGGAAGACGTTTCGGTGCTTGTCGAATTAGCTTGGCTCCCTGTGTATCTATGACGTGAGATACCATACTCGTTCGACCTTGGTCATCCGGGCTTGTTCAGAAGATGTCACTGACCAGATCAGAGGCTCGCTTCAATAGCTGCACTGGCAATTTGACCTGCTTCAATATTGCAGATGTGGATTCCCGGGCTTTGCCTATGTCTTGCTTCCATTTCCAATGCTGGTCGTGAGTGGCTTCCAATGAGGTGATGATTGAAACGAGCTGGCAGCTGCCGATGACTTCTACCGTTTTGATGCTCGTGGTTGAGTCTGCGGCACGTATCCGTTCCTTATAGATCTAACCGGCACGTATCCATTCCTTATAGATCTTAAAGGCTTCGTCCTACAATCAAACTGCGCAATGCTGACGTCTTCGTTGGTTCTATCAGATAAGATCGGTGGTCTCCAGAATCACCATCAAGCTTGGCCGATACAATGCTTTCGGAAGAATTCGGTACATCAGTGTCGGTACATACTACCACGTTAATTGTGGAAATTTGGACGCTGGGATCCGAGAATGCAGTCATCTATAATGTTCGCGACCAGAAAATTATGTCAGAACGCAAAGTCTCCCAACTGTATCTGGAGGTTGACCTCTCCATGAACAGGTGCAGTTTCCCCCGTAGCTGTCCGTAGTGAGAAAATCCTGCCCTTCTGAAGCAGTTGTTGCCTCACATGGTCTGGTCGGATAATCGATCGGGTTGCACCAGTGTCGATTGTTATGGTGCAATGTTCTCCGTCAACCTGACCCGGAAGGCATAAGTCCGCTTCTCCACGATGTAGTCTTGACACGGTGATGGTGGTGCTGGGGACGTTGATCCTCCTAGCCAACCTCTGCCCCACGAAGTTGGCTCTTACATGTTTCCCGAACCCTCAGTTTGAAGGGCTTCCATTCTGGGCTCCTGACTCGGTCTAGATCTTCTCCTAGCTGAACACCCTGGACAATAGGTCGGTTTTCTTCGCTTCTGGCAGTCTCTTTGCAGGTGTCCCTTCTCTACACAATCCCAGCATCCAGGCGCACCATTTACTTGCGGATCTCGTTCAATTTCCACGCGCTCACACTGCCACATTTTTCGCTACCTCAAAGTTCAGACTATAAGCCAATGCATCCTTAACCGTTTCCTTTTGAGCCAAACGCATGGCTTGTTACAGTTCCTGGTCCTTTAATGCACTGATGAATGCTTCTGTTGCTGCGAGTCGCTCAATGTCTTGGGCTAGCTGCAGAAAGGTTTCGCCAGACTTCTGCATTCGATGCCGTAGCTGTGACCGATAAATTTGCTTCAGATGTTCGTCTCCATAACGTATGTCGAGCGCATTCATTATAGCAGCCGGATTTGAGCGGAAATCAACGGGGATCGTCTGCAAAAGCTCAGCAGCTGGGCCTCTTAGAGCAAGAATTAAGCAGTTGCTCGTTCCTGCTTATTCCAGTGATTTGCCCTAGCGGCGGCTTCAAACTGGGTTTTGTAAATGCTCCAGACCGTTGACCCGTCGAATATTGGTGTTTTCACATTTCTGGCTGAGCTTCGCGCTGCGGTTATAAGCGTGGCTGGTGAGGTGGTTACTACTGCCTTCGCTGCTTCCAAGTCCTTTTTCACTTTTTCCATCTCATAGTTCATTCTCTCGTCGACCTGACTGATATCATGGTTGATTCTTTCCTCGACCTGGCTGATCGCATGGTTGATTCTCTCCTCGACCTGGTAAACCTTTTCCTCGACGCATTTAATTTGTTTGTTCAGACTACCGAGCTCCGCTTTTATTTCGGTTGACTGTTTTTGCAAATCCGCCTTGATTTCGGTCGCTTGTTGGTCCAGCTTCACTGATTGTTCATTTTGCTTCACAGCTAACCTGGATGTCTATTCATTAAGCTTCGCAGTTATATTGGATGACTGTTCATTTAGCTGCGCTGATTGTTCATTTAGCTTTGCAGTTAAACTGAACGACTGTTCATTTAGCTTCACAGTTAAACTAGATGACTGTTGTCGCTGCTCTTACTGCATCAGCATCAACATTTGTATCAGCGCATTTCCTGCTTCCATTGATTTTGGTGTTTCTGCTTCTCCACCTTCTGCGCCTTTTTCCGCATCTGAGGGCTCACCCGAATCCAGATACACACCTTCCGACTCAATTGCGTCAAGTAAGCGTGCAATCAGTATAGCCTTTGTACCTTGCGAAGCCAGATTTTGCTGTTCCAACTCCTCCTTAAGCTCCGATATGGTCAATTCATTAATTTTTAAATTCAAGCTTCCTGGCATTTTTATTGTTTCGGGTATTTTTTCACCAGTTTCCACGTTAATTTTCACTATTGTGCACTTTAAAAATGTTTAAACGTTTGTACTTCCAAAATGTTCTTTCTCACTTTTTGATACCACTGTCGCGTGTTTTGGTTCGTGACCAATAATTTAAATGTTCCGGGAAAATGAAAACGCACTGTCTTTTAAATTAAGTTAAAAGAGATTATTTACTAAAAATGCACAATCATTAGTTTAACTATTTCACAATCTAACTTTCACTGTCTATCAATTTTCAATTCCAAATCACTTCACGATCAATCAATATCGCCTTTAATTTTCGCTCCGCACTTATCGCAGCTTTACTATCGCAGTTTTACTATATCTCCCCATTCATTCAGCTCGGCTTTATATAGGGTCTCTAGTCATTCAATCCATTTCTCGTACATTGGCGAACTACCGGGAATATTCGAGCAATCCTGAATGGCCGCAGTGACGTCACTGTCATATATTGATCATGCTTGGTGGGTTCTTGTGCTTTCGAGTACATTCGTTTATTGATCATCATGTTCTTAATAGTTGCAAAAACAATTGCGACAGTAGCTCGCAAAATTATTTGCACATGTAACAATATACTTATATATATATATATATATATATATATATATATATATATATATATATATATATATATGTAAATATAAATATATATACATATAAATATATGTAAATATAAATATAAATATACATATATATATATATATATATATATATATATATATATATTTATACATATATATATATATATATATATATATATATATACGAGTATATATATATATATATATATATATATATATATATATATATATTTATACATATATATATATATATATATATATATATAGGTATATATATATACATATTTATACATATATATATATATATATATATATATATATATATATATACGAGTATATATATATATATATATATATATATATATATATATATATATATATATATATATATATGTTTATATATATATATATATATATATATATATATATATATTTATATATATATATATATATATATATATATATATATATATATGCAGATATATATATATATATATATATATATATATTTATATATATATATATATATATATATATATATATATATATATATTTATATATATATATATATATATATATATATGCAGATATATATATATATATATATATATATATATATATATATATATATATATATATATATATATATATATACATATATATACAGGGTCTATAATAAATAACCGGACTGACCTCAGAAAATTTTTTACTGGCAAAATATGTACAATTTTTCTTTAGAAATCTTCAAAGTAGTGAACGGCACTGTTCACAAAGAGTTTGCGCTGACCGGCCAAACTGTAAACGGCCAGTACTACAGAGAGGTGCTGCTCCGACTAACCGCCCGGGTTCGCCGAGTCCGTTCAGAGATTGCCGATTCGTGGATCCTCCATCACGACAATGCTTCGTCGCACATCGGCCTGCTCGTCACCGAGCAGTTGGCCAAATAGTCAAGGGCGACGTTGCCACAGCCTCCTTACAGCCCGGATATGGCACCAGCGGACTTCTTTCTGTTCCCCAAGATCAAGAGACGCCTTAAGGGGACGCGGTTTGGCACTCTGGAAAACGTTCAAAGTGCTACGACGAGGGCTCTACACAGCATCGAGGTTGCCGACTTCCAGGGAGCGTTCGGGGATTGGAAAATCCGGTATCAGCGTGTTATCGACTCCATTGGGGACTACTTTGAAGATTTCTAAAGAAAAATTGTACATATTTTGCCAATAAAAAATTTCCTGAGGTCAGTCCGGTTACTTATTATTCAGACCCTGTATATACATACATATATATATATATATATATATATATATATATATATATATATATATATATAAGACAATTTAGACGCAGGTTGATTCAGCGAACAAAATTTGTTTCTATAAATAATGATTTCATTATATTTACAATAGTTACAACAGTTATTTACAACCTTACCTATAAATAATGAAACGACAATTAATGTTCGATGTTATCACTGCGCTTCTTTATTAATATTTCTTTAATATTCAATATTAATTCTTTTCTAATATATTCACGAATTTAATATTTCTCTACTTTAAATTGGCTATTTACGATTTTTACGTTTTGACATATATATATTTTTATTAATATTAGATTAGGTTAGAATAACAGGTGAGCGGCGCATGAGAAGCGCGGCAAATTCGAATTTAAAGAAAGAAACTTTCTTTACATCTCCCCCCCTAGGTGAAGATTTTCAGTATTCAACTCCTTCTTCTGATGCTGGAAGTAATTTTGTTACATGAAATAGTCCAGTTTCTTGTTTTAGTTTTCCTGTTTTTATTTTGTATAGTGAATCTGAAATTTTTTGTATTATTTTAAAAGGACCAATTCTAAGTTCATCTAGTTTCTTTCTGTTTAGCCTGTTGCCATTTTCAATATACACTAGCTCTCCTGTGTTAAACGAATATTTCTTTCTATTTTTGTCGAAGATCGTTTTGTTATATTCGTGTGATCTTTTTGTTCTTTCTAGAGCCAAGTCTTGATCTCTTATCCAATTTTCTTTATTGTTTTTGGTTTTTAATTCTTGAGGTAAAATGCTGGTATCTAAGCCATCTAATAAATACTTAGGCGTAAAGCCAGTTACTGTATGTTCTGTTGTATTGTACTTATCGATACATTCTCTGGCAATCGTTGTCCAAGCTCTTTTTCCTTGCTTTTCATTTATCTTGCATCTTATCTTGTTGACTAGAGTTTGATTCAAGCGTTCGTTCAGACCATTAGAGAAAGGTGCATTAACAGCCGTAAAAATTAGTCTAACGCCATTTTCTACCAGGGCTTCTTTAAACTCTTTTGAATTTATTCCTGGATATTGATCTGTAAGTATTCCAATTTTATCCGTTTCTAGCACTTTATTCACTAACTTGATGAAGTCCCTTGCAATCTGCGTTTTCGATGTTAAAATGAAAGCATATCTTGTAAAATGGTCCACAAGCAGGTGTAGGTACCTTTTTGTTGATCTTTGTCCTCCGAAGCCTCCAATTGTATCAATTGACATTATTTCGAATGGTTTTGTTGCTGGTCCCAATTGTGACATCAGTCCATATTTTATTTGTCCTCTGGATTTGTTCTTGATACATATTACGCAGTTTCTACACACTTTAATTATATTTGCAGTTATATTTTTAGCTGTATAATAAGGACATATCCTATTCATCATTTGTTTAATCCCTATATGGCACCATTCGAAGTGTATTTCCTTAATTAATTCAAAGCTTAACTTTTCAGATAATATAATTTTTTCTTTATTTTTAATTTTTTTATAGAATACTCCATCCTTTTCTATTAATTTCGTTTTAATTTTCTGCAATTTTCCATTTTTTTTTTGGTCTGTTTTTATTTCTTTTATTGCTATTAGATTAACAATTTTTAGCATTTCTTCGGTGTTTGCGAGGGGTTCTAGTACTGGATTTCTACTTAAACTATCAGCTTCGGTGTTATCCTTTCCCGGAATGTATTTAATTTCGAAATCATATTGTGACAAATAATAAGTTAAATCACCAAGTTCTTCATCGGTTCTTGCTTTTATATTCATATGCTCTAATGGTTTATGGTCTGAAAATACAGTGAACCTTCTTCCAATAAGCCAGTGTTGCCAATACTTTATCGCTTCCTTGATTGCCAGGCATTCTAAATAAATCGCTTTTTTCGTTTTTGCAAATCATTCAATTTTTTTGAAAAATATGCTACTGGCTTTTCTTTACCATTATTTTGCACTTGTTTAAATATCGCACCAATACCTTCTAGAGACGCATCCGTGTAAATTCTTATTGGTAAATCCTTATCAAATATTTCCAACACCGGTTGAGAACATAATAACTTTTTAATATCTTTAAATGATTTTTCACACTGTTCAGACCATATAAACTTTTCGTGTTTTCGTAATAGTTTGTGTAAAGGATATATATCCTCTCAATATTGAGCTTTTCGGTATATACTCGTGATAGAAGTTGATTTTTCCAAGAAACTGTCGAATATTCTTTTGAGTTTTTGGAGTGGGAAAATTTTGTATTGAGATTAAGTTATCTTTCAGTGGTCTTACCGTATTGTGTTCTATTATATGTCCAAGGTATTTTACTGATTCTGCTGCAAACGTACATTTTTTAAATTTTAATCTGAAACCTTCATTTACTATTGCTTTTATCACTTTTTCTATATGTTCTACATGGTCCTTGAACGATTCCGAAAAGATTAAAATGTCGTCGATATAATTTTCTGAAAAATCTTTTAAAGTATGTTTTCTTAAGATATTGGATAAAATTCTTTGGAAAATAGCTGGTGATGTTTTTAATCCAAATGGTAAACACGTCCATTGGTAGTGCCCCTCTTGTATGACGAATCCTGTTTTTTGTCTATCTTCAATGCGTAGTGGTATTGACCAAAAAGCAGTTTCTTGTTTTTATTATTAAATCATTTATTAATGGGAATGGTTGAGCTTGTGGTATGATTATTTTGTTTAGATCTCGAAAGTCTATGCAAAATCGTTTGTTTTCATCTTTTTTGAACGCCAATGTCACTGGTGCTGCAAAAGGGCTATAAGATTCTTCCTTTAATTTACTTTTTAGTAATTCTGCCACTTGATTTTCTATTTCTTTCTTATCTTCTATAGTGCATTTGTACGGCCTTTTACTACAATATTTATCAACTAGTAAGTCTATCCGAGCTTCGTAATTCGTAACGGTGCCTACATCATATTTATTTTTTGCAAAAACCGCATTATACTTTTCTATTAGTTTGTTAATTTTAATTTTTTTTGTATCGTCTAAGTGATCTAGATTCATACTGAATTCGTCTTCATTCACATGTTCATTAAAATTCACTTTAACATCTTCTATTTTTTCTATTTCATCTAATGACTTCATGTTTCTCTGTGTTTCTTGTTTTTTTATCTGTATTTCTTTCTTTTGAGATATTTCTAAATTTTCATCCTGAATTAGATTAAATTTCTTTATTGTATCCAAGCCAATAAGAAAATCTTCAAAATCATCTCTTTCTATAATGAATGCATCAATGTATTCCTCATGCTCAAAAATTTTTGCTTTTATGGTTACTAACCCTTTAGTTTGTGTCACACCATTGACTGTTTTTAATGATATTTTATTTAAATCTTCTGTTTTATTCTTTATCTTAACTAATCTTGAATTTATTAGAGATACTTGTGAACCTGGATCGTATGTTCCATTAACTTCTAACTTTTCTTCCAATAATATTTTTACTTTAATCAATGGTGTGATTATTCGTTTTTTTGTTCTGTATTTAACTCTACTTCTATCACTGCTTCTATCACTGAGTTTCTTCCAATTATTCTTGTTTCGTTTTCGTTTTTCTTTTTAAACCAGCATGAATTCTCTGGGTGGTACCGAATACCCTTGTTCAATTTTTCACAATTTTTACATGGCTTCTTCTCATCGAATTTCTTTTTATCGTCTTGTCTTTCTACTTTTTTTGTAAAACTATTTTTTCGCACTAGATTTTCACATTTCTTTATTTCATGCAGTAGTTTGGTTGAATTTTCACACGTTTCTTTATCTATTTTATTTCTGACAAATTCGGGCAATCCTGCTGCTATAAGCATCATAAGGGTTATTATACTCATACCATTGTCCATATCAAGCAATAGCTTTTCTTTCCTGAGAGCATATTCCATTAATGAACCTTTTCTATATTTGTAGGATATAGCATACATTCCTGTACTCCATCCTTTATCTGCAAATGACTCCAAAAATTTCTTTTTCCAATCGGACCATTCAGCTTCCATTGTCAAAGTCATTAGTGTTGCTGAGTGCCAATCTAAACATGACTTGTCCAAAAATAATCTTAATGTCTCGATTTTTGTGTAGTCTTCACTGATTTCAAATCGTCTGCACTCCTTCTCAAATGTCTCTAGCCATTGTTTTGCATTTGAGTGTTTACATGAAAATCTTTCAATCATGAATTTCTCTGCTATGTGCTTCAAATTCAGTTGATTTTCTTTCTTCCGCGTGGATTCTGCAAAATGTGCTTGTGTTATCTCCTCTAGATAGAGATCATTAAATATTAGATTGCCATCTTGATCGAAGTAAATCTCTTCCATTTCTTTAGTACATGTGATCCATATTACTCTTTCTTGGCCTCTTTGATTTAAACTTTTTTTCACTCTTTTAAAATTATCTGTTTTAGTCAATTCAGTATGGTTACTTACAAGTATTTTAGCTTCTGGCAATTTGTACTTTTTATTGTCCTCTGTTGTGATTGAGGTTATGGCAACTAGGCTTGTTTTACTGTCACTCGGCGAGGCAACATATTTAAATGCGAATTGCAGTTTTCTTGCCATCATAAACGAAAATTGTCGTTTTATAAGACAATTTAGACGCAGGTTGATTCAGCGAACAAAATTTGTTTCTATAAATAATGATTTTATTATATTTACAATAGTTACAACAGTTATTTACAACCTTACCTATAAATAATGAAACGACAATTAATGTTCGATGTTATCACTGCGCTTCTTTATTAATATTTCTTTAATATTCAATATTAATTCTTTTCTAATATATTCACGAATTTAATATTTCTCTACTTTAAATTGGCTATTTACGATTTTTACGTTTTGACATATATATATATTTTTATTAATATTAGATTAGGTTAGAATAACAGGTGAGCGGCGCATGAGAAGCGCGGCAAATTCGAATTTAAAGAAAGAAACTTTCTTTACATATATATATATATATATATATATATATATATATATATATATATATATATATATATATATATATATATATATATACGAGTGTGTGTGGTTTATTGTATGTGTGTTCATAGGATATAACAAAATTTGTGCCTTGAGGTCGCAGCTTTGTTTCTATTTTCGCTAAATTTTCAGAAATATTTCTGTTCTGGCCAAAGTACAGCTTCGGTTTGTACCGAAACTGGTACAAAGATTTATTCAATTGTGTGATTAAGTTCACAATAAAAAAAATCCAAAGCGAACAATTTGAAACAAAATGGCGGCCGCTGAAAGGTCGAAAAAAATTGAACGATAAAAAAGCACTTTAGGGTCAGGTCAGAATATAAAAATGGCGGCCAGGCAAAGTTCAAAACTCAAAAATTTCTCAAAGTTACAATCCATATTGGATTTTTATGCCCTAAAAAGGATGAAATAAATTTTATGGAAGCGGTGCCAAATCATTTTCCCCATTTCAACATAAATACTTCCAACATCTGCACCAACACAAAAGAATCGGGGAAAAAATGATATGACACCGATTCTATTAAATTTATTTCATTCCTTTTGGGGTATTTCGAAGTAGGTTTTCTTGTTTTTCTAAAAGTTTTTTTATTAGAGTTTAATTCTAATTCTAGCATCAACAAAATGAAAGGCACCTAATATACTGATGTGATCAAAAAATAAGGTGATATTTGAATTTAAACTGCGCGCGTCTATTTTTTTTTAGAATGGTAGTACTGTCAGTGACATCCTTGTCAAATTTACATGTAAAAATATTCATTAATGTTTGAGATACGCGTCGTTTCCGGGATGGCCTTCAGCTCCGTCTTCGCTGCGGCTTGAAGCTCCTCGATCGTATCAAAACGGTGTCCCCGGAGCGGTCTTTTGAGTTTGCTCAACAGCCAGAAGTCGCACTCCGCCAGATCAGGTGAATACGGCGGTTGCAGAACGATATGGGTTGAGTTTTTGGCGAAATGATCACGAATTACGAGTGCAGTATGGGATGGTGCATTATTGTGGTGTAAAAACCAAGAACGCGAAGCGTTCAAATAATATTCCTTGTTGACTGTTTGGCCCGGCGGAAGGAATTCATAATGCACAATACCACGATAATCGAAGAAGAGAAGAGGTTGATGGTCGCCCAGGACGCTCTTCGTCTTCGACACGTTCACGGCAGGCTTGGAACTCACTATAACACTTGTAAATATTTTTATTTAGACATAGCCTCATCAGCAAAGGCTTTCTGTACCATCCTCAACTTATCTGCAGCACAAAATTGATTCCACAAACGAAATTAAATGCAAATTCAACAAATTTCGACATCGAAAAAAACGAAAAACTCACTTTTAGCAGCTCACAAAACGACGCGTCTCTCAAACACTAATGAATATTTTGACATGTAAATTTGACATAGATGACACTGATAGTACTACCAACCTAAAAAAATAGTTCTCCAAATCCTTCGACGCGCGCAGTTTAAATTCAAATGTCACCTTACTTTTTGGACACAGTAAGAGTTGAATTCCCCCTATTCGCTGAAATAAATCATGTCATGATTATCCAATAAAAGATATCGTATAAATCAATTCATATATAAGTTCAAAGAAAATAAATTCACACCATATTAATGTAAAATAATTTATTTCCATGGCATTCGAATCAGATTATCGTTAATTTGCACCCCTCATTATGAACATGATATTCAATTTCCCTTACATCATATTTACGCAAGTGCTCATACGCATATGCTCATACGCAAACACCCGTCGATTCAGGTAGTAGCTATAAACAATATCGTAGCTTATTAAACAAATTAAAACACATGCAACAACAACTGGCACATATCGTGTGTCGATGTACGAGTACTCCATGTATTTCAGCAAAAATAAAAGGCTGGCAATCATCAGGCCCCACGCGACAGGATTCAGGATCAGCCAAACCCGGATTTCCTGATGGGATTGCTAAAACAAAACAGACTTGTTAGTGAGAAATTAGCAAAATTATACAAAATACTCCACCTTAATGCATCCCGCTATTAGCATAAAACTCGCTGAAATCTGCAAAAATGTTGCGATCATCATAAACATGCAATGGCAATTGAGAAAACTCTGATTATGATCCGTTACGGTTTCGTGTTTCTGAATAAAAAAGAACCCAAAGAAGCCCGAAGCAAACAATGCCTGAAATATAGAAATTTCCTAAATTTCAACATAACTGTTAGTTAACCGCGGCTCGAACGTACTGCTCCAAGAACTCCCAAGGCCAGCGAGTAAAATCTCAAAAAATTCAAGTCCACTGTTTTGAAAATCGCCATTGTCACGTGGCTGAGTAAGTTTTTCCCCGAACTGCCCAGCAAACCTCTAAAATCTTGAGAATGGAACACTGGAGTGAAACATTAAGTGAAATTCTGTCATCATTTCCAGATGCGCCACGAACGTTGCTCTTTTGATTTAATTTTTGAAAGGTGTAGTTTAAAAGGGGAGCTAAAATTTCGAAATTTTGTATTTGAATATGTAAAACTTAACTACCATTGCATAATTGAATGATGATGTTTCTATTTCAGACTTGACTACTTTGCAAAGCTTTAGTTAGGTAAAAAGAAACCTCACAGTGAAATTTGATAGCCAATGAATGAATCTGTTTCTCACATAATTGCAAATTCAACTACTACTACAATCATAATCGTTTATTTTTTTTTTACTTTTTCGCCTCCCTCTTCTTTTCATAACCGGGCTTGGGACCGGCTTCGGCGCGATTTTTTTATTTGACTGAAATGTATAATTGTTCAGCTTGATGTTTGCTTTGTGTGAAAGAACTACATGCCTTTGAAATTTAATGATTTGTTGAAACATTGCCTAGCAAAAATTTTTCAGTGCCCAACAGAAATTTTGTTCTAACCTTATCTGCTTTCAAGAACCTTTTTTCGCTCGTAGCTTTGCTATTACTTGATTCTCGGAGCAGAGTTAATTTCGGCAATCCCCTACTCAAATTAAATCATGTATAGAACAACATCTACAAAGTTCCAATCCCTTGCAACGAATTTCTTCTCTCACCTTCTAAACAAATGGATTTAGGGGGAGGTTGAATGCAAAAGACTATACAGCTGACAAAGCAAAAGCAAACTCCGAATTGTTTCAAAAATTTAATTTGTTAATACAATATAAAGACTAATTATTATTATTCATTTAAAAACTCAATGAAAATATTATAAATAGCATTTATGAAAAACAATGAAAAGAATAATACAACTCCAGAACTCTGCTTTCCACTTACATGCTCCAATCGAGAACCTGCGGAAAACGCCACAAATTGAGTTTTCTAATAAAATACCCGATAAGATAAGCATACCTAAAAAAATTCCAAACTTGCAGGTAACGTAATCACTACATAGGTAGATATTGGAAGTGGAGCTTGGATAGAGAGTTGTGCAATGAAATTCTAAAAAGGAAATGAACTCAACATAATACGAGTATACATTTGTTCAACTGTTTCCAATAGTTAACATAAACTTATTTACCATCATCGACGATAAACTAGCTTCCCCATCCAGCGAAACGCTTGAAACCAATACGGCTGCTATACTATTTGCATTTGCCTGCAAAGATAAAAATATGACTAAGCTCCAGAAGAGATTCATAAAAGTAAACATTTTACCTATTATTGTCCATTAGTCTCTACTTAAAGTGGAACTGCGTCTTCTCTCAATATTGTTCTGGCTGCAATTTTTTGAAATCGTTTTCCAAAAAGCATTTGGAGTATACCAAAGCCTTTTCCACATTGCATCCGCCGAAAATAATTAAACTGCACCTAGTTGCCCGTTAATTTCCATTTGCAGGAAATCTGAAGAACATTCATTATTTAGTTATACGTTTTTTTTACATGGTAAACATAAAATATATATATTTTCATCTTCATATATATACAATATCATTTAACAAACTGCTTAAAAAAATAAATAGAATTAATTTCATCAATATAATCATTCAAGCAATAATATGCTAGCAAAAACTTGCCTCAAAGTTTCAGGCAGTACTGCGCAAAAATGAATCGTACAAAATGTAAACATAATCATGCATGAATTGGAAACATAATCATGCATGAATTGGACGCAATAATGTTGAGTGAAAAAATACTTCTAAACATTGTCTTTTATTTTCTATGTTTCATGTTGGTACTCAATTATGAAATAATACTCTTGTAGGCTGGCGGTGGCTTGTATCATTGCATATTTTCACAATGCACATGTTTTTAGAAACTTCTTTGCACTTTTCTATTTTTCCATCGAAATACAAACTTTTCCACACTTGCGATTAAGCCGATAAATAGTCTGTTATAGTCTTGTTGATAAACAACGCACAAATCACGCATTTTCACATATTTTAACATAAAAATTACACACCGAACGAGTTTGTTTACAGTTTTTCACAGCTGAATTTGACAGCGAATGCAAAAAAAGAATCATCTGATACTATGAAGATTTCTCCTTATCGACAGAGAGAAATGATGCCAAGAAAAAGCAGTGTTCCGTTAGCATTGGGCCGTTTCTATTAGCTGCATTTTCCAAGCCATAAAATCAAAATGCAACTGACGACTTGGCGACGAGAATTCCCTTCTATTCAACATCATCAGAAAGAGAGCGCCCAAGCACCTTATGAATAATCTAAACAACTTTTGCCCATAATCAACATTTTAGATACAAAATATTGTCGCATATCTTTAGCATATTTGTTTGTAAACAATTCAGAAGAATGTTGATCATCTTGTTCCGGCAAATTGTTAAAAACGATGATGCACTTATTCTGACCCAAGTGGTTTGAGGTGGCTTCAGCGTAATTAAATTTGAGAGCGCTGACTACAGAGGGTTAACGTCAAATTGCATTTAAGTGCAAATTCTATGCAGTTGGATTAGAGCAACGCCTGCTTACTCAGGCCCAGAAGGAAAGCAATTAACGAGCACGACGTCACAGTGGGAACTTTCAAAAGCTGTTCAATCGGTCTAAAAGAACAGGTCAATAGCTCTAAAAACCTGGTGCGCATTGTGACGTAATGCTTCCGCTTTTGGTCCTGTATGAGGAGGCATTGATTAGAGGCGAATTCGTTAGGAATATACGAATCGGAGAGTGATGAAGATTGTCGAAAGATATTCGTGTGGATAAGTACTTACTTAGTTGCTAGCTACGAATTGGTTATTAACATTAACTAATTGACTCGTTGATGGTATGAAATGATTCGATAGAGGCATTCAGCGAATTTGTAGCATGCGCAGGCCATGCTTGAAAATGAGCTTAATCTGTGAGAACATTGATAGCAATTGGCACCCACTTGCAAATCAACCAAATCAATTCAGTGGCAAATCTATATTTGACTATGCGAATCATCAAAGTCAAAGTCAAAAGCGCTTAATTCATTACCAATCGCTATAAATTTTAAAAAGAACATAAAGCAAATTCCAAACAATAAAACTCAGAAAACTTAATGGCCCAAATGGCTCTCTAAATTTATACGTTATCAATGAAACACATTTAATGAAAAAAAAAACAATAGCAAACTGTTCTGGAAATGATAAAAATGCTTCTTGAAGCGGCTGTAAGTTAAAATACGAAATGAAACTCCCTTGTTCAACTTCTATTGATCACAGATACTTTATTGTATTTTTACAGTAACTTTTAAACATAAAATTTCATTAGCTTGCACTTCATTCTGGTATGCCAATTCATTCATTCACCCAAACGCGCAGCAAATTCCATTTAGGTTGCATGATTTGCTGATTTGCAGAATGCAACCATTCAATGTCGATCTGGTGGGCAATGTTCTCTATTTGAATTCGCTGATCGATGCGGTCGATGATCGATTGGTTTGCTGTTTGATGGTTATTGACCTGCTACTGTTGGGCGAGGTTATATTGGGACGCATTTGAGGTTCCGCTAGCAAATGATGTATTAGTGCTTATTGGTGGTATATTTGATGTTTATGTTTTAGCAATATTCCTAACATAAACTTAAATTCATTAAGATTATTGCATATTTTTTGATTCAATTGGAAAAAGGAGAAAAAACCAACCAGCATTATACAAAAAATACTTATATTCCTTTGTCGTGTGTTAAATTATATTCTAGTTTGGTTCGTCCCTTCCTTGAGTACTGTTCGCCAGTATGGTCGCCACATTTGAAGTGTTTGAAGTTCACGCTAGAAGCTTCCCAAAAAAGATTTACCAGGATCATCTTCTTGAAATTCCAGATTCCCTACATTTTTATGAATCACGCTTAGCCATCCTCAATATTCCTTCGCTGGAAATGCGTCGACTTTTACCTTGACGAATGTTTCCTTTACAGGCTTTACCGTGGTTTGCTCGATACTCACCTTGTCAACCAGGTTCCCCTCTTGTATTTAGTTAACAAAAGATTTGTCAGCTGTCTTCTTCTCAACGCTTAGTAATTTTCCTTATTTAATTTCTCGCAGTTTTTGCATTTTTTATTACTTTTATCTTGCTATTTGCATGTTGTGCTTTTACTTAATTTATTTTGATGTGCTATTATTTTATCTATTTTTTGATTGATTTTTTTTCTGCTAAATAGAAATAATAAATAAATAAACACAACAGTGCACTTTTATCCTATACCTAATATGTAACACCCTAATTCTAAACAAATTCAATCAAAAGAAAAAGTTATCTTATACTGAAATCTATCCCTGATTCATAATACAAATAAACAACAAGAATAGATGTAGCAATAATGGGATGAAACTAAAACCTAAGTAACGAGAAATAACACAAAATAATAATTTAGACATTGTCATTCAGCTACCAATACCTATGTAGATTGCTCCGTCTCAGCACGACCAGCCTCAACGAATCTAGCAAATGAGTATCTCCATTGAAATCGTTGGTCTCCTGAACTCAAATTAGGAGGATATTTTATCTTCTTATCGGTGGCTCGTCGATATATGTGATATATGATTGGGATACCATTAGAATCAAAAACATCGAATCATGTCCAAATACACGAATGCTTCTGGAGGAACGAAGCCAGTATCGAGACAAGTCACAATATACCCGTCTGTAGTGTAGGACGGCTGTGAAATCCAGGGGTTTTCACACACAGTTACAAATCTTGCGATATGATTCCGAAGAAGTTTCAGTATGAATATATCGACTCTTGCCACTTGAGCAGTTTGATAAATTCTTCTATACGATTTATAATGCTTCCAATCCGTCTCAGACTTTCTGTACAAACCAGTACATCCACGAAGACATTTTCTTTCGAAAACTCTTAATCTTTCCATAGTACTAGCACTCTGGTTGTACCAGATCTGACGTCCATATGTCTAAACTGGTCTGGTTGATCAATGTATTTAGAATGAAAGAGTCTTCGTAGGGCCACGACTACGTTTAGTGCCTTACTGAGCATGATTTTCACATGTTCGGTACAGTACAGATACTGATCGAGATGCACACCGAGGTATCGAACACAGGATTTATGTGGAATTCGTTCTGAACTACCCTCGCTAGCCATGATGTGCAAATCCTTCCAATTACGTTTCAGGACTTGACTGACCCCGTGTAGTGAAGATAGGAATTAATATGTCCGTGAAGGACTGCAGCGATGGTCTGATGTATCGGCGAAAGAGGATGGTAATATCAGCCGAGACGCCTGAATGCGCTGGCAGGCTAGCGTTGCGGTGTTGTGGGGCGGGTTTATTCCCCCAGCACAAGGACCTACTACAATAGAATTTCGCATTCACGGATTCTTGGGCCTCAGAAAAAGGTCGACCGAAGTCGAAAAATGTAGGTAATTAATGATGGGAAAAATTGCTTGCACAGAGAACAAGTCGAAACGAGTCAAAACAGAAGGACTTGCGTAGACTTCGTCGTTACCCGACATTTCTTATGGCCCACAAATAAGAGTGCCCCCTCGCACCCGCCCAACCGGATGAAGATCCAAATGTGGACGTGGCCGTACATCTCCCGTTTGAGCGGAAAACTCATACCAACCTCCTTTGTATGAGCCCTCCCATCAACGGGAAATATAGATGTGACCGATTTATGTCATAGAACCATGTGATCGGGTTACATAACCCTATGCCATAAAAAGGGCATGTGAGCGGAAGGCCACTCAACCCGGCAAGAGCCCCTGAAAACAAAAAAATAGGTGAAGCGCGCCCAATGGCTAGCCCATTTTCAGTGAACCGCCTACCATTGCAGTGGGTCCTATGCCCGGTCAGAGGGGCAGAATGGAAAGACCGAAGGGCATATTTTAACAATTCATTTAATTATTCGGATAACTTTATGAACAATTCAATATCTACAGATTAAATCAAACTAAACCAAAATGCCCGAATTATAATTAAACAGATTTGTATGAGCTATATAGAAGAGAAGTTAATATTAATAATAACAGCACTGACAAATAAAATTCATCCTGAAATATAAATAAATTATTTGTAGCTGCAATTGCTATTATATAGTTCGACGAATATTAATTAAAACAAATTCAAAAAAAAAAAATTAAAAGAAAAGAAATGAAACTAAAAGGGTACTTACCCATCCTCCTCGATGAGCGCTCGTAGGTGGGGTAGGTACATCCGTAATTATTTCCGCTAAGGATATGCAAATCATAGATTTATAAACATTCATTGAAAAACGTTAAATACGAAATTTGAATTTTGAATTTGCTGTTTTCCTTGACACAATAGAACACAAAAAGTTAACTGTTCAGATTTACAGTAGGCAACAGACGAAAAGACGCGATGGTACGCGCATAATTCACACAGGCACCACTGTTCAGCATCGACAGAATAACACTTTTTTTAAAAAGTCGAATACAATTAATTTCTTAGACTTGAAAGAATTAATATGCCAATAATAGTCTAATTAAGCCACTCAAAAAAATATTAAATTTCTCGTATTCCCGTGGTCCCGTTCAGTGATTCGGTGCACTCGCTCCCTCTTGCACAAACAACTGCATAACTCGTCAGACCAATTTTCAAATATGAAAATTTTCACTCGGTTGGCGAACTGACCCAACAAGACTCTCTGCGATCGAATCCACACCCCACTTGCATTCTCGGTCTGCGCGTTTGCTCCTCCGTCTTCTGTTCTATAACAACCTACATGGACTGTAAAATCCTTGATTTGTCAGGCTTCGATTATTCCATTTACATTAACAAGGCTAGCACAGCAATTCCAAAAGCGCCAACATAAAAACCGCATCCGAAAATAATGTTCCTAATGAAAGAGAACAGACTTTACCCACCGGCAACAAGACTTGACTCCTCTCAAGCAAGTCACAAAAATTCAAATCTAATCCAAGGGGGAGAGTTTTACTCTACGATCCGGACGAGCTCCGTTTCACGACCTCCTCCCGCCATCGATCATCATGAACTCCATAAATTGTAATGCCGTCTGCAAAATCCACGGAGCAATTGTCGCAATTTATGTTCATCCCGAATGCGGCGATAGAAAATGACAATCTGATGGCTGCGACGGAATCTTTGCGCCAAAATAAATTCATACTTTTCGGCCCATAGACGCATTGTTATCTCAGAACGTTCTTGCAGATTCTTTACAAAAGCTTCTTTTATACGATACAAACATGGAATGGGACGGTTTCATTCTCATGTGTTAGCAAATTATATTGATGGCAGTAGCTTCTCGTGGTTATATGTTTCAATTACTATTGATTCCAGTTAGGAAATAATTCATCCCGCGTAACAATCCAACAAACCATTTGCACATCACCTCTTTCAAACAATTTCTAATTAAAAGAAGGACAGCACTTTCTTTTCCTTTCTTATTTTCAACGTCGTCACTTTTTGCACCAGTTTCCTTGACTTTTCAGTCTTCCATCACTTCACAGAATCCCATAGCACTGTAATCCAATAAACCAAATCATAGATGTGAGCGAAGGCCGTTTTTATCCAATCGATCCGCTAACAGGTAACGCTTTTATCGAACAAAAGGTTTTCACTTATATAATTAGCGGTGCTTCCAATTCGAGCGGGATTGCCACAACTTTTTATCGGGTCATTTTCTCTAGGCGATCACTCCACAATCTCGCGTACAAAACTCGAAAATTCTCTTACGTGACAACGCTACCGATTTTCGTATTCTGCGTTTTATTTTCATTAATGGCCCAAATGGCTCGCTAAATTTATACGTTATCTGTTAAATACATTTTATCAAAAAACTACAGCAAATTCAAATTAATTAAGATTATTACAAATCTAGCAAATGAGTAAAATGGAAGAGTCTTCGTAGGGCCATGACTACTTTTAGTGCCTTACTGAGCATGATTTTGACATGTTCAGTACACTACAGATACTAATCGAGATGAACTCCGAGGTATCGAACACAGAATTTATATGGAACCCGTTCTGAACTACCCTCGCGAGCCATAATGTGGAAATTCTTCCAATTATGTTTCAAGTCTTGACTGACCCCCTGCAGCGTTGTCCGAAACAAAATTGTTTCGCACTTCTGCGCATTGATTTTCATTCGCCAATTGTCAGTGTACAGCTGCACATCATTGAACATTTTTTGGAGATTGCTCTGAACTATTGTAGCTTTTCGATCTGCCGTATAGATAATCAGATCATCAGCAAACGCTACCAATGATCGCGTTGGCGAGACGTTAAAATCAAAGCCGTTCAATAGCTTGCGAATGAAGATTGAGAAGAGCAGAGGTGCAGTAACTGTTCCCTGCTGTAGACCATTCTAGACCTTGAATTCGCGCATTGTTGTCAGATTGCCATCAGTTACAACAAACGATTTCCCGTGTAACATATTGCGCATCATTGCGACAAGGTGTCTGGGGAACTTGTCCTAAAGGAGTTTAAAAACTAGTCCATCTAACCACACCGTATCGAAGGCTTTCTCCATATCAATGAGACATGTTCCAACACATTCCCTGTAGTTTAATTTCCAACAGATGTCTGAGGTTACTTTCGTTATTGCATGTGCGGCCGAATGCCTGGCACGAAAACCAAATTGGCAATTCAGCATCAACTCATATTTTTCAATGTGGGCGTTTCATGCTTTATTCAGTACCACTTCAAACACCTTGCTGATGTTAAACAGCAACCTGATTGGGTGATAGCTTTTAGGGCACAAAGATCCTTTTCGTTTCTTCAAGATCGGAAATACCTTAGCCTATTTCCACTCAGTTGGGAAATATGAATTGCTCAACATGTTGTTGAACAATATGCAATAATTCCTAATAGCAACCTCAAGTAAATGTCGGAGAACTACATTTGGAATACCATCGGTACCACATGATTTCTTGTTGTTTATCCTGCGAAATATGAAACACAAATTACTTTTCATGGAATTGTTTGCAGCTACATAAATGAGTTGCATATTTTGAATAATAATTTTTCTGAAAAATTATTAGAGAAGAAAAATGTTAGAAGAAGGTGGTTTCGACGTGTGCACTAATTCTCCTCAGGCCATCACTCTAAGATACACACCGGTGATGGCGACCACCATGCTCAGAGGTGAGAGAGTTGATTTTAATTTTTCTACTTATGCAAACTCAATATGTTTTTTGTATCTGCAAGTTATATTCAAGGTAAATTTCTCTTGTAAGCACTTGTATTAGCTTAACTTTTTTTTTTTAATTGGATCATTTCACCCTTTTCACATCAATTTAATGTAAATCTATACGACAAATTCGCTCTACATTTGAAGCTTTTCTAACGTCGCGCGGATATCGATCACTCTTTCGGATGGCTCCGATAGCTTTTTAAATTACTTTTCATGGAATTGTTTGCAGCTACATAAATGAGTTGCATATTTTGAATAATAATTCTAACATTTTCTTCTCTAATAATTTTTCAGAAAAATTATTATTCAAAATATGCAACTCATTTATGTAGCTGCAAACAATTCCATGAAAAGTAATTTAAAAAGCTATCGGAGCCATCCGAAAGAGTGATCGATATCCGCGCGACGTTAGTTTAGCTAATGAAACACAAGTTTTCGTAGCTGACAAAATAATCAATAAGATTCAAGCTCGGTATGAGGTCAGATGTTAATGTTTCATTGAAATGAAGAATTGATTGGCCGTTTAGGCTTGATTTGAAGTCAGAAACTTTTGCTTCAACGACCTCTGAAAATATTTCATTCCCTCTCTCAAGGTTTGGTAGATGAACCAATTCAAAATGTGTTCCAATCAGGGCAAGTTTATGCAATCCCTCACAAATAATCCTGTTTCCATTTCTATCCGGAGTCGTACTATCAATTTCGATACCAGCCCTATCGAGAAGATTTACCTCATCACTAGTGACTTCAAGATTCGAAACCTTCACTCGAGACTTCTTACGGAATATGCTATTCACTTTTGCGAAAACATCATCTGGGTCCTGTGGGCTAATATCCCTGAACTTCTCCGCCCATTGATTGCTGACCTCACTCCTGAAGTATGAACGGATTAAGTTCCTGACATTCTTCAGGTGTAATTTCAACAAAGCCAACGAGGGATGGTTGTAGTCCGAAAATCGTCGATAAGTATTTTTGATGCATGTGAGAAGAAGGCTTTTCAATCTTTTCAAATTTGCAATAGTTGGTATTTCATATCCTTCTATATTGTTTCGATGTTTAATCTTGGAAACAATTTTTTCAATCGTTTCCAACGTCAGCTTCTCTAACTTTGACAAATACAGATCTATTTCATCGTTAGTTCGATTCCTGCCATTGGAAACCCTTGAGCAAGAGTTGCTATCATCAGGAGGGCGACATTGCTTCTGGTACCCCCGATTAAACTTCTTTCGAAACTTTCCCTAGTCTTTTTTTTTAAATTTAACCGATGATTTTCATGTTGAAATGGAATGAGGAAGAAATCATCTCATTGATGATTGATTTCCAGTACGATTGCGTTATGGTCACTATCATAAGGTTGCACCTGCAGTTTCCGTTGTGGACAATTAAAGCTGAATTCAAGTCTTGTGTCTGCAATGCAGAGGTCCCAATATGAATTTGCCTTAGGGTATGTTGGAAAGTCCGACCCATATAGATTGCACATGTATTCAATTTGGTTCTCTGTTATCCACGATTTCAGGAATACTCCTCTTGGATTATTAGTGGCGTTCAGCCATGATGTATGCTTGGCGTTCAGGTCACCAGCAAGAATATAATAATTATGCAGCCTGTTCAATTCGAGTATTTCAAACAAGGAATCGAGCTCCTCCTTGAGCTTGAGAACATTTCGACCGGTTGCATATACAGAGATAACGAAGAGGCTATCCCCACCTGGCAGTGAGGTTTTGATAACGGACACTTCAAGAGATTCAAAGCTTTTGAATTGGACTTTTTCAATACAGGGTGCGTACGGTATTTGAGGACAACTTGAGAGTAGAATTAATTAGCTTGTATTTTTGACAAATTTTAAGGAACTTTCAGTAAGTTTTTATGCAACGTTAAATTAATATATGGCTATAAAGTTATTCGATAAAATCGCCATTAGCAGCAATAACCTCTTCGATCCGGGTCCAGAAACGATTACATATCCGAATCAAATGCTCCTTGTTCATATTGACCATAACGGCATTAATAGTAGTCTTCTGCGAAGAAGTGGAATTATGAGGACGCTTATTGGTCTCACGCTCAGCTACGTCCCATACGTAACAATCCAAAGGATGAAGGTGTGGGGAGCTAGGTGGCCATAGGTTCGGTGTTATGTGGTCATCAAAATTTTTGGGCATCCAATCTTGTGTCGCCATGACTTTATGTGAAGGAGCAGAGTCTTGTTGAAAAATGTATGGTCTGCTTCCGCTTACATTGTTTATCCAGGGTTTCACTACCGTCTCCAAAACCTCGATGTATGCAGCAGAGTTCACTCGAAGTCCTTGAGTAAAAAAGTGTGGTGGTATACCATGTCCTTCGTTGCTGACAGCACCTTAAACCATAACAGTGGCTGGAAATGTTGTGTGCATAACAACAGGAACCTCCGTAGGATTTGAACATAGTCATCTGTCTTTTGATCTTGTTCAAAATTTTTTCCGTCGGAAAAAAACCATAACATTTTGGGCGCCTCAAGGTGTTTGATTTTGTTTAAAAGACGTTTTGATTGGAGAACTCTCTGTTCCCGTGTTAGTTTTGACATGAACTGTCCTTTGCGCATCACGTAAGACTTATACCGAAGTTCTTCGTGGACAACTCTACGAATAAGGCGCTGAGAAACATGAAGCTCACTCGCAAGGGCCCTCATTGATTTTGAAGGGCCCGTGTCTATGATCGCTTGCACTTGCTTTAAAAATTCTGCAGATCGGACAGCGTCAGAACGTTCTTCGTGCTTTTTGCGTTTTGCAGCCGATTTTGTAGCTTTCAATTTACGGCGAAACTTATGCGTGAATGAACGGGCGCAATTAAGAAAATTAGAGATCTCTAAATCTGTATGGTTTGCACATAAAGCGACGATTACAGCATATATCTTCATTTCTTGAGTGATGTTGTAGTCTGCCATTTCTTATCTGAAAAGAAAAAAAAAAACAAAAAAATAAAATTCGCGAAGTTATAGTCACATTTATGCATTTCCTAAAATACCGCACGCATCCTGTATTTCAGAAACAATAGGGTCTTCGTACCAATATTCCGGTGCCACCTCCCCCGTCACCTATAACCCTACCGTTTCTTACGAATTCAAAATCCTTGAATGTCATGGAGTGCCATGAATTGAGGTGGGTTTCAGTAAAAAGCATGATGCCAGGCCTTTGCTTGACAAGGAACTCTAGGACACAGTCACGTTGATGTAGACTCACAATGGAGTTGACGTTGATCGAAATGAGACGAATCCTATCCATGAGAATGTGACTGGATGACAACTTATTTTGAGGCATTTGAAAGCTCTAAACGCTAAAAAACAACATTAATTTTCGTATCTTGTGTATCGATTCTCTCTGATAAGGAATTTAATTGCTGATAAATTTTGAGAAGCAGCTCATTATTGCCACTTAAATTATTTATTTTATTTACATTGTCTGCTGGTCCTCTCGCAGCAAGTGCAAATGACCCCCCGGGCTTGACGAAGTTGGTAGGTATCACACTGCTGTGTGGTTGATTTTGTTTTTGAGTGAATTTTACCCTTGCATCTTGATACCGGGGGCATCCTAGATATGATGCTCGATGACCAAAGCCATCGCAGTTCACATACTATAATTTTTCTTTTCGCTCCGCATGAGCCAATTTGCACTCGCCGGGAGCATGGATATCTTTGCACTTTACACACCTATATTTCATGGTGCAGTTGGCAGCCAAATGCCCGAATCTTTGGCACCTGTAGCACTGGTTGACCTTACTTTTTCTGGACGCGTTCCCACCTCACCACACGAAATTTCAAGTACCTGATTTTTTGTAGGGCACTTGAACTGCTTTTGCTGGAAATATGGACTAAGTAATAAGGCAATTATTTACGCTCGACAATCGATCTCCTTGTTGCAAAGTCTTTAACGGAAATAAATTATATTTCTGGTGCAACTTCTTGAAGCAGCACTGTGTCCTCTCCGCAGTCCAGACCCTTCAATAAAAACGTTTGGTTTCTTTCGCTTTTGGGGGTGTATGTAAAATGCGGAGCATCTTCAGAATTCAGCGCACTTTTTGCTGCCTGAAAATCAACCAATGACTTAGTTATAATTGTCAGTTTATCGGCATTGACTCTCTTGATCTCAAAATCATTCAGCTTATTTTCGGCTGCCAAAAGCCGAACCATATCTTTGCCCGTTTCCCCAAACACATTGATTTGTGTGACTTTTTATTTTTTTTGATTAATCCTGACGGACGGACCAGCAGACAAAACTTTTGGTTTTTAGGTCTTTGTAAAAAAATTTTTTACAAAGACCTACTAGTTTCGCGACCTGTCTGTCCGTCCGTCTGTCCGTCTGTCCGTCCGTCTGTCCGTCTATCCGTGCGTCACAGCTAGTTTCCTCAGAAACTATAGAAGCTAGAATGCTCAAACTTTGTGAAAAGGTCAGAAGTGATGACCTCTCGAAAATTAAGGCCTTAACAAAAATTTAAAAATTTTTTAAGGGGGCCCCCCCTAATAACGAATTAGCCCTTAAAAATATTTTTCAATAAAAGTTAGTCTAGTGGGGTATCAAATGAAAGGTCTTAATTAGAACTTTTAAATCTGAAATAAAAAAATCATTTTATGAATTAGGGGGTCCAGGGGCAGGCAAAATGTACCCAAAATTTGTGTCCTCCCCCTCGCGATTGGACACCTTTCAGCCGAAAAATCTGAAAATTATCACGAACGTGGGCCTTTATACAAGGGCAACAAATACCTTAGAAATCGAAGTTCGCTCAACTTTGTTAATAATAGTATGATTTGTAGATTTTGCATTTTTGCCCATAAAATCAAAACGGTAGCTTTAAACTTCTTGAAATTTTGCAATTATATAGACTGATATAAGAAATATATGTTCACAGAATTTAATTGAGATCGAATCATATTCAAAAGAGTTATAGCCATTTCAATTATATGGAATTACAACAACAATAACACGTGTTTATGGTTGATATATGGTTTTCCAATAAGAGGTATTACTTTGATATTAAAAGAAAAATGCCATTTTTTAATACAAATGATCGGATGTTTATTTCATTATAAAGAAGAAGATATGCCGTTGATAGTAAAAATTAACATTAGGCAAATAACTACTACGACACGCTTACAAGACCATATCCTCTTCATGAAATTTCCCATAACCAAACCGCAAAGTGGCTGCCCTATGTCCTCGATAGCCTCACGAATTTCATCCCTTAAACCTTGAATCGACGCTGGGCTATTGGCGTAGGCCATCTTTATCACGTGGCTCCAAAGGAAGAAGTCGCAAGGTGTTAAATCACAAGATCTATTCAAAATAACACCTCTTATTGTAAAACCCTATATATATTTAAAAGTGACAGGCACTTTTATTATTTTTCAATTTTCATGAAAATTTTAGGAATAGTGTTTAACTTGAACATGTTCAATCGGCCGACCATCAAAAATCATTTAAGCGGGATTAAAATGGCGGCTGCACCGAGCTTATGAAAGCAACTGTGCATCTTTTGTATAAATTTGAACGATTTCATATCCAAGTATTGGATGAATAATTCAAGTTATCGATTCACGCCATTAGAAAATTTGTTTCTAAGCCTAGGATGTTTACAAAGACCTTCTGGTAGGAGCACTCTCCTGCTTACTCAACTTGATTCTCCCTATTTTTAATTTTTAAGTATTCAAGAAATCCATTATCTGGCTCAGCAGTAGAATAATCAGAAGTTTTATTACCTGTATCCTCTTCAATACTCATGGTATCTTCTAGTCCAGCTAGCGTTGCATAATAATTCGTGCTGACGTTTGCTCCGCCTGCGCTGAGGACACCCTCTTGGTCAGTTTCGGTTTCTTAGATTTCTTATCTTCAGTCGTTTTTGAACTTACCTCTGTTTCTTTCATGCTGATTTCTTTTACTTTGTTGAACGTCAATGCTCCAACGGGTGCTTCTATTGATTTGATCCGAAGTTTGAGCTCTTCGTTTTCTTTTTCAACCTTCTCAGCTTTCTCGTTAGCTTTGATTAACTGCTCGATCTCGATAAAATTTGCGATTATTCTTCGTCATTATCATATCTTCGTTTCAGCTTTTTTTCGCCCGTCATCGTTAGCGATGGATGCGATCGTTCTGGTTGCTGGCTGAAGCCATCGGGCTCGTTGCTTTTGCAGCGAGACTAGAGGGAATGTTCTTAAACCGGGACTTCTCTTGAACGTATTTCCACTTTTGATACTTCTTCAGAATAAATTTCAGGTATTCGATAAATGTTCGAATAATTCGACGGTGATGGTTTTCAATTAAAAAAATTATTTTCAACTGACTCTTGTAAAAAATTAATTAATTCTTAAAATTAATGACAGGAGCGATTAAAAACACATCTACACGCAACGAGTGCTAGACAAATGTTCATGCATATCGGTGTTGCTTGGTAAAATTATGATGCGAAATGGTCACTGACTAGGCTAATACGATTAAAATTTAATATTCTTCAATGCAGTTTTAAATGAAATTGATGAATTAAAGAGAAATAATTAAGCATTTTAAAAATATTTATTTGATTATCTTGATTTTAGTTTTTTTAATGATCTTTCCATTTTTTTATAATATTCATAATATTAACTGCAATCAGTGCATGAGTTGATGCTTAATTTACATTTCACAGCTATAAAACTTAATGCATTTACCAAACTTCATATGCATAATGATCCAAAGTTCTGTACATTGCTTTTTCGAAGAATAAAAACTATTTTTAGAATTTAATTCTAACATCAACAAAATCAAAGTCACCTAATGCAAGAGTTGAATTCCCCCTAATCGCTAAAAATAAATCAATGTCATGATTATCCAATAATAGACATTGTATAAATCAATTCATATATAAATTCAAACAAAATATTAATGTAAAATAATTTATTTCCATCTCATTCGAATCAGATTATCGTTAATTTGCACCCCTCATTACTTGATATTCAATTTACCTTACATTATATTCACGCAAATGCTCATACGCAAACGCTCGTCGATTCAAGTAGTAGCTATAAACAATATCGTAACTTATTAAATAAATTAAAACACATGCAACAACAACTGGCACGTATCGTGTGTCGATGTACGAGTACTCCATATATTTCAGCAAAGACAAAAGGCCGGCAATCATCAGGCTCCACGCGACCGGATTCAGGATCAGCCAAACCCGGATTTCCTGATGGGATTGCTAAAACAAAACAGACTTGTTAGTGAGAAATTAACAAAATTATAAAAAATACTCCACCTTAATGCATCCCGCTATTAGCATAATACTCGCTGAAACCTGGAAAAATGTTGCGATCATCATAAACATGCAATGGAGGTTGAGAAAACTCTGATTATGATCCGTTACGGTTTCGTGTTTCTGAATCAGAAAGTACCCAAAGAAGCCCGAAGCAAATAGTGCCTGAAATATAGAAATTTCTAAATTTCAAAATAACTGTTAATTAACCGCGGCTTGAACGTACCGCTCCAAGAACTCCCAAGGTCAGCGAGTAAAATCTCAAAAAATTCAAGTCGACTGTTTTGAAAATCGCCATTGTCACGTGGCCGAGTAGCTTTCTCTCCGAACTGCCCAACAAACCCTAAAATCAGAATGCAACTGACGACTCGGCGACGGGAATTCACTTCTATCCAACATCATCAGAAAGAGAGCGCGCAAGCACCTTATGAATAATCTAAACAACTTTTGCCCATAATCAACATTTTAGATACAAAATATTGTCGCATATCTTTAGCATATTTGTTTGTAAACAATTAAGAAGAATGTTGATCATCTTGCTCCGGCGAACTGTTACAAATCTCAGCGGTCCCCTGATGCACTTATGCTGACCCAAGTGGTTTGAGATGGCTTCAGCGTAATTAAATTTGAGAGCGCCGACGACAGAGGGTTAAGGCTAAATTGTATTTAAGTTCATATTCTATGCAGTTGGATTAGAGGCGAACTCGTTAGGAATAGACGAATCGGAGGGTGATAAAGATTGTCGGAAGATATTCGTGCGGATAAGTACTTACTTAGTCGCTAGTTACGTATTGGTTATTAACATTAATTAATTGACTCGTTGATGGTGTGAAATGATTCGATAGAGGCATTCAGCGAATTTGTAGCGTGCGCAGACCTTGCTTGAAAATGGGCTTAATCTGTGAGAACATTGATAGTAATTAGCACCCACCTGCGAATCAACCAAATCGATATTTGACTATGCGAATCATCGTATCGAGGCCACTACTATGACCGGAGGTGACTTTGAAATAAATGAACGCAAAGTGCGTGTGTCTTTTGTCATCCTGGCTCTTTGGAATTATTCAAATTTAAATTAGGATAGTCCGAAATCGGTTTCAATTCTTGAATTCTTTGCATGTTAGTTACCGGAATAACGAGATATTTGGTGACTAAGTTTGGCAAATCTAAAATGTCATGTACACTGTAGACATAGCCGGAAGAGACATTAAAGTCAGTGCTTCCGACATTTATTGACGGACCAAAGGGATAATTTAAGTACACCACCGTCGAAGAATAAAAATGCAGTTGATTCACCAACAGAAAAATCCTCGCCTGGTGCATCACGATCGACTAGAAAACGATCGGCTACGTCACCAATTACACCAGAAGCAGGATTTTCCGGCGGTCTCACAAAGAGAGGTGGCAGAAAGCCGAAAAAACCAAACAAGCAAGAAAAAGAATGAAAATACAATTATATTATAGAGATGATATAAAACAAAGTAACTTGAATTACTGAAAAAAGATAGTACTATGTTTCAATAAGTACTATATACCTTTTAGCGGTATAATAAAAAGCAAAAGCTCGACAAGGAGCACACGTTTAGATTTGTTTGTGCGAAAGGTTTTGAAAACATTTAAAACATAAGAACTTAACGACCGGTAAGAACTTAACGACCGGTAGCCTGGTAAGATTGTTATTAAAGCAGGGCTGTATAGAGCAAAAAGTTATGAGAAAAATATTGAAATGAAGCTGATTCGACAAAGTATTGGGATTTTGTACCGCAAATTAGACGAAATTACTTTACAAGCATATAAAGAACATTTGAAACTTGCTAAATTAATCACGGAAGATGGAGGTACATTGGAAGTAGCTATCAATAAAATAAGGAGAGCGTATGAATGTGAACTGATCTGGAAAAGAAACATCTTAGGGAAAAAATTTGAAAATTTAAAAAATGAGCAAGGAGTAACTCGAAAATTGAAACCAGCTGTGAAAATGGTGCCAAATTTTGTTGTAAACAAAACAAATGTAGAGTTTACAACCGATGAATTACAATTATTAAATAAAGGGCTTGTAATGATTTTAAGTCTACGTCCGAACGAGGAACCGACCTCTCATCGGTTCTAGACGTTAAGTCTGAGAAGTGCCAACGGATGGTACCAACCGGTCAACCAATCCGTGCACCGTAACCCATTCACGCGGTGGCTGCTTGCCGGCCAGCTAGATCGGAGGGGATTTCGGTCGCGGGTCTCCGAATGGATTACGCTCATCTACAATCTTCAGCCACCAATACATGCCCGTTTTCAAACGCGTCACAAAACAAAACCATACGGAGAGGAAACCTACTTTACGTTACTCCGAATTTCTTCATTTAACCAGTCGAGGACAAAAATCGAATTTTTACTTCGCGTTCCCGAATTTCTGACGCGGTACCGAAAAATGTGCTACGCTAACTCAACCCGACGAAAGCTACGCTGATAAAAAGGCAAAACAACAAAGGTACCGCGTACCACGCGACTAATATAATTGGTCGCGGTTCTTAATAATAAAAAAAGAACACACTTATTTTATACGACAACTGATGATCGATCAGCCGATTGCTCTTTTATTGGTTCATGATTATTTTTAATTTTTACCTGACTCACCTGAATTGTAATTATGATGAAAGAGCAATTGGTTGCTTACAGTTTGCTTAATACATGGTGCAATGTATTGTTCTGACCCAGTTACAATGTTGGGTGAATGGACATTATTAATGTCGGGTGAATGAACATCATATGTTGCTATGTCGGGTGAATGAGCATCATATGTTACTCCTCCCCGGTTTAAGTGAAGATCCTCCTGAATCTTTCTATCAAAGTTTTTGTTCAATAATTTTTTTCCTAAATATAACGCACAAACAATAATTATAATAGAAACAACAACGATGCTACCATTAATGCCATAAGAAATAACTTTATGCATTTTTAATTCTTTTATTTCTTTAATATTTTTGTAACTGTTTGAAACTAAATTATCGAATGTTAATGACTTTGTGAAGTTATAGTCCACTCCGGAATGCGGGTAGAAATATTTATCCAGTATTATATTTTCCTTGTTGTTAAAAGTTTCTTCTAATATCGTCATCTGACAGTTATAAGAATTAATAAGATAATTTTCTTTTATACCATGTCTCTATTGTCGCAATCATGCTTCAACTTTAATGCATTGGCATTTTTCACAAGGATACTTTCTTCACCTAAAATCTGTATTTGAGTTTTATTATTATATATTAGTTTACAACTATTGTCTAGAATGCAATGTTTACTACGTTTCAAATCTTTCAGCATTATATGTGGTTTATACATATGTATATGTTTTGTTATTAATCTCTACAATATATTCGTCTTCGCTATTTATCTCAAAGTTTTCTTTATTTGATACTGAAGTTAACAAGTTTAAATCTGTTTGAATATAATTTCTTGGAATTTTGATAGCTATGACAATGTATTTATTCCTATATTCTAATATTCCCATTTTTGTCAACTTAAGTTTATAAAAATCCATTCCATATTCCTCAATTTCTTCCATGGTTAATATGCTGGGATGTAACAAATTATGCTTTGCTGATACAATATTGTCTTGAATTTGATTTACTTTATTCTCCAAAAATCTAAGTTTTACTATTTGTTCCAAAAATAATTGTTGATGTATAATTTGTTTTGTTGTGCCTAATACTTTCCTTCTATCATTATTTATAATAACTTGTAAAGACCTGATCGATTCATTAAAGTGGTTATTAATTTTAATTTGTTCAGTGAGGTTTTCAATCGCATTATGGTTATTTTCTTCTATAACTTTTAAATGGTTTTCAATTTCTTCCCTATCCTAATTATCCATGGTTCCGAATAGCCACTTTTGTGTATAACCTACTATATTTAATAATCCCCGTTTCTGTCTTTTCCCGGAATAAGGAATGATGGATTTTACTTTTGCTACTACAGTATCTATTTCCCTAGAAATAATTTCCTTATGCTCAATGTCTAAATGCTTAATATTAACTCTTATATTCAAAACAGCATCTAAAATATCTCTTGGGTTGATTAGATGTAAAATGGTGTTTGTTTGATTAACCGTCTGTACTTTTCGTAGATTGATTTTTGTATACCCAGATTGTTCATCAATTGATATAGTTTGTAGAGCTCCCTTCACCGCTGGCATTGCTAAGATTACGAGCAAGAGCATGACCTGTAAATTTATATGGTCTCTTAATGTTTGAAACACGCACATTCTCCAATTTTTAGGGTTTTGTACTAAAATACAAAACCCTATTGCAATCACGACCTGTGTCCGTCTGTCCGTCCGTCCGTCCGTCCGTCTGTATGTCACAGCACTTTTTCTCCGAAACTATAGAAGCTACAATCATGAAACTTTGTGGAAAGGTCAGAAGTGGTGACCTCTTGAAAGTTCAATGGTGAAAAAAATTTTCAAAGGGGTTTAAGGGGGGTCTCCCCATATAGGGAAGTGACCTCCAAAAAAAAAATTTTCACCATTGGTAGTCGAGTAGGGTGTCATTGGAAAGGTCTTAATGAGATCTTTTCAAAACAAGTCTTAAAATTGCCTTATGAGTACCGAGAGGGGCAGGGGAAGGGAAAATGTACGAATTTTTCGCGTACCCCCCCCCCCCCCCCCCTCGCGATTGGACACCTTCCAGCCGAAAAATCTGACAAAAATCATGGATATAGGCCTTAATGAGTACAACAACAACAAATACATGAGAAGTCGAAATTCACTCAACTTTGTTAGTAATAGTATGATTTATCGATTTTATGTTTTCTTGAATAAAATCTTAACGGTACCCTTAAATTCAATAAAATTCAGTACACAGATGACTATTTATAAGATTAATCTTTCCTGAAAGTTTCATAAAGATCGAATAATATTTAACGAAGTTATAGCGATTTGAATTTTCCTGCATTACTATGGAACAATATGCCCTGTATTACTATGGAAACATATGGCAATGGAGCCATATGCGCTTTTTACCGACTTAGAAACTACAGCTTTGCTAGGATTTGCATGAAAATTTCAGGAATGATAGGTATCATGAAGATAAGTATATACAATTGAAACAAGTCAGAAAGGCAGGAGAGAGCTCCTAGCAAAAGGGCTTTGTAACCATTCTAAGATTCTAAACAAGTTGGGTAGACAGACCTATGCTCATGTCAGAAGGGTTTTGTACTCAACTTACAGAATGCAGTAACCAGTAACGAATAAAATCAAGAAACATGTCATGTTCGACGATCATACTATTATTAGCAAAGTTGAAAGAATTTTGACTTCTGAGGTATTTGTTATAGTTATACCCACAAATATCTCCCTTGATAATTATTTCAGATATTTTAAGATCACGGGTTTCCATTCGCGAGGGAGGAAACACATTTTTCATGGATTTCCAACCCCCCCTATGCCCCCACAGAAGCAAAATATGTCAGTTTAAGAACTGTTTTGAAAAGCTCTCATAGAGAACTTTGAGTTGATACTCATATCGGCTACCTTTCATGAAATTTTTTTCAGGGGCCACTCCTCTGTACTGTAATCATCGATTCATGGCTTACCATATGGGCTTTTCATCTAACCAGACATTACAGTTTTGATTGAATCATCTCCAAATTTTTAAATAATATGAATAACAAAATTATGTTTAAGATTCAGGTCAGTCAATCATTGTAGTATTATTGGAATAAAATGTTGGCAGATTAAGATGGAGTTCTTTCAAAGAAGGAATATTTTTGTTGTACATGTCAGTAAAGTTTTTCTTGAATTAAATCATTCTATTTATCCAGATATTGTATATTAAGTACAAAACCCTTCTGACATAAGCGTAGTTTTGTCTACCCAACTTGTTTAATTTTGTATCTGGTTTCATCCTTATGCCTAACATGTTTGTAATTCTTAATAGGTCCTATGTCTCTATTTTCTATATAATCTTCGCGTTCTTCGTTTAGCTTGTTTATTTGCCTTTCTTTGTTAGCTCTAATAGTTTCACTTAAAATTTTCTCATTTACTTTTCTTTAGCTTTCCTAGGAGTAGTTTTAATGGTTGAATGATATCGATCGTTATAGTTTCCTATCACTAACTGAATTTTTGATTCTACAGATAAACTTTTGTCTTCAATGCCGGTTACCTTTTCTAAGATGGTTGAATGCAATCTCTCTACATCTGCATTCCCTGTATGGCTGTTAGGATTTGTCCAATGTACTTGAATATAACATTCTCGAAAGTATTCAGTATACAGTTATTTATAACGAGTTGTATATGTTCTTGAAACTTGGGAAAATATATCTTTGATTTCAGTGTATAGTAAGTTTCATTTATTCCACTATGCATTGATTCTTTTGTATGGTGAATAGAAATTTGTTTATGCAGATCTTCCTCAGTTTCCACTTCTGTAGCTCGTTTTGAGCATCTTATAAACTTAACAGTCCCGTCATTTGAGAATAGTTCTATTATAACCTGTTGAACAAGATTATAGTGATGATCTTCTATTTCTGAGTATATTCCTGTTTTTCCTTTCTTAATAAATCTAATAAGTACGTCTTTAATTTTATTTGCTCCTTCTAGCGGGTTCAAATATATAATTCTACGGCCATGTAAAATTTCTATTTCCTTGCTAACACTGTACGTTAATATAAGTTGTGTTTTAAATTTATTTACAATTTCATCTTTAATACCAATGTGATCTAATTGCTGTTCATCAACAGAATGCACTGTATCCGATAAGTCCATGTTTGATTCTGTATCATTACTTTCCGCGATTTTGGGTGTATCTTCAAGTCTACTAAGAAAATCTGCTACTTTATTTTCTTTTCCCTGTAGATATTCTATCTCAAAGTTATTTTCCTGCAATTTTAAAACCCATCTTTGATTACGCTGAGAGAAGTCCTTACCCTTATATTTGTTGTTGAAATATTTAATAGGTGCATGGTCAGTAATAATTTTAAATTTTCTCCCATACAAGTATGGTCGAAAATAATTAACTGAATAAACGATAGCTAAAAATTCTTTGTCTGTGACGCTGTAATTTTTCTCATGTTTATTCAAAGTACGTGATACGAAGCAAACTGGATGTCCGTCTTGAGAAAGTACGGCTCCAATCGCAAAATTACTAGCGTCCGTTGTAAATGTAAATAGTTTATCATATTCTGGGAATTTTAATATTGGGTGAGCAGTAATTAATGCTTTTAAGTTTTCAAATGCCGAAATATATTGAGGGTCATTTATATTGATTTTGTCATCTTTGTTTAAGTACTTAATCATTGGATATGCTATTTTAGCATAATCTTTGATAAATTTCCTGTAGAAACCTGTCATTCCTTAAAAATCCTTTTAAGTGTCTTTCCGTTTTTGGCAGACTTACATTCTCAATATCCCTTATTTTGTTAGGATTCGGTTTAATTCCATCTTTCGTTAGTATATGACCTAAAAACTCAGTATCTCGTTTCATAAAGCTACACTTCTCTGCTTGTATCTTGAGATTGTACCATTGTAAGGTACTAAAAATTTGGTCCAATGATGAAATATGTTCTTCGAATGTTGTGGAAAATATGAATATATCATCCAAATAAACCACACATATTTGGTTAATATATTCACGTAAAATATTATTCATCAGCCTTTGAAAGGTTGCCGGGGCGTTTTTTAACCCAAACGGCATTCTAACATATTCATATAGGCCTGATGGTGTAACAAAAGCTGTTTTTTCCACATCTTCTTCTGCTACGAGAATCTGATGATACCCTTTTGCCAAATCTAATGTGCTGAAATATTGGGCCTTTCCCAATTTATCCAAAATACCATCAATATTAGGAAGAGGATATTTATCGTCCACCGTGACCTGATTCAACTTCCTATAGTCCACAACAATTCTGTACTTCTGCTTTCCGGAGTTATCCATTTTCTTCGGAATCACAATTATAGGTGAACTATATCGACTATTACTTTTTCTAATGATCCCTTGTTTTTCCATCTCTACCATTTGCCTACGAACCTCAGCTTCATGTTGTGGGGGGTATCTATATAGCTTTGCATTTATCTGTTGATCTGTTGTTGTTTTTATTTGATGAACAACTGAGTTAGTATTTGTTAAAGTATCTCCTTCTTTGAACATTAAGCGCCGATATTTACCCAAAAGTTGTAATGATTTTCTACCTTTAAGCTCGAACGCGGAACCGACCTCTCATCGGTTCTAGACGTTAAGTCTGAGTAGTGCCAACGGATGGTACCAACAGGTCAACCAATCCGTGCACCGTAACCCATTCACGCGGTGGCTGCTTGTCGGCCAGCTAGTTCGGAGAGGATTTCGGTCGCGGGTCTCCGAATGGGTTACGCTCAATTACAATATTTTCAGCCACCTGAACATGCCCGTTTTCAAAACGCGTTATCAAAACCAAACCATACGGAGAAGAAACCTACTTTACGTTACTCCGTATTTCTTCATTCATCCAGTTAAGAATACAAAATCTAATTTTCATTTCACGTTTCCGAAGTTCCGACGCGGTACCGAAAAATATGCTACTCGAAATTAACCCGACGAAAACTACTCTAATAAAATAACAAAACAACAAAGGTACCGCGTACCGCGCGCGACGCGAAACCGACCTCAGCGGGTTTGTCGAAACCCTACCCTCGCGACGGCATACCTACCCTACACTCTCTATTCCCACTGAAAAAAGAACGAGCCACTGAAAAGGAAAGTCGTGATTAACGTGTTAGCAATTCATTTTTAATTATTTTTAGTGTTTGTAACAATTCTAGTCAAGTTATAATATTTCTACAAATTATATGCATACATACATCATGACTTCATGTTTCGTTTTTTTCGAGTAGCAATTATTATTAATAATACAATGATATTGAACAAAACATATAGGGAATAACTAGAGTAAAGTATTCTAACTTATTTAGAAAAGCAATGGTAATTCTAATTCAAGGAAATTAATCGATTGTGTGTCTGCATTTAAAAGTTAGCATATTTCCATAATTACTACAACTTACAGTACACGAACATCCAAGGAAACATGTGTAAATTTGAATTTATTGATGTTTGAAACCTTTCTCACCTTGTTTAGATCGGCTGTATGAGATATTTAGTTTACAAATGTTCATTAAAATGATAGTTTATCGCCTGCAGGCAGGCTGTTAAATGAATTTTATACATTTAATAAATTATTAAAATTGAACGATAAAGGCGACCAGAGTCGAAGTCATGTTGACATCGTAATTCTATAATTTATATTTATAGAGCCTTTGTTTTGGTAGAAAACATAGAATCAAAGAACTTACTCAACAAAGTTTGTTTGAAAATTTACATAGATACAAAGAAATGATGTGTTTTTTTTTTTTTTTTTTTACAACGAAGCACAAACACTGGCGAGTGTGCTGACAATGAAATTTATTCGAAACAGTATCGTTTCTGAAAAAAAAACTGAGTTGGGAGAATATTTTTTACACTTTACAATATTTACTTTTCACAACTATTTATAAATTACATATACATACATTTTAATATATGAACATCAAGGTGAAAAAGTTTATAGTATGTTCACATGAATATGATTTCCGTTACGAAAATACCGACAATAATTCAAATAAGACACAAGAAAAGGTGAGAGCGTATTTGTATTTTCCAAACGTACGCATATTAAAATAGGCTATTTGTAATTAATTACCAATATTTCATCAGATTTTTTGCTCTTCATTTCATTATTAATCAGTAAACGTAATTTAGATAATTTTACATTTTCTACCACTAATTGTTCTACATATTAAGCCGAGGCTACTGCTGACAAATAGTTGCCGCTCGTTATATTTTTATGTTTGCGCATTATTAATAATAATGATCGCCTCGCTTTTATAGCGCCGCTTTGAACTATAACCTTAATAACGATGCAATCGAATATTTTCTTGTTTTGTAGCTCTTTTAATGCTTCTTTGTTTCTATTTTCTATTCAATATTTGTTTGTCTAACCTGTCTTACTAAAAATTAAGGCTAAATTATAATTATTACATTATTCCTGTTTAATACAACATTTCAATATGCAATTTGGGTTTGAATAGTGGCGGTGCATAGATTGCTCAAGTTGCGCTTTGGATTTTGCTCGTTATAAATAAACACGCAATCATTATAATTACATGCACTCTACTGGACATTTGCATTTCGGCAAGTTTAGTTCGAGAGGAGAACCATAAGGGACAGAGCAATTGTGCGTACTTTATAGGCTTGCTGTTCAGGGAAAGTGAATATTGCACACATTTACCGTAATCATTTATTTCCCTTTCGAGTTAAAGTGATTCAAACTATCACTTTGCATTATTGTAGTAATCAAGACAAGCTTCTTTCAAAATCAAATTGAATCTCTTATTGTTTTCATTTTCCGACTCAATTCACAGAAGGATGAGGAAACAAGAGAGTTCTTCTTAGAATATCATTGAATTATCATTTTCCCATTAATTATCAACAAGGAATTAGTAAAACGTAGTCTTTCATCGTTGGTAATTAAAAGCAATTGAAGCGTATCCTGATCCAATTGAGAAACATCGATGCCTGCCACATTAACTAGCAGATAGAAAATATTCCCAAGCTATGTAGACACCTTCCACTTGTATCTTAATATCTTACAATTAACATCCTAAACGATCCTTTCAATCTTACTATTGACTATGCAAGCGACTTGCTTTTAGCACGGCCCCAACTATACGCACTCGTGGACTGTTGGCAGCGTTTGCAATTGAGCCAGATGGAGCGGACACTGTAACACCTGATTGGCGCAACGATCGTGCTGACTGCTGCTTAATATCATTACAATCACAGAATTGTGGCGGTGGAGCAAGGACAATGTTAACAGGACATGGCGGAATATAAACACTGCCCAATGAATATTGATATTTGACCCGGTCTGCAGAACTGACACAAATACTAATCAAACAACTAGGCAATCATGGATGTCAAAGAGATATTTCTTGCTAGGCCATTGAGTATAATTGTGCTAGACAACCCAGCAACCCCATATGCCTCATTTCTTATGATAATTCCTATACTTAGCTGGGCAATAAGGATCCTCCACAGCCTCCTTGAGCAGTAACAATTTGTCCTGTCAGTGCTTGATTGTGTGATGGTGTTGTTGATGGTGAATTATTATTATTAATTTTGTGCAAGAACAGGCGATGGGTGAGCTGGCATCACTTGTACCATTGAAATTCCGATAGGAACTGCTGTTGTGGTTCCGACGGGACTAGGTGTATTTCCACTCCAGGGGTGGGTAAATTTTTAGGCGGGTCGAACGCTGAGGCGCTTCGACGACGAGGGGGCGACGAACTGCAATCAACACATGGTAAGGCATTTGTCGACGTAAGCCGAACGGAAAAAAATTACCTCTTAATAGTCTTCAATCACATCCAGGACCGCGCCAAGTCGCTACCGACACCACACTTGATCCTTCATCAAGATCAAGTTTCGTGGAAACTTGACCTCTCGAAATAACTAAAACTAAACAAAACACCAAAGCTCTTAAAGAAATTCTCATTTCGACTATTGAATTTTCACCACCTTCGATTTTATTTCGCGATTTACTAAAACTTTTTAATCCGTTCAAGATGACTGTTAAGAACTAACTATTGCTATCTAAACATTCTCAAGTTTATCTTCAATCTTAACTGAATCTTCAATCTTAACTGTCCACTTGTACGCCTTCTCCATGTGGCTGTCAAATGCAACCGGTTGTCACATCGGACAAACCAGATATGTGTGGAATGGCACGCCACATGGCGGCAATGTGCCTCTCCATTTGTCGCCAGTGGCATAGTTTTTCGATGGCCACGGTGGAGGGGCATTTCCAGATGGATATGTCTCGAAATGTGTCGGGGTTTGGATTAATTTTATATTTCGAATATTTATATCCACAGATCTAAATATTTGGACAGAAAAGAAATATTTTCTGCGCAACGATATCCGCACGACAGATGAAGTCCGCTGGCACTTCGAGGACATACCCGTCTGGCCGGTTGCAAGGGTTCGGGATCGGAATCACTTCGATTCCCGGGCGTAGGCGTCACATTACAAAGTCTTTCAATCTCAGCTTTTTCAATTTGATTTAAATGATCTGTTTGAATGTCACAGACTTCGCTTACATCTGGCACATTCACTTCATTTAATGACTTGGCTAAAAACGGAAGATGTGTACCATTCATTAGTATAATTTCCTGGTTTAAAATGTCAATTACTTTAACATTCTTAGTGATCCAGTCCATTCCAATGAGAAAATCGTATGGCTTATTTAAATTTATTTTTGTCCATCTGATTCGAGCATTAGAAGGTTGATTAAACTCTTTAGGCCACTCAGTTTTGATCTGTTCTGTTTTATCCCTCACTACACCTTGAATTGTATTAATTTTAATAGGGGTTTCTTCTCTTATTACTCTATATAATTCCATAGGAACTTTATTTGCATTAAGCAAGCTAATTGTAGAATCAGTGTCTATCATCGCATTGTAGTTTTTGCACTGGAAAGTTAAGGATATAAAAATTTTCTTTTCCTCCGAGGCTAGTTCGTAAAAAACTCGGAAGTTTCTACCTCGTCCACATTTTCCCTACTGATAGAATCTACTTCCATTGGCTGATCATTTTGTCGATTTGATCTATTTTGCCCGGAATTCCTATAATTATTTTGATTCCTACTCTGATTTGTTCGGTTGGAACTAATTTGCCTGAATTGACCTGAATTTCTATATTTGAAGCAGTTAGATTCCTGAGAACTAGACTGTTCTTGTTTATCATTTAAAGCACTTTTATTTTTTCCACTATTATCACTTGTTACATTTGCGTCGGTAAATTTTTGTTTATGGGAATTTCTATCAAATCTCGTAACATTTAAATTATACTTGTCCTGACCAATATATTTACACAAAATTGTTCGAATATTCGTTATAAATTTCAGCTGCCACTGAACCTGCCGTAATCTCTTTAATTTTCAAAATTAATGCACTAGTTAAGCAAGTAACTATTTGATCTTTGTTATCACAAAATGCCGCATATTCAGTTATTGAGTCCACAATTTCTTGAATTTTAAGCAAAAGTTGATGAATAGTAAATACCTTGATATTGTTTATTTCCTTTGTGATCTGAAGCTGATCTTTTACCGGTCGATAGTGTATTTTCAACTTTTCTTTGCACTGCGTCCACGTTTCCGGTTTGTCCACTGCTAGATAATTCTTTGCTTCCCCGGTGATTTTTCCATTGTAAATCACTTCGTAAACTTGAGGTGCTTGTTCGCCATATTCATCCAGTATTTGTTCCACTGTTGATAAAAATGATGGGAAAGTCCCTGGTTCTCCTTTGAAAGGTTGGATATACTTAATTCGTTTCTCCACTGCTGTCCTCCAGTTATTTCCTTGGTTTTGTCTAGCCAAAATTTCCGTCAGAACCAACAGACATTGTTCGAGTTGCTGCTGCTGAGCCATTTTAGTATTGGATTGATTGTCGTCGTCTTGTATTGAGCTTGTTTCTGCGTACCGTGGTAAATTTTTCTTCACGACACTATGTTCCCTACTTTCGTACAAGTTTTATCTTTTAGATCCCGATTCGATCACTTTCCTTAAGCAATATACTTTTTAAGGAACACCGACTGCGCCACTAATATAATTGGTCGCGGTTCTTAATAAAAAAAAAAACACACTTATGTATTTTATACGACAAAGCTTTATTACTCCAATTATTAACTCTATGCTAGCGATACAACAACTGATGATCGATCAGCCGATTGCTCTTTTATTGGTTCATGATTATTTTTAATGTCAGCAATTTTACCTGACTCACCTGAATTGTAATTATGATGAAAGAGCAATTGGCTGCTTACAGTTTGCTTAATGCATGATGCAATGTATTGTTCTGACCCAGTTACAATGTTGGGTGAATGGACATTATTAATGTTGGGTGAATGAACATCATATGTTGCTATGTTGGGTGAATGAGCATCATATGTTACTCGCGCGACGCGAAACCGGATTTTCTCAAACCCTACCCTCGCGACGGCATACCTACCCTGCACCTTGTTTCCCGCTGACAAGAAGAACCACTGGAAAGGAAAGTCGTTGTTAAGGGTTAACAATTCATGTTATTTTAATAAACTTGACTATACTACATTTTAACTCCTATTATAATTGGTTTCTCTAGGCTTCGTAAAATTTTTACGATACGTTTTCAATATAAAATTCGCTAAACCTGACAGTGTTCAGTATAAAAATAATTACTGCATTAAAATTAAGTATACAGCGCTTAAGAAACTTAGCAACATAGAAACGTCTTTGTTTCTTCAAGTTAACCTTTAGTTATAGTAACAAATTATATACAAAGGAAAACGTAAATAATTTTTTTTTTTCAATATAATTTAATGTGTTCTTTTGATAAGTAATGTATATCTAAATGGGTAATTTAATGATTTTAATATGTTTTCATTTTCAAGTAGTGGAATGATAGATGTGTGAAACTAAAAACAGACCATATTTGATTGTTCAATTTCATTCGAAAGCAAATTTTTACAAATTAACATTTAATCTTGTACCAAAGAGTGTTTCCAGTTTTTTTTTTTTTTTAATCGGGTCCAATTTCAATGGGAGAGAAATTAAAATAAGAAAATATTAAAATTCAAAATTAACCAAATGAAGGGATTGGTGAAAAAAATGGCTGATTGCTGAATTTCACTAGACATTAGTAAATGCAAGCAATGACAATCTAAAATCTACTCATTCTTCCATATAGATGAAATGAATTGTCAATTCTATCAAATTAAACTTTAAGGTCTTAATTTGCTCCTTCTTGCACATATTGCACAACATTTTATTCTCGCTGGTAAATTAGTGATGGCGTTTAATTTGATAAAACCAAGAAATTCTTTTAAGAAACATTTAAAAAGGGAAAAGGAATCGGAAAAAAATATTTAATAAGAAAAAAACTTAAAAGTTAATAAAAGTAAATGTATACGATTGTAAAATATTTGTACTTCTTCTTCTCCTCTTGCAGTACAATCGTTACGATGCATTTTGATTATTAATTCATTGCAATGTGGGAAGATATAATGTGACGATACGATTTCCCCACTACTAAGATATTCAAGCGAAAATGCAGACTTGATTCTGCAGTCGAATTCAACTGGGTTTGCAGATGAAAATCAAGAAGGGTTTCAATCGGACCACAATATCCGTCATTAAGAAGTATCACAGCACTATTTCACAACATAATAGAGTGATCAATGTTAACAACACAGTGATCCCAATAGCATGTTGTGCGAAATTGCTATACAGAAATATCGAAAGGCGATAGAATAAAGATAGATTTTAGAGCCAATTCAGTTCGATTCAAGTATCCATCAAGCTTTCACTTTAAATTTACTTCAGTGTTGAACAATTTTTGAAAAGCACTTTCCGAACTACGAAAATTCGTAACCATAAATTGAATTAACTCAATTTCAAAAAAAACATTCTCAATTTTAAAGACGAGAAAAATTCAAAGCATGACAAAAACTCAATCCAAAAACCTAGCCAATTCCATTTTTTTTATGGCGTTGCAATTACTAACTAAGATTTTCAACCCTATTCTGACTCAACTTATTAAAACCTATCGTTTTTATGACTGCCTCGCCAACGTCTTCAAAGTCTATGCAACATTGTATTCCGTAAAAATTGTAAGCAACATTCCCTAAAGTTAGACATTAGAGAGCAATTCCATTTTATCCTGTTTTTCTTCATAAGATCATTTTCGGAGTGTGTTCATATTTTATATCCTAGCGCTTATCTTCAACTGACTTAAAACTAATGATTTTAATGTATTCCCAACAAATACATTCATATTTAATCTTAATCTAATTTACAATATCCGAAAAGGGTTTTTAATAGAAAAAAAGAAAAGAAAATTGTCTTATTTCATTATACACACACGTCAATGAACTTTGTGCATAACATTCCTTATCTCTTACTAATTGTTTAATACTAAAATTTTAGTTATTATATATAATAAAGTAATACGACATTGCAATAGGACATAATTTTTGACTTGTTTAACTGCGATTCGCGCTGCTTTCTATGAGAAATTTACAATTACAAGTTAAAATCTGCCTTGAGACAATTTTGCTTTGATTGGTCCATGTAACCAATTGACGACAAAGATCAGGGAAAACGACAACCCTTTGTCAGTTGGGTTACAATTACTCTATTTTATGCTGAACTTTTAAACTGTACAGATCTCTGTGATTAATAAACAGTTATCTACATAATCAAACGTCTTCTAAAACAAAAATTTTCTACCTTTAACCGTTGTTTAATTTATATGTCCCTCAGATTGGATCGGATTTAACTGGTATGCAACATACTCACTGTAATATGGCTTTGTAGATCCGGGGTTTACAAGCAAGCACAATGTTTCCAGCTTTTTGAGGTGCATGAGTGGTTCCAAATCGCACAACTCTTGAATATTGTTCCCAGTAAGAACTACTGACTCCAAATTGGGGATAGATTCATGCAAGTAATCGTCCATTTGTATTATCCGGTTGTTGTTTCATAGCAGGCACTTTAATCTAGGCAAATACGGACATCCATCACGTTTGCGTAGATCATAATCAAAGAAGTCTATTGTATCGAATTGGTCCAGTGTAGCTCCCAAATTTTCTATTTGCGGTGTTTTGTATCCTCGTAGATCTAGTTCCGTTCTCTTCATGGATTGATTGATGATATCCGCGGTTAGTTTAACTATCACAAAAAACATTATTTTAATTCGAAGCGGAAAAACAAACTTTGCATTCGCCGACTTACCAATTCCAATTTCTGATAAATTTACCACTACTTTTGAATAGTCGATGGATATCTGGGGTGACCATTTTGTAGGAAAGTTCTTCTTCCTGTTATTTTTAAACCTATTGATGCTTGTTGGCACCGCTTTGGCTGCATATACCGTATTAGAAGCGGCGCTCGGTGTTCTGTCTGGATTAGCCTGCCCACGAATATTCTCACTCACATTCAAGTTGTACACTGGGTTCGGGCAATAAATGGGAAGTGTATTATAGTGTATGACATCGGTATACTCATTCGAGTTGCCAATACTCACCATCCTTTGGGTGAGTTGAATTTGACCGAACTGTCGGCACACTCCGGGACTTCCTCATGGGTGGCGGCCACTACCTCCACACTTCACTCCAATGTGGCTGTCAAATCCTGTTGACATCCCACGATAAAATTGACGTGGGATGTGCGCTGGTCGCAACCAAAGTGAAATGACAAGCCACCTAGCAGCAAAGTGTGTTAGTAGTGGTCACCAGCGGCGTCGCATGATTCATTACAGGCTCAACAATACTATCAAGCCTAAACCTGAATTAGAAAATTTTATAATACACATCGAAGCAGGAATAAAATGGCTAAGTCAGGATGAAAAGGAGGATATAAGGCTAGATGTCAAAAGAGCGATATCAATATATGATCCACGGCAGCGGAAAGATTCAAGTGAAGAAATAGTGGTGAAGCAGCTGAGACAAAAAGAAGTTTATTTCCTGAAGTCGGACAAGAGTAACCAAGTGGTAATAATGGGAAAGCATGAATATGACCAATTGGTTATGGATAAGTTGAAAAGTGGAAACTTCTTCCAACTAAGAATCAATCCATTAACAGAAAGCGTGAAACGGGTTAATAAAGCACTAAGTGAAGCTGGCGGAAATTTTGAACATATGGGGAAATTGAAAATGCCAAACCCATCGCTACCCAGAATGAGGTGTCAATTAAAAACCCATAAATCAGGTAAAGAGTTGCGTGAAATAATAGCGGATAGTAACTCGCCTACGTATAATATTGCAAAATGGATAATAAGTGAATGCAAATAATTCGGCAATCCATATGGAGTGAGATCAATAAAAAATTCAAGAGAATTAATCAGTAAATTGAGAAATGTGACCGTTATGGATAACGAAGTGTTAGTGTCTTTTGATGTACAGAAGTTGTTTTCAAGTACCCCGGCAAAACAGGCGATATTCCAATTAGTCAAATGGCTCGAAAAATTTAACACCTCAATAGAATGGAGAAGGAAGGTGCTTCAGTATGGAAAATTAGCAAATCTATGCATGAATGAAAATTATTTCATGTTCCGGAATTATTTCTATAAAGTTACCAAACGACTAGCAATGGGGAATCCGCTATTACCACTGCTAGTGGAAATGTTCATGTCAAGCATAGAACAGATCATCGAAGAGAAAGAATGAATGCCACGAATATGGTATAGGTACGTTGACGATATTATAGCGATAGTCCCCAAAGAAAAACTGTATGAACTTATTACTAAGTTGAACACCATTCATAACAACATAAAATTCAGCATGGAAATGGAGGTAGAGGGTCGGATCCCCTTCTTGGATACGTGGCTCAGTAGGAGTGACAGAAGGTTGGAATTTGACATTTATCGTAAACCAACTAACTCCCAAAGAACTATTCCGGCAACTTCGTGGCAAACGCAACCCCAAAAATTAGCGGCTTATAGCAGTATGGTTCATCGATTGCTTACCATTCCTTTGACGGCAGAGAGATACGCACTTGAAAAGGACTACATCATCAACACAGCAAAACTGAATGGATTTGAGCCCATAACTATTAAAAATATGATAAACAAGAAGAAGAAACAAATAAGGAGAAACAGCATGACAACACTATTTCAAACCAATAAAGTGTTGGACTCTGTGTGCAAGCGGAGAGTGGTCATACCATATTCGACAATGTATGGACAATTGGCCAGTGTGTTACGGAAACATCAGCTCGAACCAATAGGCAGCTGCAGGAATAGGCAGCTTAAAGCACTGTTGGGCAGCGAAAAAGATCAGAAACTCAAAGACGAAAAAAGCGGGGTATACAAAATAACGTGTCCGATTTGTGAAAGAGTGTATGTGGGTCAAACTAAACGATTAGTACGGACAAGATTTGAAGAACACGTAAAAGAAGCCGTCAGCATAAAGAAAAAAAAAAGAAAAATTGTGCGAAATCATCAGTTGCTGAGCATATAGTAAGCGTAGGGCATGAGATAACAATGGATAACCTTAGGGTCATTAAAGAGGGATTAAAGAGCAATAAACTGGGTGTATGTGAAAGTATCGAAATAAGAAAAGTACCTGCGAACCGGAGATTAAATGGAGATTCCGGAAATCGTGACTCAAAATTAATAGATTTATTGTTTGTAAGGTAATTAGAATGAAGTTTATGATTGTTGTATAAAAAAAATTAATTAAGTTGCATAAATACTACAAAAATAGGGCGAATTCTTTAGTGTACTGAAGAAGACCGAATGTTCCGTGTCGAAATGCGTATCTACTGAAAAAATAAATAAATATAGTCGTTAAGGAAACAACGTTGTTTTTATATTAAAAATTACAAGTAAAGTTCGACTATAAAACTTTCGGTGGAGTCAAAAAATTTTAAGTTATAATCTGGTGACGTCGGTATCTGGAAGCAAGATAGAATTCATAAAAGTTTAATTAACTATTCTCTGGGCATATATCCTACAACTCTTAAACATGATTTGTTGCTTTGTGCATCTATGATTCTATTTACGACCACATGATCGCGTTCATGTTCCTTAAGAAATATAAAATAAAAATATACAAGCAAAATGCAGAATAAATAGCTCAGGAAAGTAACACGAAACAATGGAAGTATTTTTAAATTTATAAAGAAAGAAACAATCAAGGTTGATTTGCGTAGAAAAAGAACTTTCCAGAAAACAAAATTGAAAAGCTGTAAAATATTCAACGTTACGATATAGATTTTAAAAATTGCAATCATAATCCTTTGACAGCAGCATGATGATTGAATTTCCCATGTAACAAAGTGATTTTACTTGTGTTATTATATGAGCAAGCATGTAAATGTTTCCCTTTGTAAATTATATGTGCGTGTACCCTGAATTGATCACAATGTGGCATGGTATAAAGAATAACAAGGTATGCTCGCTCACGAAAATTCGGTCGCCATTTAAAGCTTTTGTGACGTCACATGGGTCGAATCGTTGGATCGGCAAATGTTGATTTTTTCCAATAAGAGGTGTTATTTTAATATTAAAAGAAAAATGTCATTTTTCAATATAAATGATCGGATGTTTATTTCATTATAAAGAGGAAGATATGCCGTTAATATTGAAAAATAACATCACGCATATGACCACCATGACCACGCTAACAGGACCATATGCTTTTCATAAAATTTTCCATAACCAAATCGCAAATTGGCTGCCCTATGTCCTCGATAGCCTCACGAATTCCATCTTTGAGGTCTTGAATTGACGCTGGGCTGTTGGCGTAGACCTTCTCTTTCACGTGGCCCCAATGGAAGAAGGCGCAAGGTGTTAAATCGCAAGATCTATTCAAAATAACCCCTCTTATTTGGAAACCCTATATTCAGAATTTAAGAACTTTATCTACCGATATTGATCTTAATAGTAAACCCGACGGAGTGTTTTATAGATGCAAAACATATTTTCGACTTTAACTGAATTAACGCATGCGCAAGATTAAATATAAAGGAGAATATAAAAAGTGAGGAAAACATCTCCATGATAGCAATGTAATATTTAGAATATGTAGTAAAACCGAATTACCTGCATAAAATAAAATTGCCTGCAACTTCTTCTTGCAATATTTGAATTCATAAAAATTCCATAGGATTTGTCAATGAGAACGTTACGTGTCTCGTTTATTGTCCTTGAATTTGAATTGGATAAAATTTTAAAATTAACGATCCCCTGAAAATCATTAATGCTTGCTGAAAAACGTCACATTGAATGAAACATTTGTCTCACATTTCAAGAATTTAAAAGAATCCATTTTTCTACATTTGTACGAATCACTTGCTTCGTTGCTTATAAATAAATTGAAATCTATGGATAATTAAAGATAATATATTGATATTCCAGAGAAGAAAACAAGTTAATGTATTTAAAATATTTGCTAAAAGTGTACCATAATCAGATCAGATAATAACATATTCAACATACTATTAACTAAAAATGCGCACCTTTACCGAAGCAGAGCGATTGCTTTTATCACAATTTGCATTCCTCGAACTTGAAGATTTATTTAAATTAGTATGAGCATAAAATTAATTACAAAGGTAAAAATCAAGCCAGAACATGGATTTTTATGAGAAATCTCTGATTTTATTTCAAACAAGTCCTGAAATCCATATAAAATTCATTAACAAATGCATTCTATTTGAAAGCTCCTATCCATGTGACGTCACATAAAAAGCTTTTTTCATGAGCGAGCATACCTTGTTATTCTTTATACCATGAAAATGTGGTATGTTGTTAGGGGGAAAGGAGAAAATTGACAGCTTAATTTGGGAAGAAATGTTAATTGAGTTTTAATTTAAATTTGTTCACACTCTCGTTGATAAAAACTACGCTTAATAAGAATAATATTAACACGATTACTATACTTTAAATTTTTATTATGTAATTTATTAATTACATTAGTGCATGAATGAATGAGAAATGAAAGTGAAAAAAATAACAAACCAATCCTAACTATATTTGCATACATAAGCCTTAATAATAAAAAGAAGGGGAGTAAATTAGTTTCAACACTATGCAAATTTGAAGCAACAATTTTTATTTGTTCGATATTGATATGAAATTATAATTGGAAACCAATGATACAATTTGTAAGTGAATGATAAGTAAATCAATTAGTATTTTGCGTTGTATTCGTTCCTTTTGTATTTCACATTATTATTATTTTATATGAGAAACATAAACTGTGACTTCTGTTTTTAGCTTTTTACTAGAATTATCGCACTCTTGAATATTTCTGTTAAATTTTATCCGATAGGCAACTAAAGAAATAAGAAAAAAAGTTAGTAGTTGGATTAGAATAGATTCGACTACATAAAATTCAAATATATAATATTGTTACATGTACAAATAATTACATGTACAAATAATTCTGCGCGCTGCTGTCGCAATTGTTTTCATAATCAACGTCAACAAATGAATTTACTCGAACCCACGAGAACCCAACAAGCATGATCAACATCTGCAAGTGACGTCACTCCATTCATTAATTTGCTCGAATCTACCAGGTACCTCTCGGTAGAACATTCGATAATGTACGAGAAATGGGTGAATAGGTAGAGACCCTATATAAAGGCGAGCTGAATGAATGGGGGGATTCATTCATTACAACCGCGATAGAAAACTGCGACATAGTGGAACGCGAAGTAAAGACGATTGATTGTTTGAGTGCGAAGTGATTTAGAAGACAATTGCGATAAGAAATTTATGGACAAGTGTTAGATTTTTGTCATAGTGAAAATTAAAATTAGTGAAAGTGTTAAATTGTTAAATTGTTTATTGTGCATTTTTGTAATTAAATAAATTCTTTTAACTTAAATTAAAAGACATTGCGTTTTCACTTTCCCGGAACATTAAAATTATTGGCCGCGAACGGAAAACACGCGACAGTGGTGTCAGAAGTGGGATAGAAAAATTTTGAAAGTGAATATTTGAACATTTTTATAGTGCACAATAGGAAAATTTAAAGAAACATTAAAAATGCCACGAAGCTTAAACTTAAAAATTAATGAATTGACCATGTCGGAGCTTAAGGAAGAGTTGGAACAGCGAAACCTGGCTACGCAAGGTACAAAGGCCACACTGATTGCACGCTTGCGTGACGCAATTGAATCGGAAGGCGCGTATCTGGATTCCGGTGAGCCCTCAGATGAAGAAAAAGGCGCAGAAGGTGGTGAAGCAGAAACAAAAAAAACAAAGGAACCAGAAAATGCGCTGATACAAATGTTAATGCTGATGCAGCAAGAGCAGCGACAACAGTCATCCCATTTAACCACGAAGCTAGATGAGCAATCAGCGAAGTTAAATGAACAAACAACGAAGCTAAATGAACAATCAGCGAAGCTAGACCAACAAGCAATCGAAATCAAAGCAGACATCAAGGCAGACATCACACAGAAGCTGGAGAAACAGTCAACCGAAATAAAAGCGGAGCTCGGTAGTCTCAACAAACAAATTAAAGGCGTCGAGGAAAAGGTTGACCAGGTCGAGGAAAAGGTTTACCAGGTCGAGGAAAAGGTCAGCCAGGTCGAGGAGAGAATCAACAATGAGATGGAAAATATGAAAAAGGAATTCGAAGCAGCAAAGGCAGTAGTAACCACCTCACCAGCCCCAATTATAACCGCAGCGCAAAGCTCATCTAGAAATGTGCAAGCACCAATATTCGATGGGCAAACGGTCTGGACTATTTACAAAACCCAATTCGAAGCAGCCGCTCGCATAAATCACTGGAATGAGCAGGAACGAGCAACTGCATTGATTCTTGCTCTAAGAGGCCCAGCTGCCGAGCTTTTGCAGATCATCCCCGTTGAATTGCACTCAAACCCGAATGCTATAATGAATGCGCTCGACATGCGTTATGGAGACGATCATCTAAAGCAGATTTATCGGTCACAGCTAAGGCATCGAATGCAGAAGTCTGGTGAAACCCTACAGCAGCTAGCCCAAGACATTGAGCGACCGGCACTTTTGGCTTATCCAGCCTACGACCCAGAACATCGAGATGATGCAGCGACAGAAGCATTCATCAGCGCACTAAAGGACCCGGAATTGCAACAAGCCGTGCGTTTAGCTCAAAAGCAAACGGTTAAGGACGCACTGGCTTATAGTCTGAACTTTGAGGCAGCGAAAAATGTGACTCGTACCACTGCCCGGGCTCGTGAGGTAGTGACAGACGAGTGCAGGTGTGAGCGCGTGGAAATTGAGCGAGATCCGCATGTAAATGGTGCGCCTAGATGCTGGAATTGCGGAGAGAAGGGGCACCTGCAAAGAGACTGCAAGAAGCGAAGAAACCCGAGCTATTGTCCAGGGTGTGCAGCTAGGAGGAGATCCAGACCGAGTCAGGAGCCCAGAATGGAAGCCCTTCAAACAGAGAGGTCGGGAAACATGTAAGAGCCAACTTCGTGGGGCAGAGGTTGGCTAGGAAGATCGACGTCCCCAGCACCACCATCATCGTGTCAAGACTACATCGTGGAGAAGCGGACTTATGCCTCCCGGGTCAAGTTGACGGAGAACACTGCACCATAACAATCGACACTGGTGCAACCCGATCGATTATCCGACCAGACCTAGTTAGACAGCAACAACTTCACAAGGGCAGAATTTTCTCACTACGGACAGCTACGGGAGAAACTGCACCTGTTCATGGAGAGGTCAACCTCCAGATACAGTTGGGAGACCTTGTGTTCCGACATAATTTTCTGGTCGCGAACATTATGGATGACTGCATTCTCGGAATGGATTTTCTGCGACCACACGGAATCACGTTGGATTTGGGCAAACGTGTATTGAAATGGCAGAATGTAGAAGTACTGATGGAGGATCCCAGCGTCCAAATTCCCAAGATGAATGTAGTGGTACGTACTGACACTGATGTACCGAATTCTTCCGAAAGCATTGTATGGGCCAAGCTTGATGGTGATTCTGGAGACCACCGATCTTATCTGATAGAGCCAACGAAGACGTCCGCATTACGCAGTTTGATTGTAGGACGATGCCTTGTAAGATCTTTAAGGAACGGATATGTGCCGGTTAGAGTCCTTAACACCGCAGACTCAACTACGAGCATCAAAGCGGGAGAAGTTATTGGCAGCTGCCAGCCTGTTTCCACCATCACCTCTTTGGAAGCTACTCACGACCATCATTGGAAAAGGAGGCAAGACACAGACAAAGCCCGGGAATCCACGTCTGCAATATTGAAGCAGGTCAAATTGCCAGTGCAGCTATTCAAACGAGCCTCTGATCTGGTCACCAAGTACAGTGACATCTTCTCAACAAGCCCGGATGACCAAGGCCGAACGAGTATGGTAACTCACGTCATAGATACACAGGGAGCCAAGCCGATTCGACAAGCACCGAGACGTCTCCCTATAGCCAAACAAGGAGAAGTGAGCGCGCTGATCTCGGACATGGAAAAACAAGGCGTCATTGAACCTTCTGTCAGTCCAGGGGCCGCGCCTGTAGTTCTAGTGAAGAAAAAGGATGGTAGCACTCGCTTTTGTGTCGACTATAGGCAGCTTAACGACGTCACTAAGAAAGATAGCTACCCACTCCCACGCATCGATGACATCATGGACACTTTAGCCGACGCAAAATGGTTTTCTACACTCGATCTCAACAGTGGCTACTGGCAGGTAGAAATTGACAAGAAGGACCGAGAGAAGAACGCATTTTCAGTTGGGACCGGATTGTGGCAATTTGTGGTGATGCCGTTTGGGCTTTGCAATGCTCCAGCCACTTTCGAACGCTTGATGGAATATGTGCTACGTGGTCTAACCTGGAAAACCTGCTTGGTATACCTAGATGACATCATCGTCATCGGTAGAACGTTCGAAGAGCATGTGCGGAACTTAGAAGAGGTTTTCTCCCGATTACGACTGGCAAATTTGAAACTTAGTCCCGAGAAGTGTACTCTTTTCGCAGATGAAGTAAAATACCTGGGACACGTCGTATCAGCAGAAGGGGTCAAAACAGACCCTGAGAAAACTGAAGCCGTGAAAAGTTGGCCAACACCAAACAACAAGCGCCAACTACGAAGTTTTCTGGGTCTGGCGACCTACTATCGGAGATTCGTCAAAGACTTTGCCAAAATAGCTAAGTGTCTCCATCAGCTAACCGAGAAAAATCGTCCGTATGTCTGGAATGAACAATGCCAGACAGCCTTTGAGACCTTGAAGGAAAAGCTGTGTGAATCACCCGTGCTGGCGTATCTGAAACCCGGAAAAATGTTTGTAGTTGACACCGATGCAAGCAACGGCGGTATTGGCGCTGTACTCTCCCAGCAGATCAATGGCGAAGAAAGAGTCCTCTCTTATTACAGTCGAGTTCTCTCAAAAAGTGAGAGGAATTACTGTGTGACCAGGAAGGAGCTATTGGCTATAATAGAGGCCACCAAGCAGTTCCACAAGTATCTATATGGCCAGAAATTTGTTCTTCGAACGGACCATGCATCACTGAGATGGTTGCTCAACTTCAAAAATCCCGAGGGACAAGTTGCGAGATGGATCGAAAGATTGCAGTCATACGACTACGAAATTGTTCATCGGAAGGGCGGAGTTCATGGAAATGCTGACGCCCTATCCCGCCGTCCATGTCCAGCTAACTGCAAGCATTGCCAACGGATTGAGGAAAAGGAACCGCTCGTTGATCTGCGATTGATAACGGCGGAATTCGATGAAGGTTGGTCATCGGAGGAGATTCGAAATGCCCAGTTAGCCGATGAAGACATCGGACCATTGCTCGTATGGAAGGAGACGACTGGGCGACCTGAGTGGAAAGACGTTTCAATGCATGGCCCAACCCTGAAAAGCTATTGGGCACAATGGAACTCCCTTCAGGTGGAGGGTGGCGTACTCAAGCGAAAATGGGAAACGGCGGATGGTAGCTCCTATAGGATGCAAACTATACTTCCCAAAAGCCGAATCCACGATGTGGTTAAGGAAATGCATGAAGGATCCTCGGGAGGCCACCTTGGTGTTAACAAGACCTTAGCGAAATCGCGGGAACGGTTCTACTGGCTCCACGTTCGAGAAGACGTAGAGGACTGGTGTCGCAGATGCACAATTTGCGCTTCCGTCAAAGGCCCAAAGCGACGACTGAGAGGACAAATGCAAACCTATAACGTAGGCGTGCCATTCGAAAGGATTGCTGTTGACATCGCAGGACCCTTTCCTGAATCCGATTGGGGAAATCGATATACGCTGGTTGTAGCCGATTATTTCAGCAAGTGGCCCGAGGTCTATCCCATTCCCAACCAGGAAGCAACTACCGTAGCTGAACACCTAGTGTTAAATTGGGTCAGTAGGTACGGCGTACCTTGCGAATTACATTCAGATCGAGGCCGAAACTTTGAGTCACTAGTTTTTGGCGAAATGTGTGAACTACTGGGAATACGGAAAACGAGGACAACACCGCTGCATCCCCAATCCGATGGAATGGTCGAACGGTTCAACGGCACGCTCAATAAACATCTGGCCAAGATGGTTGACGAGAACCAAAGGGACTGGGACCGACATATCCCACTATTTTTGATGGCGTACAGAGCTGCCGAACATGCATCGACGGGCCAAGCCCCAGCCAAAGTCATTTTTGGAAAGACTATTCGTTTGCCAGCCGATATAAAGTTCGGAACACCCCCTGAGAAACCCCAAACGGTCTCGGAGTACGCAAGTGATCTAAGACAACGGTTGAACCAGATACATCGGACAGTGCGAAAACACCTCGAATCGGCTACTGACCGCATGAAGACCAGGTATGATCTAAAGGCTAATTCTACTGGCTTCCAGCAAGATGACTTGGTGTGGCTTTATAACCCGCAACGGCGAAAGGGTAGGTCTCCAAAGTTGCAACATAATTGGGAGGGACCATACCGAGTTACAAAGCGAATCAACGACGTCGTATACCGAATACAGGAACATCGTAAGCCGAGAGCTAAAATGAAAATCGTGCATCTGGACCGTCTTGCCCCATATTACACCCAGGGAGAATTGACTACAAATAGCGACACATCTTTTCGGGGCGAAAAGAACTGAGGTGGGGGGCAGTGTTACATGTACAAATAATTACATGTACAAATAATTCTGCGAGCTGCTGTCGCAATTGTTTTCATAATCAACGTCAACAAATGAATTTACTCGAACCCACGAGAACCCAACAAGCATGATCAACATCTGCAAGTGACGTCACTCCATTCATTAATTTGCTCGAATCTACCAGGTACCTCTCGGTAGAACATTCGATAATGTACGAGAAATGGGTGAATAGGTAGAGACCCTATATAAAGGCGAGCTGAATGAATGGGGGGATTCATTCATTACAACCGCGATAGAAAACTGCGACATAGTGGAACGCGAAGTAAAGACGATTGATTGTTTGAGTGCGAAGTGATTTAGAAGACAATTGCGATAAGAAATTTATGGACAAGTGTTAGATTTTTGTCATAGTGAAAATTAAAATTAGTGAAAGTGTTAAATTGTTAAATTGTTTATTGTGCATTTTTGTAATTAAATAAATTCTTTTAACTTAAATTAAAAGACATTGCGTTTTCACTTTCCCGGAACATTAAAATTATTGGCCGCGAACGGAAAACACGCGACAGTGGTGTCAGAAGTGGGATAGAAAAATTTTGAAAGTGAATATTTGAACATTTTTATAGTGCACAATAGGAAAATTTAAAGAAACATTAAAAATGCCACGAAGCTTAAACTTAAAAATTAATGAATTGACCATGTCGGAGCTTAAGGAAGAGTTGGAACAGCGAAACCTGGCTACGCAAGGTACAAAGGCCACACTGATTGCACGCTTGCGTGACGCAATTGAATCGGAAGGCGCGTATCTGGATTCCGGTGAGCCCTCAGATGAAGAAAAAGGCGCAGAAGGTGGTGAAGCAGAAACAAAAAAAACAAAGGAACCAGAAAATGCGCTGATACAAATGTTAATGCTGATGCAGCAAGAGCAGCGACAACAGTCATCCCATTTAACCACGAAGCTAGATGAGCAATCAGCGAAGTTAAATGAACAAACAACGAAGCTAAATGAACAATCAGCGAAGCTAGACCAACAAGCAATCGAAATCAAAGCAGACATCAAGGCAGACATCACACAGAAGCTGGAGAAACAGTCAACCGAAATAAAAGCGGAGCTCGGTAGTCTCAACAAACAAATTAAAGGCGTCGAGGAAAAGGTTGACCAGGTCGAGGAAAAGGTTTACCAGGTCGAGGAAAAGGTCAGCCAGGTCGAGGAGAGAATCAACAATGAGATGGAAAATATGAAAAAGGAATTCGAAGCAGCAAAGGCAGTAGTAACCACCTCACCAGCCCCAATTATAACCGCAGCGCAAAGCTCATCTAGAAATGTGCAAGCACCAATATTCGATGGGCAAACGGTCTGGACTATTTACAAAACCCAATTCGAAGCAGCCGCTCGCATAAATCACTGGAATGAGCAGGAACGAGCAACTGCATTGATTCTTGCTCTAAGAGGCCCAGCTGCCGAGCTTTTGCAGATCATCCCCGTTGAATTGCACTCAAACCCGAATGCTATAATGAATGCGCTCGACATGCGTTATGGAGACGATCATCTAAAGCAGATTTATCGGTCACAGCTAAGGCATCGAATGCAGAAGTCTGGTGAAACCCTACAGCAGCTAGCCCAAGACATTGAGCGACTGGCACTTTTGGCTTATCCAGCCTACGACCCAGAACATCGAGATGATGCAGCGACAGAAGCATTCATCAGCGCACTAAAGGACCCGGAATTGCAACAAGCCGTGCGTTTAGCTCAAAAGCAAACGGTTAAGGACGCACTGGCTTATAGTCTGAACTTTGAGGCAGCGAAAAATGTGACTCGTACCACTGCCCGGGCTCGTGAGGTAGTGACAGACGAGTGCAGGTGTGAGCGCGTGGAAATTGAGCGAGATCCGCATGTAAATGGTGCGCCTAGATGCTGGAATTGCGGAGAGAAGGGGCACCTGCAAAGAGACTGCAAGAAGCGAAGAAACCCGAGCTATTGTCCAGGGTGTGCAGCTAGGAGGAGATCCAGACCGAGTCAGGAGCCCAGAATGGAAGCCCTTCAAACAGAGAGGTCGGGAAACATGTAAGAGCCAACTTCGTGGGGCAGAGGTTGGCTAGGAAGATCGACGTCCCCAGCACCACCATCATCGTGTCAAGACTACATCGTGGAGAAGCGGACTTATGCCTCCCGGGTCAAGTTGACGGAGAACACTGCACCATAACAATCGACACTGGTGCAACCCGATCGATTATCCGACCAGACCTAGTTAGACAGCAACAACTTCACAAGGGCAGAATTTTCTCACTACGGACAGCTACGGGAGAAACTGCACCTGTTCATGGAGAGGTCAACCTCCAGATACAGTTGGGAGACCTTGTGTTCCGACATAATTTTCTGGTCGCGAACATTATGGATGACTGCATTCTCGGAATGGATTTTCTGCGACCACACGGAATCACGTTGGATTTGGGCAAACGTGTATTGAAATGGCAGAATGTAGAAGTACTGATGGAGGATCCCAGCGTCCAAATTCCCAAGATGAATGTAGTGGTACGTACTGACACTGATGTACCGAATTCTTCCGAAAGCATTGTATGGGCCAAGCTTGATGGTGATTCTGGAGACCACCGATCTTATCTGATAGAGCCAACGAAGACGTCCGCATTACGCAGTTTGATTGTAGGACGATGCCTTGTAAGATCTTTAAGGAACGGATATGTGCCGGTTAGAGTCCTTAACACCGCAGACTCAACTACGAGCATCAAAGCGGGAGAAGTTATCGGCAGCTGCCAGCCTGTTTCCACCATCACCTCTTTGGAAGCTACTCACGACCATCATTGGAAAAGGAGGCAAGACACAGACAAAGCCCGGGAATCCACGTCTGCAATATTGAAGCAGGTCAAATTGCCAGTGCAGCTATTCAAACGAGCCTCTGATCTGGTCACCAAGTACAGTGACATCTTCTCAACAAGCCCGGATGACCAAGGCCGAACGAGTATGGTAACTCACGTCATAGATACACAGGGAGCCAAGCCGATTCGACAAGCACCGAGACGTCTCCCTATAGCCAAACAAGGAGAAGTGAGCGCGCTGATCTCGGACATGGAAAAACAAGGCGTCATTGAACCTTCTGTCAGTCCAGGGGCCGCGCCTGTAGTTCTAGTGAAGAAAAAGGATGGTAGCACTCGCTTTTGTGTCGACTATAGGCAGCTTAACGACGTCACTAAGAAAGATAGCTACCCACTCCCACGCATCGATGACATCATGGACACTTTAGCCGACGCAAAATGGTTTTCTACACTCGATCTCAACAGTGGCTACTGGCAGGTAGAAATTGACAAGAAGGACCGAGAGAAGAACGCATTTTCAGTTGGGACCGGATTGTGGCAATTTGTGGTGATGCCGTTTGGGCTTTGCAATGTTCCAGCCACTTTCGAACGCTTGATGGAATATGTGCTACGTGGTCTAACCTGGAAAACCTGCTTGGTATACCTAGATGACATCATCGTCATCGGTAGAACGTTCGAAGAGCATGTGCGGAACTTAGAAGAGGTTTTCTCCCGATTACGACTGGCAAATTTGAAACTTAGTCCCGAGAAGTGTACTCTTTTCGCAGATGAAGTAAAATACCTGGGACACGTCGTATCAGCAGAAGGGGTCAAAACAGACCCTGAGAAAACTGAAGCCGTGAAAAGTTGGCCAACACCAAACAACAAGCGCCAACTACGAAGTTTTCTGGGTCTGGCGACCTACTATCGGAGATTCGTCAAAGACTTTGCCAAAATAGCTAAGTGTCTCCATCAGCTAACCGAGAAAAATCGTCCGTATGTCTGGAATGAACAATGCCAGACAGCCTTTGAGACCTTGAAGGAAAAGCTGTGTGAATCACCCGTGCTGGCGTATCTGAAACCCGGAAAAATGTTTGTAGTTGACACCGATGCAAGCAACGGCGGTATTGGCGCTGTACTCTCCCAGCAGATCAATGGCGAAGAAAGAGTCCTCTCTTATTACAGTCGAGTTCTCTCAAAAAGTGAGAGGAATTACTGTGTGACCAGGAAGGAGCTATTGGCTATAATAGAGGCCACCAAGCAGTTCCACAAGTATCTATATGGCCAGAAATTTGTTCTTCGAACGGACCATGCATCACTGAGATGGTTGCTCAACTTCAAAAATCCCGAGGGACAAGTTGCGAGATGGATCGAAAGATTGCAGTCATACGACTACGAAATTGTTCATCGGAAGGGCGGAGTTCATGGAAATGCTGACGCCCTATCCCGCCGTCCATGTCCAGCTAACTGCAAGCATTGCCAACGGATTGAGGAAAAGGAACCGCTCGTTGATCTGCGATTGATAACGGCGGAATTCGATGAAGGTTGGTCATCGGAGGAGATTCGAAATGCCCAGTTAGCCGATGAAGACATCGGACCATTGCTCGTATGGAAGGAGACGACTGGGCGACCTGAGTGGAAAGACGTTTCAATGCATGGCCCAACCCTGAAAAGCTATTGGGCACAATGGAACTCCCTTCAGGTGGAGGGTGGCGTACTCAAGCGAAAATGGGAAACGGCGGATGGTAGCTCCTATAGGATGCAAACTATACTTCCCAAAAGCCGAATCCACGATGTGGTTAAGGAAATGCATGAAGGATCCTCGGGAGGCCACCTTGGTGTTAACAAGACCTTAGCGAAATCGCGGGAACGGTTCTACTGGCTCCACGTTCGAGAAGACGTAGAGGACTGGTGTCGCAGATGCACAATTTGCGCTTCCGTCAAAGGCCCAAAGCGACGACTGAGAGGACAAATGCAAACCTATAACGTAGGCGTGCCATTCGAAAGGATTGCTGTTGACATCGCAGGACCCTTTCCTGAATCCGATTGGGGAAATCGATATACGCTGGTTGTAGCCGATTATTTCAGCAAGTGGCCCGAGGTCTATCCCATTCCCAACCAGGAAGCAACTACCGTAGCTGAACACCTAGTGTTAAATTGGGTCAGTAGGTACGGCGTACCTTGCGAATTACATTCAGATCGAGGCCGAAACTTTGAGTCACTAGTTTTTGGCGAAATGTGTGAACTACTGGGAATACGGAAAACGAGGACAACACCGCTGCATCCCCAATCCGATGGAATGGTCGAACGGTTCAACGGCACGCTCAATAAACATCTGGCCAAGATGGTTGACGAGAACCAAAGGGACTGGGACCGACATATCCCACTATTTTTGATGGCGTACAGAGCTGCCGAACATGCATCGACGGGCCAAGCCCCAGCCAAAGTCATTTTTGGAAAGACTATTCGTTTGCCAGCCGATATAAAGTTCGGAACACCCCCTGAGAAACCCCAAACGGTCTCGGAGTACGCAAGTGATCTAAGACAACGGTTGAACCAGATACATCGGACAGTGCGAAAACACCTCGAATCGGCTACTGACCGCATGAAGACCAGGTATGATCTAAAGGCTAATTCTACTGGCTTCCAGCAAGATGACTTGGTGTGGCTTTATAACCCGCAACGGCGAAAGGGTAGGTCTCCAAAGTTGCAACATAATTGGGAGGGACCATACCGAGTTACAAAGCGAATCAACGACGTCGTATACCGAATACAGGAACATCGTAAGCCGAGAGCTAAAATGAAAATCGTGCATCTGGACCGTCTTGCCCCATATTACACCCAGGGAGAATTGACTACAAATAGCGACACATCTTTTCGGGGCGAAAAGAACTGAGGTGGGGGGCAGTGTTACATGTACAAATAATTACATGTACAAATAATTCTGCGAGCTGCTGTCGCAATTGTTTTCATAATCAACGTCAACAAATGAATTTACTCGAACCCACGAGAACCCAACAAGCATGATCAACATCTGCAAGTGACGTCACTCCATTCATTAATTTGCTCGAATCTACCAGGTACCTCTCGGTAGAACATTCGATAATGTACGAGAAATGGGTGAATAGGTAGAGACCCTATATAAAGGCGAGCTGAATGAATGGGGGGATTCATTCATTACAACCGCGATAGAAAACTGCGACATAGTGGAACGCGAAGTAAAGACGATTGATTGTTTGAGTGCGAAGTGATTTAGAAGACAATTGCGATAAGAAATTTATGGACAAGTGTTAGATTTTTGTCATAGTGAAAATTAAAATTAGTGAAAGTGTTAAATTGTTAAATTGTTTATTGTGCATTTTTGTAATTAAATAAATTCTTTTAACTTAAATTAAAAGACATTGCGTTTTCACTTTCCCGGAACATTAAAATTATTGGCCGCGAACCGAAAACACGCGACAATATATACAAGTTGGGTAGACAGACCTATGCTCATGTCAGAAGGGTTTTGTACTCAACTTACGAAATGCAGTAACCAGCAACGAATCAAATCAAGAAACATGTCAAAGACGATTTTATTGGAGAAAATGTGAAATTCGAAGATCATACTATTATTAAGAAAGTTGAACGAATTTTGACTTCTGAGGTATTTGTTAGAGTTGTACCCATAAATATCTCCCTTGATAATTTTATCATATTTTTTAGATCACGGGTGTCCATTCGCGAGAGAGGAAACACATTTTTCATGTATTACCCCCCCCCCCCCTGTGCCCTCACCGAAGCAAAAACTGTCAGTTTAAGAACTGTTTTGAAAAGCTCTCACAGCGAACCTTCAGTTGATACTCATATCGGCTACCTTTCATGAAATTTTTTTTCAGGGGCCACTCCTCTGTACTGTAATCATCGATTCATGGCCTATTTTTTCAAATCCTAGAATGGTTACAAAGCCCTTTTGCTAGGAGCTCTCTCCTGCCTCTTCGACTTGTTTCAATTGTACGTACCCATCTTCATGATACCTATCATTCCTGAAATTTTCATGCAAATCCTAGCAAAGCTTTAGTGTCTAAGTCTGTAAAAAGCGCATGTGGCTCCATAGCCATGTGTTTCCATAGTAATACAGGGCATATTGTTCTATAGTAATACAAGGAAAATTCAAATCGATATAACTTCGGTAAATACTATTCGATTTTTATGAAACTTTCAGAAAAGATCAATCTTATAAATAGTCATCATAGTATCGAATTTAAGGGTACTGTTTGGATTTTATTCAAGAAAACATAAAATCGATAAATCATACTATTACTAACAAAGTTGAGTGAATTTCGACTTCCCACGTATTTGTTGTTGTTGTACTCATTAAGGCCTATATTCATGATTTTTTTCAGATTTTTCGGATGGAAGGTGTCCAATCGCGAGTGGGGGGGGGGGGTACGCGAAAGGTTCGTACATTTCCTCTTCCCCTGCCCCCATCGGTATTCATAAGGCAATTTTAAGACTTGTTTTGAAAAGATCTCATTGAGACCTTTCCAATGACACCCTACTCGACTACCAATGGTGAAATTTTTTTTGAGGGGTCACCTCCCCATATGGGGAGACCCCCCTTAAACCCCTTTGAAAAATTTTTCCACCCTCGAAGTTTCAAGAAGTCACCATTTTTGACCTTTCTACAAAGTTTCATGACTGTAGCCTCAATAGTTTTGGAGAAAAAGTGCTGTGACATACAGACAGACGGACACAGGTCGTGATTGCAATAGGGTTTTGTATTTTAGTACAAAACCCTAATAATATATGATATGAATTGCTAAATCGAATGTGAATTGCTAAATCGAACAAACGTCTTTCATTTCCAGCTAACCCTTCTTTTCCAGCAGGAATGTCAGCGAACGGTGTGTATGCCGTTACGAGGGTAGGGCTCTTGTAATCCGCGGATGGCCGGTTTCGCGTCGCGTTCGGTGCGCGGTACCATAGTTTGCTTTGAGGTTTTTGTTAGAGTAGGTTGTTTCGAAGTTCGCTTTAGAGTAGGATGTTTTACGGTACCGCGTCGGTGATATTCGGGAACGCGAAATTAGATACAGTTTTTGTTGTTGGCTGACTGAATGAAAGAAATAAGGAATAAAGTAAAGATAGTTTTCGTTTCCGTATGGTGGTATTTTAGACTCGTTAGTAAATCGGGCATGTGAACCGGTGGCCGAGTTTTTGTATTTCGGACTTAGTCTGCTCGCGCAAGACCCGCGACCGAACTCCTCTCCGAACTAGCTAGCTAGCCAGCAGCCACCTCGGAGTAGACAGAGAGTGTCCAGACGTGTTGTCCTGAGGGGTACAGTCCGTTGTCACGTTCCAAGACTTTACGTCTAGAACCGATGAGAGGCCGGTTCAGATTTTTTTTGGGAAATCTCTACGCTCGAGTTTTTTTTTTTAAGAAAATCGTTACAATATGCCCTACCTGTGATTTTGCGGAGTTGGACGGTATTACCTGGAGCGGTTTTTATGATGACAATTCCAAACCAAAGAAATATAAAATTCACTTCATGGTGCATAGCTTAAATAAAGCGACGATTTTGAAACCGCAGCAAGTGCTCTATATAGATCTCGAGCTTTGAAAGAAGAGATGACATTGGCAGTGTTCAAGAAATCATATACTGATATCGATATGTACAACTTGAATGTTGTATGTAAAAGATAATATTTGGATGAATACTCGTATATTTGAAGAAAAACATTACTTGTATTTATGCCATTTGTGTGATAAATATGAGCAAGCAACGGAGTGGGAAGTCACATCCGAGATTTGCATCATAATACCAAACTAAGCCTCTTAAAAGCATTATACCATCCAATTTACTTGAAAAGTTCAATATGCGATATTAAACCCCCTGATAGAATTTCGAATTGAATTGAATTTAATTCGAAGAACGACATGGCTTTGGATTGAAAGACTCAAACTACAATATCAAAAATAACCAGTCCTCTAACCTCTAATTATAATTACTCATGGAACTTGTTTAAAATAAAATATTTGATCCTCGAAATCAATAGCTTCTTAAAAGCTCAGTACAGTGTGAATTTTAAGCAGGAAAATGAAGGTAATTTATAAGGGACTTCTATAATTTTGTAATCTCTGCAATGAGGCATGTTTAGGAAATGAATGAAATGTAAAAATGCGTATCAGAGGTGCCAGTCACTCAAAGAAGCTAGAGAATATTGTTGAAATATATGATCCTAAAAATTGCATCTGGCCCAAAAACATACAAACTGAGAGCGCTTCCTTACGATAGCGACCGTAAAGCAATCTTAATGGCAATCAATCATCAAAGGGATGATCTCTTCCTCATTCCAGTTCAACATGAAAACCATCGGTTGAATGTCAAAAAAACGGATTGGGGAAAGTTTCAAAACAAGTTTAATCGAGAGTATCAGAAGCAATGTCCTCCTTCTGATGATGGCAATGCTTGCTCAATGGTTCCTCATAACAGGAATCTAAGTAACGAAAAAATAGATCTCTTTTGGTCGAAGTTAGAAAAGCTGACGTTGCAAACAATTGAAAAAGTGGTTCTCAAGATTAAACATCGAAACGGAAGAATATAAAACACCACCCATTGCAAGGTTAAGAAGATTGAAAAGCCTTCTTCTCACACGCGTCAACAATATTTATCGGCGATTTTTGGACTACAACTTTTCCTCGTTAGCTTTGTTGAAATTACACCTGAAGAATGTCCGGATCTTTAACCGTTCATACTTCAGGAGTAAGGTCAGCAATCAATGGGCGGAAAAATTGAGGGGTATTAGCCCACAATCCCCAGAAGGCGTTTTCATGAAAGTGAATAGTTTATTCCGCAAGAAGTCTCGAGTGAAGGATAGAAATGGAAACAGGATTATATGTGATGGGTTGCAGGAACTTGCCCTGATTGGTACACATTTTGAGTTGATTCATCTACTAAACCCTGAGAAAGGGAATGAAATATTTTCAGAGGTCGTTGAAGCAAAAGTTTGCGACTTCAAATCAAGCCTGAACGGCCAAACTCTTCTTCATTTCAATGAAACATTGACATCTTACCTCATATCGAGCTTGAATCTTATTGATTATTTTGTCAGCTATGAAGTCTTGTGTTGTCAGCATATGAAGTCTTGTGTAGGATAAACAACAAGAAATCAAGTGGTGTTGATGGTGTTCCAAATATAGTTCTCCAACATTTGCCTGAGGTTGCTATTATGAATTATTGCATATTGTTCAACAACATGTTGAGCAATTCATATTTCCCAAATGAGTGGAAAAAGGCTAAGGTATTTCCGATCTTGAAGAAAGGAACAGAATTTTCGAGCCCCAAAAGCCATAGCCCACTCAGCTTGCTGCCTAACACCAGCAAGGTGTTTGACGTGATACTGATCAAAGCATTAAACGCCCACATTGAGGAATATGAGTTGATGCTGAATTGCCAATTTGGTTTTCGTGCCAGGCATTTGACCATACACGCGATAATGAATGTAACCTCAGACATCTGTTGGAAAGTAAACAACAGAGAATGTGTTTGAAAGTGTCTCATTGACATGGAGAAAGCCTTGGATGCGGTGTGGTTAGATGGACTAATTTTTAAACTCCTTCAGGATAATTTCCCCAGACACCTTGTCGCCATGATGTGCAATATGTTATACGGGAAATCAACTTTTGTTACTGATGGAAATCTGACGACAATGCGTGAATTCAAGGTCTTGAATAGTCTACAGCAGGGACAATTACTGCGCTTCTGCTCTTCTCAATTTTCATTCGCGAGCTATTGAACGGCTTTGATTTTAACGTCTCCCCAACGCGATCATTGGTAGCGTTTGCTGATGATCTGATCATCTATACAACAGATCGAAATACTACAATATTTCAGAGCGATCTCCAAAAAATATTCAATGATGTGTACCTGTACACTGACAATTGGCGAATGAAAATGCGTAGAATAATTTTGTTTCGGACAACGCTGCAGGGGGTCAGTCAAGACCTGAAACGTAATTGGAAGGATTTCCACATCATGGCTGGCGATGGTAGTTTAGAACGAGCTCTACATGATTCTACGTCTAGCACTCGTTGCGTATAGACGTGTTTTTAATCGCTCCTGTCATTAATTTTAAAAATTAATTAGTTTTTCTCAAAAATGTATTTCAAAAATTTGAATTGATTTTTTACGAGCCAGTCAAAAGCACAAAAGCACTCCTCAGATGGCGGGCGTAAAACTCAAGTAGTCGAAGATAAGCAAGATGTGAGCCGACCTCAAGCTGAAATTCAAGAATTGAAAATAAGACTGAAAACGTACGAAGATATGTTCGAGAGAGCGAAGAAAGTTCAAGATGCAGAACCGGTACGACAAAAAATACAAAAATTAAGCAGAAGGAAGCTGTCTAATAAGTCATCCCAGAAGAAGTACTAAGTGCTAGAGGCGCTAACGACAGCCAAAACTACTATGCAGCGCTGGACGGACTCCAACAAGAAATGGACGTTGACGAATGTACTGAAGGTAGTTTTAGTCAAGGTAATGATAAATTTATACTTTATTTACAAAACAAAAACAAGGAGAAGAAACCAGCCCGTAGTTCTGCTGGCCCTCCCCCAAAAAGTTGCCAAGAATACAGAGAAAGTTCCGCCAATTAATGTGTTCGGTCAAAGTGGATAGGACATGGTTTGGCTATTGTCAGCCGAAAATAAATTATCAAATTTCGAGATAAAACAAATCAATGCCGAAACGTTGACTATCAGGACCAAATCACTGGTTGATTTCAAATTAGAAAAAAATGCTCTAAATTCTGGGGAAGTTCCATACTTCACATATACCCCGAAAAGCGAGAAGAACCAGACCTTCTTGTCAAAGGGCTTGGGCTGCCGAGAAGATACCGTCGATCTTCTTCAGGTGCTCAAGGAGGCAGCACCAGAAATTGAATTTATCTCAGTTAAAACGATCGCAACAAGAAGGTTGACGGCAGAAAAAAAATTTACCACTTTATTTAGTGCAGATATCAAATAAGTGCAGCCCAAGTTCTCTTCAACAAATCAGATACTTGAATTTCCGAGTGGTGAGGTGCCAAAGCCTCCAGAAACGAGAAATTAACCAGCGTTATCACTGTCAATGATTTGGGCATTCGGCTGCAACCTGCGCCATGCATTACCGATGCGTCAAATTCAAGAACGTACATGCTTCCGGTGAGTGCAAATTGGCTCAGATGGAGCCAAAAGAGAAATTATACTGTGTTAATTGCGGTGTTTTTGATTACCCGGCATCATATCGAGGATGCTCCCGATATCAAGATGCGAGAGTAAAATTTGGTCCCGAAGCAAACACAACTACACCGCAGAACTTCGTCAAGCCCGGAGTATCATTTGCACAAGCCGCTAGAGGACCAGCAGAAAATGCGGTAAATAGTGGCAATAATGAGCTGCTTCTCAAAATTTTACAACAACTAAATTCTTTATCGGAGAGAACCGATAAACAAGATACGAAAATCAATTTTCTTTTTCATCGTCTAGGGGTTTCAAATGCCTCAAAATAATTTGTCATCTAGTCACATTCCCATGGATAGAATTCATCTCATCTCGATCAACGTCAACTCTATTATTACTATACATCGGCTTGATTATCTCCTTGAATTCATTGCTAAGCAAAAGCTTGACATCATGCTCCTCACTGAAACCCACCTCAATTCATGGCACTCCATTTCATTCAAGGATTTTGAATTCGTAAGAAACGAAAGGGTAATAGGTGATGAGGGAGCTGGCACCGGGATATTGGTTCGAAGACCCTATTGTTTCCAAAATATTGAAAAAGTTGAATTCAAAAGATTTGAATCTATTGAAGTGTCCGTTATCAAAATCTCACTGCCAGGTGGGGATAACCTCTTCGTTGTCTCTGCCTATGCAACTGGTGGAACTGTTCTCAAGCTCAAGGAGGAGCTCAATTCCTTGTTTGAAATACTCGAATTGAATAGGCTGCATAATTATTATATTCTTGTTGGTAACGCCAAGCAAACATCATGGCTGAACGCCACCAATAATCCAAGAGGTGTATTCCTGAAATCGTGGAAAACAGAGAACCAAATTGAATACAGGTGCTATCTATATGGGTCGAAGCTCCCAACATACTAGCGGACAAATTCATATTTGGACCTCTGCATTGCAGACGCAAGACTTGAATTCAGCTTTAATAGTCCTCAACGGAAACTGCAGGTGCTTCCTTACGACAGCGACCATAACGCAATCGTAATGGAAATCAATCATCAAAGGGATGGTGTCTTCCTCATTCCAGTTCAACATGAAAATCATCGGTTGAATTTAAAAAAAACAGACTGGGGAAAGTTTCAAAAGAAGTTTAATCGAAATTACCAGAAGCAATGTCCACCTTCTGATGGTGGCAACTCTTGCTCAATGGTTCCTAATGACAGGAATCTAACAAACGATGACGTAGATCTCTATTTGTCGAAGTTAGAGAAGCTGACGTTGGAAACGATTGAGGAAGTCGTTCCAAAGATTAAACATCGAAACAATATGGAACAATATGAAAAACCAACCATAGCAAGGCTGAAAAGATTGATTGATTGATTGATTTATTGACGATTTTTGGACTACAACCATCCCTCGTTGGCTTTGTTGAAATTACACCTGAAGAATGTCCGGAACTTATCCATTCATATTTCAGGAGTGAGGTCAGCAATCAATGGGCGGAGAAGTTGAGGGGTATTAGCCCACAGTACCTAGATGGCATTTTCGCGAAAGTGAAAAGCATATTCCGCAAGAAGTCTCGAGTGAAGGTATCGAATCTTGAAGTGACAAGTGATGAGATAAACCTTTTCGAAAGGGCTTGTATCGATATTGATAGTACGACTCCGATTAGAAATGGAAACAGGATTATATGTGAGGGATTGCATAAACTTGTCCTGAACGGAACACATATTCAATTGGTTCATCTATCAAGTCCTGAGAGAGGGAACGAAATATTTTCAGAGGTCGTCGAAGGAAAAGTTTCCGACTTGAAATCAAGCGTGAACAGCCAATCAATTCTTCATTTCGATGAAACATTAACATCTGACCTCATACCGAGCTTGAATATCATTGATTATTTCGTCAGGTATGAAGGCTTGTGTTTCATATTATGCAGGATAAACAACAAAAAATCATGTGGTACTGATGGTGTGCCAAATGTAGGGCTCCGACATTCGCCTGACGTTGCTATTAGGAATTATTGCATATTGTTCAATAACATGTTGAGCAATTCATATTTCCCAAATGAGTGGAAAAAAGCTAAGATATTTCCGATCTTGAAGGAAGGAAAACAATCGTCATGCCTTAAAAGCTACCGCCCAATCAGCTTGCTGCCTAACATCAGAAAGGTGTTTGAAGTGATACTCAACAGAGCATTAAACGCCCACATTGAGAAATATGAGTTGATGCCTAATTGCCAATTTGGTTTTCACGCCAGGCATTCGAACACACATGCAATAACGAAAGTACCCTCAGACATCTGTTGGAAACTTACAATATAGAATGTGTTGGAGCGTGTGTCATCGACTTGGAAAAAGCCTTGGATGCAGTGAGTTTGGATGGAAACATTTTTAAACTCCTTCAGGACAGGCTCCCCAGGCACCATATCGCCATGATGTGCAATATGTTATACAGAAAATCATTTGTTGTTACTGATAGAAATCTGACGACAATGCGCGAATTCAAGGTCTTGAATGGTCTACAGCCGGGAACAGTTAATGCGCCTCTGGTTTTCACAATATTCATTCGCAACCGAAAAGCTACAATAGTTCAGAGCAATCTCCAAAAAATGTTCAATGATGTGCAGCTATACACTAACAATTGGCGAATGAAAATCAATGCGCAGAAGTGTGAAACAATCTTCTTTTGGACAACGATGCAGGGGGTCAGTCAAGAACTGAAACGTAATTGAAAGGATTTCCACATCTTGGCTGGCGAGGGTAGTTCAGAACGAGTTCCACATAAATCCTGTGTTCGATACCTCGGTGTTTATCTCGATCAGTATCTGTACTACACTGAACATGTCCAAATCATACTAAGTAAAGTAAAAAAAGGAGTCATGGCCCTACGAAGACTCTTTCATTCCAGATACATTGATCAAAAGGTCAAAATTATCTGTTACAAGACCCTGGTTAGAATATCGACGTATGAATGTCAGAACTGGTACAACCAGAGTGCTAGTACTATGGAAAAACAAGTTGAAGTAGCAAGAGGATGCTCCTGCCAGAAGGGTATTGTAAAACAATTAGTAAATCAAACAATATATATTGCATATCAAAACTTGACTAATATACAGATTCCATAAATTGCGTTCGAAAAATTATTATGGTTATTATGATTTTAAGCTTGCCACCATTTTGTTTCAAGTGGTTTGACCCCATCGCTTGATTAGTCATGATAACACATGGATATTACAAACCATTTCTAAAATTTTTATCAAAATTCCTACATATTTGCAGTGTTTAGGTCCGTTGCAAGCGTGTACCTCCCTAGTATCACGTGTTAATGTTGTTGTAATTGTTAAATTTTCAATCGGCTGTAACTTAGCTGTTTATTGTTCAATTATTGTGAAATTTTCGAACCATATACAATTACTTTCAGAAAATTTAAATTATAGATTTTGGGAAATTTAAGAGTCCCATCTTGATTTTATAGACAAAAAAGCAAAATTTATAAAATGTACTATTATTAACAAAGTTGATCGAATTTCGATTTCTAAGGTATTTGTTGCCCTTGTGCAAGAAAAATTGTCAGTTCAAGTACTGTTTTGAAAAGCTCTTATAAAGAACTTTCATTTGATATTCATATTGGCTACCTTCGATGAAATTTTTTTTTCAGCGGCCACTCCCCTGTACTGTAATCATCGATTCATGGCCTATTTTTCGAATCCTTGAATGGTTACAAAGCCCATTTGCTAGGAGCTCTCTCCTGCCTCCTCGACTTGTTTCACCTATGAGTATTAATTGTAGGTATTCATCTCCAGTCATTCATTAAATTGAATCAAGTGTTAAAAGCATGTGCCTTAAACGTTGAAGTTGGGACAAAATAACTCAAAATTATTCAATCTTCACATTTAAAACAGCCACTATTTTGCTTTACGATTACCACTAGCTGAGCCAATTCTCAGCCACTATTTTGCTTTACGATTACCACTAGCTGAGCTATCATTCCTGTAACTTTCATGCAAATCCTAGTAAAGCTGTAGTATCTGAGTCGGTAAAAAGCGCATATTGTTCCATAGCCATATGTTTCCATAGTAAAACAGGAAAATTCAAATCGCTATAACTTCATTAAATACCATCCGGTCTTTATGAAACTTTTAGAACAGATTAATCTTATAAATAGTCATCTGTGTACTGAATTTCGTCAAATTTAAGGGTATCGTTATGATTTTATTCAAGAAAACATAAAATCGATAAATCATACTATTACTAACAAACTTGAGTTACTTTCGACTTGTCATGTATTTGTTGTTGTTGTACTCATAAAGGCTTATATTCATGATTTTTTTCAGATTTTTCGGGTCAAAGGTGTCCAATCGCGGGGGGGGACACAAAATTTTCGTACATTTTCCCTTCCCCTGCACCCCTCGAAGAAAAATTTGTCATTTTAAGACCTGTTTTGAAGAGTGCTCATTAAGACCTCTCATTTGATACCCATATTGCCTACATGCGATGAAAACTTTTTTTTCAGGGGCAACTCCCCTATATGGGGAGACCCCCCTTAAAGACCTTATAAATTTTTTTGTGTTAAAACTTTGAAGAAGACGTTACTTCGTACCTACCTGCAAACTCTTATGTTTCTAGCTTATGTAGTTTGCGAGAAAAAGTGGTGTGACACACGGAAGGACGGACGGACAGACGGACAGACAGGACGCGAAACTAGTACTCTTAATTAGGGTATTGCAAAATCATTTTACAATGCCCTAGTTAAGAGTTTTTGAAAGGAAATGTCTGATATGTACAAAAAGCCTGAGACGGATTGGAATCATTATATATCGTATAGAAGAATTTACCAAACTGCTCAAGTGACAAGAGTCGATATCTTCATATTGAAACTTCTTCGGAATCATATCGCAAGATCTGTAACTGTGAGTGAAAACCCTTGGATTTTACAGCCGTTCCACCCTACAGACGGGTATATTGCGACTTGCCTCGCTACTGGCTTCGTTCCTCCAGAAACATTCGTGTATTTGGACATGAATCGATATGTTTTTGATTCTGACGGCGTCCAAATCATATATCACATATATCGACGGGCCAACGATAAGAAGATAAATAACTCGGAATTTGAGTTCACGCAACCAACAATTCCAATGGAGATACTCATTTGCTAGATTCGTTGAAGCTGGTCGAGCTGGGACGGAACAATCTAGGTACTGGTGGCAGTGGCGGCTCGTGCGTTTGTAACCGGGGGTTCACAGTTCACAGTAATAGCAGTTGCTACAATCAGAAGGGCTTTAAACTAAGTTAGCGTTACAATGTAATTGTACCTCATTACACAAGTCATTACCACATTTCCGAGTCAATATGAAATATTTCATATTATTTTGTTTTCATCTTGCCTTCCATTTTTCTTACCTTTGACATGCGAATTTTTCAAGATACATAGAATTGCGTAGCAGTTCGAATACGAATTTAATTTAGAATAAAATGTCATGAAAAAATACAGTTTTTGCTATTTAAGCACAATTTTTATTTTATTCATTATAATGAATCTTTATAAGTAATTTTTAATAATTGAAATATTGAAAATAAGTGAAATAATATTTTACAAAAAAAAAATGGTGTACAAAAACAAATGAACAAGTAATTCAAGTGCAGTGCTTGTACGTAAAATCCAATCTTCTTTCTTTTTTAGCGGCAAATTTGTCGATTACCATGTCGTTAAAATTTTGCAATTCCTGCAATAATTTTTTTTCGATTGAAAGCATTGCTAACGCAGTAAGTCTGTCTTGGCTCATCGTTGATCTTAAAAATGTTTTAATTCTTTTTTGAGTCGAAAAAGACCTCTCTGCTTCAGCGGTTGTCATAGGGATAGTCACTATGAGTTTCAAAAGCTGAGAAGTGGCATAAAATAAATTCTCAAGGCAGTTTTCCTTTATAAACTTGAGAAGATTAACGGCACCTGATAAATTCCTGAAGTCAGGCCTTTTATATGATTTCAAGTTCCGTTCGTAGCCTGACTGCATCTTAAAAATGGATAAGCTTCGACAGAACTATTTAAATAGTTGATCGGAAAGTCTGTTGCGAACTGAAGAAAATTTTTCGCTAAGAAAAGATTTGAAGCACTTAAATGATTTGTGAAAGCAAACCTATCAATAGCATGGCTTATGATTGAATCACAAATTTCTTTGGCTGCTACAATTTGCGTAATGTATGGATCGTCATTTTTTCTTTGCTTTTTAGCACTAGTCATTTCTGTAGGGATTTCATCTTGAATATTTTCAATATTATTTCTTTCATTTTGAATAGATTGTTTAAAACTCATCACGCATTCTTGAATTCCAACTGCATCTATACTAATTTTCTGTAACTGATTGTATAAAATATCGCAATGTGGCCATTATACGACTGAAGATGGTCAGCCAAAATAAAAAGACAGGATCTTGAAGCATACGAGGTATTGCACATGCTTGATTTAACTATCAATCAAGCATGTGCAATATCTCGTATGCTTCAAGATCCTGTCTTTTTATTTTGGCTGACCATCTTCAGTCGTATAATGCCACATTGCGATATTTTATACAGTCTGCTTTGAAGTTGATTTTATTTCTTCCATGCACTCAATTAAGGAATTCCTATTTTGATATACAGTGGTAACAACTCTACTTTTGAAATTCCACCTTGTGTTGGAAGTACGTGGTATTCGACGACCAACAATTGCGTCTAAAATGGCTACTCGCTGCGGAGAATTCGAAAAAAAATTACTTATATCACTCAAATTAGAAAAAAAAAACGCGTACTTGTTGATTTTGTTTTGCACCTTGAGATAAAACCAAATTTAACTGATGGGCATAGCAATGAATATAAAATGCATATTTGTAATGCGTTTGTATAATTTTTTGAACACCCCCAGTTTGTCCAGACATAACGTTGGCACCATCATAGCTTTGCGAAATTAGCTTTTCGGGGTTGTTGACCACTTTTTCCAAGACTCCATGAATAGCTTCCGCCAAACTGACAGCATCGTGCCCATTAGGGTTTAAAAACGACCAGAAACGTTCCACAGGACTACCATCTTGAAGAACATACCGAAAAACTACTGACATTTGAAAAACGGAAGACACATCTGTGGTCTCATCAGCAATCACAGATACAAAGTCAGCGCAGAGTATTTCTTTTTTGATGGTCTCTTGCATAATTTCCAACATGCAGTCCAACAATTCATTTTGGATTGTTTTTGAAGTACCTTTGAAAATGGTAGTTTTTCTATGTGGTCTTTCAAAGCTGTACCCAATTCAGCAGTAAAATTTATGAGGCCACGAAAAACTCCTGGGCTTAGTGACTTTTGCGTCTCGTCATGACCTCGAAGAGCGAGCTCAAATACTCCACAAAATTTTACGCAGTCTATGATTTTAGATAAAACATACCAATTTTTCCGCACTTGCTTGTTGTTTTGTTCGATACTGCGTCTATAAGCACTGTCAAGTTGTTGCCTAATATCTTGCTTACCTAGTAAGTTGAAGTCTAGTTGGGCATTCATATGAGATGCTGCACTCTCATGCTTTTTAATTTTTTGAGCAAGATGGCTCAAATCGTCAACACCTGTTTTTGTCCAACTAGAATCTGAGCTTTTACTACTGAACAAAACGCACGGAAAACAAAATAACTTGTTTGTCACTGCACATCCACAAATCCACTTTGTTTTTTCATATGTTTCCGGTTTAAATTCGCGCTTGAACTGTCTCGATTTCGAGTTCGTCACTTGGACAATTTCAATTTTAGGAATTGGTCTTCCGAGATTTCTAAACTTGATTTTTTCATCTAAGGAAAGTTGTTTAAAGTTTTCTCTAAATAAACTAACGCAACATTTTTCACAATCCATAATTAATTTTTTAAATTTTTGATTGGTAGCCCAAAGTAATGGTAAGAATTACAAAGATTTGAACTGATGGAGCACTCTAAATTCGTGCGCGGAATGCAGTACAAATTATGATTAGCACTCCTAATACTTTTAACCCCCCAAAAACCAAAATTAGGTGCACGTGCGATCGCGACATACTCATGTTCATAAGACTATCTCGGGTGCGAACGAGGAAAACGAAATTGAGCACAAAGAATGGAGGAAAATTCCATCAGGCTAGTGAACATATGAGTTGATTTTCTTTGAAGAATTCATCTGGGAGGCCCGTCATTCACTTTAAAGACATTACTATTGATAACTTAGTTGAGGGTTGGCGCTCTGAATAATTCTTGCTGAATACATTTTTATGCTTTTCTACTTCCTTCTCAGGGGGTCACGTGCTCCTGTGCACATATGCTAGAGCCGCCACTGACTGGTGGTTGAATGACATGTACTAATCGAGCAGGCAAGGTTGTGGCGGCCTTCGTTCGCCCCGAAAAAAGGGAAAAAAAACATATTGCGAATCATTTTCGTCTCTTATTTTATAGATGTGTATGTATCGTCAAATTGTACAAATGAGAAAATGAGTAATTTAATAAACGTAGAACACGAAAACTTTTTAAAAAGGCATACATTAACAAACCGAAAAAAAAAGTATAAAAAACTAATCATTTTATCCCACGGGATTTTGAATCGTCGTCATCATCCCAGCACATCCCGCCGTCATCTTCGCCTCTATCATCCATTTCTAATCTATCAATAATTGCATCGACGACCAACAATTCGCATGGATTGACTATAACGGCAGTAACATCGTTGGTGATGTCATCTCCGTCGATCCTCAACCATACGACAAATGAAAATAACAGTATTTCATCCTCAGCATCGTTATCAACTGCAAATAGCATTAATTCTGGCATGCCATTGAATTTGAATACATCCGCCTAGCCATCGAATTTACAATTTCTGCATGCAATAGCGAAGGATTTGACGATCTCCACGAACAACAACAATCAATCTCAACTTCAATAGTGGCTGCGCCACAAACACATCATACTTTTTCGTCTGCATCCATTGCCTCTGCCCCCGAAATTATTTTTACGTCCAATGCATCTACGACTACAACAATTGCGACCAAAGATAAAATGTCAACAGAAGATGGCGAACAGCCGAAATTTATTAACGTACTTAATGGCCTTCAGGGCAATGCAATGGGCTTAGTTCTTAGTCAAATTCCAATGTTTACTACTTCACCGCAAAGTTTAAGGATGCTTCGAACTGGAGGTTTGGCAACCATCGAGCTGAGCACTTCACAAGTACAATCTCAGTCTAGAAATCGTTCAATATCATCACCTACGTCAACAGCAACACCTACAACCGGTGCACAATTACATAAGCAGGCACGTAGGAGAAGGATTATCAGTGTTCTCTCAAGCGAAACACATAAAGTGTGCAGTGCTTCATCTAAATCGAATTGCCAAAATTGCAGACAAGTGTATTAGCGTTCAGTAGACCATCAGCAAGTTGTTGCTATGAATATTGGACAGAAAATAAAACAGTAATTTTGCTGCATAAATTGGTCGGCGTAAAACAAGAATTTGAGACAGCGACCGTCGCGTTAGGCGTGAAGTAGAATCATCAGCACGAGTAATTAGATAATTACCGCTGTGCTACAATCAGCATAACACAAATTAAGGAACGTCAAGTAACGTAGCGCGCACATAGTTCGCCTACATACGATTTGCGCTTATGTGATCTTGACAGATACGAAAAAGTGTCATTGCGGCAAAAGTAATTGAAGAAAATGGATGATTTCGAATTGATTTTGAATTTTTATGTTTTGGACAATGCGTTATAATTTTGTTCATCAAAGTCTTCAACGGCGTGGAAGAAATATTAAATTAAATTTCAATACCAGAGTGGAATTTTGCTTAACAGGTGAGAACACCAGTTTTCTGCATAATTCCTCACAGCTGGATAAAATTTTACTCACCCTTTCAAATGGCGAACAACAACGTATCATTGTCACTTAAAGTAAACAATGTATTTGTCATACTGACATAAAAAGTTCATTCGATTTCAACTTTTCATGTTGCGTATGTCATCCTTATGTCAAATGTACTCAATGCCCTATAAAATGTTCGGGTTCAACTTTTTTGACATTTGCTTTATGTCTGGTTATGTTGATTGTAGCTCAGCCTTTAAGTTCTTGACTTAGATAAAACCATTCGCGAAAACAATGCTGATGGGGTAGCTTAAGTTTTGTTCGTTTAGCGGCTTCTCGATAGTGGTTGAATTAAAAGTGGTGCAAGCAACAGCGAATCCAAGAAGGGCGCGATTAAACAACTATTCAGGAAATTTACTTATACGGTGTCTAAAAGTGTGCTCCCGTTAAGAGGGGTAAAACAATCGATATTAGTGATTTCGCTGTATTTTCTGACATCATTGCAAAGTACATTTCTGTTGTTTCATTTGTGAGTGATGAAAAGAAGTTTTATGAGCATCCAAGGTAATTGGAAACAAGAATTAGAGGAGTTTGATGTGAACGAAAACTATGGTGGAAAATATGCGCAAATTGGGAGTTTTTTTTTTGTCAAATTTCAAAGAGTTTTAATCAGTGTTCAAACCACTCGTTCACAAGATTGAATGTGATGTCTAATATAACAACAGATGCCTCCTATTACACAATAAAAATTTATTAAAACGAAATTGAGGTCAAATGAAGCAGCAAACAAGAGTCAGTTTGAAAAAGAATGTACAGATGACGCGAGTGGATTGGAAAATGTGCGAAATATACAAAAAAGTTCGTCGATCACCATTGTAACGCACAATTCTGAGGATGACCGATCGACAAGTGGCATAACTCCTTCAACGAATAGTGGAGCAGCAGTCTTTGAATAAATTTTTATCTAAATAATTCCTTGAATGATGAATCTGAATAAGGCCATAATTAACATCTTGTCGAAAGTGTTTTCTTTCTGGAGTGACCATAAAATTTGCAATTTATTCTACAATAGTGTTAAATGATTTGCAAGTCTTACCCGCCCCGAGCACGAGTGCTCGTAGGAGGAGGTTTGGGGTAAGTACCCTTTATTTTGTTCAAAAATTTTCTTTTTTTTTGCATGTTCTGATTGTATTATCTATATATAATGATGGCCCCGCGCATCACGTGAGTGATGTCGTATTAAGTACCTTTTTGAAGTATAATTACAAAAGTAGCTGCTTCTCGTTTTAAGAAATTTCTTTTGACGTCTTCGCCAAGCGCAAACGCAAAGTATAAAACCAAATTCTAATTGAAAAATATTGCGGGTAATATAGATTTCCTAGCAGAGATTCGATTCAGTCCGACATTGGTTCTAAAAGGAAGAAATCTTGTAAAAAGATAAATAGAATGTCTAAATAAATAATGATTGTTAAATTTTCATAGTGCAAATATTGTTGATATCATCGAATGAAGTCAAGGAAAGGAGAATCTAATGTGAACACAAGATCGTTTAAATCATATAATTGTCAAAAAAAAAAAAAATAGGTTGAGGTGAATTGTGTCAATTTGCTAAACTAATTTATTTCCTTTCACTTTTAGTCACAGTAAACTATTTACTTTAAAATTTTTAAAAAACATTTCGTTTATGATATTGAGTGAAAAAAGCAGAACGAAATGTCGAATTAAAAAAAAAATACTCCGGTCTTTCCTTTCCCATAATTCTGACCGGGTAAAGGACTCGGTACGGTGGCAGGCTTTCCCCATAAAACATGAGCCAGCCGCCGGATACGTAATAATCTTTCTTTGTTTCAGGGTACTTCGCGGGTTGAGTGGCCCAAGCAGAGTGGCTCTTTATGACATAGAGTTATGTAATCGAATTGCATAATTCTATGGCATAAATTTGTCATCGGGGTACTTCTTTTCTGATGGGAAGGCTCATGCAAGTTAAGTTGTATGAGTTTTCCACTCAGAAAAAGAATACCTGGCCACTGCAACAAATATGGATTTTAATCCGGTTGGGTGGGTGCACAGGGGCTCCATCACCACCCGGTTGCCCCTCTCTTATTTGTGGGCCATGAGCCTCTCCGGATAAGGACACCCTGCTTCCACTTCTTTTCACTTGTTACTCTTGTTCCATGAACAAGTCAGTTGTCCCTGGTAGAGTTGCCTACAATTTTTGCGACTTCGGTTGCCTTGCTTATGTTCGACCCCAGAAATTCGTGAGTGCGAAATTCTTTGTAGTGGGTCCTTGTGCTGGGGGAATGAACCCGCCCCACGACACCGCAATGCTAGCCTGCCAGCGCATTCACGCGTCCCCAGACAAGGGCATTCTCGGCAGATATTGACACCTTCTTCTGCCGAGGCAGCAGACCATCGCTGCAGTCCTTCACGGACTTTGAAATTTACCTACTTCTTCACTACAGACAATGTCTAAATTATTCGTGTTTATTTCCAGTTTTTGTGTTTTTCGTTACTGAGTTTTTGAGTTTCAGCTCATTATTGCTACATTTAGCGTTGTGGCTTATTTTTGTTAAAAATTAGACATTTATTATATTAGCTTTAGAAATAAAGTTAAACGCGTAGGTTAGGAATATTGGTATATAATTCTTTTGTATAGGATAAACTTTTTGATTGAATTATATTAGAATTAGACTATAACATATTAGGTGCAGGATAAAACTTAACTGTTATGTTAAAATTATAAATAATTTTGGGATAGTGTTGGTTGGTTTTTTTCTCCTTTTCCCAATTGAATTATAAAATATGTAATAATCTTAATTAATTTGGATTTGCTATAGCTTTTTTTTACTAAAATGTGCTTAACTGACAACGAATAAATTTAGAGAGCCATTTGGACCATTAAGATTTTTTATTGTTATTGTTTGGAATTTGCTTGAATAAAGCACTTTTGGCTTTGACTGTACAACTGGAACGCACCACAAAGCATTCTTCCTTGTTCATTCTCGTAAAAGTTCTTCGAGCAGTTTGCCTATGCGGACTTCTCGATTACTACAAAATGTCAACAGAAGCGATTGTTGGTTTCTATAAAATAAAGCTACCATAAATTATTTTTTTAGTCTAAACGTTTTATTGCTCCTTGCCGTAAGAAGAAAAAGATGATCAGTTATGTCAATTGCATGCCAACTTATCAATAGTGCTTCATGCAAGCCTGCCCTTCAAATTGATAAGTCGCTAACAAGAAAAAACTTGTCTGCGCTAAACTTGCATCGTACGGGCATCAACCTCGTTTCTCGGATGGCTCTATTAGCTTCGAATTACTCATGAAAATTGTTTATATGTAGCTACTTAATTGAGTTGTATTTATAATTTTTTCTGAAAAATTTACACCTCTAAGCATCGTGGTCGCCATCGCACGTAATGAGATATATGTATGTAGTATACACATCGAAACTACCTTCTTCTAGCATTTTTATTCTTTAATAATTTTTCAGAAAAAATTATTAATGCAACTCACTCAAGTAGCTACATACAATTTTCATAAGTAAGGAAAAACTTCTTGTCGCATTATTTTTGAATTTACAAGAAAATTTAATTTGTTACAAGCGTAAGCCTGCAATTTTGTACGTATACTCCTTATATTATGCGAATAAATATTCATACCAATTATTTTGCAAGAATTGCAAAGTCTGCAGAAGAAAATTTTTCAAGGTAATATACTATACATGTAAATGGCCTTCATTTGCATAGAGAATGCTAAAGATTTGTGAAAAGAAATGGAAAACCAAGCAAAAGAATTTTAAAACTATTATAATAAACAAATCAATACTATCAAAATAATAATTATTATTCGAGTTTATGTTAATGTGCATAATTTGTGTTGTGAATTTCACTGTGAACAACCAGTTTAATATTTTCCCAACTAGACTTAGTGAATCTACCTTACCACATGTTACATAAGACATCGAATGCGTTAATGGACATGTTGCATTTCAAGTCCGAAGATATTCTGCAAGGCCTCGAAAGAAGATCAACTTGCAAGATCAGCCTCAAGGCTGCTCATTGAGTGAACCTGCATTGGGAATGAATGTATCTATTTGAATGGTTTCCAATGCCTAAGTCGATAAAGCAGCATTTTCCAAGTATATTGGAGATTAAGTACCAATCAGACCCTTGTGTGTCGGCTTATCGCTTCGTTGCTATTCACATCCCAAAATTGATTTGTGTTAAGTATTTTTAAGGCACTACTCGTAAATTAACGATCGTTTAAAGTTCAGCTTGTGCTGTTGATTATCATAATTAGGTCGGTGATGATGAATTGTTAAGAAAACTGGTTAAGTTTCCTCGGCAATGAATGATCTAGAAGATTTTTACACATTTCAAACAGGTTGTCTCGTTGATCTTAAGTAACTTAAGTAAGCGTGAAGAGTTGTGAAAGGGAATGTAATACTCGTATGTACTTGAAATCCAGAAAACTAGAGGGACATATTGCAGGAAAGGTGTATTTTTTTGCAATAAGGGAAAATTAAAATCGCGGTAACTGCATTAACAATAATTCGATAAATAAAATATATACACCGACTTTAAGGTTACTTCTACGGTTTTATTGGTGTAATTGAGAATCTTCGATCCGGGCAGTTCAAAATGTTCATCAGTTTTCCTTCATGACTACGTTCGGTTAAAATATTTTTTATGGGTGATATTAATGTAAAAATCAGTGGTATAGGATTATGCTATACAAACCAGCATAAATATCTAAACCAAAGGGTGTTTTTTTTAGAGGTACAGAACTTTAAGTTGGCAACACTTTTTAATGCTACGTATGGCGTGACAGCTGTCATGCGTTATATGGTTTGTTTGGTTTGCAATTTTATCATGAATAAGTTGACGCCTAAGCAACATCTGCAAATTGTGCAGATTAATTTCAAAGAAAACGGTTCTGTTCGAGAAACTCATTACGCACTCCGTCAGTTTTATTGCCGAGATAATCGTCGATGAGAACAATTAATTCGATTAACCATGGATTGTTCCCATACCACATTTACTCTCACTGATAAAACGAATCTATCTAGATATCACACAGTGCGTAATGAAGAAAACATATCAGCTGTACAGCGTAGTATTGATGAAGACCCAAGTGAGTCCATTCGAAATCGTGCCCATCCACATTATGGAAAATTAAACGGAAGGATCTTGATTTGTGGACTTACAAAATCCAACTCGTGCAGAAATTGAAGGCGAACGACCACCGGGCACGGCGTAGATTCGCGTATCGGCACAAGAACAATTTGCTACAGATGCCGAATTTCATAAGAACATTTTGTTTAGCGATGAGGCTCATTTCTGGTTGAATGGCTAAGTCAATAAACAAAACTGCCGCATTTAAAGTGATGAGCAAACACATGCAGTTGTCCAAACACCGTTGCATCTGGAGATAGTCACTGGTTGGTGTGCTTTATAGGCCGGTGGAATCATTGGTACATATGTCTTCAAAAATGCCGCTGGGAATAACATTATAGTCAAGGGTGACCACTATAGAGCCATGATCAATGACTTTCTCGTCCCGGCATCGACTCGTCATAATGCAGGGGACCTCTGGTTTCAACAGGATGGTGCGACATACCGTACAGCTTGTGCAACCATCGACTTATTGAAAGAAGCATTTGATGAGCGCATAATTACTTGTTTTGAACCTATAAACTGGCCTGCAAGATCTTGTGATTTAACATAGCTGGAATATTTCTTGTGGGGATACGAAATACGGCCCCAACTATTAGTTAGAGTTGTCGAAAAATGGACTTCCCGTTGGGACTTCCTCCACGCCAGTCGTGGCACTCACATGCCCGAAATCATACTCAAATAAAATGGCAAAGAACTATCTTTCCAATAAGATAAATTTCATGGTACTCAAAACAATTTATCCGAATTTTATTTCATTTCAAAGCTCTACACCTTCAAAAAAAAACCCTTAAATATTTTTGAACTCAGTTTCTTTCAAAAATTTTGTAATATTTAATATTACGCTGATATCGAAAAAAAGTGTTACCAAGAACTTAAAAAGTTGAATTGAATTAGGAATATGTTTTATTTAAACCGTCCTTAACATTCAACAAACATGAAACGAATTCAAAACATTAGAAAAAAATTATTATAAAACTTAGCGGTCCCAAGCGCACCTTTAATTTATACATTCCTACTCAAAAATTTTACTATTTCGCATAAAGTTATATGCAAACTACATAAAAATGAATATTTTTAGTAAAAACTAATGGAAAAAAGTGTGAAAAAAACCAACCAACCATCCCACTAAACATTATGGCGAAATGTCGCCTAGTCGAACTATTGGCGAAACGCATTTTCTTCGCCAGAGCGAAGAAAAGTCGGAAAATAGCATTTGCGTTGCGTTGAACTACAAGCAAATCGTATTTTTTTCGTCCGGTCGAAGAAAAGTCGTAACTATAGAGAAATCCCATTTTCTTCGTTGGAATGCTGAAAAGCCCTAAAATAACAAATGCGGACCAATTTATTGCCTTCTGAAGGATTGCACCATATGTTCGGAGTACTTTTGAGATAACCCTTTTTAGGTCTTTGTAAAAAAATTTTTTACAAAGACCTACTAGTTTCGCGACCTGTCTGTCCGTCTGTCCGTGCGTCACAGCTAATTTCCTCAGAAACTATAGAAGCTAGAATGCTCAAACTTTGTGAAAATGTCAGAAGTGATGGTTTCTCAAAAGTTAAGGCCTTGAAAAAAATTTAAAAATGTTTAAGGGGGGTCCCCATAATAACGAATTGGCCCTTAAAAATTTTTTTTAATCAAAGGCAGTCGAGTGGGGTATCAAATGAAAGGTCTTGGTTAAAACTTTTAGAATCTGAAATAAAAAAATCATTTGAAGAATAAGGGGGTCCACGGGAAGGCAAAATGTACCCAAAATTTGTGTCCCCCCCCCCCCTCGCGATTGGACACCTTTCAGCCGAAAAATCTGAAAATTATCACGAACATGGGCCTTTATGAGTACAAGGGCAACAAATACCTTGGAAATCGAAATTCACTCAACTTTGTTAACAATAGTATAATTTGTAGATTTTACATGTTTGCCCATAAAATCAAAACGGTACCTTTAAACTTCTTGAAATTTTGCAATTATATAGACTGACATAGGATATATATGTTCACAAAATTTAATTGAGATCGAATCATAATCAAGTGAGTTATAGCCATTTCAATTTTATGGAATTACAACAACGATAACACGTGTTTATGGTTCATATAGGGTTTTCCAATAAGAGGTGTTATTTTGATATTAAAAGAAAAATGCCATTTTTTAAAATAAATGATCGGATGTTTAGTTCATTATAAAGAAGAAGATATGCCGTTAATAGCGATAACTAACATTGGGCAAATAACCACTACGACACGCTTACAGGATCATATTCATGAAATTTTCCATAACCAAATCGCAAAGTGGCTGCCCTATGTCCTCGATAGCCTCACGAATTTCATCTTTGAGATCTTGAATTGACGCTGGGCTATTCGCATAGGCCTTCTCTATCACGTGGCTCCAAAGGAAGAAGTCGCAAGGTGTTAAATCAGAAGATCTAATCACAATAACACCACTTATTGGAAATTGACTTAGGTACTTTTATTTTCTTTCAATTTTCATGAAAATTTAAGGAAAAGTGTTTAACTTGAACATGTTCAATCGGCCAAGCATTCAGAAAAATCATTTAAGCTAGATCAAAATAGCGGCTGCACTGTGCTTATAGAAGAAACTGTGCATCTTTTGCATAAATTTGAACGATTTCATATCCAAGTATTGGACGAATACTTCAAATTATCGATTCTAGGATGTTTACAAAGACCTTCTGGTAGGAGCACTCTCCTGCTTACTCAACTTGTTTGATGTATTGTCAGTTGAAATCGTGATTTTCACGAGTGAGGAGTGTTTTCGTAAAATAGTAGATGGTATAGAGTATTTCGAGTGTTTAAGTGAATAAATAGTGCAGTGATAATAACATTTTAAAGAGTGTTTCGTTTTTGCAAGAATAGGTGAATTAGTAACAGGTAAGTGAAAGTTATTCAAAAAATAAAAAAATTTTTAAACAGTCGATATTAGATGTTTTTGTATGATGAAAGTTTGAACTTTTAACATGTGAAAGTGGCTAATATCGGTTATTTAAAATAATGTTTTATTGCTGATACTGTGTGTATTTCCCCATGATTAGCGCTTCGAAACTATCCTTCAATAGTATATTTTTCATTAAAAATGCTATTGATTTTTGTTCGACAGGTATATATTTCAGGAGTAAGTTGCTCCCTTCTTCAGTGTCAATTATTTTCTTCTAATTGACACTGAAGAAGGGAGCAACTTATTCCCGAAATATATATCTGTCGAACAAAAGCCAACAGCGTTTTTAACGGAAAATTTACAATTGAAGGATATTATTGTTAAGTTTTCCGAATATTTTGCATTTCAGGGGTTTATACTGACAAAAGGCCTTTTGAATTCATGACATGTTTTTCCATGGATCTGCTTTTCCTTCTGTCGTTCCGTTCGTGTGTCAGTATACCACAGCCGTTTTTCAGCTAATTACACCAATTGTTCTTCTGTCCGCCCATCCGACCGTGTGTCACAGCAAGTTTTCTTGGGAACTGTAAGAGCCAGAAACATAAAATTTCGCAAATAGGACAAAAGTGGCGCACTCCTCTTTTTAAGGGAGGATCCAGCCGCCCCATGTATGGAAGTAACCTTTAATTTTTTTGTTGGATACGGCGGATATTTGTATCAAAAGAAAGGCCTTGATGAGGATTTTCTGAATCAGGTGTTGAAAGTTGGATTACAAAGAAGCGGAGTGCGGGGGAAGTCAAAATAGGGGGAAAATTGGCGTCGCCCCGTTGCGATTGGACACCTTTGAGCGAAAAATTGTAAAAAAAATACGTAAGTCTCTTAATGAGTACCTGAGCAACAAATACCGCAAAAAATCAAAATTCGATCGACTTTGTTGGTAATAGTGTGATTTCTGAATTCAAAATTTTTGCCTTTAAAATCAAAATAGTGCCCTTGAAACAGCCGAAAGTTCATACTAAGATCCAATTCGACTCATGAGCCATATAATTTTAATAATAATAATGCAATAAACAACAAAGTGAAAACAATTGAAAAGCTTAAGTTTACAGCAATAACCACATGCGATACTGAGGATATACACGATTTTAATGACCTATACAGTACACTTTTGTACGGATTTGCAGGAAAATTTCAAAAGTGGTTTGTAACACTAATATGTTACCGTAAGCATTAAGAGAACGAGTCCAAAGCGGCTTAAACAAAATAGTGACAAATTTAAATACATAATAATCACATTTATCCATTCTTAACCGACTTCTTAAAGAAAGAAGGTTATCAGTTTGTCGCGTATATTTATTTTTTGCTGTTAAGGATTTTGTAAAAAAAATTTTTTTTCAAAACCCTATTGAAATCACGACGTGTGTCCGTCTGCCCGCCCGTCTGTATGTCACAGCAGTTTTTCTCGGAAACTATAGAAGTTGCAGCCACCAAACTTTGTGAAAAGGTTGGAAGTAATGACCTCAATGATATTTAAGTAGCGCCACAGAAGATCCTTGTATTCTGTAAGTTTCGGAAAAATCAATTTATATTTATGGAAGTTATACAGGGGGTGATCACTTAACAAAAAAATTTCGTCAAAGACAGTCGTGTGGGTTATCATAAGAAAGGTATCAATGAGATCTTTACAAAGCAGGTCTTAAAACAGTGCTACCATCAGCAGAGAGTGCAAGGGGAGAGGAAATTAACGAATTACACTGGATTTTTCGACCAAATGGGCTTTCTATCATACACTACAGTTTGGATTGGAACTACTCAACATATTCAAAAAAGATGAATGATATCATTATCTTAAAGAACTCATTCACTCAATAATTTAAGAAGTATTCCAAAAAAATGGCGGCCTTTTAAATTAAAGTAATGTTAGTTTTTCGTTTAAACCTAATATTTGATGTTAATGTCGTTGAAGCATCTCTCGAGTTTGTTCATAATTGGTAACTGCATATCATACTTTGCATACAATACCCTTCTGACACGAACGTAAGCCTGTGTACCCGACTTGTTTTATGTATGTTAGCGCATAACTTTTGAACGGGACCAGATAAGAGAGTAGGACTCTCTTTCGGTAATGTGTAGGACTTACTTCCTGTGGGGTCCCAATTTAAGGACATACGAATCAAATAACGGTAAAGGACATTTGTCATTATAATAAGAAAATGTTCGACTTTCAGCTCAATTTTTCGACATAACTGATCGACGCATATGAGGATTTTCATTATTGCGGTTCCAGAAGAGAGACCACACACTCGACTAAAATGAATCGGCACAAAATTTTAATCCTTTTAAGGACCTTGCAGATATGAACAGTTAAATATGATAAATGGATGCCAAAAAATTAAGTTTAGTGAACTTTTGTACGAAATGTACTAATTATTTCGCGACTCTTCAAGGATTTGTTAAAGGACATGGAAACCTTTGGTCTCTAAAAAGGAGCAGTATCCTCTATGAAATGTTCAGAACGGAAGGATTTTATCTTGGAAAACAAAATCGTATGGTTTCAAAAAGATTAAGGGTCCCGTTACGATAGTATGGAGCAAAACTTAAAATTCATAAATTGTACGATATGTAATGATTTTAAACATTTTTCGTCCGAACGCGGAACCGACCTCTCATCGGTTCTAGACGTTAAGTCTGAGTAGTGCCAACGGATAGTACCAACCGGTCAACCAACCCGTGCACCGTAACCCATTCACGCGGTGGCTGCTTGTCGGCCAGCTAGTTCGGAGAGGATTTCAGTCGCGGGTCTCCGAATGGGTTACGCTTATTTACATAATTCAGCCACCTATACACGCCCGTTTTTAAACGCGTTACAAAACAAAACCATACGGAGAAGAAACCTACTTTACGTTACTCCGTATTTCTTCCTATAACCAGTCAAAGAACAAAAGCTAATTTTTATTTCGCGTTCCCGAATTTCCGACGTGGTACCGAAAAGTATGCTACTCTAACTCAACCCGACGAAAACTAAACTAATAAAACGACAAAACAACAAAGGTACCGCGTCGAAAATTCGGGAACGCGAAATAAAAATTAGCTTTTATGGTTCTCTTTTATTGAAGAATACAATGAAGTTAAAATGAATTGCTGACCAAAAAAAAAAAACTATTTTAAGTTTTCCATAAAATTATTTTCAATTTTAGGTTATGTTATTCATTAAACTTGAAGTATTTATTTATTCAACATATATGTTAGTTTAAACTTAATTTGTTCATGCAACATTCTTTAAATTTTAATCATATTTGAATAATTTTTATGTAATTTTTAACATGCTTCTTCATGATTGAAGATGCTTTATTACTTCGTTCAAAGTACCAATAAAAGATCTTGGAACATTTTAGAATATTAATTATAGTTTTGAGTTGGTTCATAGCGTAAACAAATTTCGCTATGTTTTTGAATTTATTTAACAAAAATGTTTCATTCGTTTGATCGTACACAAATAATTTATCCACTCCGCACTATGAAGTTCATATTGTTGATTTCTATAAATGCAACTATTTTAATAATAAAATTGTTTACTCCAGATAACATATGTACTTCGAGCATAAAAAACTAAAAAAAAAAAGGGAAAAATTTAATAACTTATAAGTTAGTTAACTTCAAGTTTCTGATTCGATCTTACAAAACGCTATTTTTATTCTAACATTTTAATTCCTTATTAGATTTACATAATTTTAACTTACTATTTCATTTCGCAAGATTTTTTTTAATGAGTTAAAAATTACATAAGTCCATTCCAGTTAACTTTGAATTCGAATTCTTTCGAATTGTAAGTTTTAGAAATAATTTTATAATATTGTTATTTAATTTCGCAAGAATTTAGAATGAGTTTCAGCCCTTCTAATAAACTAAACCCAACTTTATATTCTATTGTATAAACAAATATGCTCACATAATTAATAACAATGAAATTTACCTTACTAGTTAGCTCAAGATTTCGTTGTATCACACAAAGGATGATGTTTATTTTCACGATGCTAAGTAATAATATCTATATTCCGTTCAATAGCAACAACTCTATATAATTTCTCTGTTTATTAGAATTTTAGTGCTCTCTTAGAAGTAGACTACGCGCATATGAGATTAAAAGAAGGAATGTATTTTTATCAGTTTAAATAATTAAAATGGATTGCTAGCTAATTAACCGACTTTCCTTTTCAGTGGTTCTTCGTTTTCAGCGGGGAAGGAAGTGCAGGGTAGGTATGCCGCCGCGAGGGTAGGGTTTCGAAAAATCCGCTGAGGTCGGTTTCGCGTCGTGCGCGGTACGCGGTACCTTTGTTGTTTTGTCGTTTTATTAGAGTAGTTTTCGTCGGGTTGAGTTAGAGTAGCATACTTTTCGGTACCGCGTCGGAAATTCGGGAACGCGAAATAAAAATTAGCTTTTGTTCTTTGACTGGTCATAGAAAGAAATACGGAGTAACGTAAAGTAGGTTTCTTCTCCGTATGGTTTTGTTTTGTAACGCGTTTTGAAAACGGGCATGTACAGGTGGCTGAAAATATGTAAATGAGCGTAACCCATTCGGAGACCCGCGACCGAAATCCTCTCCGAACTAGCTGGCCGACAAGCAGCCACCGCGTGAATGGGTTACGGTGCACGGATTGGTTGACCGGTTGGTACCATCCGTTGGCACTACTCAGACTTAACGTCTAGAACCGATGAGAGGTCGGTTCCGCGTTCGGACGAAAAATGTTTAAAATCATTACAGATAACTATGAAAGTTTTGAGAAATTTTAATTTTTGAGGTATTTGTTGCCTTTATGCTCGTTAAGATTTTTTTCAGATTTTTCGATCCAAAAGTGTCCAATTGCGAGGAAGGCGGACATAAATTTTTCGTATATTTTACCTCCCCCTAGACCTCTGATTCAAAAATTTAATTTTTGATTTCAGATTCTGGAAGTTCTCATTAAGATCTTTCTTTTGATACCCCACTCGATTAATTTTGTTGAAAAAAAGTTTTGAAGGATCAGGTCGATGTTGGATCCCTGCCCAATCAGTTTTCCCCCTTTTGGTTACGATTGGGTTGCGATTCTTTGGCATTCACTTTTACAAAACGGGGAAACTGATTTAGCACTGATTCCACAAAATTTATTCCATAGTTTTTAGAGCTAATATTGAAATCAATTTTCCTTTTTTTAAGTTTTTTTTTTGTATCATGATATTTAGAGTCAAGAGAATATAAACTTGGAAAACGTTTACTTTGAATCACTACCAGATTTTAGATTCTTGCCAGCGAACAAACGAATCGCTGATGATGCGAATTCGTTTCGCCACATCGAAAAATCTGTTCGCCAGTGAGTTTGACAGCAATACGAAGTCGAATTGCCTGAGAACAAAATGTCACCTCGTTGGCGAATCGCTGCGGCGAATCAAAATCGGTTCTCCGTGGCGAATTACAATCGAACTGCTGCGGCGATTCGTTTGTAATTCGATGCAGCGATTCGTTTGTAATTCGACGCGGCGATTCGTTTGCAATTCGACGTGGCGATTCGCTTGTAATTCGATGCGGCGATTTGTTTGTAATCCGCCACGGTGAACCGTTTATGATGCGCCGCGGCGATTCGCCAACGAGGTGACATTTTGTTCTCAGGAAATTCGATTTGTTGTTCCTCTTAAAAAAATTTCCACACTTCGCATATTTTACGCTTTGGCATAATTAAACCACTAAAAAAACCACCATTTAACGAATTCACATTCGAACATTCAAGCCGGGTGACACTGACAGTTGACAGTGTAGCTCAAAATTACAGAGAGGCTTAAGTTATTTCAGTTTCATGCCTGGGCAGCAATAAAACATAAGCAGGCATAAGCAAATGTCACAAAGTTGAACCCATATAGTATAAACACACATTGAACACATTTTACATACACGAATATACGCTACATTGGAAGTTGAATCGGATCCAACTTTCATGTAGATCCGTAACGTAAAAAGTGTGTAAGCACGAATTGAATGTTGGGAAACTTAGGACTTGGTCTCGAATGTTTCGTTTCTTCTATGCCCTTACGCTTAATTGTAACCAGTCATACATTTTAGTTCAACATTTCAACCCGAGTGACAGGGGACGATGATGCTCAAAATTAATAATATGCTTAAATATTTCAGTTTTTCGTTCATTTTGAAAAAAAAATATTTTCGAATCAGTTTATTATAAACAAAACTATCGAAAATGTATTCGATAGTTTAAAACAAAAGTATCGATAGTACCGATAGTCCAAACTATCGGTAGTGCCATCGATAGTTCTTCATCTCTACTTAACACTGTTTCTAGAAGATTATGCTTCGCCTAGCATAGAAAGTGGTCGATATGAGGTTGAAGATCTTAGATCTCCTATCCCCTTTTACAGAGCACCGACGGAGCAATTTCCCATTGAGATAGAAAGACACTGGCAGTCAAACACGAGTTAAATATAGTATATGTAACAGTAACTGTCGTTGTTTTTCACCAAAATCTTATCCACCTCAGTTCGTACTTAATCTGATCCAGGAGCTTTTTGTTTTTAAATTTTGTGACAGCAGAATTCAATTCCTCTTTTTTAAAAATTGTAATTTTTTCTATTTTAGCCTTTTTCACTTTTCTCGCTGCATGTGTTAGGAATAGCGCATTTAAAATGCTTTCCATGCTCATTGCATCAATATCCGCACTAGGCATTGTGCCAATTTTGCGAGTTTCGAATTTGAATCCCTCCCCCAGCGGATGAGGCTTACTTCATCTCATAGAGCTTACCATTTTTGCAGCTTACTACGCTTTATGACCCTATTAAGATCTTTCTTGGCAGGTTTATAGACTACGGAGCGTTTGATAGCATTCTGTGTATTCTATGCTCTTTGAGACTTGCGTCTGCAAGCGAAAATTCGTCAGTGGATCAATATATAGGGTTATCCATTTGACGCTTTGGAAAGTAAAGCTAGAGAAAATATATAAAATATTCAGATGGAAATGAAATTTTTTAATTCAATATAAAGATTGAACCTTGCCATTATACACACATTTCCGGCAATATCTCGGCCATTACTTCACGAATATTGGTTTTCAATTGCTCAAGATTTTGAAGATTGTTTGCGTAAACACGATCTTTCGCATAGCCCTATAATAAGAAATCCAAAGGTATTAGGTCGCAGGATCTTGCGGGCCAATTGACATCACTCAATCTCGAAATTACGCGTCCTGGAAATTTCTCTTGCAAACGTGCTCGATTAGCCTGTGTTGTGTGGCTTGTGGCTCCATCCTGTTGGAACCACATGTTCTTCAGATCATAATCTTCAATTTCTCTCCAAAAATAATCGGTTAACATCCGTCCATAGCGGTTAGAATTGACTGTAATGGCTCTTCCTCGATCGTTTTCAAAAAAATACGGGCCAATAACACCAACAAAACAATAATGCACACCAAACGGTTACTTTTTCTGGATGCAAAGGCCTTTCTGCGATCACCTGAGGATTTTGAGAGCACCATATGCGGCAATTCTGTTTATTTACGTAACCACTGAGCGAAAAATGAGCCTCATCACTAAAGAAAATTTCGTTCGAAAAATCGTTATCAATAGCTTGTTGTTCAATCACCCAATTCGCATACATTCTGCGTTGTGTATGGTCTTGAGGCTTAAGTTCTTGAGTGAGTTGGATTTTGTACGGATGAAGATGCAAATCCAAATGAAAAATCCGCCACAATGAGCCGTAAGACAAGCCCAAATGTTGAACACGTCGAGGAATCGACAAATTCGGGTCTTCCTCCACACTTTGAGCAACGACAGCGATATTTTCTGCAGAACGAATGTTGCAATGATGCACATGCCTTGTAATATCAATAACCGCTCCAGTATCTTCAAATTTTCTCACTGTGTTCGAAATTGTTTGCTGTGTAGGTCTATTATGTCGACCGTAATCGCCTCGTAAAGCCTTAAATGTTGATACAGCAGAATCACCATTTTTATAATAAAATTTAATAATTTTAACGCGTTCTTCGACTGTTGAACGATCCATATTCCTAAATGGCAAACCTTCAACTAAAAGAAACACGCTTTGGATGACATTTAATTTTGACACATGTCAAATGGCAGGGTTATACTTTCCCAATTACGAAATGAATAACCCTGTATTTGTGGCCCTTCTGCCTTGCGTCTACTTTTACCGGGGTACTGATGCATCACAGGCCAGGTGAATTCATTCCATAGTTTACTCTACTAGGGCTTCAGCGTCGACATTTTCAGATATATCATTGCTAGCTGGGAAACACATTTGGGTGCAAGTGCAAGTGTTTCAACAATATTTTCTTCCTTTAGCTTAGCAACGTTCCATTCTTGTAAGTACTTGCGCTTGTAACAGTGAATGATGCTACTTTTGGCAATCTGGAAGGTGATGCACTTATGATCACTAGCATCACACTCCTATTTTGAATCAATTCTGCTAGCCCCTTAGAAGCCAGGCTTACGTCAGCAATGGGTTCATCGAACCTAGGCCTTCTTTAGGTACATTTCACGCCAGTGTTTCGCCCCACCAAACTAAGTCTCGCCATCATTTCCATTGTCAATTGTCATTGCCCTTTTGTTCAAGTCCCTGCCAATGACTAGCTCTCGCTCAACTTCTCGGAGCATGTCCCCTAATATTAGTATGAGCATGTTCCCTTTTATTATTATTATTACAGTCTCATGCTATGTCCCCAGAAGAGATGAGGTAATGTCTTACGAGTAGTTGTTAGACAACAATTCATTGGTAGTCCGACCTTTGCGCCTAAATACATTTCATCATAAAAAAAATTATTGATTCGATACTTTTCCGTATTATTTTACGATATATTTTTAAAATAAAAATAATCTGTGTGTACTACCCAAATTTCTGTAATAAAAATTTCTTCTTTTTTTTCAGGCAATCATTTAATTAAAACCGTAAAAGTAAGTTTTGTAGCAGTTACTGTTATTTTATCTATATATTATGCATATTTTTAAAATATTTAGACGATATTCAAAATCGCAATCTGTTTTTATATCAGAAATATAAGCTAAATTCTCATTCAAACCCTTATTTCCTTGTCCAGGGAAAGTAAACTGACAATCATGACAAATCGACATGACCATTACTATTATAACAATAAGATCAAGAAAGACAAATAGTCGATACGTTTTCATACGTTTTATGAACCCTCTCGCCCAAAAACGTTTCTACTCAAATCAAAAGTGTTTATTACAATGGTGCCGGTCTCCTAAGTGAAAGAACTACTTATTCTTCACCCGGGCCATCTTGGCTATCAACATGATAGCAAATTTCCTTGGCCCGATGGAGACCAGCGTTTCCAGCATAAGAGGGTTGGTGCCAGCACGAACAAAACGATGTCGACAATTCTTTCCCGCCCATGTAACTGCTTTGCTTATCTCGACGAGATCCTCCCATAACGGAACGGTGGTTTCTTTCTGCAATTTATTTTGTAAATTGCATTGCAAAGGGGGTTGGCGTCATTGAATTTTGGTTGTAATTTTTTATCTGACAATATTACCATTTTTTTAAACTTTTTTATTTTTAAATTACAAATAAAAATTAAAAGATATTTAAGGATTTTTGAGAAGCAAAACAAAAATGGTGTTTTTGCCCGGGAATGTTTTCCGAGCAGTTTGCCTAAGTGACTGCTCGATTACGACATTTCCTTAGGAATTGGTACTGAAGACGCAATAAGTCAATTTCCCCTTATAATCTAGAAATTTCTTTTCCTTGCTCACCCCTAAAACAAATGGCGTTATTTACATCTATTGCTCCAGTATCTGTCCCAACTCTTTCACCTCGATTGCATTTTGTTTCGTCTCGGACGAAATTTTCATCAGCGGCGTAGACTCTGCTTGTAGCTGCTCAGACTAAAACGCATCGGGATCAACTCCAACTTGCCTCAACGCCGGCTCTAGACCCACGATTAGCATGTTTTTATTTCCCGTGCCTTTAACCCTAGAATACTAACTAGATTTTCTCTTACGTTAATACTAAGATTCGCCTGTGAGGCAACTTTTTCAAAGAAAATATTTTTTTTATGTTAGAAAACAGTTTTATTGAAGAAAGTATTTGGCGTTAGAAGAATACAGTTCAGTGCATAAAATCTAACATAAATTGATTCATATAATAAAGGCGATATATTAATTTCAAATATTTAAAATGAACACATACTTCAGCCACTTTTTCATGGAGGTCGCTTTTTAAATAAGAAAATTTAATAAATTAATTCACAACTTTTGATTTCAATTTCACATCATTATTAAGGTATTGAAATGATCTTTGAAATAAAAAAAATTATTTCCTAGCACGTTCAGGTTCACCTTGCAGATTAAAATGAATTTGTGGGTCCCATGTATTGTTTTTGTGGGTAGCTTACAATAATAAGTATCCAAAGTCTCGCTTGTAGGCATTTCGCTATTCTTTCCTACGTAGGCAGCTGTATCGAACATGTATTTTGTTTTTACATCGCATATTGAGACGATTTTTATCCAATGTTTAGCGGGTTTATTCGGAATATACGTCCTGAAAGGACAACGTCCGCAAGATGAGAGAAGTTGTTCGTCTATTGTAACGTAGGTTCCAGGTTTATACATATCTCTGCACTGTTTGACAAACATCTCCCAAATATCTCTAAACGGTGCAAATTTATCTTATCTTTATCTACCTTCGCGAGTGCTACGGTCACCAAAATGAAGACACTTTAGCAAAAACTCGAAACGATCTTCGCAATATATTTGGATCCACAAAGGTTGGTATCAAAGGGCTCTGAGGTAGGCAAATAATTATTTTTCGCATCGGTCAAAATAAGAACACCAAGTAGAGCTGGTGTTCTTTGTGGAATTTTTCTAACAGAATTTTCCTGCCTCTTATAACAGCTTTGGGTGGCGTTAATATCAGTTTGTCTAAATCAGACTGATTCATTTCAAGTGCTTCAGGATTACCGACCGATGTTTGTTCCCTTTTTATTATGTTTTGTTCGTTATCGTCTACTTTCTTTCTCCAGGTGATCTTCGATATCACTTTCTTCCGACTCCAGTTCTTTCAATCACTGAAGAATTTATTTTTCTGATGTCATCCTGCTAAAATATAATAAAGTTTCTAAAAAAATTGCAAAAATTAAGTACCGCTTAATATGAAAAAATTCCTTACTTAACACTAAAGTTTGCCTCACAGGCACCTAAAATAAGAACTTAATAACCCAAAACCAGATCTTAATGCACTTCTGCGTCCACACTCGGGCAGCACTAGACTGAGTTGGCATAAGCGATGGCTATGATAGTAGCAACGGCTTAGGAGATATCCTTAAAAAACGATTTTTTTCCGCCTCACAGGCGAACGTTTCTAGAAGAAACATTTTATACTCTGGTATTGAACCTTTGTATTTATTTAGGACAAGACTTTCATTCCTCGCGGGACTGAAGTCTAAATGTGTATTGCGAAGGGGTCTTGCAAGAATTTTATACTTAATTTATTCAGCAAATTACTTAATTTTACGAATAACTCGTCAATGTTTCCTGCACTTATCTTATGTATTTGATTGACGAAGTTGTTGTAAGTTTCTGTGACGCCATATGTTGACGTTAAAATATTTTGAACTGATTGCCAATTTGGATCTGTGAGTTTCTGGACTGTGTTTCGTGCTGATCCTTTAATTTCATTCAAAATGAGCCTAAACAGGTACGCTCTTTGGTCTCTTATTGGTGTCAATGCTATTATGGTATTAACTGCGTTGATCAATAATTCAGGGCATATTCGTCATTATTCCCGGTATAATTTGGTAGTCTTCTAGCCTCCTTTAATAGTTCTTAGAACGGTAGGTGTAGTGGTTCAGCTGCTTGTTGTTGTTCAGCTATATTGATTTTATTTTAGAGTTAGATTATTCAGTTAAGATGATTCGACAGTGTTGGTATTAATTTGACTATTTCTATTATTCCAGAAAGTAGTCAGTTGGTATTAATTTTTTGTTTTATTCCACAAAAAATTTATTTTACTTCGTTATAGTGTTGACTCTTTTTATTATTCCAAAAAGATTTTCAAAGTAGCAAAATTTATTTGTTTCCGGTTTTATTATGAATGGCTCTTTCTATTATTCCAGAAAGTTTGCCAATTTATTTTATTAATGTTGTGAGTGTTAAAAAAAATTGTTTTTAATTTTTCTTGATGTAAGTAAAAGAGCACTTTTCACTTCCCAAATGTTAATTTTGGTTCGTTTTTTAATGTCCTAGAGCTTCCTCCCTCCTAAGACGATCAACTGCGCCAGTTATGTTATCACCTGTTAGGTTTCTCAAAAAAATATTATAGTTCCTTCCACGAAACTTCAAATGGGAACACCTTTTAAGTTTTAATTTATACACAACACTTTATTGAATTTAATAACCTATTTCTACCACTGTTACTTATAATATCTTAATGCACTGAACTTTAAATTAGAACTGAGATGAAGATCAATTGTATCGTCTTCTTATATATCATGGATCTTCATCGTGAGTGATCTTATCGTGAGATATGCTGACTTGGACTTTTATTGAAGATGAGATAAGGATTGCATATTTTATTGCAACATTCGTGGGTGAGCGTCAAAAGAAAGTAAACACCAACTTTTCATCTTTAAATTGTTACATTACAAAGCTATTATTGACTTGCGATAAAAAGTAATATTAATGAGTTTACTGCTAAACCATTTAGAGATTGATTACTATTAAACATGAAATCAAAACAAGTGGCAACATTGCACAAATCTCACCAAAGTGGAAATGCATCAGATTTTACGCGTCAAAAAAAACTAAACAGTGGTAACACTTACTTCGCTTCTTTTATATTTCGGGGAAGAACCTTAACTTTTGGCGACAAATTTGTGCTATTCGCGTTTTAAGTACATTTGTTCTAATTATTATTAAAAATAAAGACTTAAAAGAAAATAGTTTCACTATGGGAAAGCAAACATCGCCTGATACTTGGAAAATTATAATAGACTTAAAAGAAAAATGTAAATCCTTGCGTGAAATTGGCGAAATCGTGGGCAAAAACCACTGCACAGTAAAAAAAAAATATTGATAAGTATGCCAAACATCATCTCGTTGAAGATTTACCGAGATTTGGATGCCCAAAGCGGCGTAGTGGTACTGAAGTTAGAGCTGTAGTAAAAGAAGTAAGGGCATACCCAGACTTAAGTGCGGTTAAATTGTCAGAAGACATAACACAGGCATCAGGCCAACCAGTAAGTGTGAGTACAGTCAGGAGAGCGCTTTATAAAAAGGTCTACATGGAAGAATACCACGGAAGAAGCCATAAATATCCAAGGCGAATCAGATCAAGCGTATGGATTTCGCTAAAAAATACAAAAACGAAGCTCCAACACTGTTAAGCACGGTGGCGTTTCAATTAAGGTATGGGGTGTGTGGCGGCTACTGGTGTTGGTAATCTTGTTTTTGTTTACTCAACAATGGACAAAATGGATTATTCAGCCATTTTGAGGGACAATGTTGCCCCTAACGTCGAAAAATTAGGCTTGTCAGGAAATTGGATCTTTCAACAGGACAACGATCCAAAGCATACGTCCAAAATTGTGAAAGAGTGGCTACTGTACCGGACTCCTAAGACACTTGATTATCCGCCGCAGTCCCCAGATCTAAGCCCGATCGAGCATCTTTGGGAACACCTTGACAGAAAAGTGGGACAAAGGGTCATTTCAAGCAAAGCCGACTTAAAGAAGGTTATAAAGGAAGAATGGAGCCAAATCTCTCCCGATGTTACAAAACAACTTGTCACGTCGATGGGTAGAAGACTAAATGAGGTGCTTAAGTCCAAAGAAAAATAAACGAAATCTTGAAAAATTAAAAAAAATCGAATTTTTCTATTGAAGTTCTGTTATTTTTGTTTGCTGTTTACCTTTTTTTTGACGCGTAAAATTTGGTCTTTTTTTGGTTAAAGTAAATTTATCTTTGTTATGTATTACTTTTGTTTAATGTTTATGTTCAGTTCTTATTAAATAAGTCTTTGATTCCTTATACACATTTTTTATTTTGTGTTAGTTACCTTGTTTTAATAAAATTCTTAATACAAGTATCTAAGGTGTTTACTTTCTTTTGACGCTCACTGTATATCATGTGATCAGCTGACTTGGACTTTTATTGAGGATGAGATAAGGATTGCATACTTTATTGCAATATTCATGGGTGGTCTATATCGGAAGATATGCTGACTTGCACTTTTATTGAGGAAGAGATAAGGATTGCATACTTTGTTGCAATATTTGAAATGAATATATGTATGTATGCATATTAGTCGGTAAGTAATTGTAAACATAGCACAGCTAGGCTGTTTAGGTGTTGAATCTTGTAGTTATTAGGGATTTGTAATTTGCACAAATCTCTCAACTTACGTTCCGTAGCCGTTAACTTTTTTCCTTTCAGTCCAAACACGACTGCCCACTTTTCCGAAAAAAAAACACTTCAAAATTTTCTCACCAAACAGTTTCTTCGTTTCATGTCTCACAAAACAGTTTTTGTTATCGCGCTCAGTCACAGTCTTGCCAACCGATTACCATAGCCCCGTTTTTTGCACAGACTTGTACACAGCTGCACATATGCACGATCCACAACCACGCGATGCTGTCATGCTTTTCTTTTCGTCACCCAAAACACTTTAGCGGTGATTTTTTAATTATCTTTCATTAAGTTATCAAAGTACATAACATACAATAAGTCACAACTATTGGGCAGAAATTGGTATATAACATATAGTAATGGTTTAATTCACAGCCAATTTACTCCAATACGAATTACGTTTGTTTAGCCACACAGTTGCATGTCGAGTGACCCAGTTCCTCTCGTGTCGATCTCAACGTGACAAAATGTTTTAAAACATTAAAGTACTCAAAAACTTAAAGGCATATGTATATGGTAAACTAAATTTAGACAATATTCAATCAAAAGATTAGTCAAAAAACAAAATCAACTGTTATTAAATGTAAGTTACTCGATACTATCAATTAATTGGAAAAAAAGGAGAAAAAACCAAACACCACAACGACTTTGAGATTACAACTGATATGTATAAACTCAATTCTAATAAATGTTATACAAAAATTTTAAGTTAAAAATCCAATTAAAACTTGGCAAGTTTCCCATATCTGAAAAATTGCAACTATCTCCAATGAGTCTACTTTTTATCCAACGAAAAAATCTGTTTATGGAGTATTTGAAGATCTTTTTGCGGTTGTTATCTTAGTGGACTGAATACCAGCCATATGAGAAGATTATCTCATTTTGTATGGTCATGTTATCTTCAGATTTCAAAATTGACAACATAAAACTTTAGGAAATGTTACTCAAACCAGCCTACAGTAACTTTAAACGTTTGAACTAAATTTGAAGCAATTACATCAAAATGCGACTTTAAATTTTGCAATTAGATACTAAAGACAACTGAATAGTCATATTATATATTTTATTGCACATACTATATGTACATATACTCGTATATTATAACATACGAGTATCCGTGTCTTACTACAATCACATCATGTTAAAGAAATAAAATTGTTTTGTGTAACACAAACGAAAACGCATTCAATTTCATTTCCCGAAATAAAAACATTTCACCTGGTAAAGGTTCGCGGCCCAAATGTAACGTTTAGCCAGAGCCCGCGAAGCTGGTTTAACACGCATCAAAATAATCAGACCGTTTTTAATAATCATGCAATTTCACAGGCGTAAAAGAAAATTTAAATGGTAGCGGCCAGGCGGCGAAGACGTTGAATGCGCCGACCTTGATGCGCCGGCTACAGGTACATTGACTTCATCATAATAAGCATTTTTTCATCTTTCAAATATTTCACGTTTCGTCACAGTGCTCATTCAGTATCGCAGCATCTAAGTTGCAACAGTTTGATGTCTTAGTTAAATTTATGTGTCTGCCTATTAAAAGGTTAATTGTAGTTTTCTTTTTGCCGCAGGTCCTAACGCAACTCTAGTGCTAAATTTAGCGTGTTGCAGTTTTAAACTGCGAAACTAACCCAATTGTGAATTTTGAAAGGGAAATTCAAGACGGCGATGAATTTGCAAAATTTATGTTGCTGCAAGTTGGGGATTCCCCGTCGGTTTTCGTTTCAGCAGAAAGTTTACGGTGTTAGTGCACTTCAGAGCAAATGAAAATAAGGAGATGCATTCGCTTGCAACATAAATGAGTGGAAGTTTAAATTTTGAATTTTATGTGAATATGTAGAGTTGAATATGAAATTCAGCAATAAATCTTTTCAAAATGTGACTAAGCTTTGATAAATAGACAGCTGGGCCATGAAATAAAGACAAATGAATTAAGGTCGATTGCGCGATGTTTGAAAGGGAGCTTTCAAACGCTCTATGAGAGGTTGCAAAAATGGGTTGTGAAATTTTATGAATTCACGATTGTATCTTAGATATTTGTGCGTTTATTTTGGCTCTTGCCACTTCTAAATGTATTTTGAAAGAGCTTGCATGGAAAGGTCCAGATAAAATGTGTTTTTTATTGCACTGTATTTGTACATACAGAGGTGGCCAAAAGTGATCGGACAATACAAGAAACAAGCAATAAAATACTTTTACGAGCATAAGCTTTGAAATGAAATAAAAATTTTTCCCTTATATAAAAGTCACTTGTATTCTCAATTAATTGCACAAAAAAATAAAACAGAAATAAAAAGAATTTCACAAGAAAATTAACAACTAATTCAAATTCACATTGCATCAAGTGGACAAAAGTAATCGGACGTTCAATTGTAATACTTTTCTTTCTGATGATTCCATTAGAACATAGGCTTTTAATATCTAGTTGCGTATCCTTTTTGTTTTATAACTTCTGTTAACCTATTGGGCATAGACTGTACCAACTTACGGGTAACGTCCGGAGTAATGTTGTCCCATTCTTCTAATAACACCGTCTTCAGTTGACTTTTATTAGTAATGTGATGGTTCCTTATTTTTTTATCCAGATGATCCCAAAGATGTTCGATGGGATTTAGGTCTGGGGATTGCGGTGGTGTTTTTAATTGACCAGGAGTGTTGAAAAGGAGCCACATACGAACATCATGAGCTGTATGCTTTGGGTCATTATCTTGCTGGAACAAATAATGACCATCAAGACCCAATTTTTGTGCACTTTTTTTCAAATTTTCTTTCAAAATCGACAAGTAACCTAGTTTGTCCATAGGTTCGTCAATGAAAACAAGTTCTCCTACACCGTTGGCAGCCATGCAACCCCAGACCATTACACAGCCACCTCCGTGTTTTACTGTATGTTGAATGTTTTTGGGATGAAGCTCACTATTTTGAGTTCTCCACACCAACAACCTGCCGTCGGAGTGGTAGATATTAAACTTACTCTCATCAGAGAATATTATACGAGTCCAAAAGTCGAGCGGCTTGCTTTTAAATTCTTTTGCAAAGCATAATATTTTCTTCTTATTAACTTTGCTAATTAGTGGTTTCTTTCGAGGTACTCTCGCTTGATAACCAGCACGGCTGAGAGCTCTACGAATAGTCCGGGCACTAACATTGGTACCATTTACATCTGCTAATTGATCCCTAATACTTCTGGACGTTGTAGTCGGATTCTTTTTAACAATTCTTAAGATTTTTCGTGCGTCTGTCTCTGTTAGTTTACATGGTCGACCACTCCTAATTTCGTTTTCCACCTGATTATTTTTTCTGAACCGTTTCACGATATCGAAAACTGTCGAACGACTTCTTCCAATTATTTTTGATATTTCAGAAAAGGATTTATTCTCTTTATACAACTTTATTATAACTTTTCTTTCATGTATACAGGTTTCTTTGCGATTCTTAGCCATGTTTAACTTTCTTCACTTAAAACTGACAAGTAAATGACTGATATCAGAAAAACACATATCAACATATAATTAGGGGAATTACCTTTTAAACTCGGAAATGAAAAGAAAAGAATTGCTCCAAACTTCAATGACTAATTTCACACTTTTCAAAATGTCCGATTACTTTTGTCCACTTGATGCAATGTGAATTTGAATTAGTTGTTAATTTTCTTGTGAAAATCTTTTTATTTCTGTTTTATTTTTTTGTACAATTAATTGAGAATACAAGTATCTTTTATATAAGGGAAAAATTTTTATTTCATTTCAAAGCTTATGCTCGTAAAAGTATTTTATTGCTTGTTTCTTGTATTGTCCGATCACTTTTGGCCACCTCTGTATGTTGTATGTCTTGAAAGTTTTATAACATTTTTCAAGATGGCCTAGTAAAATAGAAAATCTTTTTTTGAAATTGAACTTAAATATACATAGTGACGCGATTTCACTCTAAAAACTAATAGTATAGGGTTTTCCATTCAGGACATAACAATAAATAAATTTCAATAAATCGATTGTGAAGCATGCTGTGTGGCTAGTGGCACCATTTTATTAAAACCACATATCGTTGATGTGAAGTTCATCCAATTCTGATTACAAATAATCTTCCAACATAACCCGAAAGCGCTCTATATTGACGGTAACATGACAGTCGTTTTCATCCACGAAACAATACGGCCCAATCAAACCTTCGGCATGAAAACCGCCCCAAACAGTTATTTTTTTGTGGATGCAACGGTATCTCAGCAAGCACATGTGGGTTTGTTGCTGACCAATAATGCATATTTAGATTATTAACAAAGCCATTGAGCCAGAAATGAGCTTCATCGTTGAAGCTAATTTTTCGATAATCGTTAGTTTTAATAATTTCCAAACGTTGCTGGTTTTTGAGCTTTACCATAATGCAAATGTTGACTTTAACTAACGTCTTAACATTAACAATTTGCTCATTTTGCTCAATTATTAACTAAAACAAGGAACTTTGATCTTTAATTAAACCACCTTTAAGCACTCAATGGATTTATTTTACCAGAAAAACTCTCACAATTTGATCATAGCTCAGCCAGAGCATATCTACTAAATAGCAGCTGCAATTAGAACAAATTTTATTTCCTACGGTACTTATGGAGTAGAGAGAATTAGACTAAAAGTGTGTATGTATGGTAAACAAAAACGAAACGAGACACTGAAGATGACTCAAAGTAGTCGAAACGCGTCTGCTCACACAACTAAGCAAGGCCCGACGGCTTTTAAAGAAAAAAAAAAAAAAAAAAAACGAATTTGCTTGCAATTTTATCAATACAAGGTAAACTTTAATCCATCTTTTACACGTTTATTTGCCTCTCTTTTCATTTTGACAGCTCCTCGATTGCAGGTGCTAGTTAGTATATATGCTCTGGCTCAGCCTCATTATTTTTTGAGTGACAAGTTGCTGGTGAGTTCTTAAAGACGCACACCGTCATCTAGTATGTGATGGCGAACGTGTTATGCGTAAACAGCTCACTATAAAGTTTTCGATCGTAGATAACCACTCACCATAGAGGCAGAGCATATATACTAACTAGCACCTGCAATCGAGGAGCTGTCAAAATGAAAAGAGAGGCAAATAAACGTGTAAAAGATGGATTAAAGTTTACCTTGTATTGGTGAAAATGCAAGCAAATTCAAGTTTTTGTTTACCATACATACGCACTTTTAGTCTAATTCTCTCTACTCCATAAGTACCGTAAGAAATAAAATTTGTTCTAATTGCAGCTGCTATTTAGTAGATATGCTCTGATAGAGATATACACTGGAGATGGCGAGCTTTCATTTCCCATATAAAATATTGAAGTCTCTTAATACATGCTCAATACGAACAAACATTTCATGTCCGTATACTCCAATTTTCGAAAGCTTTTGGACTTTCACGAATGAGCTTACGTATGATTGTCCAAATTCTATCATTGTTCGAAATTAATTTCGAAATAGCTAAAAAAGTTCATTATTTTTAGTTTTCTCTTTAATGATCATACAGCATTTACAATTGTAAACAATGCCTCCAAATATTGTTCAACAAACTTCTTTCCTTTCCATAAAATATACTAACAAACTACGAAGTGCGCCACATTCAAATCGTTTTCGATCGAAATCAACAATTGTGACACCCCTGATTCCGGAAATGATGTTTCAGCTGATAGAAAACAGGAAGTTGACAATTCCTGCGAAAATTCCATCAAATATCGTAATTTTTAAAAATTTTCAATGAAAACGCTTGTTTCGGTCGGATTCTATAAGTGATTTCGAAAATAAAGTGTTCAATGTGTAAACGTGAGCAAAAATGTGAGCGCGTCATCGAGTATTTTTCATTATTTAGGTAAGTAAAGTGCAGTCAAGGAAACACTTATGTGTCCGGGCATAATTTACGTGATGTTTTCTGTGTCCGACCAGGTTTTCGGTGCGATTCGTTAATGAAAACATTATTTCGAATGTTGTGTGAATCGTGCCTGCTAGAAACGGTATATGGGAGGCGCGATTTAAAGAATTTTCTCGGTTGAAACAGATTTGACGCCGGTCAAAGAATTCCGATAACATGCAACTGAAACTCGCTTGCATTTTAAGAATTTACGCGCTTTTTTTCTGATTTTTATTCCTACAGATTTAAATGGGCCTAAGTTATCCTTAAAGCTTCGTATTGAAGTAATTAATTGTGTTTTTAAGTAAAAGTTCGTAATTATCAAAGAGCAAATTGCATGTGAAATAGATGTTGCGCGCAAATAATGAAGTTTTGTTGGCTCCGTCCATAATGGTGTTAAGGTTGAATTGTTGAAAATAATGCGTTTTGTTATTGCGAAGGTGCTTGTAAAAGTTTCAAGTATCTGAGTAAACATTTTAATTGAAAAACTTTGAACGTTTTCTAAAATACGTGATCTCGTACCAGTGCAGTGCACCTACAATATGGGAGCTGTTTTATTAATTTCGAAAACTGGTCGGTTGAATTTAAAAATGTTTTTTTAGGTTTCTGGAGTTGTGGTGATGGGACTGAAATCGTTGTTGAAAATCGAGCCAATTAATGACGAAATGCATGCATGGTGGTTTAATTTGAAAATATTTGTTTCTTTACCAGAAAACGAAGAAAACCGACTTCAAAGTGCCCTACAAAGGATGAAATAAGTTTTATGAAGGTGATATTAAAGCACCATGCAATATAGCACCGCTTTTAAAAAATTTTATTCATCTTTCTTACTTTGGAGTCGGTTTTTTTTTAGGTGAATTTCTCAAGAGATATTTACCTATTGCGTATATATATATATATATATATATATATATATATATATATATATATATATGATTTATATATGATATAACGAAAATCGCTCCAATTTTCACAAAATTTTTGGGAAAGGCGTATTGGGTGAATATCTCAGTTAAGTTGTTTAACCAGCCAAATCGGTCGAGGGAAAACAAAATGGCGGCCATTTTAGACAAACATTCGTGATTTCATTTCTGACCAAACCGTGGCTCTTTGGATGAAATTTGGTACAGAGGTTTATTGAGGTGTGCGATGAATTTCACAATAAAAAATCCAAAGTCGAACCGTTTGAAACAAAATGGTGGCCGCTCAGACGTCGAAAAGCGTGTAAGCATTGGATGTTGTAGTTGTGAACAAACTTTTCAACCGATGTTAATGAAATTCGGTTCTTTGGTAATTACTGTAAATGCCTAAAGAACCATGTTAAAAAACTAGAGATGGCCAAATCTCCCGGAAAAACTCACCAGCCCAGACATTAAATCATATTGATCTCAACGAGATAATTTATCTTAAGTTCAAGGAGTTCTTATGTTGGGTATTCAAGTCATCATTCCAAAGACGTTTCAGAACGAGGTTATAGAAGGATAGATTATTCGTAAAGAACCATGTTAAAAAACTAGAGATCATGTCTCCAAAAACAAAATGGCGGCTAGTTGAAGCTAGAAATTTCAAAGGCTTCTGAAAGACCCAATTTTGATTCGATGTGAATGAAATTTATTTTCAAGATAGAAAACAATAAGATCTAAACATTTTGCTATTTTCGTGCACAGACATGCTCAAGTTTCAAAATGGCGGCGATTCAAATATGCGATTATTTCAGATTTTTGTGGCCCTCTAGTGGCAAAATTTTCCAATGGATTTTGATGAAACTTTAGATTATGGATAATTGTACAAAGCCCTTGTACTAAACAAAAAATCATCAAAATCGAATGAAAAATAAAGAAGCCGAAAGTATAAAACCTAATATTTTTCGCTGCCGTTTTCATTAAAAATTTAATACTTTTGCCCTGTCTAGAGGGAAACTGATTTGACTGAGATTGGACAAATTGACTGATGAGACTCTAAGATTGAAATATTTTTAAAAATCCAAAATCAAATGTTATTTTAGTAGCAACTGAAGTAATGAATGTTTATCATGGAAACATTTTGAATGGCGTAACTTGTAAGTTTTTATGCAACAGACCATTTTAGGGGATTGTAAAATATTTTTACAATGCCCTATTAAAATCGCGATCTGTCTCTTCGTCCGCCTGTCCATCCGTCCGTGCGTTACAGCAAGTTTTCTCGCAAACCACACAAGCTAGAATGATGAAATTTTCTACGTAGGTCAAAAGTGGTACCCTCTCAAGCGTTTGCAAGAAAATTCCACCAGAATAATAATATCAGCACATATGATAATTTTTTGGCTTTCTTTTTGTAGTAAACAATTAATTTTCAACCGCTGCATTCTCATAAAGTTTATCGTCAAGAGTATGCTACACCTTATCATATGATGAACGAAATTTCGACCCCAATTTCGAAATGAGTTTCGAGCCTATGCGAGTTATCACAATAGCAAAGGCAAAAGCTCGTGGCTTCATGAATTTGATCTTTCGCCGTCTCCTGTGTATACCTCTATGCCACTCACCAAGGACTTGTCCTTCATATACACAAAATGAAGATCGCTTTTCAATTTTTCAAACTCAAATAAATGTGCTGTAGTAAGAACCAAAATTAAAAGATTTTAACATTGTACAAAGTAACTCAAAAACTAACCGCCCTTCGTGACAAGATACATTCAAGTCCTGATGCAATAGTTATTTAGTAAGCACTCACATTTTATTAACTGGTCTTTTCAGAACTCCATTATTACATTTGATTGTTACGGCTCTCGCGATATCATCAGAACCTGGAACGTTCTGTATAATTTTACCGATTACCCATTTAGCCGGTGGAACCATATCTTCTCTAATAACTACAACATCATTTACATTTTGTTCAGAAATTTTACTATTCCATTTTTAGCGTTGGTTTAAGTTAACCAAATATTCTTTTGACCATCTTTTCCAGAAACCGCAAATCATTCCTTAACATAATTACCATCTGTCTAAAATGTTACGAGGCTGATGACAATAATTCTCATCAGATACATTTATCAATGGCTCACCCACCAAAAAATGGCCTGGTGTCAATGGAAGAGGGTCATCAGGATCGTCACTCAAAACCGAAATAGGATATAAATTTAAACACGCTTCTATCTGTGTCAAAACCGGTGCCAACTCCTCAAACGTAAGCGTACTATCCCCTATGAGCTTTTTAGATGATTTTTCACACTGCGCACTCCTGCTTCCTACAAACCACCAAAGTTTGGCGCATGGGGAGGGTTGAAGTGCCAGTTGGTCGATTCGAGTGTCAAAAGTTGCACCACTTCATCGGGCCGTCTAGAATTAGCAAGCTTTAACATCTCCAACAACTGTTTATTAAACCCAACAAAATTTGTCCCATTGTCGCTATTTAAGTTCTGGCAGTGTCTGCGACGTGAAGTAAACCTTCGAAACGTTGCAATAAAGCCCTTGGCTGAGAGACCAGATACAGCCTCTAAATGCACCACGTGTGTAAACATATATACAAAAAGGCAAATATACCCTTTGTATGATTAGGAACCTCTACCAGGAGGATGTTGACTTAAAAGGTTTCGCCAGTTGATTTAAAAGGTTTGCTGGGCTTTAATCTGACTTCTGGGATCTGTCTCATTAGTTGTGTCCTATTCGCTGAGGAGTATCTTCAACAAGTAACGCATGCTCTATATATCTTTTTAACCCGGATCCTTACTCTCAATATAAAGTGTTTGGCGGCTATGATTCAACATAATTTGTGGCCCTCCATGGAGAGTTTTGTTATGTGCATCCAATATTATTATACAAGTGAGATTATCCTTATCTGGCAGTATTATTGGATACTTCTGCTCGTAGTTCGGTTCTGATCTTTGGATGCGTCCCCCTACTCTCAGTAATCCATCAGTGTCTAACATTGGACATAAAGTGTGTAACGCACTTCTTTTTAAAATACAGCCGTGAGACTTGATGTGTTCTTTTCCTCAGTAAAATATCTACCTTGAACCAAAACTATTAGTTTAACTAACGTACAGTTCATCTCTTCAACCATAATAAGCTCTGACCTTTTAGGACGTTCATCTTTTGATTGTTTAGAATCAAGGAATCTTCCGCAATAGGATCCAACTCTAAGCATTCGAGTAAGTGACGAAAATCTTTCTATGAATTCTGTGCTATTGTCTACATTAACGCTTGCTGCAAAACACATTTTCTCGGTTTTCTTTTCCTCTAACACCGTTGTAAAATCTCCTTTGCTATACTTGATATCTTTTTCTTTTAACCATTGAGGTTCTTTCTTCCATAGATTTAGTACTATCAGTTCCGATGCTTTTATGCCTCTGAAGGTGAAATCCGCTGGATTTTCTTCAGATCGGATATGCGGCCATTGATTATTGTCCATGATGGTAAGTATTTCCGAAATGCTATTCGCAATAAATGTCTTCCACTTGCTGGGGTGATTACTTAACCATCCGAGAACAACCGAGTAGTCTGTCCACGCATGTACATTTTCTTTGGCTATGCTAGCACTCATGACACATTCAAAGAAGTTTAGCTAGTAATACCGCTCCACACAACTCTAAGCGCGGGACAGACACTTGTTTCACAGGTGCAACCTTCGTCTCTGATGGAATAAGACTGATGTGTACTTCACTTTGCTCGTCTATCGTACGCAAATAGATTACCGCTGCATACAGATTTGCAGATTTGCAACGTGCAGTCCATGGGGCTATAGAAAAACTAGAAAGGACTTGTAATTCTTCTCTGTAGATTATCCAGTTATTTAGTAATAGTCCTGGTAGCTCTTGATTGCACTCGATTCCGGACAGCCAAAGTCTTTATATGAATATTTTCTGTTATGATTTTTGGAGCTACCAAGCCCAGTGGATCGAACAACCGCGCTATATCGGAAACCACCTTACGTTTTGTTAAAGGGTTCTCTAATGGTGACAGCTTAATTTCATATTCCAGTGTATCCTTCGCTCTATTCCATATCAGTCCTAGTATTTTTAGTATTGTATCCGCCTAGATTCTTACTGCTTCATCTTTTTTCTTTTCATTTCCGATATAATTCACCACCAAACTTGAATTGCTACTCCATTTTTGAAAGGTAATTCCACCTAACTTCATTAATTTATTTAATTGCTCAAATATTTCGATTGCTTCTCTCCCTGTTTCCGCTCCTGTCATTAAATTATCCATATACAAATCCTGTTTCGTTAGTTTTGTCGCCACAGAGAATTGTGTCTTCTTAGTCTCTGCTAGCTTGTGTAGTGACTTTACCGCAACATATGGGGCAGAAGCCGTGCCAAAGGTTAAAGTCAATAGCTGATAATGTTCCAGTGGCGCATTTGTGTTAGCTCTCCACACGATGCGTTGATAATTAACGTTTTCCTTACTAACACGCACTTGTCGGCACATTTTAATCAAGTCGGCAATAATACAGATTTTGTGATCCCGCCATCTTAACAAGAGGTGATGCATCATATATCTTGCTGCAATTTTGGTCCGACTAGCAAGTCTTCATTAAGGGATACATTATTTAAACCTCAAGGAAGCGTCAAATACAACACGAATCTTAGTCGTATCCTTGTCATCACGTACTACAGCATGATGAGGTAGGTACACTGCTCTAGGATTTATTATGTCTTCTTTTGGTACAAGTTGCATATGATTAAGCTCTTTATACATCTCTATCACTTTAACATATTCTTTGCGTAGTTTTAAATTCTGATTTAATCTCTTCTCCATGGACATGAACCGTCTTGATGCTATTTACAGTGACTCTGGATCTTCCCATTTGAACGGTAACCGTACAATAAACCGACCATCATCATCTCTTACAGTGGTTGATTCAAAAAGTTCTTCACATCTTATCTCTTCTTCGCTTAGTATCTTCTGCTGTACTTCTGGTTCTTTTTCTAACTCCCAGAATTTTCTCAACAACTCATCTTCTTTGATTTGTGTGTGCATGCTAATAATTCTATTCACTGAAGTTGAACCTGGCGACAACTGAGCTGATACAATCCAGCCTAGACTGGTGTCCTGAGCAACTAAATTTCTAGACGGATTTTTGATTACGCCCCTCTTCAGTATTTCTTCGTATACTTCAGCTCCGAGTAAGATATCAATTTTACTCGGTGTTGTGAATTCTAGATCTGCTAATGGTTACTTCTCTAACTCGAGCCAATCAAGTGAATGAATTATCATAGATGGAAGTATAGATGTGAGAGTTTTTAACACAAATGCATTTACTGATATTGATTTACCTGGTTGATGGCGTGATTTAATACATAAAGATACGCATACTTAACTCGGGTGTGACCATCACCCACTCCAGACACCAAGTCATTGATTGGTGTACGCTTAAGTCCCAGTAATTGTACAGAAGCCTCCGTAATAAATGAAGCCTGTAACCCCTGATTAACTAATAACCTGATAACATAAAAAGATCCGCCAGCTGATTGTGCCCTAATCACTGCAGATGCTAATATAACGTCGCAGGGTGATAATGTAGTCGTTGTATCTCGTGTGTGTGGTTGTGAATTTTCTTTATCTCCTTTAGATGGCCCTTGTGCTTCTTTCTTTGCTCTCTAGAAGCAGTACTGAATGGTGGCAACGTCCACAACGTCGGCAACTCGTCGATTGATGGCATCTCCTTACCATCTGTGTCGGTGCAAGATAATTAAAGCATAATTTATTGCTGCGCGTAATCTACGCATTCTTTGTTTGCACTGGTAATGAGCATGTTGACCTTTGCACATTACGCATGTATAATTAGCTTCTTTTCTTTGGTTGTAGTGTGAAATGATTTTATTGGTACTCGCGTTGTTGACTTAGTTCGTTCTAACATCTCTATCGTTCTAAATCTAGTCTCCATAAATCTCTTAAGCTGTTCCCAGGTTGGCAACTCGTCCGTCTTCTTTTGACTTAGCTGAAGCTCCCATTGTTTTCTCGATTCTTGGTCTAACCTAGAAACCAGGAGATGATTGATAATAACGTCCCATGAGCTCGTATCGATACGAAAATTTACGAAAGTCTTCAAACATGCTGAAGTAGTGTTCAATAGATGTTTTATGGCGTTAGCTCTCTCGACATTGATTGCTCTTTGTCCAAAAAGCCACTTTAAAACTTCATTTGTACTGAACCTTTTATTGTTATAACGCCTCGTCAATAATAACCAAACCTCATTATAGTTGGTTTCTGTAGTAGAAAAATTCTTCAACATAATTTTAGCTCCTCCATGAAGATAACTCTTTAGGTAATGTAGTTTTTGGACAGCACTTAGGCTCGCATTAGTATGTATTGGAGACAGCCACACGTCATGAAAAGACTACCATTCTTCGTTACCTCCAGAAAACTTCGGTAAACTAATCTGCGGTAGGCGTACCTCGCAACTGGGTCCTGGTGATATAGATGATGCTCAAAGTAAGCTTACTGATGTTGAACCTTTGTTTATCTCCTTGAAATCATCTTTCATTTGGGCCTTGTATTCTATTTATGTTTCTTCAACTTGTTCATATCTATCTTCGATAAAATAAGATTAGTCAGCCTGTTCATCCTTCTCCAATTCACAAACTATTGTAGTGTGACGATCATTAAATTGTTTCCATAGTGACTCTAAGGCTACGACTCTAGTCTCAATATATGAGGCTGCTTTTCTCGCGATCGTAAAAAGCTTTAAAAATTCGTCTTGATTAAGTATTAAAGTTTCTGTAGTAGTAGCCATCTTAATTTCCTCCCGTTTCAAGGAACAAATATATATATTCGGATTTACTTTAACACTATTTAGTTCTCAATTTCGCTTCGAATTCCGAATTTTTTAAAGTTGAAGCTCTATGAAACTATAAATTTTCAGAAGTATTACGAAGTATGATCACCATTTTTCTATGTCCGTAGTTTAGATTCTCAAAAAAGTAACAGTCCGAAAACACATAAAATATTTCCAGGTCACTGTAGTATGAAGCCAAAAGTTTTACAAGCCCGTAGAATAGAATCCCAAAAATTGTTGACAGAACAGTTCACAATATTTCACAAGTCCACAGTTCACTTTTGTTAAACACTTAACTCCCGGGTTTTGGCACCATCTTCATTTTGTTCAGTCACTAACTACAACAAAAAACTTTGATCTTTAATTAAACCGCTTTTAAGCACACAATTGATTTATTTCACCAAAAATACTCTCAAAATTTGAACATAGCTCAGCCTCATTCTTTTTTGAGTGACAAGTTGCTGACGAGGTCTTAAAGACGCTCATCGCCATCTAGTATGTGATGGCTATCGCGTTATGCGTAAACAGCTCACTACACATTTTTCAATCGTACACAGTTCATTAAAAAAGTTTAAGGGTGCGTTCATATGAAGATACGAAATTGTTATGTCCCTAATGCAAAAACCTATCCTTGTCTTGTTTTGCAACACAACTTAAACCATAGCTTTATTAAACAGGGTATCAACATAAACATTTATACGCAAATTCGCACAAAGAATGTATTATATATATTACACTTTGAAAAATCTTCGATACCTGTTAAGAGAAGCAGTAACTTTTTTGACACAGTGTTTTATTACTTTAAATCTAGAGCTTATGTACAACAAGCTTATCTAGCGTAAAGGGTATGTTTAAATTCTTAAAAAATATTTTTTAAGTTTTTCCATGTCATAGATTCTTATTCTTCGCTACGAAACCTTAAATTCTAAATTTCTCACTCATTCAAAAAGTTTCAATGCTATAAATTTCATGTATAACCACGCAAACTTAAATTTCGAATTATCTGTTCATTCATTCATTTTGCTCATAAATATACAAATGATTTATTCATGGTCAAAGCCATCTACACAATGCGTATGTAATTAATTAGCTGCACTATAAATAATAATAAATCTTGCTTACTCATTGACTTTTGCATAGAAGAAAAAGAATTGTAAATTTGAGTGCGTCAAATTATAATTGGTGATATTAAGTACATCTGATTGTATGCACTCAGGTTCGAATAACAAATTTTAGAGTTTGTCAATAATGTATTATGAGGTGATGACAAATTAATGTTGAGCATGGGGCCAGTCTGAATTTAGGATGTAAGGTAAGAATTTGTATATAAGAGACTCATCGAAAAATTAAATTCTATTTTGGAATGCACTTTATATGCGGAATCAATGTCACATTTTTAGTAAGCCCAGTCATTAATGGATTCCTCTACACCCTTTGGTCGTGGTTCTTATCATTTTATAAACTGACATTAAGGAAATAATACTTCTTCTGCATCAGTAAACAACTCAATGACAGATTTCTAGATTTTGCAGTGTTTTTGAAAGTGCGAGGAGTCCATAAAGGACAGCATCGATGGAATGTTACCTCAGAGCTAAGGATCAGTACTCAGCTAAAAACGGCATGGTATAGGATGCGTACATATGCTGGCAGACTAACTGTCCACTGCGCCATGGGGTGGGTTCTTTCCGCTAGCACCAATTCCACTACAAAACATTTCACATGCACGAAGTCGGATCGGAAGGAAATGGACCAGCAAGAAGAGGCCAAGGCCAGATCTAGAACTCATTACACTTTTTCTACCTACTCTCTTATTATCCCCGCTCGTGATCAAATGTGCGTCCTCGCCATTGAAACACTAGAGAAATGTGCGCGAAAAAATTTGCAGATGATTTAAAAATCGTTGACTGTAAAATAAAAGAATTTTGTAAGGTGTGCGCATTCAGAAAGACAGCACGTTTACCGAAGAACTCGTTTGATCGATCAAGCGAAGTACTTGAGCTGATTCACACAGATGTTTGTGGACATATTCAAATGGCCCGCTGCGTGTTGCTGGTTGCGAGCTTGCCATACATGTATTGGGCAGAGGCAGTCAATACGGCGAATAATTTATAGAAAACACACCATATGAGGTCTGGAATAGTTGAAAGCTGGTGACGGTACATCTTCAAGTCTTTGGATCTAAATGCTTTGTATTTGTGCCAGTAGAAAAGCGGCAAACGTTAGATGACACCGCAAAAAAGATGATTTTTCTTGGATATGATGAAAATTTCAAGGCATACAGATGTTATAATCAAGCCAGAAAACGATTAGTGATCAGTCGAGATGTTTGTTGCTATAATTTTTATGAGAAAGCGACATCAAATGCAGCTATCGATGACTGTGTGACTAAAAATTATAAGGGACCAGATTTGGAAGACGATAAGGAAATAGATGCAGAAAGTGAATCTAATGTAAGTGCAGAAAACAATAAAGAAGTCCCCAATGAATCGACTTAGGCACAAAGAATTTCACAGATATCAAACAAAGGAGTTCCACCATAGAGTAACGCACCTCATGAACCAAGGAATTTATCAGAAGCGATGTCAAGTACGAAAATAGATAAATGGTTTGCACAGAGAAATGGAGTTATTGACTCGTAATGGCTCATGGGAACTACGAGAACTTCCAGAAGGAAAAAAAGCAGTAGTAGCGAAACAAGAAAGGAGAGGTTATGTGGTATAAAGTTTAATAATCGAGCCTTCGCCTAATCAAACTGCTCAAAAACCTTCTTAACACCTATCCGAAATTTTACTTGCAGATTCGAAAAAGACATTTTTTTTTACTATTCCAATCTATAATTATGAATCTTGAAAATTTCTTTTTGATTTCTCTTTACCTTTATTAAATATCAATTTGAGACCATGTTGTTTTTATATATTAAATTTAGACTTTGCGTTATAGTTATATTCATTATGAGTTTTACCTTTTCCTATTATTACTTAAATTTATCCATAATATTAATTTTTATATTCCAATAAATTCAAATTCGCAAGTAAAATGCGGATATGGCATCTCTTTTCCTGTTTCACATGCACGTATTGCATTGGCGAAGGCAAGTGTGCAGAGGAATGGATGGAAACCTCGCAAACTGCCGTTGTGAGGAGGTCCGCAAGGTGACGACAGATAACAGAGGAGTCGAAAAGAAACCTCCGTGGGGAGACGACGGGTCGTGCGTGCGATACGTGCGCGGATTTTTTTGATGGGAATCGAAAAACGCTTATTACAGGATTCACCATTAGTTGTCGCGGAAAATTGAGTATTTTGGCGCATAGAATTTGGGATTTGTAATGTGCTTGCTTGCAGAGAATTGAAAGTTTATAGCGACGTGAACGGAGCAAGAGCGGTTCATGTGTGGGTGAATGACGTGAATAGTGCAGAAAATGCCAACGGCCAGTGCAACTTGCAAATACTTCAATTCAGAAATTTAATTAGACCTGAGAAGCGCCGCAGTTAGTGGAATTGCTCGTTGTACAGCGATCAGGACAAGTTGGTCCAGCATTCGTCTGAGGAAATTTCTTGCGCGAGCGGAGTTCGGATTCGCGGTGCTTTTTGTAAACGGGAATTCAAAAAGCGTCTGATAGCTCCAGACGCTTACGAAAAGATTTCAGACGGAGGGGCAATTGCGCAAATCGTTAATGGAAATTGGGTGTTGATTCAATCGCAGGGAGTCTTGTTGTGTCAGTTCGCTAACCGTATACGTAAATTCTGTGAATCATAGCGAGAAGAAGTTTTTGCAATCGCATCAGTGCTGCTGCTGTGTGGAAGGCTCTGGGAAATTGGCGTAGTGCGGCTTCGACGTCTAAGCCCGATCGCTTGACTCTGACCGAGTGCGTCGCAGATATTGCTCAGCCCCATCGGACACCCGTGACTTCGTACCCGCTACCAACGATAACATTCAGTGTCGCTCCACTTGCAGCGCATTTGTGTTAACCGCCATGATGTTACCTTATCTGGTCCCGGCAACCATATTAAACAGTTCTGCGCCCAGCCCCGCGCGGTTTAGAAATAAAATGGTTTGAGTGGTGATGACAAGTAAACTTCCGTTCGTCGTTCCACCAGCTCGAGAAGAGATTTCGATAGTGTTGTCGAAATTTGCGTGGAAAACTACAAGGATTGATTACACATTTTTTTTATATCTCTTATTGGATTAATTATTACAGGTGAAAGATCTAATGGAGGGCTGCAATGCAATAGAGATTAGGGAATTTATCGATTGTAGGACTTAGAAGCTGCACAAGCATCATTGTAAATCACCAACATCGTCAAAGAGCGCTCGTGAGGATGCCGGGGAGTACCCTTTTGGTCTTTTTTCGCATATCTTTTTTTTGTGCATGCTTTTTTTGTGGTATATGAATGTATTAATTAACAAAAATGAAAATTAATAACTTATTAAGTTAGTTAACTTCACGTATCTGGTTTGATCTTACAAAACGCTATTTTTATTCTGGAGTGTCAATTCCTTAGTAGCTTTACATAATTTTAACCTACTATTTCATTTCGCACGATTTTTTCATGAGTTGAAAAAAATTTCATAATTCCATTCTAGTTAACTTCTAATTCGATTCCTTCCGAAATGTAATTATCAGAACTAATTTTATCATATTGTTTCAGCCCTTCTTATAAACTTGATCCAACTTTATATTCTATTGTTTGCACAACTGTGCACACATAATTATTAACAAGGGAATTTACATTACTAGTTAGCTCAAGATTTCGTTGTGTCACACAAAGAATGATGTGTTTATTTTGACAATGCTAAGCAATAATATCTATATTCCGTTCAATAGCAACAACTCTAAATAAATTCTCTGGTTATTAGAATTTTAGTGCTCTTTTAGAACAAATAAAATGTAATGAATTGTTATAATTGTACCTTCGGTCTTTTCCGTTCTCATAACCTGACCGTGTATAGGACCTGCAACGATTGCAGGCTCCTCCACTGAAATGGGCTAGCCATCGGGCGCGCTCTTCCCTTCTTTTGTTTTATAGGGGCTCTTGCCGGGTAGATTGGCCTTCCGCTCACGTGTCCTTTTGTGGTATAGAGCTATGTAATTCCATCGCATAAAGCTATAACATAAATTGGCCGCGTTTGTATTTCTCATTTGATGCAAAAACTCATGCAAATTATGTTTGTATGCGTTTTTTTACTCAAATGGGAAATACATGGCCACGTTTACGTTTGGATCTTGATCCAGTTGTGAGGGTGCGAGGGGGCATCGCTTCCACCTGGAGGTCGTTGTGGGCCATAAGTATCGTCGGTAACGACGAAGTCTCCTCAAGTTCGTCCATTTTCGCAAGGCCCTATTTTTCCTCTGAACTCGCGAGTTCATAGTTCTTAGCCGGTTACTTCCTTTCTCGACTCCAGTCGATAATAAAAGAACCTTTTCAAAATTTGTGGATGTGAAACATATTTTTGCAGTGGGTCTTGTGCTAGCGGGGAATGAACCCGCCCCACTACACCGCAACGCTAGCCTGCCAGCAAATTCACGCGTCCCCAGACAAGGCCGACTTCGACGGATCTCACCATCCTCTTCCGCTAAGGCAGCAGACCATCACTGCAGTCCTTCACGCATATGTATCTACCTACTTTCCCAACAAAAGCTTGTCTAGTTGGTCAGGGGTTTGCCCAAAAATTTGGTATGGATTATGACGAAGTGTTCGCGTCAGTTTCAAGGCAGACAACATTTAGAGCACTGCTTGCATTGGCATCTAAGGAGAGACTTATTGTCAGGCATATTAATGCATAAATAGCCTTCTTGAATCGCATGCCAAACTATACAATATAAACAAGTTGAAGTAGCAGGAGGATGCTCCTGCCAGAAGGGTATTGTAAAACAATTAGTAAATCAGACAATATCTCTTGCATATTAAAACTTGACTAATATACAGATTCCATAAATTTAGTTCGGGAAATTATTATGGTTATTATGATTTTAAACTCGCCACGATTTTGTTCCAAGTGTTTTGACCCCGTCGCTTGATTAGTCATGATAACACATGAATATTACAAACCATTTCTAAATTTTTTATCAAAATTCCTACATATTTGTAGTGTCTAGGTCCGTTGCAAGCGTGTATCTCCCTTGTATCACGTGTTAATGTTGTTGTAATTATTAGATATTCAATCGGCTGTAACTTAGCTGTTTATTGTTAAGAAAACTTAAATTATAGATTTTGGGAAATTTAAAGGTCCGTTCTTGATTTTATAGACAAAATAACAAAATTTATAAAATGTGCTATTATTAACAAAGTTGATCGAATTTCGACTTCTAAGGTATTTGTTGCCCTTGTGAAGGAAAAATTGTCAATTTAAGTACTGTTTTGAAAACCTCTTATAAAGAACTTTCATTTGATATTCATATCGGCTACCTTTGATGTACTGTAATCATCGATTCATGGCCTATTTATTCGAATCCTAGAATGGTTACACAGCCCATTTACTAGGAGCTCTCTCCTGCCTCCTCGACTTATTTCACCTATGAGTAATGATTGTAGGTACTCATCTTCAGGCATTCATTAAATTGAATCAAGTGTTAAAAGCATGCGCCTTAAACGTTGAAGTTGGGCAAAAAACATCAAAATTATTCAATCTTCGCATTTAAAACAGCCACTATTTTGCTTGACGATTACTAATACCGCTAGCTGAGCCAATTGTCTAAGAAATTCATGATACCTATCATTCCTGAAATTTCCATGCAAACCCTAGCAAAGCTATAGTATCTGAGTCGGTAAAAAGCGCATATTGTTCCACAGCCATATGTTTCCATAGTAATACAGCGCATATTTTTCCATAGTAATACAGGAAAATTCAAATCGCTATAACTTCATTAAACACTATTCGATCTTTATGAAACTTTCAGGACAAATTAACCTTATAAATGGTCATCAGTGTAATTTCATGAAATTTAAGGGCACCGTTAAGATTTTATTCAAGAAAACATAAAATCGATAAATCATACTATTACTAACAAAGTTGAGTGAATTTTGACATCTCATGTATTTGTTGTCGTTGTACTCACAAAGGCCTACATTCATGATTTTTTTCAAATTTTTCGGGTCTAATCGCGAGGGGGGGACACAAAATTTTCGTACATTTCCCCTTCCCCTGCACCCCTCGAAGCAAAATTTTTCATTTTAAGACCTGTTTTGGAAAGTTCTCATTAAGGCCTTTCATTCATGCGATGAAAACATTTTTTTCAGGGGCAACTCCCCTATATGGGGAGACCCCCCTTAAAGACCTTATTCATTTTTTTTCGTGTTGAAACTTTGAAAAGGGCGTCACTTCGCACCTACTTACAAGATTTCACGTTTCTAGCTTATGTAGTTTGCGAGAAAAAGTGGTGTGACACACGGACGGACGGACAGACGGACGGACAGACAGGACGCGATTTTAGCAGGGTATTGTAAAATGATTTTACAATACCCTAAAGAGGGGCATCAGGAGGAAAGTTCGTTACCATCAAACGCAAAGTATAGATAACTATTTGGCAGTTTACTATATATTTAGGTCAATGCTCTCAGCTCTAAACCAGAGGGAGAGGACCAAATTAAAGCGCATTGTTCGATATCTTAAAGCAACAACGAATTTGAAATTGACATTGACAATCAAAGCGATGAAAAGAATAGTCCTCTTGGTTACTCGGATGCTAATTGGGTGGAATGTAGGAGCAACAGGAGATAAGTGGCCAGCCCATTGCAGCTTCCGCAATCTTACAATCGTTGAGATCACCAGTTCGTCAAAAATTTCATACAGCTCCCATTGGTACCCGTCTAGCTTCGCTCCGATTATTCACCTCAAGAACCGTCGCTCAAAGGCGTTCAATATATTTACGGTTGCTTGGGTTAGTGAAACATGACATCCATAGCATAATACAGATCTTATCACAGATTTGTGTACTTGGAGCTTTTTTTTCCTGTGTATGCAGCTGATGTTCAAGATCGTTAAAACTGGCAAAAATATTTTATTTGTGAGCTGTATTCTTTGACTCATCTCTTGTATTACTGGTTCTCGTTATTTTAAATTTGTTCACACTTTCGATACTGTATTTGCCTAGTGTGATATGTCGTAATCGAGTAGCCCGCCTAGGCAAACTGCTCGAGGGAGCTTCACGAAAAAAATACCATTGCATAATGATAACAACGCAATAAGTGTGGAACAATTTGATACACAACTTATTAATATTATTATTACCAACCCGAAATAAACCTTGCCGCTGCCACCGCAACCATTATCGATAAAAAGTTTTTTCAAAGAAAAAATACAGAAATAAATAAAGAACAAAAATAAAAATCGGTAATGGAAACCCCTTTGCGACCCAATCTAGCAAACCAATTGCTGCAATTGTTGTAACGAGAATGTGCCAGTACCGCCATGAGGAGGCTTGTCGAGGTAAAGGAGATTCTCACGAAGCAGGACGGGAGTTTTGAACAGCGAGCGGAATAATCATCGCTTTTTATTGATGGAAATGTTCGTTCTTTGAACATTTCTCATAACATTTGTTTGATAAATATCGAAAGGATTGGTTTCGTCGTGGCCCATGTGTTCATTTTTATGAGAAATTGCAGCGTAGAGAGAATTAATGCGCTCATTTGCGAAGTATTTCAGAGGTTCGCAAAGTTCGTCTTGGAGTTGTATCGTGCTGCGAAAGCAGTAAAGTGATCTTTCGCGTGGAATTTCACTTGTACGTCTTCGCAGATTGCTGTTGGGATTACCTAATTGGAAACCGCATCCGACCTGTATGTGGGAATAAAACGGAAAACAGCTATTTCGTCATGATCATGACTTTGAAAGAAGATTGTGAAATAAAGTATTTGGTGCTGTACATTACTGCCCATGAATTATCTAAATCTTATTACGAACGCTCGAATTTTATTGATCAAAAGCTAAATTCAGAGGCTAAGAGTTTTTCAAGTGATTGTGCATGAGCAATTCAATTGTATTGGATCTTGCTGCTTTGCATTTTCTCGTCTTGAACGAATCCGTTTAAGTGTGCATAGTGAAATACGAGGGTGGTTCAAATATGATGGAGACAAACACTGTAGATGGCGCGCATGTATGTTTTGAAGATCATGGCTTGATCCATTAGTGAACGTCAAGTGCCGACCGCCGTTGCGCAACGTATTGTCATCCGTTTATTAGTGAGGGAAGGCGTTAAAACACGGACATTTTTCTGCTTTTGCGAAATTAGTTCGGTAGTGAGTACCTTAGTAGGGCTGCTGCGTTTGAATGGGCCAAAGCATTCAAGGATGATCGCGAAACTGTAGTAATCGAGCAGTTATACCAGCAAACTGCTCGAAAACCCTCCTATCTCCTATCTAAATTGTTATGGCAGATTTAAAATAAAAATATGTAAAAAATAAAAAAATGAAAGAAAGTATATACCCTTTAATTCTACTATTTATTTTAAATTTCGTATACAATTGTTTCGTTCTCTACTTGAGAACTTCCTCAGTACTACTATTCCCTAAACTATAAGTATCCTAATGTTTATACTAAACTCATTAACGTATTAATATAAATCTCTAATTACACCTAATCCCTTAAAGTACTTTTACTTAATCTCTAATTACCTGATCCTTTACCCTTCAAAAATTTGTTTTTCCTTAAATACTACTTAACTACCTTCATTATTTTGTAAGCTTGAATAGCCAGGTGTATCCGTTACCTGGGTCGCCGTTCCAAATGTCCTGCGTCTTCCGATTGAATATCTCCAAGCTTTCTGCTACATCAAGCTTCCATCCGTTTGTAACCGTTTTCAGCATGCTTACGTTGTCCGCAGTGATGTCATGTTTTTCAAGGACTATATGCTCTGCTACTTTTGATTTGAAGTTTTTTGCATCCTGCTTTTTGTTTTTGTTGACTGCTTCCCTTAAGTGTTCATTCCATCTGACACCTAGTGATCTCCTCGTTTGTCCAATGTAACATCCATTACATTTCGTACACGATACCTTGTAGACTCCACTGCGCTCCATTTTGGGAATGGGGTCCTTGGTTGATCCAAGCAAGTTCTGTATTTTTGTGGCCCGGCTCGTATAAACTAGGTCGATGTCTACGTTCTTCATAGCCCTCTTCATTGTTTCCGTCCTTGAGTCAAACGTTACAACCAACCTCTTCCGTTGCTCGACTTCCGCAGTTAGCGTTGTGAACTTTTTATTGAAAATCTCCTTCGTTCGTTTGGCTATCAATTTGGTAACTTCATCCGTAGGGTATCCATTCCACTCGGCTAGCCGAGTGGAATGGATACCCTACGGATTCAATAAAAAGTTCACAACGCTAACTGCGGAAGTCGAGCAACGGAAGAGGTTGGTTGTAACGTTTGACTCAAGGACGGAAACAATGAAGAGGGCTATGAAGAACGTAGACATCGACCTAGTTTATACGAGCCGGGCCACAAAAATACAGAACTTGCTTGGATCAACCAAGGACCCCATTCCCAAAATGGAGCGCAGTGGAGTCTACAAGGTATCGTGTACGAAATGTAATGGATGTTACATTGGACAAACGAGGAGATCACTAGGTGTCAGATGGAATGAACACTTAAGGGAAGCAGTCAACAAAAACAAAAAGCAGGATGCAAAAAACTTCAAATCAAAAGTAGCAGAGCATATAGTCCTTGAAAAACATGACATCACTGCGGACAACGTAAGCATGCTGAAAACGGTTACAAACGGATGGAAGCTTGATGTAGCAGAAAGCTTGGAGATATTCAATCGGAAGACGCAGGACATTTGGAACGGCGACCCAGGTAACGGATACACCTGGCTATTCAAGCTTACAAAATAATGAAGGTAGTTAAGTAGTATTTAAGGAAAAACAAATTTTTGAAGGGTAAAGGATCAGGTAATTAGAGATTAAGTAAAAGTACTTTGAGGGATTAGGTGTAATTAGAGATTTATATTAATACGTTAATGAGTTTAGTATAAACATTAGGATACTTATAGTTTAGGGAATAGTAGTACTGAGGAAGTTCTCAAGTAGAGAACGAAACAATTGTATACGAAATTTAAAATAAATAGTTGAATTAAAGGGTATATACTTTCTTTCATTTTTTTATTTTTTTTTTAATTTTTGAAAGTTCTACTAAAGGCGGAATATTTTTAACTATTAAAAAATGTAATTTTTTTCAGTAATTGTTGTTTGTAAAATAGTTTTCCTTCTTATTATTATTAAATGTAACTTGATATTAATTTTCCTCTATATTAAAATTTAAATGTTCTCGTTAATTATCTTTTCTATAAAATTTAAATTTCATTACTATTTAAAATTTGTTCCTAACATCTAAATTTTCTTCAATTTAGATAAATTTCTTTACTTCAATTTTAATTTCTTTAGTTCAGTTAAAATTTCCCTACAACAATTAAACTTTGGGTTTTGTTAAAAATTTGAATCTGCCCATTACAATTTAGGGTGGGGAACTCCTGACTTCGTGTCGGGCAACGGTGCATTACCTAAAATGCATTCGGATACATTCCTGACGTTAGCGTAATCTGTAACGCTGATCTGAGATTCGCTTGGTAACAGAAAGCAACTTGCGTGGGATTGCTTGGAGGTTGTCGATCGAGCGGAAAAGTTGTCTAAGCGAGATATAAACGCAATAGACTTGCAAAATAGATCAAAAATCGAAAGAAAAAGAAGGGAATATTCTGGCGGAAGTAAAGGGGAATTGAGTGATTCCTCTTCATCGAAGTAACGCGATCATCATCTTCCAGTTGTTTACCATTTGATTTGTTCCGCACCAACCACGGTTTATTTGTTGTGGTATTGCATTCAACGTGTACCCAAGTGTTTTTCCCCATGTCGCAATAGTGCCGGATGGTGGGACTCTGGTCGAATTAAAGGTGAAATGTCTTAAGAGTTACCTCGCCAAGTTCGGGATAGTGCGGGAGTTCTCTGAATAATGCATGCGAGTAATACCTTTGTTTGTGACTAGATAATAATGCAATTAAAATAAATACCGAAAAGAAAATCAAACATAATACAATTGACAAGCAAAGAAAAAAAGGCAAATATGATGTTCCAGTGAAAGTCGAAAGTTATGGTGATCTGTGCTGTGCTTATTCAGAACGAAATTTTTCCTTCATCTTTCCGAGAATTAGTTGACATCTTGCTGATGAACTTTCGACTTTGCTAAATGAAAGCCATTTACAATGAAACCGGCTGTCTTTAATTTTTCTGTGGTAATGCTAAGACTGGCTATCAGAAAATTGGACTGAACTGCCGGCGGAGTACCTAGCGGGAAAACTTAGATCAAAACTGTTGATCCTGGTATCGCCTTACAACGAACTAAGAGTCGTTATATTGTCACTCAAATTATACCAGAAAAGTCATCATCTCCTTTTACTGAGGGTGCTATAACTAAAACTGTTCGGAACAGTGTTCAGAAGTTTTATGGACATTTTGGAGCGGGTGCAATAGAAGTCTGCTTTCGGATAAAGTATTGTAACGAAAAAAACAAAAGTAACGATAATAAGGCCCTGACAGGGTCCTCACCGGTTCATTACCAGCGTTTTTCCGTTGCCCACCACCCTTGGCAGAAATCGAGCTAAGTTTCGAATTTTGTACATTGGAGCGACGATTATGCAGTGCAATAGGTTTATAGTTAGATACCAACAGGATTATTTAGACCGAAAAATTGGAAGTCTTGAATCAGCAAAAGATCGAATTGATTTTATGAATAATGTCATGGATTTTAAAATGGAGTAAAATTGGTTTTAAATCTGAAAAAGAAAAAAAAAATCATTAATTATTATAAAGAAAATTTGCATTAGCTGCCAGGACTTACTCATCCCACCTCATCAACGAGCGCTCTTCGAAAAGGATGGGTAAGTTCCCTGTTTTTTTTATTTATTTCTTAAAAGTTGGTTAATTAACGTTTTATACCAATATTATTCTATGCCAATTATTTTAATCTTTTAACAAGATTTTGATTTTCTTCCGTTGCATTTTTGTTGATGGAGACAGGGTTAAGGGTAGAAAGAAAGTTCTCTTGTTTGATTGTGAAGAAAAAAAAGGTAGCATACAGAATAGCGGGAAGAATTTTAATTGAATATCAAAACATTAAGAAACAAACAAACTAATTGTGGGACACAGGTATCAACTACCCTTTTATTACAAACTACATTGATATTCCCTTATAGTCGAAGATAAACAAAAAAGTATATGTTTAATTTTTGGATTGGATTTTAAAAGAGTGGTGCTTTTGTTAATTGCAATGTTGAAATAATAACATTAACTTAATTGAATCAGTTTGTAAAAAAACAATATCCTGTACAATAACACTGAGTGGAGGCAAGTAAGACAAAAAAAGAATAGTATTTGTGATTTACCTTATATGGAATAATAATGCTGTTTCTTTCAAGTAGAACGCCGGTCGTTTCATTTTGACCTATCTGACCGGGTATAGGACCCGGTACGGTGGAAGGTTTACCACATCAAAAATGAGCCAGCCATCGGACACGCTTTAACCTTCTTTTTGTTTCAGGGACTCTCGTGGGTTGAGTGGCCTCTAGACGACAAGGTGCCTTTTTATAGCATAGGGTTATGTGATTCGATTGCATAACCCTACGACATAAATTGGTCACCGGTATATTTCTTTTCTGATGGGAAGGCTCATACAAGTTATGTTGTATGAGTTTTCCACTCAGAAGGGAAATATTTGGCCACTGCAACGTTTATGGATCTTAATCCGGTTGGGCGGGTGCGAGGGGGCACCACCACCATCCGGTTGTCCCACTCTTATTTGTGGGCCATGAGAATCGTCAGGTAACGACGAGGTTTCCCTAAGTCTGTCTGTCTTCACTCGTTCAACTGGCTCTCTGAACAAGTCATTTTCCCTTTTGGCAGTTACCTAAAATTTTTCGGCTTCAGTCACCCGTTCTTTGAGACCCAAGAATTCGTGAATGCGAAATTCTTTTGTAGTGAGTCCTTGTGCTGGGGGAATGAACCCGCCCTACGACACCGCAATGTTAGCCTGCCAGCGCATTCACGCGTCCCCAGACAAGGGCATTCTCGGCGGATATCAAAATCTTCCTTCGCCGAGGCAGCAGACTATCAATGCAGTCCTTTACGGACTTGTATACTTACCTTTATTCACTACAAAACCGTCGAGAATGAGCCGTATGATCGTCGACCGTGAACCAGCATCACATCAGACAACAATTACCGCGTAGAACATTTCATTTTGGAGGACCGTAGGATGAATTTTCGAGATATTTCGGTTGAACTCGGCTTCGGTTTTGGTAGTGTGTAGAGTCTATCATCCACGAACACCTTCAATATCGCAAAATAACGCTCGAAACGGAGGAGCATTCTAGCATGAAGTGCGATTCTTATCAAAAATAACGCGTGACCTCATACCGCGTGTCTCACGCTCGATACAATATCGGAATTGAGGTGGGAGGTACTGGAACACCCCCCTACAGTCCGGATTTATCACCCTGCGACTACCACATTCTTCAAACACTGAAAGAAGCCCTCGGAGGTCAAAGATTCAACACCGACGTCGAGGTAGAGGAGTTTGTGCGCACATGGCTGTCCAAGTTGCCCAAGGAATTCTTCGATACCGGCATCAAAAAGCTTCCGGAAATGTGGACAAATACGTAACTTGTAAGGTGGAGTACCTAGAAAAACTGTAAATTTTTTCCGATAATAAATAAACGTGTCAGAGCATTTGTCTCGGTCATATTTGAACCTCCCTCGTCAATGATATTGAAGGTGGTCACCTATGCGTTGAGTTTTATCTCTAGACGATAAAAATAAAGTGCAGTATATTCGAAGTCAGGAAGATAATACCCAAGTAGTGCACAAAGGATTAATCTATAATAAAGAGTTGGATGAAGCCAATGGTCATACAACATAGTGTTGCGTGCATGTCTTAAAATTACGTTGTAAAGCGGCTGTTTAACAAAATGCAAAGATTTGATAGCACGCATCGTCAGCATATTCATCTGCCACATTGGAACGACATTGTAAATCGTCCACTTTATGACGATGGAGAGGACTTGAGTGAATTTATTAATATTAAAACAGATGAGTCATTGAAATTAAATGAAAGGTTTCGTGTAGCGAAATTCAAGCTTAACAATATAAAAATTGAACGTTGTAGTGATTTAAATCTTTAATGCCCCAAAAATATCCAATAAATCAGATGGTTGCTAGTTTTGAACAATTGTGCAGAATATTCGATGTGCGTTTGATTTCAATTTCGACAATTTCCATAACCAGAAGATGATATATGTATTTTTAATTTAATTTTGAGAAACTAACAAGCCATGATATATGGAAAATGAAGGCTTGATTATATTAAGTAAAACTTAAATCGACCGTTTTAATACTGTAAAGAAACATTTTCAAATTGGCTGGCCCTTACCCAACCCAACCACGAGTGCTCATCGGAGGAGGACTAGGTGAGTACCCTTCATGGTTATTATAAATCTTAAAATTAAAATCTTTTTATATTCAATTTGAATTATGTATTAGCAATGCTAGTTTGTTTTTGTCATTTGTTCTCTCTTTTTCTGGAATTGCGTCCATCATCATTAATTACTTTAGAGCTGACACATTGCAATATGATGTTTTTCATTTGTTAAAACTAGAACCTTAGAATCATTTCACATTAAACACCATAGCATAACCATTTCAGTCAACAATCAAAATTCATTCACCTTTGCATATAATCGCATTCGCAGCATAAACAACTGAAACTCATTTCGACCTAATTAATTTGCACAAATCAAGCTAATGACCTTTGTAGAATAAGCAAAATAATGTAAATACATTAACCACCCATTTTTAGTAGCTTAAGTAGCTTAAGTTAATATGGTAAGTAATTTCCATCAAGTAATTGAACTGTGAATTCCAATGAAAATAATGAACTTTAGAAGTAAGCAATTTTGTAAATTTGTACTATTAGCAATAATTTGTAATATAAGGGAAAAAATTACTGAATAAATCATCACTTGGTGATCAAGCACGATTATTGGCGTTTCATTCATCTACATCTAATTCTCATTCCAGAACATCATTTATGAAATATTTAGTTTTTTCAAATAGTTGTGTGCTTTATGTTAATGAGGAAAGGATGTATATGACAAAGTGAAAAAAAATGAATAGATAAATTGAATAAAACCTTCGGTCTTTCTTTGGCTGGCCCCTCCATTCATGAGCTAGCCATCGGGTGAACTCACCCTTTTTTCGTTGTTACAGACGCCCTTGTAGGGTAGAGTGGCCTTCCGCTTGGGTTTCCCATTTATGTTAAAGTGTTATGTGATTCAATCATATAAGACTTGAACATAAATCCAGATGGGGGGGGGGCTGCGAGAGGGCACCGCTTCCACCTGGACGCTCCACTCTTTTCTGGGTTCGTAAGTATGCAGTAATAAAGACGATATTCTCTCGAGCCCCGCACGGGTTAATCAGGCTCGGTGTGTTGTACTTTAGTATTACATCCCATCGGTAGGTTAACTCAGCCTCGAGACTGTCTTTTAATTCGTGAATGCGACTTTTTTTCGTAGTGCGCCCTTCTGCTGGGGAAATGAACCCACCCCACGACACCGCGATGCTAACCTGCCAGCGCAATCACGTGTCCTCAGAGAAGGTCAATTCCGGCGAGCACAAATATCTTCGCTCGGCGAGATAGCAGACAGTCCATTTCGGACATTTAAAATCCAAAAATCACTACAGATATTTTGTATACTTGAGGTATTTTTCCTCGGCTGCGTCATGAGCTTTGTTTTATTTTCATTAATTTGTAGCCCTACTAGTTTTGCTTCACTGTCGAGTTTCAGGAAGAGCTCTTTGGTAGCTGTTAATGAGCGTGCAGCGTGACAAAATGTTGATGTCATCCGCATAGGCTACTAGGGTACTATTTGGCTCGACATATATAGTAATGTACTTCGTGTATCGACAGCTAGCTTCCTTATAACGTACTCCAGAGCCAACCTGAATAGAAATGGGGCCAGCCAATCTCTCTCCTTTAGTCCGATAGTTGTGTTAAAGGCATCGGTGAGTTAGTTATTGATGCGGATTGGGAGGTCGTCGACGTCATTGTCATTTTGATAAGACGGACTCATTTGGCTGTGATGCAAAAGCAAAGCATTATTTGGTACAGTACGTTACGATCAACGAAAATTCTGCCGTCATCAGCACAGTACTACTAGTCATACACACAAAGCACAAATGACAGTGACCTTTCCAGTTTATTTAGTCAAATTTCGTGAAAAGTCACCATTCATGTATGCATCAAACTATAAAAAAAGCATGAATGGCTAACATGCAACTCTTGTGCTATATCTTTATGAAATAATATCACACTTGAACCTTGGCATACTTATGTTAATCTAATATTTAGCTGGTCGCGAAAAATGCAAAAGTTTATATTTAACTAATAAATCTATTTATCTTGACAACCAATACAAATTGCAAATTGCATAACATGTCTCAACAAATTTTTCGTTTTTCGGAATAAAATATTTAAAGCTCAAAGTCCAATATACGCAATGCGCTTATTGACGCGCTTGCACACAATTCCAAAAATTTGAATGGTCATACGTACACAAACTTTTGTTATGAATTTGCAAAAGAAAGAAATATTTAATAGTTTAGTTAATAAAAAGATGAATTGAAGCTAATTATATTTACTTTTGATTTCAGATTCTTCATCGAGCGACACATTCATACGAGTTTCTACGTCTGGACACCAAAGAGTCAGTAGAGGCTTCATCAGACTCAATTTTTTCTATCTAGACGATGATGTTAACTTATCGTCTAATACCACCTATTATAGCATTGTTTTGCTGGTTATTTCAAATAAACAATGCCCAATTGCGTAGCTCGCAAACTTCACAGACGATTAATAAAAATTTAACATGTGAAGAATTTTGTGCAATTTCAAAAGCGTCCAGCGCTAGTTTTCAACAACATCTTAACTATGAAAGGAATGAGAAGGAGCCGAAGCGGGCAAAAACACCACAACAGCTAATCATCAAAGAGCAAATATTTGGCGAAGCTAGACAACCACTTAACGAGTGGCTCCATCAAAGTCATCGTCATAAATCTTGGGCGAATGAAGAGTATTTACGAAAATCTTCTATTATATTTGGTTTAACGCAAATAGCCAACGAAGACTACTTGAGTACGGCATGCTTTCGAAATTTAAAAGAGCTGGGAAAAGCCGTTTCGCAGAAAGATGTTTGGGCCATGAAAGGTATGTATTGCAAACTTTATATTATAAACAGTTTTTTAAATTGATTTATACGGGTTTCAACCAAAATTACAGAAACTTGTGAAGAGGGCTCTTACGTATAAGCTTTGTTCCTTACCATTGATACCTCTGTGCCTTACTATTCATTTCCGCGTTTTATTGAACCCTTGCTAGTAGCTGTATACGATTTCCAATAGTTTGTTCTTTATCGAAAGAAGTTCAAATTTTTTGACAAACTTTCAATGAAACACATTTCGAAAAAAATGGCAAATTAAAATTAACTAAAATTATTACATGTTTTCTGATTCAATTGGAAAAAGGAGAAAAACCCGACCAAACCTATTCAAAAATTATTTATAATTGCAACACAACAGTGAACTTTTATCCTACACCTAATATGTTATAACCTAATTCTAATAAAATTCAATCAAAAACTTTATCTTATATTAAAAAATGCTATCTTAATATTCCGCCTACACCTTAAACCGTATCTCTAATCCTACTATGATAAACATAACATATACGAGTACCTATCCTATGTTAAATATTGAAACCTAATGATATGAAATGACAACACCAATTAAAGCAATAATGACTTGAAACTCAAAAAAAACTAAGTATAGGAAAACACAGAAAACAGAAAATAAACACGAATAATTTAGACATTGTCATTCAACTAGCAATACCTGGATTGCTCCGTCTCAGCTCGACCAGCCTCGGGGAATCTTGCAAATGTGCATCTCGTGTCTCGTGAACTCAAATTCGCAGGATATTTTATCGTTTTATCGGTGGCCCGGTTATATCATCAATCAAAAACATATCAATTCATGTCCAAATACACGAATGCTTCTGGAGGAACGTAGCATGTAGCGAGGCAAGTCGTAATATACCCGTCTGTAGAGTGGAACGGCTGTGAAATCCAAGGGTTTTCACTCACAGTTACAGATCTTCCAATATGATTCCGAAGAAGTTTCAATATGAGGCTATCGACTCTTGTCACCTTAGCAGTTTGATAAATTTTTCTATTTGATATAAAGCGTTTTCAATCCATCTCAGGCTTTCTGTACAAACTAGTACATGCGCGAAGACATTTCCTTTCGAAAAGTCTTAATCTTTCCATAGTACTAGCATTCTGGTTTTACCAGATCTGATATCCAAATGTCAAAACTGATCTAACCAGGGTCTTGTAACAGATAACTTTTTTTTTTTGTGGTAGGGAGGTGAATGCCCATTTACGCACAGAGTGTGGGATTCCCATGTTCGCAAAAAGGCGACCGAACTACCCACTAAACACCTCCCTTGGTGAAGTACCTGGGGCTACTGATCGACTCGAAGATGAGTTTCTCTGAGCAAATCAGGGCAACGGCTGAGAAGGCTGCTTCGGGAATATCGGCCCTGAGTCGACTTATGGCCAACGTAGGGGGACCCAGCCCATCAAGAAGACGCCTCTTGATGAGTGCTGTAGGGTCAGTGCTACTGTACGGAGCAGAGGTATGGGGCGACGCTCTCAGCAAGGAGGTATACCGAAAACGATTGGCACAGGTACAGAGAAGAGGAGCACTGAGAATTGCATCTTCGTATCCAACAGTCTCCGACTCGGCGGTGAGAGTGATTGCAGGCGTGATACCTGTCGCCCTCCTTGCTAGAGAGCGCCGCGCTATTCACCTGTGCCGAAACGAGGATGCGAGGGAGATCGTTATCCGCGAGGAGAGACAACGCTCGCTCAACGATTGGCAGCAGTCTTGGAGGAATTGCACGAAGGGAAGGTGGACTGCGCGCCTCATCCCGGATGTGAGACCGTGGCTAAATCGAAGGCATGGTGAGACTGACTTCTATCTGACCCAGCTTTTGAGCGGGCACGGGTGTTTTCAGTCTTACCTGCACAAGATCGGCAAGTCACGGTCTCCCGATTGTCGGTTTTGCCCAGGAGAGGAGGACAATGCCTGTCACACGTTTTTTGCGTGTACCAAATGGGCCAGGCTGCGAAGGGAACTCTACAGGGAGACGGGAGAGCTCACCCCGGATAATATAGTTGCGGTGATGCTCGAATCGGTTGACAAATGGAACCAGGTGGCACATTATGCTCGGGCAGTCCTAAAATATAAAAGGGACTCACAGCAGCCGGAGGCACTGGGGCTGGGGGATCGCTCTTCTGGCAATTCCTCTTCCCCCCTCCCCTCCCGCTAGGAAAGGGAATCCCCAGCTTGAAGGCGCCCCACGGCGTAACAAAACGAGACCTGGCCCGAAGTAATGTGTCAAACGAAAAAAAAAAACACCTCCCTTGTCAACCTGAGAACCTAGCCTGGAACCGTTCGACACATTACGTCAGGCTGTCTCGTTTTGCTACGCCATGAATTGCCTTCAAGCTGAGGGATCGCTCTTCTAGCAGGAGGGGAGAGGGAAAGAGGAAGTGCCAGACAAGCGATCCCCCAGCCCCAACACCCCGGCAGCTGTGAGTCCCACAATGTGCCACCTGGTTCCATTTGTCAACCGATTCAAGCATCACCGCGATTATATTATCCAGGGAGAGCTCTCCTGTCTCCCTGTAGAGGGCTTTTTGCAGCCTGTCCCATTTTATGCAGGCAAAAATGTATGGAAGGCATTGTCTTCCTCTCCTGGGCGTTACTGACAATCGGGGGACCGTGACTTACCAATCTTGTGCAGGTAAGGCTGAAAACTCCCATGCCCGCTCAAAAGCTGGGTAAAATAGAAGTCAGTCTCACCATGCCTTCGATTTAGCCACGGTCTCACATCCGGGATGAGGCGCGTAGTCCACCTTCCCTTCCTGCAATTCACCCAAGACTGCTACAAATTGTTGATTGAGCGCTGTCTCTCCTCGCGGACAACCGTCTCCCTAGCAAGTGAATAGCGTCGAAAGGTTTGCAGAAGTGTTAACAGCACTATTGTCACCACCGGAAGTTTCGTCGGGGAACGGGGAACTGGCAGTTTACTGGCTGGTCTGTGAAATTGCCCAAAAGCGAAGAGACTGTTACAAGCTCCGACGAGAGGCCCATTGAGATCGGTCTCAAAAAGATGCGGGTACCAATTAACAGCTTATAAGTCAGATAGAAAATGCCTCCGCAAACGGTAAGGCCTACCACTGGCAAGAACTAGTAGACAACGTGAACTGGCTCCCTTGAGGCTTAGCCCACAAACTAGTCATGCGGGACTTCGGCGCCCAACGATTAACCTGCTCATACAATGCAGAAAAGATGGACGAGATTGTGAGGACTCTACTCCCTATTCATCCAGTCTATATTAAGGCTATCCATGACGAACACCAGTGGAATGCCCACTTTTCACAAAGGCTGATGTGGAAGAAGCAGTGTTGTCTTTGAAGAAAGGAAAGGCTCCCAGGCCAGACAGAATTCCAGCTGAGGTGCTGCCGATGGTTTACCAATTTTGCCCTGCTTACTGCTCAGTATATTTAATGCTTGCTTGCATGAAAGCAGAATGCAGGAAGATGACGAGGCTCGTGCTGATAAGCAAAGTTAAGGAGGATCTCGAGTCACCTTCTGAATACCGACCGCTATGTGTGCTAGATACAGCTGGGAAATACTCGAACAATTTAAGCTGCCAATCTACACCGCTGGGGATCTATCTCCGAGGCAGTATGGCTTCAGGGCAGGTCGCTATACTATTGACGCAATCGGAGAATTCGTAATTGCAGTCCAGCGTTCCAAAGTGCACAGAAATTTCACTCGATGGGTAGTCTTGCTAATTACTCTTGACCTCAGAAACGCTCTCAATTCCACCAGATGGGTGGGTATCATGGACGCGCTGGAAAGTCGTTTCCAAGTGCCACAATACCTTATGCGAATCTTGAAAAACTACTTGAGGAACCGGAGGCTCCTCTACAACACGAAGGAAGGCAGTCGAAATATGGCTGTTACAGCGAATGTCGCTCCTCGGTTCCGATTAGTGGAACATCTCGTATGACAGGCTACTGAGACTTGAGATGTGGGAGAAATCATGCTTGGTGAGCTGCGCAGATGATGTAGCGGCGTAAGTCGTGCGACGCACTGTGGAAAGTGAGTGACTGGATAACGGCTTCAGTCTGGCACTGGAGAAAACCGAAGTGGTCATACTAACTAAGAAAATAATCTCCAGAATAAGGACTTTCAGTATAGCGGGAATGTGAAATACTCAGGAGTACTGATAGCCTCAAAGATGAGTTTCTTTGCACAAATTGGAGCAACAGCCGAAAAGGCGACAATACGTGTAGCGGCACTTACTCGACTGATGGCCAACATAGGAGAACCTTCTTTGATCTTAATGAGTGCTGTAAAATCTCTCCTACTCTACAGGCCAGAACTATGAGACGCTCTAAACAAGGAGTTACCCTGAAAGAGATTGGCACAGGTCCAGAGACAAGGAGCGCTGCGAACTGCACACACATACCGAACAGCCTCCAAGTCGGTGGTATTGGTAATTACAAGGATGATGCCCATTGCGCTCCTTGTAAGGGAGCGAAGGAGTGTTTATCTGCGTAGAAGAGAAGGCAACAGAGAGGCGGTTGCTAGGGAGGAGATTCAGCGCTGTCTCGGCAATTGACAACAGTCCTGGAAGAGAGATACCAGGGAAAGATGGACAGGCCGCCTGATCTCTGACCTGAGACCGTCTCTCAATCAAGTGAACGGTGAGACTGATTTCTACCTAACCCAGCTTTTGAGCGGGCATATATGTTTCCAGTCTTACCTGCACAAGATCGATAAATCACGGTCTCTGGATTGCGTATTTCGCAGAGGAGTGGTGGAGAATATCTGTAAAAATGTTTCGTGTGCAGAAGATGGACAAAGCTGCGTAATAATCTCTGCAGCAGTAAAGATGCTTTGATCAGTTGACAAATGGAACTGTGTAGCATATTACGCTCGGGCACTGCTAACGGTTAAAACAAGAGGAAGGGTCCTTTTTCTTGTAATGCTTTCTCCTCTTTCCAGCTAGGGAAGGGATTTAATTGGGATTTTGAAAGGATCTTATAGGAAACGAGTACGTTTTGTATTACAGAGCTCAGATTTATTAAATTAAGAAGCGTGCAAGCGCACAGGCGAACCGAACGTGTCGAAGGTCGTAGTGAGACTGGCTGGTTGCAAAACTAGTTTCTCGTTGCGACAGGGTAATGGTAATAGTAGAGCTAGATAAGTCTCCAACATTCCTCATGTAAAGCATGAAAAAATGCGCAATGCGAAGACTGCACCCGCCATGCGGGATGCTGATTTTCCTAATGAATTGAAGGTCCAGCATCACTGGTCCAGCATCACTTAGTGAAACTTTGGTCTCGTCGGCTGAAGTATCGACTGGAAGTGCGCAGACCTTGGCGACTGCGCGTTTCGTGCTACCGCTAGCGTATTTTACCGTAGCTGCACGCGTTGGACCATCAGCTCCGGGATGTACGTTTGTGACTCTGCCTAGACCCCATTGAGTGGGCGGTAGATTCTCGTCCTTTAATATAACTAGATCGTTGGTTTTGACTTCTTCCTTCACATTTCGGCATTAATGCCGCAGTTGCAAATGATGCATGTACTCGTGTCGCCAACGGTGCCATATATTTTCTTGCATGTTCTGAACTAACTGCCATCGTCCGAGTCGAATAATCAGGCACTCCATGGTAGATGGCGTCGGAACGGCCAACAGACTTTCCCCGACCAAGAAATGTCCTGTTGTCAAGGCATTTACATATTCGGGGTGGACCGTGATGGAGTAAAGCGGACGTGAGTTGAGGCATGCCTCTATCTGACTGATCAGAGTCAGTATCTCCTCTACATCAAGTATGTGGGTCCCAACGATACGCTTTAAGTGGTGTTTGAAGAACTTCACATTAGCCTCCCAAAGACCACTGAAGTGTGGTGATCCGGGTGAAATGAAGCTCCATTCAGTAACTTTCCTCAACAGAGCCTTCGACGTCTCAGGCGCTTTAATTAGCTCTTTGATATGTTTTATTAGTTGTTTGTCGGCGGCCACGAAGTTACGTTCGTTGTCGCTATAAAGCTTAGCGCTTGGGTCGAAAACTAGCTCCAAGTGCACAGCTTTGATGAAAAAACAGACGGAGATGCAGACGTAAATTTTGAAGACTATTCGGTTACGACCCTTGCGTGGCTTCACGAAGAAATAGCCGGTATAGTCTGTGCTTGAGTGAAGAAATAGCTTGGCAGGAATCACTCGATCGATTGGAAGATGCTTTGCTAATGCTTTGTACCAGCTCGTAGACGACGGCACACTACACAATGCGGTATGGTTTGCTTAACTAAACTACGTTCTCCAATAATCCAGTATCTCGAGCGAAGATATTGCATAGTCAGCTGTACGCCACCGTGTAATGTGACGTTATGTGCTTGTCGAACTAGCAATCACGCTAAGTTGCTCCCCTTCCTTCAGAAGAATAATCGGATGTTTCTTCTTGTACTGCCGCTGTGAATGGGTGAGCCGTCCTCCGACTCTTAAAACATGGTCCTGGTCCATGCTGGTATTTGATATAGCCCTTTGCATTGGTAACCTGAGATATTCCGGTTGCAAAGAATGAGAACTGAATCATTTTCGTTAAAGTAGTACGAGCGGCGTCGACCTCTGTTACACTGAGCGAACCGAATTGTTTGTTGTTGGCTCGTGCGTTGTTGTAGAATCGCATGCAGTGAGCTGTGACTCGAATTAGTTTCGAAAACTAGGAATAGTTCTCCAGTAGCTCGATGTCCAGGTCTGTGGGGTAGCTAGTAGACGTTTGGAACACTCGCACTTCCTGTTCAGTCACCTCGCTGGTGACCAAATGTGAGGGCTTTGGCCAGAAATTAGAATGTTTCTTGAGCCAGACAGGTGCAAACCACCCAGACTCGCAGGCACTGAGTTCAGTTGCAGAAATTCCTCTAGTTATGCGATCAACATGATTTTCCTTGGACGGAATGTGATGCCAGATACCTTGAGGTATCTTTTCGTGAATCATTGAGACCTGGCTGGCAATGAAGACTTTCCACTTGCTCAGATGTTCCTTTAGCCTGTACAGGGTGATAGTGGAGTCGGAACAAAGGTATACTTGTACGTTGCTGAAGTTCAGTTTGTCGCGAACTGCGACTACGAGGTCAGCTAGGAGGACCGCCCCGCATGATTCCAGTCTGGGTAGTGAAACTATTTTCAGTGGGGTCACTTTCGTTTTAGTGGTCAACAGATTCACCGCGATCTTCTGCATGTCGGTTACGACTCGCAGGTATATAGCAGCTCCGTACGCGTCCAAAGAAGCGTCGCAAAACCCATCCAGTAGTTGACCTTAACAATGTGCAAGTCGGCAAGTTCTTCGCGCAGTTTTACCCATTGTTTTTCTAATTGCTTGAGGCATCCCAGTCTATTTTCTCCAGCCACAAGCGTTAAATGAAAATTTTCGACTTGATGGTAACTGGTGCTAACCATCCGAATGGGTCAAATATACGCCTGACATCCGATAAGGCGCTTTTCTTCGTCACAGGAGTCTGGTAAGGATCAAGACTTACACGAAATTGAAAACAGTCTGCTTCCGGGTCCCAAGCTATGCCTAGAGCCTTGATGTCACTATCTTGAACAACCTTTGAAGAAGTACGCTTTTCGACGTCTTCCGCTGCAATGTTGGCTAGAGGCTTCTCGGAATTGGCCAACCACTTTCGAAGTTTGAACCCCCTTCCTTCATTAGAGCAATAACTTGATCTCGAACTTCAATGCCAGTCTGAACGTCGAAGGTACCGAACAACGCGTCGTCGCAGATAATTCGAGCCGCTTCAGGGTGTGTTGTGTCATGGGCTGTTGTTAGTTGTCTGGACGCTAAGTAGGAAGCGCATGTGATCCAAATAACACGGTGAGTATTCGAAACGTGAGGATTGGATCCGAAAAGTGGCGTCTATATAGGATACGCTATAAATTGACATCGTTCTTATCAATCCAAAGTTTCCGAAACATTTTTTCCGCATCAGCGCAAAAAACGAACGGGAATCGTCTCCAACGTATGAAGATTGCGAAAATATCGTTCAGAAGCTTGGGACTAGTGTGAAGAATATCGTTGAGGGATTTACCCGACGTAGTTTTTTTCGACGCGTTGTACACAACCCGTAGTTTGGTAGTTGTGCTAGTTGATCTTAAAACCGCATGATGCGGAAGGTAGCAGGCTAGAAATGAAGCGCCTTCATTCGCAAGAATGAGCTTCATATGTTTTAGTTCGATGTATTCCTCAATAACATCGTCGTAAGAACGTTTCAACTGCTCGTCCTTCTGGAAACGTTTTTTTAGGCGTAGCAACGAGTAGGTAGCGGCCACCTTGGGTGACCCTAGTCCCTCTGCGGGGCTCTTCAGTGGCAGCTGGACCACGTATCGGCCGTCGTCGGAACGTCAATGAGTCCTCATAAAAATTTCTCTGCAGTTAACTTCGTCAGGTGTGAGTGTTGTAGACTTAATCGGCTCCTCTATCTCCCAGAAGCGTCGACAAATCATGCGTGTCTCTACAGATGTCTGAAGGCTAACGATGTTCCAGGCTTCACTTGAAAGGCTAGTCGCCTGTGCAAAAGGTGTTCCCGGAGGGCCTCTTCGGATGTCGTTTTTAATTATTGCCGCGTATACTTCCACTCCAAGTGTAAAGTCGATGCGGGACGGCTTCCCGAATTCTGAGTCTGCTAATTTCAGGCCCTTGACGTGGGGCCAGTCATATTTCTCGACAAACTATAGCGGAATTAATTGGCTAAGCGACGGCAGCACTAACGACCGCATGGAAAAACGTACTGATGGATCGTGCATCGAAGCGATGTCGTGTGTAGCGATGGAACTCGCAGTCCCTAATTTCACTTGCCCGGCACCGTACACGTTCACCTTAACTGTTTTCTTAGACGGCCGTAAAGAATTCATCAGCGATTGTGACATGAAGTTTGACTCCGAGCCTTGATCGAGCAGCGCACATACTTCAACCGTCGACCGCTAGCTGCTGTCACTTCCACTATCGCTGATGCCAGCAGTACTACACCCGTCGGCACCGCACTCGACAGCAGATCAGCTGATGAAGTAGATGCTGAATGTGAAAAAGTTATTCTTTCCTGTGTATGTATCATCGTATGATAACGTTGTTGAAATTGTTGGCAACGTTTTTTGACGGAAAGCTTGTCGCGTTGTGAATAGTTCTCAAGCAATTTAAGCAAAAGCTTCTTTGTTTAACTAGAGCGGTACGTTAGTCGACTGTTTTCGCTCGAAATTGCGGACAGAATAGCAATAAGTGATTGCTTTGGCAGCAGTGGCAACTTCGAGTCGTCCTAGCGGTACTGGTCGAAGCAGCTGGTTGTGTAGATGTGTGCGAGATCGAGCAATGTGCCCTGCCTATGACGCGGTAAGAAACTTTTTGAGTCCAGTATAGGCAGGTAGTTTACTATTATGCGCCAACGACGCTTCCCAGTCGTTGCGAGCATTGGCATCTAATTTATCCGTCATGAAGTACACTAGCCAGCTGTCCCAATGTTCAACCGGCTGAGAGAGGTTATCGAGCGAATTACCGTGTTGACTGGAGTTGTCTAATACGCGTCTCATCTCATCGGTGGATTCAGTTTTCATGGTAGGCACAGACACTGGTGCACGTAAATTGGCAATGACCAAAACTCTTCTGTTGTCGAAACGAGACAGCATCAAGTCCTAAGCTGGGGCATAGTTGTTCGCCGCTACCGCTACATGTTTGAGTAGAAGTTCTGCTGCACCACGGACACTCGTCTTCAAATAATGAAGTTTCTGCATATCGCCTAATGACGAGTTTGTATGGACCATCGACTCGAATAAGTCCTTAAAAGAAGTCAATTTAGAAACTCGCCATCGAAGGTTGGGAGTTCTATTTTGGGCAGCTTTATCCCGGCTTAGGAACATAGCGATGTTGGGTCATGGGAGCCTTCGTTGGGCCGGTCTGCTCGTACGCGGCACTGAAACTGCACCAGTACTGTTCTAACAACTCCATTCGTGCGCGCAGAAAATTCACCGTTAGACTCACTTTCGCGGTTTTTCCGGTATTCGTGACGAACTTCTCAACACGTGTCGTCCATATATCCGATTGTCGTAAAAGATTTCTATAGCGGAATCCGGCTCGACGGACCAATGATTGGGATTTTGAAAGGATCTTACAGGAAACGACTACGTTTTGTATTACAAAGTTTAAATTAAGAACCGTGCAAGCGTACAGGCGAACCAAACATATCGACGGGCGTAATAAGACTGACTGGTTGCAAAACTAGCTTCTCGTTGCGACTAGGATATGGTAGTAGTAGGGGTAGATACTCGTAAATCTCTAAAAGAATTCTTGCAGCTCGACGGCACTTCTAGGCGTACGAAAAGAAAGCCTAGTCCGAATTAATGTGTTAAACGTGTCACAATGGTCCAGATGCACTGTAAGCTTGGGAGTTCCACACTCAGTGCGTAAATATTTAGCATTTACCTCCCAACCGAAAAAAAAATCGCTATTGTTCTTTAGGAAAGTTAACTTCTTCACTATAAACACTACAATTCTTGTAAACAGCATCAAAGTGGTCCGTTTAAACTTTCAATTTTATCCTTAGATGAGCATTGAAGATTCTTTTTCTCATCGAACTGAATAATATAAATTTTAGATTATCATATCTGTTATTTTTTTCAGTGCTTGATTCGTCTGGAAGTAAAAAGTCAGGATTCCTTTGGGGACACAACTATTGGCTTGGAAGTAAAAATGGATGTGAAGCCGTGAAGGAACCCGTCGCTATCACTCTCTCTGATCGATATGAACGAGCAATGAAGGAAGGACTCATCAATGATTTGGCGCCATACGAAATGGACTATCGTGTCGTGTATGTTAGTCACAATTCCCCATGGCAAGTTGAAATTAAATTCATGACAGAGGTAGGATTCGCCTGTTTTGAAAATTTAGTCAAAATTTGACGTTTCATTTTCAGAGAATTATTCACGTAGGATTATGTTTACCACAGTCCTGTAGTAATGCTGAAGTATACAATCTCACACAAACCTACTTGGATTGGGGATTCTTCGAAGAAGCGAACATTTACGATATCAATCCAGAAGTTGTACACATCAAGGATTTGAAGCTTAGGGATGAATTTTTCGAGAAAATAAGTTTAAAAATTGTAGGGGTTGTAGTAGCACTAACTGCAATTCTAACAATTTTAGCAGCATGTCAACGTCCTTTGGTTGAAGAGAAAAAATCCATCGTGGAAGTCAGTAACTCTTCTTTGAATGGTTCAGATGAGAAAGCTGATGAACCAATACGCAGGATGAATGAGGACAAGGGGGCAAAAGACAATTCTATCTTTAATTTTGTCAGATGTTTTGATTTGATAAATAATGGCCGTTCGCTGTTTTCTTTTGAGCAGGCATCACCAAGTTCTATTCCTGTCATAAATGGTCTTAGGTCGATTTCTTGTATTTGGATTATGATGTTCCATGTCATTTGGTACATGTACTTTACCGTCGATAACAAAACGTTCCTGATTTCTCTGGGGGAAAGAGCATTTTTTCAATACGTCAGCACGGCTCCGTTGCTTGTTGATGTTTTCTTTACAATAAGGTTTGTTAAACTAAATTTGCTTTTGATTATTCAACTCTAGGATTTAATTTTTCCATTGCCAGCGGCTTCTTATCGGCATACAATTTCATACGCAACGAGAAAAATTTACAAAAAATAGCAAACAGCAGTTTCGGAGATAATTTGAGAGCATTTGGCAAAATGGTTCTCCATAGATATATCAGGTGATTTCTTAGTGGAATGGAATGTATTGAACTTTATCATTTAAAACTAACGCAAAATTTATTTCAAGACTTGCGCCGCTTTATTTAACATTAACTGCGATTGTTGACCTGTTCACGTCTTACATTGAAGACGTCTCAATTTTCCACATTCACGAGCGCTACGACCAAACTTGTTCCAAATATTGGTGGAGAAATATTTTCCTGGTTCAAAACTTGTTTTCCCACGAACAATTGTGCCTCAACTGGACTTGGTCCCTCGCTTGCGAAATGCAATTTTACATAATTGGAATGGCTGCTTTATTTGCTTATGTTAAGTACGTGGAAATACAAATACTTGAAAACAGTTTAGGATTATCTATTATCCATTTGCAGGTATCCTCGAGCAGTGAAAACCCTTGGTGTGACAGCTTTTGTGAGTTCAGTTTTATGGACGTCATTTGTAGGCTTCGATATCAAGTACAGGCTGTCCTTCGATGTCATATACCACACAGGAACGCAAATTTACATTAACCCGTTCATTCGAATCACCCCATATATTGTTGGAAGCATCGCTGGATGGTTCTTGGCGACATCTAAAGGACAGTTTACAATGAACTCAATATTCGAAAAATGTGCTTGGAACATTGCAATTTTCATATTTTTCTCATGCATATACTCCACCTCGAACCGGGATATGTCACAGTTTTGGACAGTTTGTCTGTACGTTTTCGGACGCATGTTCTTTTCCATAGCTGTTTCCTGGATGATTCTCGGCAGCGCAACTGGAAGAGGTGTCTGGTGGTCCAGATTATTAGAAATGAAGGGCTTCCAGCATTTAAATAAATTGTCGTACGCAATTTACTTGCTCAATCCGTTCGTTATTGCAGTAGTGTTTAGTTTGTCGAGTACGAGCACACACGCTGATCCGATCATGCTGGTAAGTATTTACATTTTGTTTATGCTTCCTTCACATTTTCAATGATTTTATTTTTCCTTTCAGTGCGTTCAAACCAGTGGTTTTGTTGTCATCGTATACCTCTGCTCCATCGTTTTTTCATTGGCATTTGAAATTCCATATTGTAATCTCTCCAGCTTAATTTTGAGGAGAAAAGCCAAAACGGCGTAACGGGACATATTCCACCAGTGTTTAGGATTTAAATATTAAATAGTTGATAAGGTTAATTTTAACACTTGCATATTGTGATTGTTAGCATTCCTGTTGATTTGTTAAGTTTAAAAACGAAACGGGGGGTGATAGTTTGCCATGAAGATTGCTTGTGAGCGAAATTTATGAGAAATGTTAAAAGGCTGTGCTATTGGAAAAGAAAGATGGAACGTGTTTGGACAACAAAAAGGGAAGGATTGATAATATTTTGTATATAAAAATTTAATTATTAAAAACTTACAAGCGTGTGATTATAATAACATTTAACAATCTGGTACAACCTAGTAGGTGAGAATTGTTTGTGTGAAGAATGATTGTTTACAATAAAAGTATTTTTTCTAAAAACTTTTCGTTTCGAACTCATTTGTTGTAATTTTCTTGTATATATGGTGTTTGAAGTTCATAACTTACCTAATTCCAGGTGCATAAATGATTATTGCGCAACTTCATTTCCCACAGTTCGTGTAGGAAAAATAATATGCATAATATGCTTTCGCATGTATTCCAGACAAGTAATTCCCATGGTCAACGCGGTAAGACTACACCGCCAGACAAATCAGTAAAGTTCTATGCGGTCCGATCCCACGATCTAGCATAGAACATGAAACCGCGAAATTCAAACATGTTTAGAAGTGAATTCCATCGACGCGTTGAACCATGGGAAGATTGAATTTGTTTGTAATTAAAAATGTTTTTGAAGTAAGGTGCAATAATGAAAAGTCACAATCTATTGTCTCTCAACCACTCGGACTTATCATTTGGAGCTCATTCATTTGCGACCGTGACAGGACTTTCGGCAAAGCATTATGTCGGACCTTACTGCGAGGCAGCAATCGTTGGGAGACAAGGTAGAGCGGCTGGTGCCGAACTTTGCCAAGGATTCTTCATCCAGGAAGACTCAGGAATATCTGTAGCAGCGACAACACCAGCTCAGCCAACTATCGCGGGAATTCAAACGTAACCACGAACTCATCGAAGCAGCCATAGAAAGCTACAAGGAGTCAGAGTATCTACGCAACAATTACTTCGACCAAATCAAGAAGCTTGCGATTAGCCTGTTGGAGAAGTTAGAGGAACTGTTGTCGACATCATCAAAGGGAGAAGCCACTCAAAGGGAGCAACCAGAGGAACTCTTACCGACATCGTCGAAGGGAGAGGCCACTCATAAGCAGCTGCCGGTGAACATCTTCACCGGCAGCTGTTTATCTATGGCTAACACCTTAAAAATTTTGATGAAGGCGTTAAGATAAGTAATGGACCATCTTAATAGCAGATTGACATCGCCACAACCAACGAACGCAGTTTTTGGAAATGCAGCGAGTTACAGTGCAGAAACATTGGGAAACCATTCAAGACAAGCACTTCAGCATTTTGAAATCAGCTGTCGTTCCTAGTGATTACGATGCCGAGGCATACACGAAGATGGAAGAAGAGGTCGAAGTTCTTCAAAGTAGGATGATGGAAGCTGAATCCTCAACCGTAACGTCTTCAAGTGCCACGACGTCGTCAACTCCAACCGGAAAGCTTCCTCGGATCCAGTTGCCTAAGTTTGACGGAAACTACTTGCGGTAGTAAGAGTTAAACGACTTGTTTTACCAGCTGATTGACCAGAGCAACTTGGACCCGCACAAAAACTGTTTTATTGAAAGGCAAACGTGGAACGTGAAGCCGAAGCGCTAATTAAGCACCTTACAGTGTGTGACAAAAATTACAGTTCAGCTTGGGAACTCAAAAAGGAGCGCTTTCAGAATAGACGCTTATTCGCTCATTTTGCACCCAAATATTAGCCAGGAAACGGCCAATAACTTGAAGGGGCTACATGACATTACGCAGGAATGCATTCGGGGGCTCCAAACGTTGGAAGTGAACGTAGATCAATGGGATCCAATTTTGATATTCTTGTTTCTGAAAAAACTGGACAGCACTACACATGTACCATTCGAGCGTTCGCTTTCTTCGCCAAGAGAGTTGGCATCCATGTACCAATTCTTGCAGTTCCTAGAGTTTCGGTTCCAAGCTATGAAAGCAATAGGTGTGACACCGACCACACCAAAGGTCTCCAAAATGGCCCTAACAGCAGCGGATAGTAGTTGCAAGATGTGTAGAGGAGTACATCAAAAACATCAATGCAGTGGTTTTTTAAACCTGAATCAAGCCGACAGAAAAAACTCCCAAACAAGTGACAGCTGTGCTTCAATTGTTTAAGAGCAGGTCATGCAGTAAAAGTTTGCCCCTCCCGAAGCTGTACAAAATGTGGGAAGTGGCATCACACACTGCTTCACAATGACGCAAGGGGCAACGACGCCATCTCAAAGAAATCCATCACGGAAAGCAAATCGCTGGCGGTCAAAGGCGAAGTTGACAACTCATCCTACGTTTTGTTGGCCACAGCAGAAGTTTTCATCATCAATCGCTACGGTAAACCTATTCATGCAAGAGTCTTATTAGACTCAGGTTCACAGCTTCACTTAATCACTGAAAGATTTTGCGCCAAACTTGGTCTCAAAGGAAAAAGAGACACCAATTAGATTGTTAGGATCGGCAACACTACACAGCAATCTAGACATCGTGTGTTTTTACGTCTGAAGTCTAAGCTATCCAGCTACGAGGCACGACTAGAAGCCCTAGTTATCAGCGAGATAACAACCAAACATCCAAAACAAAACTAAGACACATCAAATTGGCCAATTCCTAAGAATGTTTCGCTTGCTGATCTGCACTTCAATCGGCCCAAGAACATTGATCTTCTTATTGGTGTGGAGCTATTTTGGTCTCTATTATGCATTGAAAAAATAACCATGGGCCCTTCACTACCAGTTCTGCAAAACACTGTGCTAGGATGCGTGGCAATCGGAAAGGTTGATAGTTGTATCGATGCAACGAAAAACATGTTTTGCGGCACTTTGACAAGCCTCGACAAGTAGCTTAAACGCTTTTGGACTATGGTGGAAGTTGAAGAAATGAAACAGAGAATATCAGAAGAAAGTAGCCAGTGCGAGAAATTCTTCGAATCTACACTAACAAGAAACAATGAGGGAAGATTTGTAGTCCGATTACCATTCTCCCGTCCACCTTCAAGTCTAGGACAGTCGGGGAACTTAGCAAAACTGAGGCTTAGAAGTTTGCTGAGGAAGTTGGACAGAAACGAGGAACTGCGGCCAATGTACATAAATTTCATAAACGAATATTTGGCTTTAGGCCACTTGGAACCCGATCTTGACTCTTCAGCGACTGACAGCGGACATACAAAAAATGTTCCGACAAATACTTATTAACCGTGAAGATCAAGAATACCAAAAGATTCTATGGCGAGAGAGTCCGAATGGAGAGCTGAAAACATATCGCCTCAAGACGGTGACATACGGAACCAGATATGCACCATACTTAGCAACGAAATGTCTCCTAAATTTAGCAGAAACTGAAGAAAAAGGATTTCCAATGGCAGCTCAAGTCACACGACGGGACTTCTATGTTGACGACTTGCTTACCGGTACGGATGATCTCCAACAAGCCATCAATCTTCAGCAGCAACTCATTGAAATGTTACAACGTGGTGGGTTCAACTTGCATAAATGGTGTTTTAAGACCATAACACTGCTGAAACGCATTCCAGCCAATAATCGAGCTTCAGAATATAATGTCACCGACTCCGATGATACCGGCATTGTTTAGATCCTGCATCGGATCAATTCAACATAAATACCAACGTTTCGGACTCAACGCAGCCAATTACAAAACGAGTTGTTCTTGCACATATGTCGCAACTCTTCGATCCCCTCGGACTAGTTAACCCAGTTGTCGTACTTGCAAAGATATTCATGCAACAACTCTGGGAATCAAAAATTGACTAGGATACACCTCTATCGGAAAAGCTCCAACAAAGCTGGAAGGATTATAGAGCTTAACTATCAACATTGAGAAGATTAGCCATACCATGGTATATAATGAATTCCACCAAACGAAAAAGTGCGCAACTCCATGGATTTGCGGATGCTAGCAGGTTAGCTTACGGTGCTTGTATCCATATGCGCACTGAAGACATCTATGGAAATATCGACATTTCTCTAGTTCGCAGCTACTAAGCAAACAACAATGGCGCGGTTAGAACTATGAGGCGCCAAGCTACTTGCTCAGCTTATGAGAAAGGTCCAAAACTCTATATCGACACAGATTGAAAGAGTTGTTTATTGGAGTGATTCGCAAACTGTTCTCCAATGGATAGCCTCGCCGTCATCTAAATTTACCACCTTTGTCGGCAATCGAGTGGCTTATATTCAAACTTTGACCGAATAGAACATCTGGCAGCACATTGATTCAGCCAGCAACCCAGCGGATATTGTTTCCCGAGGAATGCTTTCCAGCGAACTATTTTCAAATAAACTCTGGTTTGAAGGGCCCGAATTTTTAAAATAACAGCTGCTAGCATCAAACGCGATACAGACAATAATCACGAAGAACTTCCGGGATTACAAAAGCGAAAGACGGTTTTGATTGGCTCAAGTGGTTCGCAAACCCAAATTATACGACGCATAAACCATCATAATAATTTCAAACGCTTACAAGAAACAAATGCATTTATTTTACATTTCATTTGAAATTGTAAACTGCCCAAGGAGAAAAGAAAGCTGAGCAGAAGACCCAGCCCATTGAAAATGAAAGACGCACTCAAGATAATTGTTGCTGTATTACAGGTCCAAAGCTTTGAAGGAGATCTTAAACATCTACAAAACAAAGGAGCAATCCATCAAAACAGTAAACTTCGGTTCTTAACACCATTCATAGAGCCAGGCGAACTTATTCGCGTTACCGGGCGAATTAAAAATAGTGATATTCCAACGAACGCCCAGTAGCCGTTGCTGATATCACCAAATCACGAGTTTACTCCGCTTATTTTCAATCATCTCCATCAAAAATACTTGCACGCTGGAGCACTAGCGCTTCGTTATGCGTCACGTGAAACATTTTGGTGCATTAATGGCAGAAGGATGGCATCCAAAACAGTTTGGCAATGGATGCTGTGTGCACGACTTAAACCAAAAACTCTAACTCAATTGATGGGGGACTTACCAGCGGACAGACGAAGATCGAGGCCATTTCTCCATGTTGGAGTCGACTTTTGTGGTCCAATCCAGGTGCACTATAAAATTCGTGGGAAATGTCCAGTGAAGGCCTACATTGCGCTCTTTGTATGCTTTTCAACAAAGGACATTCTTTGGAGCTAGTTTGTGACCTTTCACCAGCGGCTTTTATTGGATGTCGCAAGGCGAGGACGTCCTGTGAAAATCTATAGCGATAATGCTACAAATTTTGTTGGAGCAAACACGGAGCTCCAGGAACTCACTTTACTGTTTAACCAGCAGTTTGCACAGATTAAGGATAGCTGTGCCGATGAAGGTATAGAATGGTTGCGCATACCGCCACGCTCCCCTCACTTCGGTGGGTTATGTGAAGCCGGAATTAAGTCCGCTAAATATCATTTGAAACGAATGGTAGGATGCGCTTAACTGACGCATGAGGAACTAAGTACGGCAATCTGCCAAATAGAGGCCGTACTGAATTCTCGACCAATCAACCAGATGTCACCGGATCCAACTTGATCAGCAATCTTTAACAACAATTCCAGATCCTCAACTTGACCCTGGATCCGTGCCTCTTTTAACTCGATGGAAATTGGTCAGAGGCCTTCACGAAGCCTTCTGGCGCCGATGGTGCCGATGGTCTAAGGAATACCTTCAAGACTTGCAACAGAGGCAAAAATGGCAAGAAATCAAGCACAATGTTGAGCCAGGATTACTAGTCATTCTAAAGGAAGAGAACTTGGCACCTCTCAAATGGCGCCTGGGAAGAATAATCAATGTAAAAAAGGGATCTGATGGCAGAGTAAGAGTGGTCGAGGTAAAAACCGCTACTGGAATGACCTGAAGAGCAATAAATATGATCAGTCCACTCCCAAACATCGGAGAGCCTTCTACAACCGAGAACACTACCGACCTTCGCCGCAAATATATCTCTCCAGTCAACACTGATCTCATTGACACAGTTAAAGGCCAATCCACCAAAAGAATAGAGAATGTATCCAATGATTCAGCACCGAAACGAGTACGAAAGTTTCCTCTACAAACCTTACTCCTACTAGTCTACTACTAGTCCTTCCGGTATTGGTATTTGGAGAAACGAAAACGAATTCAGCCGAAGGAATAGTGGAGTTAATACCATTCAAGGAAACCCCCGGTATATATTTCGAGGAAGTCAATAGAATAAAATTAACGGATGGCAGATGGAAAATAATCACATTTTGCGACTTAACAACCTACTGGATGGAATACGATGGTATTAGAAGATATATTCCTAGACTGATCGATAATGTTCTCAAGAGGATCAGCTACTCCACATCGGCCAATATTGCCAGACTCTAATATCGCAGTTCGAATATTTGCTCCACGAAATCGAGCACAAAAACGAGCTTTTGTATCCAAATCAACTACGCGCACGAAGATCACCTCTGAATATAATAGGCTCAGCTGCTCACCTTTTATTCGGAGTATTAGATGAAGAGTTTGCCACTTGGTACGAGAACGACATCGGTCAAATAAAACAAATTATTGGAACTTATAAAAAATCAAACAATGATACTTGATTGTACTTCAAACATACTAGCCAAGGAAACAGAACAAATCAACCAGCAATTTCGTTTCATGAAAACACAGTTTGAACACTTCGCACAACACGCATACACACATTATCAGCTACCTCTGCTTACTCTCAATAACAAAAGCTTTAATATGGTTGACCTGGAAAAAATTAGGCATTCACCGAAAACCATGTTCGCCAAACATTCCATATCGACCACAAATTCCCCGTCCTAGAACATCAATCCATCAACAGGAACAAGAAATTATCGAAGGCTATTTAACTGTTGAACCAGCTCCATGAGTGTTTCAAGTGGGGGAGGATGTTTGAATTTCATAACTTACCTAATTCCAAATGCGTAAATGATTATCGCGCAACTTCATTTCCCACAGTTCGTGTAGGAAAAATAATATGCATAATATGCTTTCGCATGTATTTCAGACAAGTAATTCCCATGGTCAACGCGGTAAGACTACACCGCCAGACAAATCAATAAAGTTCTATGCGGTCCGATCCCACGATCTAGCATAGAACATGAAACCGCGAAAATTCAAACATGCTTAGAAGCGAATTGAAGATGGGAAGATTGAATTTGTTTGTAATTAAAAATGTATTTAAAGTAATATGCAATAATAAAAAGTCACAATCTATTGTCTCTCAACCACTCGGACTTATCATTTCGAGCTCATTCATTTGGCATGTTGGTAATATTAAGATGCTTCCTTACCATCATTACAAAATACGAGGTTTAACATAATCTTAAACAGTTTATTCATATGATAATGACTTAAACAAAACTCATAAGAGATATAAAATAAAATATTCAGGAAAATATTTCGCTGAAATGCATTCATAAATCGTGTGACGTACAAAATCTAGTCTAGTGAGTACTTAAATGCTAGGCAAATATAAATTCAAGGCACCATTTTGTTTTTTTTTGTCTTTTATCAACTATACGTGGCTAATTTTTTCCTAAACCATTTACGTTTGGACTTTTCTTTTGTATGCAGTTCTCCATTCGATGACGAACTAGGTGACAATATTTTCTTGTACCATTTCATTTTCTTTGCGCTCTGCACTGATTTAGCGGATCCACTCAATGAAGGATTACTGCATTTAAGCATGTTGCCGTTCGGAGGAGTACCTTGCAAATTAACCATTGAAGCACTCGAACGCATCGGAGGTGGTGGCGGCATTATTCTGACACGTGGTGACTCCATCTCGAGCGAGTAAAGCGATTGGGGATTGTGATTTTCATCAGATAAAGTGATATCGTGTATTGACTTTGAGACAACCATATTTTCACGTAGTCTTCGTGGCGTAGCAAGTGGAGATAAATTGACTTTAGTTGTTTCACTTTGCAGAACGATCATGGCATTCGATTCAATTGTAGAAGGTGTTGATGAGTCTACTTCGGTGATTGTTATACTACACGGATAATAATCATTACACTTATATACTTTAAACATTTGTAGACATAAAATCATACCTCGGTAACGCTAGCTGTTGTTGATTTCTCATTTGAATTTCATCTGGAGTATCCCGAATTGTATCGCGAAGCTTTTCCCAAAAATTGAAGAGACGACCAGAGCGCTGATAGTTTAGAAGGAAACAGTAACTTAATGTGGGCGGGATTTCACATTTTTGATAAAGGCATGGAATTATTTTGCGACGTCTTTTGTCTGAAAAATAATAAGGATGACGCCATTATAAAAGAGTTCTTCAGTGCCGTATAGTCGTAAAGTTTAGAAAATAAATACATAGATGACATTTGTCGGTTTCCTATAAATCCTACAAGTAAGTTTCTTATAAATAATTGTTTTTTTTTGTGCTTGGGAGGTGAAGGCTATTTACGCCGTGAATGTGGAGCTCCCAGATGCGCAAGACGTTGTTGCGAATTCCGGCGTACTGGCATTCTCTCATTCGCAACTTCAAATTGCCGCCGTAACCTCTCCACCTTCTTTTGGGAGCATGTACATTTTTCCTCGGTATAATTATTTATTTTTATTAGCATTTGACAATTTCCCTATCATTTTTATTTCCCCATCATCTCAATCCTACCCTTTTCACTTATTTTCAATCACCAAAAAAAAAAAAAATAATAATATAATAACAATCTTAACTTTCCCACTAACAACACTCCATTCACTACTTCCCATTAACAAAATTTCATTTGATACCTTTTCCCTAACAAAACCTAATTCCTTCCTTCATACTAACTAATTTTATTCATTAACTCCCATTAACAAAATTTTACTTGTTATACTAACAAAATTCATCCACGTTTTCCTACTAACAAATTTCATTTCCATGCATAGTTGAAGTTGCTCCGTTGGTAGCATCGTGGATTCTCGACCGGGGGTCCATTGGGACCCAGGGTTCAAGTTCCCCCGAGCGCAGGAAAACACTATTTTTGGGATATCGGCAAAAGCAATTGTTTCCGTATATATATGACCGATTCACATCTAACCAAACGCTATCATTGTTAGGCAAATCGCCATATATGCAAAATGGAAATTGTTGCGTTTGTCGATATGGAAAGGATGTGTGGGTAGCGGAATCGAAGTGTATTGAACTTCGATTATGTTACCCAGATGCGGCAGCGGTAATTGGGAATGAAAGGATTGAGGAGTGAAATTCTTGATTTGGAAAGGCAGTCCGTATTTGAATGGAAAAGAGGAGGGATTGCTTTTGGCGGTGCGTGGATTGATAATTCGGGGAGAAAAGATTTTGGTTTTGGTTTTGAAAAGAGGAAGAAGTTCTTTGGTGGTGTGGAGAAAAATTTTAATTTGTAATTTAGAGAGAAGATTTTAATGATCGTGAAGGGAATTTTTATTTGGAATCTCAGTAGAAAGTTGGCGGATCGTTAAGTGAATTTTAACTTGGATTTTGGGGAAAAGGTATTTAATATGGGTGTTAAGTGAATTTTAACTTGGATTTTGCGGAAAAGATTTTTAATTTGGTTGTCAGTGGATAAAGTTTTAGTGGACGCAAATTTAAGTGTACGATTATAATTTTAACTTGGAGGTACAATCATAATTCGAAGTGTGTCGTGAGAAGATTTCGGTTTCGATATTAATGAAATAAACGAATCCTGTAAACAAAAAAGAATTAAAAAGGAACGAGGAAAAAAACAGTGAATACCAAGGCGTATAAGTTCGTCAAAAGTGAAGAGGAATGAAGGTACAGTGCCGGAAAATAAAAGTGGGAAGTTCGACAGTTTAGACAAATTAGTGCCGGAGTTACAAAAGTGAAAAAAAAACGAAAGAAACGGATAGACAGCGGATGGTGCTTATGAAAGTGGCCGTTTTACATTCTTTTTTTGATTTTTTTACGTTACAGACATTTCCATCTTAATTTACAGTGGCCCCACGCTTCTTTTTTTGTCTTTCGCCGAGCGCTCGGAGTTCTGCAAGAAAGGGAGTGAGTATAAATTTGACCTTTTCTCTATTTTATTTTTTTCATCATATCAAATAACGTTATTTTCATCCATATAGTATATTTAGTTAACCTTCGTGTAGTTCATATTTAATTATATTAGATTTTGAAGCGGGCGGATTTGCTTTTGGTGTTATATTAATTTCTTTTGTAAATTTTGCGGATTTTTTTTATAACTCATCTTTTTTGTTAAATAAAACGGCCATGTCTGTGTAAGGAAAAAAACATTTTTCATTTCTTAAAATGACCTTCCCCCCGTCTCGTCCTTAACCCTTCGCGTTAGTTTTTATGTGTAGGGTGGCTCAGCACGAGCGGAGGGTGCCCCGGAAGTCCCACGACACGACTGAGCGCTAACCGGCCTCAGTATGCCACCCCGGGTTACTCACCTCTCTGCTAAAAGTTAATGTCTGCAACTGCGGTGACTTCCGCGGTTGTAACAACGTCTGGACTAACCTGTCAACCTTAGAACCTAGCTGCAACCGTTTGACACATTACTTTGGGCTAAGCCTAGTTTTGTTACGCTGTGGGGCGCCTTCAAGTTGGTGGATCCCTCCTCTAACTGGAGGAGAGGGAAGAACAGGGATTGCAAGAAAAATGATCCCCCTACCCCGACTGCTGTGAGTCCTTTTAATCATTTAGAACTGCCTAGCATAATGTGCTACGTGGTTCCATTTGCCAACCGATGCAAGCATCACCTCGGTTGGACTATCCAGGGAGGGCTCCCCTGTTTCCTTGTAGAGGTCCTGGCGCAGCCTGTCCCATATATTGAATGCGAAAAGTGTGTGGTAGGCATCGTAGACCGTGAATTACCAATCTTGTGTACGATCGAAAGCACCCATGCTCGTTCAAGAGCTTAGCCAGGTAGAAGTCCTTTGGGTAGTCCCTAAAAAGCCACATAATGTATTCTGAAACTTGAAAAATGTTTTTCGGCGTGTCCAGAATATCCACCCATCTAGCAGAATTGAAGGCGTTCCGAACATCAAGTGTCACTAACAGAACCACCTGTTGCTTGGTTTCTTATCTTTTATAGCCCTATTATTAGAGCCATAAAGCCTTATTGCTTCACTCCAACACACTTACCTTTATCAATTCCCCACTCGGACTCCTTCATCGCGCTCCAGTTAAAGATATGGTCTTTTTATTGGAATCGTTTTTTTTTTATTAAAATTTTATCTGTTCTATATTTACAGTTTGTACATTTTAACTTAATGAATTGGACTGCGCGGTCAAGATCTGCTGTCATTCTGCTCTATGTTGCATGTTGCCTCGTTGGTCGGAGGCTGCCTGTCCGGCGTGTTGTGGTCGGGACGCCTTGCCGCAATGGCCTCTGCCAAACTTGGTCCTGGCGGCATCTAGGGTTCTAGGCAAATAGCCAACCAGAGCCCCTAGATATGAAGCGACAGGTCTAGGCACTTAAGCCAACTAGACCAAAACCAGGCACAAGGCCAACTGGTTTTTAACCAATCTATTACGCAAAGCCAACCAACAGAAAGGTTCTGAGGAAATTAGTCTAGGCGCAAGGCCAACTAGACAAGACCAGGCGCAAGGCCAACTGGTTTTCCAAATAGATTAGTAGGCGAAGCCAACCACTCGAAGCAACTAATGATAGTCGCTTGAATTTTCGCTGTTTATACACGCTATTTTTGCTTGTTCAGCAAAATTGTCTTTCCCTAAATCGTGGGAAAAAATTAATTTGTACCTCATTGCCGTTGCCGTTGTCTTGGATATCATTACGATCAAAGTTTCAAAATAAGGTTGTTGTATTCAACTGTTCCATTTTCTATGAAAACTAGATTATTGTATTAACTGTTCCATTTTCTATGAAACGAGGTTTGGTATTCACTGTTCCATTTTCTTTCAAAACTAGGTTGTTGTACTAACTGTTCCATTTTCTATGAAAATTAATTTGTTGTTTCCACTGTTCTATTTTCTGTTATATTCGAAAAGTTATGCTGTAGTGGATCAATAATGTTCTCTAATCGTTAGAGAAATTCCTATCGTAACATATGTGCCTCAGTCTTTTGGACCGCGCTTACAACCTCCGCAATTGCAATCCACAATGAATCCTTTGTTGATCACTCTAATAATGTAAAAGAATCGTATTCAGAATTTTATCTATCTTCACGGACGCAGCAAAAAACAAACTGGGTACTTGTATAGCCATACACTGCTAGAACTCCAAAAAGATAATAAAATACTGCATAAACATAGACTCCACAGTTGTCAATGCCTAACTAAAAGCTATATATGAAGCTATAAATAAACCTAATCCCAAAAAAAACTGCCTCCAAGAACGCAATAAACGAAGCAACACAAATCAAAAAATAATTACAGAAAAAATCAGAAAAACCTTTAATAACAGACAAAACTCCTTACTACTCTTTCACTGGATACCCAAATAGGAATAATTTCACAGCTGCGAATTGATTGACAAAGCAGCTAAATTGGCTATACCGGAAGGTTCAGAGGTCTATTAAAAAAATCAACGAGTCCATAAACACAGAATGGCACGAATATTATCAAAATAACAGCAAAAATCTAGCATACAGCCCGGGCTACAAACTGACCTGATATTTAGAACAAAACCATGGTTTCACTTTTTCACCCCTAATGGTAATACACCAAAAGCAAATAAATAGAATTCTTTTTTTTTAAAGCCATCGGGCCTTGCTTTGTTGTGTGAGCAGACGCGTTTCGACTACTTCGAGTCATCTTCAGTGTCTAAAGGGGAATGACTTTATATAGTCGTAGGATGGCTTGAGCGGATGGGGAATTAGGTCAGGTAGTAAATTAGGTCAAGTAATAAATTAGGCCAGGTTAAGCGTTATTAAAACAAAGCAAGGCCCGACAGCTTTTAAAGAAAAAAAAAGAGAATTGGCCTGCGGATACCAAATAAACAAAATTATTGACTAAATCGAATTCTCCTCAATAGAGCCTACTATCACAAGAGATTTAAAACAGCTTAAATATTTCTATCCCAAGGGTGTAAGTGGTCTGATATCACAGATGATCTTGAACACAGAATCTTAAATTGTAAACACTTTGAAACACTAAGCAACAAGTACGAAATCTTTCAAAATAACGATCCTATATCAAAATTTTTTTAACAAGAACAATGAAAAAGCACTTACTCAATTAATAGCCTTTCTTGTAGAAGCAAACAAAGAACTTTAAAGCCTTGCGAATAATCCTCTCAATATCCAGCGCCCGTGATATCGCTGAGGAACCACACGAATGCAGGTAGCAAATCTAAATAAACAAGTCTTTGTTGGACATGCGGCGAAGGCTCGTCGTGCATGCGTTGACAGCGCGGAAGATGCAGTTCTGCGCTCACTTTCGAAACCGTTGCCAGCGTCCAACATGGCCAGCGTCTCGCGCCTCGGTTAAAGGCTCAAATGCTTTTACAATCTACTGCCCAAATCAGGAACACACACATGGCTTGGTGTTAAAGTGGCGTGACCGCTGGGGACAACGAACTTGCCTACTTGAGCGTTGCAGTTCATCTTGCTGTGCTTGAGGCTGTTGTTCTTTAGGTTGGTCTGTTTGTTATTGGTTTTGGGGAGATTCGACTCTGGGTGCGATTGGACCGGGTGCTGGCTCTTGGGGCGTCATCTAGCTGAATTTTTCATCATTAGCAATCAACGGTGAACAATTTAAACACCCAAAAGTTGCTAATGAATTAATATCCACCCAGGAATAATTTCTTTCCAATATGCGACAATAACAACAACGAACATTTGTTCTCGTCATTCAATAGTAAATTTTGTATTACTATTGAATGATGCGAGCAAATAGGTATTGTTGGCAACAACAAGTTTGCATCAGCTGGCTGCTGGTGTGGCGACGAACCGGAGTGTCGTTAAGCGCCAGCTGAGAAGAACCAGCCAAACAAGTAATATGGAGCATTAGTTGTGCGCTTTTTGTGCGGGATGCGTCGACAACGGCAATCGCCAGCTGATGAACTCTTGATCAGGGGGATGAGTGTGTTTTGGTGGGATTGAGGCGGTCAGTTTTGACGGAGAAGATTTGTGAAGAAGCGGTTAGCTAGAGAGAAGTGAGAGTGAAAGTTGGTAGCAGGTAAGAAGTGAGAGTGAAAGTTGGAGAAGTGAAAGTTGAAAGCAGACGGCATTGGAAGGAAAAAAGAAATTACCAGAGTCAGGGTGGAATAAAGTAGAACGGCAGTGGAAAGTTAGAGATAAGTTGACGAAAAAGTTGTGAAAGCTAAGTAAAGCGGAAAAATCGAAAAATAGAACAAAATCCTGCTCATTTTTTGATGACCTAGTGAATTTTCGGTCAAATGACGTAAGCTTAAAGTTAACTAGTGGAAGCGCAGTTGAATTGAATTAGAATTGCAGTTGAATTGAATTAGAATTGCAATTGAATTAGAATTGAATTTTTATATTATCAGTTGCCTCAATTAGACAATTGATCGATGTGGACCTTTAGTAGGTGTTGCGGTAAAGCAAATTAAAACAAGATACGATCGACGCGATTTGATAAAGAACATATTTTTACCGAGAATTACTGTAATCGTAACATATGTTAGACTAATGAAGTTGGGATTGCTAACTTTGGCAGTGTTGAGGGAGTGCCTTTTGTTTGTTCCATGGTTTTTGAAAAGAGTACGTTGACAAATTACCAAAAGAGAAATCCATTTTTTTATCGCGCAAAGCAGTGGAAGAAAAGCGTTATAAAAGCTTGTAAAAGTCATTGATAATCTACAGATTACGTTTATGATAATGATGATATAGGCGTCCAGAAAAAACTAACAGTAGTATTACCTTAGTATGATAGTAAAAAGTGATGCAAAAATCACATACGTATTAAATGGCCGTGCCATTGTTAATAATTGTCAATCGCTTTAAAATTAATTTACAGTGACCGCACTCCCTTAACGTTACCGAGCGCTCGGAGGATACAACAAAAGGGGTAAGTTTCTGCTTTCCAATAGTTTTTATTTGGCTTTCATAAAATAATTTGCTTTCATAATCTGGTTTTGGTATTGTCAAATAATATTTTTAAGCATTTCTTTCTAAAGAAAAAAGGGTTGCTTCATGTTTTTTCGTTTTTTTTTGTAATTTGTTTTTCTCTCTTTAAATAAACGATTATGCAAATTTAAACAGAAGATATTTTATTTGTCAAGTTGTCCTCCCCTTTCCTTTTCCTTGTTGATGTGTGTGTTAAATGTGGGGTGCCACAGCACGGGCAGAGGGTGTCTCGAAAGACCCGCGACGCAAGAGATGTAGCCGGCCTAAATACGTCACCCCGGGTTAAGCACCTCTTTGCCAGTTTCTAGTGTCGCAAATTGCGGTGGATCCCGCGGTTGTTACAACCTCTGCACCTGTGGAAGTCATTTTCGGCACAGCTCCTTGCTGAGAACGTGACCCCCATAGCGCTGATACATAGAGTAGTGCAGATTGCACGGCATTCATAAGAGGATATAGGCGATTTGCTTCAATCCACGCTTCTTTAGTAACATATCTTACCAACTTTTTGCAAAAGAATTGCGATGTAGCAACCGTTGTATCAATTGGTTTTTTAAACATTGCAAATGCAAGTTGTCGTCGGTTCCGATATTAACGTGCCCAGATTTAAAAATATTTTGCGACGAGGAGGTGATCTTGATCACCTGGGCTGGTCGCTGAACAAGGCTCGGAGAAGATATTCTATCAACAAAAATAACTGCTGTTTGTGACGACTGAGTTCAGCTATAGTAGCTGCGAGCCACTGTCGCAATTGTTGTCACAACTTTTAATAACATCATGATCAATATTCATTGAGAAGAAGCAACAAAGAAAAGTAAACGAATGAAGTCAAAAGCTTGTACTCGAAAGCACAAGAATCAACCAAGTAGATCCATGATCAATATCTGAAAGTGACGTGAGTGCGGGTATTCAGAATTGCTCGAATATTCCAGGTAGTTCTCGTCAGAGCATTCGCCAATATACGAGAAATTGATTGAATGACTAGAGACCCTATATAAGGCCGAGTTGAATGAATGGGGGACATAGTAATACTAAAACTGCGATAGTAAAAACTGCAATTGGAGTAGAGTGCGAATAAAAGGCATTCAAAATCAAGGCAGACATCACACAGAAGCTGGAGGAGCAATCAACGAAGCTAGACTAACAGGCAATCGAAATCAAGGCAGATTTGTAAAAACAGTCAACTGATTTGAAGGTAGACTTGCAAAAACAGTCAACCGAAATAAAAGCGGAGCTCGGTAGTCTGGCCAACTAAATTAAATGCGTCGAAGAAAAGGTTTACCAGGTCAAGGAGAAGGTCAGCCAGGTTGAGGAGAGAATCAACCATGAGATGGAAAATATGAAAAAGGAATTGGAAGCAGCGAAGGCAGTAGTACCCATCTCACCAGCCCCGCTTATAACCGTAGTGTAAAGCACATCCATAAATGTGTAAGCGCCAATATTCGACGGGCAAACGGTCTGGAGTATCACTGTAATGAGCAGGAACGAGCAACTGCATCAATTCTTGCCCTACGAGGCCCAGCTGCTGAGATTTTGCAGACTATCCCCATTGAGTTGCACTGAAACTTGGCTGCTGTAATGAATGCGCTTGATGTGCGTTATAGAGACGATCATCTGAAGCAGATTTATCGGCCACAACTGCGGCATCGCATGCAGAAGTCTGACGAAACCTTACAGCAGGTAGCCCAAGACATTGAGCGACTGGTGCTTTTGGCCTACCCAGCTTACTATCCGGAACATCGAGATGACGTAGCAGCAGAAGCATTCATCAGCGCATCAAAGGACCAGGAATTGCAACAAGCCGTGCACTGATGTTATCAAGCCTTGTATCAGTCCATGGGCTGCGCCAGTAGTTCTAGTAAAGAAAAAGGATGGTAGCACTCGTTTTTGTGTCGACTATAGGCAGCTTAACGACGTTACTAAGAAAGATAGTTACAAGCTTCCACGCATCGATAACATCATGGGCACTTTAGCCGACGCAAAATGGTTTTCTACAATCGATCTCAAGAGGTAGAAATCGGCAAGATGGACCGAGAGAAGACCGCATTTTCAGTTGGGACCAGATTGTGGCAATTTGTGGTGATGCCATTTGGGCTTTGCAACGCTCCAGTCACCTTCGAACGCCTGATGGAATACGTGCTACGAGGCCTAACCTGGAAAACCTGGTGTACCTAGATGACATCATTATTATTGGGAGAACGTTCGAAGAGCATGTGCGGAACTTAGAAGAGGTGATCTCTCGATTCCGACTGGCGAATCTGAAGCTGAGTCCCCACAAGTATACCCTTTTCGCAGCTGAAGTAAAATACCTGGCAGAAGGGGTCAAAACAGACCCTGACAAAATTGGAGCCGTGAAAAGCTGGCCAACACCAAACAACAAGCGCCAATTACGAGGTTTGCTGGGTCTGGCGACCTACTATCGAAGATTCTTCAAAGACTTTGCCAAAATGGCTAAGTGTCTTCATCAGCTAACCGAGAAAAATCGCCCGTATGTCTGGAATGAACAATTCCAGGCAGCCTTTGAGACCTTGAAAGAGAAGCTGTGTGAATCATCCGTACTGGCATATCCAAAACCCAGAAAAATGTTTGTAGTTGACGCCGGTGCGAGCAACGGCGGCATTGGAGCTATACTCTCCCAGCAGATCGATGGCGAAGGAAGAGTCCTCTCGTATTACAGTCGAGTTCTCTCAAAAAGTGAGAGGAACTACTGCGTGACCAGGAAGGAGCTATTGGCTATAATAGAGGCCACCAAGCGGTTCCACAAGTACATATATGGCCAGAAATTCTTTCTTCGAACAGACCATGCATTGCTGAGATGGCTGCTTAACTTCAAAAACCCGGAGGGACAAGTCTCGAGATGGATTGAAAGATTGCAGTCATATGACTACAAAATTTTTCATCGGAAGGGCGGAGTTCATGAAAATGCTGACGCCCTATCTCTTCGTCCATGTCCAGCTAACTGCAAGCATCGCCGATGGATTGAGGAAAAGGAGCCGACCGTTGATCTGCGAGTGACAAGGCTCGAATTGAACTCATACAGGACCACTATACATTGTACGATATTCTACAAAACACTGCAGAGGATAAATAGGAACATCGAGCCGTTCATATCTTATATCAATGAAAATCATTGGAGGAATGATCACATTTGGCCAACATTGAGTGTGCACAGAAACTATTGAATATTGAAAAAATAAACATTTTATTTGCTAATTCAATGCTTACGGACATTGGATTTTTAAGATATTGTAAAAGGAAATTTAACAATACCTGTATTACATTATATCTAGAATATCAATGAGTATGATTATATACATACATTTGCTAACTTCGTGTGGCGATCCCGACTGAAAGTCAGCTTTGCATCCGTGATTATTAGTTTTGTATTTTTTTATCCCTCTATTTTTCCTTGCATTAAACTGAGTTTTCGAACCTTCATCAATTATCTTGTGCATTTTATTAGTTTGGAATATGTCTATGTTTAACGTCTCTTTGCTATCACTTCATTTTATAAATTTAGATTTGTAAAATAAAGCTTGTGAACTAAAAATTACAACTACAAACTTACCAATTCCTAAAGCTTGTGCAAAATTCACGAAAAAGGTATTAGCTGGACTTTGGAGAAAAGCCGGCGAACATATCACAACAAGACGATTACATCGTTCTGAAATCAGTCGTAGAATGGCTTCGTGTTCAAATGAAACACCTCCAATCAAATCACGTTCTTTAACACAGAGCTAAAATAGAAGAAATACAAAAAAAAATTAAAGAAATAAATATCAATAGTTAATAAACGATTTGATATTTACTTTCAACCCACAATTTTCCATCCTTTCAATCAGTTCTGTAGCAAAATCAATATCCTCATCCGCAAATAGTACAAATGCATCGTAGAGTTGAGGTGGTAAATTTTGACTAGATCTATTTACATCATCTATTGTTAAAATATCTTCATCTGATTTGGCTGTTGGAGGTGGTTTTGTTGATTCTTTAATATTTTGTAAGGCATTAATATGTTGATTTGTGATATAAAATACTGCGTCCTCTTCTAAAATTATAAGAAATAAAAATTGTAATAATTAAAGCAAAATAACGAAACCGTTGGATGCAGTGCAATAAATCAATTAACATACATGGATAATCTAAATTATCCAATTGCAGTAACTTTATACTTCTTTTTTCAATTATATTGTAAAACAATGCGAAATAATGTCTTCATCAAGCGACAATGTCAAGCCAATTTATGAAATGTTTAATGTATAAATGAATGCTGTCTTGCACGAGTACATAGCAATTTAATTTTCAAAACAATTTTCAACCAAGTGTAGCAATCTTATATTTGATTTATTGATTGTGACCGGCATATAATAATTTATCGGATGTTCTAAACGATAATTCCAGTTAACTCATTTCAACTAATAAACAATTTTTCTTTTCATTACAACAGGAATTGCGTAATCGAGAAAATTCACTAGAAATTACGTTTAATTTGTATTTAAAGTAGAATTTACTTGCGACTATACCTTGTCTGATGAAAATGAATCATAGCTAGGTGAAAATATTTATAGAATACATAAATTAGGCTTTTATGACTTTTGAATGAAATATGTAGATAACGGACTACAATTGAGCCACTTAACAAATACTTATCGTTAACAACAGAACCAAATGAAAACAAATGTTAAAGCTATCACGCGTGATTGGGACATGATTAGATTACTTAGGAGTGAAATTTTGTTTAATAAATCCAAGAGATTTGGAGGAGGCTTTAGTGGTTTTAAATTATCAAACAAGACACTTTGCTTATGAAATTTAAATTCAGTGATTTAGAAAATAAGACAATCATGTTTAGTAATTTTTTTAAAGTTCATGATTCTGGTTATCAGTTTATGTATCTTTTGAATTAAGTTGTATAGAATGTTGATTTGCGAATTAGTAGCGTTTTATTGCCTGGAATGGGTGTTTGTGCTACTGCCTAGAGAAACCATAGAGCACGTTTTTGTTCAACTTTTCTAAATGAGATTTAATTTGATCATATTTTCCAGTTAGTTGAAACTCAAATAAATTATTTATGTAGGAAAGAAAGAGATATAGAGATGATGCGGTCGACTGCAACACGGGATTCGGGACAATCTCGATCTGGACGTTGGCGCGCGTGGTTACAACAAACAGAAATAAAGTATACAACTAAGACATAACTAAGTGTTTTTATTTGCTTGTGCCCATTTCATTTTTCCATTAACTTATTTTCCTACATGGGAGGGGCTCAACCGGGATATTGAGAAGTTTTATGTGAAAATTAACAGGTGTTCGACACGGCAAAAAAAAACAACAGTGACGCGGTGTTCAAAAATCGCGGAATATGAGCGAAGTGGAAGAAGATGCGGGTAGGCTCACGGTACCGCAGTTAAAGGAAATATTAAAAGCAAAAGACCTTAGCCTATCAGGAAGTAAAGCCGAATTAGTGAAACGCATTGCCACAGCAAATCCGTCGGGACAGTGGATGGTGGAATTTCGAGAAATGGCGGAAAACAATTCAGTGAACGATGCGTCGCGCGAGGAGGATGACATTAATGCAAGTGTATTAGTGGCAGAGACTGTCCGTGAGCGCGAAATCGTTTTATATAAGCGCGAGAAAGAGCTAGCCGAACGGGAACTTACCTTAGCGCGTCGCGAAATAGAGATGTTACGGCGAAGCCAATCATTTGGTGATAGTGTTAGTCGCGACAGTGGTAGTCGTACCGAGAACAATGCAGACGTGCATGCCGACATAGAACATTCGCGGGTAGTGCGCTCGAGTTCGATGGTGCACACTACACCCAAGATAAATGTTACGACGCTAGCAGACCTTCTCAATGTTTTTGATGGAAAGACGGATATCTACGAAACATGGGAGAAGCAGGTTTTGTTTTTACGACGGGCATATAAACTCGCCGATGATACGACGAAAATATTGATAGAAAAACGGCGAAAGGAGAAAGCAATGGAGTGGTTTCACTCCAAGATCGGAGTATATTGCGTTGTCCCCTGACGAACTTTTACGGGAATTGAAGAAGATGTTTTATCGCCGAAAAAATAAAATTATAATGCGACGACAATTCGAAGATCGGATTTGGAAGAGAAATGAGACGTTTTGTGACTACGTATGTTACATGAAAAGACGATTCTCGCGAATCACCTTGGCCTGGACGAAGAGGAAATTGTAAGCTATGCCATTGGCGGTATTCCAGATTTACAATTATGTGACGTGGCTCGTTTACAGGTTTTTGGGCCAATGCCCGCTTTACTACTTGCGTTTGAGGAAATATCCTTTCAAGATCGGAAAGTTTCGATGAAATCGAACGAAAATGCTAGTGGTGAAAAACGTCTAAGCGGTATAGTGTGGAAGCGATGTTACAACTGCGGGGATAAAACACACTTGAGCCGTAAGTGTCCGGATAAGTTGAAAGGGTTGAAGTGTTTTCGGTGCAACAAATTTGGACACACTAAAGCACAATGCCGAGGAGCACAAAAGGAATTGAACGGGAGGCAGATAGAAAACAATGCAATGCATTAAATACAACGGACAGGAAAGCGTACAGAATAATGAAGGTGTGCGGAAAGGATATTAAAGCTATGTTCGACTCTGGCAGTGATATTCACTTAATGACGAGCAGCACCCCCACGAAAGTCTGGATGCACCTGCTTTGAAGTCGTCGACAGTACTCTTCGACGGCATAGGTTCAGTTGGTTTGAGAACGCTTGGTAGCTTCACTGCACCGGTATGTGTGGATGGATTTAATTTTGTTTTGCAGATGCACGTTGTTCCGGACGATTATGTGGGATGCGATATTTTGCTCGGAGCAGAGCTGACAAACTCCGTTGAAGTACGTCTAAGAAATGGCAATGCTATATTGGTAGAGCTCAAAACTGAATCTCACACGGATAAGCTCGAAGCAAAGAACAACTTCCAAGACGCAGTGAAGGAGATTATGCGCATAAACGTCGTTGAAGGGCAGTATGCAGCTGCCGCCCATTAAAGACCGAACCATAGGCCGTACATTGAAAGATTTAACTGAAAGCTACAAACCGCAACCGACAAAGAATACCGGTGTGGAAATGAAAATTATCCTAAAGGGCGATATTCCAATACAACAAAATCCAAGACGCTTGTCGGCAGGGCAGCGGGATATCGTGAGCGATCTAGTCAATGATTTGATCGAAAAGGGCATGGTGAGACCTAGTTCGTCGGAATATTCTAGCCCAATAGTACTAGCAACGAAAAAAATTGGAAAGATTAGAATGTCTGTAGACTATCGTCTACTAAACAAGAAGATGATAAGGGACCGTTTTCTGTTGCCTTTGATCGAGGACCAGCTGGATAGATTGCAGGACCGTATTCACAACTCTGGATTTAGAAAATGGATTCTATTATGTGCCAGTTAAAAAAAACAGCGTAAAGTATACGGCGTTCGTTACACCGGATGGGCAGTTCGAATTCTTGCGCGTACCTTTTGGTATCTGCACCTCACCGGCAGATTTTCAACGACACATCAGAGCAGTATTTAGAGACCTGTAGGCGGATGGAACCGTATTGTCTTATTTAGATGATTTGATAATTTCGGCCAAGATGAACGAGATGGTTTAGAGAAACTTCAAAGGTCGCAAGTGAACACAACGTAACGTTTTACTAGGGAAAGTGTATACTCGTATTCCTGGAAAAGAGAGTGGAGTACTTAGGATACATTGTCGAAAACGGGACTTTTTTTTGCCAGGAAAGGAAAAAACGATGGTTGTAACAGAGTTCAAACGACCAAAAACAGCGAAGGACGTACAATGTTTCTTAGGGCTGACCAGCTATTTTCGTAAGTTTATCAAAGGGTTTTCGACTATAGCTCGTCCTCTCTGTAATTTGTTAAAAGACGGAATAAAGTTTTAATTCGGAGAAGACTAGGCTAAAGCGTTTTAACAGCTAAAGGACATACTCGCACATGGCCCCGTTCTCAGGTTGTATCGAGTCGGATGCGAAAAAGAATTACATACGGACGCGTCTAAGCAAGGACTTGGTGCCATACTTTTGCAGAGAGACTATGAAGATGGAAAGTTACATCCAGTTCACTACGCGAGTTAGAAGACGACGCCTGCAGAGGAGAGGTATACGAGCTATGAATTGGAGATTTTAGCCGTTGTGAAAGCATTGAATAAATTTCGCGTTTATTTGTTGGGTAACCTGGTGGAGATTGTTACAAACTGTCAAGCCTGTCCTAACCATGGCGAAAAAGGAGACATCCTTAAGAGTGGCACGTTGACAAAGGTGGTGGGCCACTAGATACCTATCATGTTGATCATCTTGGACCGATGCCGTCGGCCAGGATGTGTTTCAAACACATATTCGCTGTTACGGATGCATTCACCAAGTTTGTGTGGCTGTATCGAACGAAGTCAACGGCAACGGAGGATGTTATATAGCTGTTCCAGAAACAAGCCACTGTTTTCAGAAACCCACGTAGAATTATTTCAGACTGAGGGATCGCATTCAATGCTTTCACCGAATATTGCAGAGACGAGGGAATAGAACACATTCCCATCACGACGGGTGTGCCACGTGGTAATGGTCAAGTAGAGAGGCTAAACCGAGTGATTATCCCAGTGTTGACGAAGCTGTCTATAGAAAATCCAGTAGAGTGGTTTAAGTTCGTTGACAAAGTCCAACAGAGCATTAACTCTTAGTTTAATTGTAGTATTGGAATTTCACCATTCGAGATACTGATT